>CM050690.1:45781206-46381206 GCA_027574665.1 Rhynochetos jubatus | reverse complement strand
GTGAATGAAAATTCAACAGATGCAGTGACCTCAGTGTGCCGATATTTTTTTAAACTTTGCCTTTATTTATGTGATTCAGTTTGTTCATGAATGAAAAAGAATAGTTTACTTTCTATCTGCAGTGTTAAGTAATCATTGCTGTTTAGGATATTGAAGCTAGTGGCCTCTCATTTTGAGGGTAGTGGTCCTTCTCACCTAACTGCTTTTGCTATTGCAAAGCGTAAGCTTGCAGGCTGGTAGACACCAATTTCAGCTGCTGAATGTAATTTTTACCAGGCTCTGCTCTGTGGTATGCTCATGTAGCCCCAGTGCTGACAGTACTAGTATGTTTGGTGCTTTTTGCCACATGTTTGATATGCATAGGCGAATATGATGTAAACTGTGTTCAAGGCATGTGATGGTATGATGAGTCTTAGGAAACTCTTCTCTCTTATCAAGTTAAAAGCAGAAAACCTGCATTTTCCTTACAACCTAAAGCATGTTATCATTTCACGGAAGTGTATTAACCCTGTCCTACAGAACTAAACATCTGACTACAATTTACGCACACACACACATCCCCGGCCCCTGGTGAACTGTTCATTAAAAAACGTTTTAGCGTCAGTTATTCTCATAAACTTTGTAGTATGTTTGCTAGTATTGGAAAGAAACAATTCCGTGTAAAACTGGGATAGTTTTCCATCATAAGATGCTGCTTCTTTTATGAAAGTAATGTAGAAAACAATGGCAGTTAGACAAGTGAGGATCTGTGTCTAGAAATCCAGAGCATAGCTTGCTCATTTGATTCTAGAAGAATTAACATTAAATGGCTTATTGAATCTGGTTGTTGGTAGAAATTGAGTTATAAAATCCAGATTGTGCTTTTTTCTCTCAAAGTAGCTCTTGAAAAGACACCTTGGCATAGGACTATTTGGAGCAGTAAGCAGGGTCTTCCGGTCTTTCTGATGGATTCCGAGAGACTTTCTGTATTGAGAGCACTTAGTTTAGTTGCTGCTTTGTGTTGCGTTCTTATTAAATGATACTTGGAACTGCTTGTAACATGCCACTATTGGCAGAAGTGGAAATCTTGTAATACAAGACAGTCCCCAGGTTGAGCTTGTGTCTGGGAGGTGTTCTCTTTTTCCTTTTTTCACTAATGTTTAGTCTTGGCTGCCCCTAGCCTTGTTTATTTCCTTGGTACTTAGATCCTAACTCCTAATAAAGCTCCCTTACATTCCAACGCATCTTTACCATCAACACCTCTGGGTGTCTTGAGGAGGAAGAGAAACAAAGACATTTTCAGAGGATGTACGTAATACTTTTACTGCTTTCTTCTCTCTTAAATTCTCCAGCCTTAACCTTACCTGCTGTTCTTTCCTTTAGCTTCAGTTTCCAGGTACCTGAGCACAGAAGGGTCTCTCATGTGTTGTGTTAAGTAGTCTAAAGGAAGTTCAGACTTTCAGTCCCTGAGTCCTGCTAGAACTCAATATCTGACCCTTGGTCATGTTCCAGGAAAATCATATCTTCGTACTGACTGACTTCTGAACCAGGAAATGACGTACCATGCTTTATTGCTTCATGGGGCAGAATCTTTTTACATACACGGCTGTTGTGCTTGGAGGGGATGTATTTTGCAAAGTGCTACATATGGGTAGTGCAAAAAGAAAAATTGGTAATCAAGCAGACTGCTTTCAGGGTAGAGTGGAAGTGTCATAGATCCCATCTGTTGTGGTACCAGGGAGTGTCTCTTGCCCTGTTCAGGCACTTACCAGTATGTGATAGGACTCCTAGGGCTGTGGAAAACTGCTTGTGCCTAGTAAGCCACGCAGTGTCTGTTAATGCATTTCCTACACTGAGAGGGACTGCAGTTGGTCCCGCTGGTGATACCCTGTTCTGTCTTGCAGCTTTACTGAGGTCACACAAGAGTACTGAAGTGCTTTCCAAAGCCTGGAGCCTATCTACAGCTGGAAGTAAAAGTCTGGAGGGATGTTTGTGGAAGGTGAACAGAGGTTTTGGAATACGTTGTTCTAATATTGTCAGATACAGGTTAGTCCTAGGTCAGTCTAGATTGTACCTGGTTGTTACTTATGGCCCCCAGTAGGAACTTAAGAAGGGAGTTTGAGTGAGGCATAAAGTAGTTATTGTCATCATATTACCCAAGCTTCAGAAAGTCCTGGTCAGAACTTTCTGAGCTGGAAGTTGTATCAGGCACACTGTGTTCAGTGGACTGGACTTGTTTTTTGAGGCACAGCGAGTAACTTTTCATTGTCTGTCTTCTCTGTGTCACTCATGATACTCGATCATCTAATTTCTAAGCTGAAGAGCCCAGGTCTGTATGTTGCCCCTGCTCAACTTTGTCACTGTTCTGTGACTAATTACAGGATCTTAAGAATGCGGTTTTCAGGGTAGTAGCAAACCTGGAGTGCACAGCACTTTCAGTGTGCTTCTGTAGTCCTTTTCTGCTAATTCCAAAAGTTCATCTATTAATTCTATCAGAAGCTTTGCAAAAACACCATTTCCACTTAAGGGAAGGAAGCTTTTGGTCCACAAGTGTAGCTGGGATTGTTTTTCTCCTGTGGGTTCTTTTGTAATTATTGGCACTGAATTTCATCTGTCATTTTATTTGCCCATCACTTGCTATTGTTAAATCCAGTCATAATTCTGTTTTATCTGTCTTGCATTTGACCCCAGGTTGTGTCTGTTACTAGTCTTAATACACTGGAAAATGAGAATTGTTTTGAAACTTTTAGGGCCTTGTCTAATATTGCAGAACCCTGCTGGACAAAGCAGTGCTTATCCTCATTCCTTGAACAGTTTTGCCCACACTTCATCCCGAACATTTGCATGTGTGTGTGGAACTGGCTGGGTGGTCATGTCTCCTGTATTTGCTTTATTGGCAGTGTGCTACTCTGGCTACTCTGCCTGCTCCTGAATAGAGCATGTGTTGAGAATGTTCTGGAAATGTGGAGGCAGTGCCCTGGCAAGGGGGGATAGAGGTCTGCAGCAGAGAGAGAATCATGGGTGAAGTCAGAGGGAGCTATCTTCTTGTCTCCCTTTTTATCTCCTTGAAGGTGTTTTTTGGCCCTCTCCTTGCTTTTACTTAAGAAATTACTTAAACCATTTTTCCTCTTTAAAATGTTTAAGTAACTGGATTTCTGGTAACAGCCTTGATTTTGATTGCTATGAATAATTAGGAAGCTACTGTTTCTTCAATGTGCCTTAAGAATCTACTGATCCCTCCTTCCCCTGCTTTCTGGGAATGTGTCCACTCCACATTCCACGGCTGGGATTGCCTCTTCTCCATATTGTTCTTAAGAGAGATCGTAGTAGATAATCTTGCTGTTAAAACAGGGTGTACAAAGCTGTAATTTCACTAGAGTTGGATGGAGGTTGGAAGATCTTAAAACGCTTGCACAAATCTAGTGGTTTGTTGTGAGGAGTGCTTCCAGCTGTTTTCTGGAATTCTGATTCTAGCTTGTGGTTTTGCACCTGCTTGGGAAGTTTGGGTTTTGTCCACTATCTAAATCAACTTGCTGCTTCCTTGAAATTAGCTATGCCAGAAAGCATATCTCAAGTCTGCTTTATCTTTTAAACAGGGAACAAAAGAATCCTTTCCATCTGGTAATTATCCTGAGAGCTGTGTAAATTTCTTTAAGGTTTAAACAATGCTATTGAGGAAAACTCGTGAATGTAACTGGATGTGGTAGTGGCACACTGTAGGCAGTCATCCTGCTCCAAGAACTTTGTTTTTCAGAGGCAAAGTAATCTATATTCTGACAATGTTCTTGTGAATACATTGACTTCTTATTACGGCATTCAAAAGAAGAATGGGCTGAGCCACGGTGAGCCTTTGTGGTAGAGAAAATGCTGGAGACAGAATTCCTATCTGGCATCTGTAGTTGAGCTTGTGAAAAGGTAAAAGGATTCATCCTGGGGAGTTGCTTTACTTAATCAAGGTGGCAACCATGTCCTTCATGTTTTCCAAATAAGCTTCCACTGGACTTCTCAGCTTTCTGGTGCATGACACCCGCTTGCTTGTCCACTTTACGAAATGGGTGAATATTTGAGTCTTTTGATAGATGGGGAAGTTAGTGTCCTGTCTGGATAGATTTAATACTTTATTTTAAAAAGAAGTCTCTAGTGAGATGAGGATTATGATTAGCATGCTTGTTGGCCTAGGTTACTGGCTGTATGTTTAACTTCGTGTTATCAATCTTCTATTATTTGGCAGTATTACTGAGGTAGGTCGTAATGCCAAGGCAGAAAGGAGGATGAGTCAAAGAGGAGGGGGGGGGAAAAATAGCTGCACTGAGAGAAATGAACATTTTGCTATGGGATAGCACGTCTAGTCATAGTAGCCAAAGAATTCTGGCACATTTGGGGTTAAGAGAGGGAGAAAATTGAACAGCTAAAGTGTAGTATGTGTGGTACTGAACCACTGCATACTTAAAGGGTGAGCGTCCAAGGATGCTCAAGAAACTTGTGTGCTGTGGTTTAGTTTTTGCCATAGCCATACAAATACAGGATTGCTTTTCTGTTTCTTCCTTCTGGTCAAGAGAAGACTGTTGAACGAACATAGTTTAATTAATTCAGGGTTAATTAAGGCAGTTACCTTACTTTTTCTTCCACTGCTGTTTTGCTCCTGCGAGCAACACGTTCACTTACATTAAGCCTATTGACCTTTTGCTTTTCCTACTGCTTAGTCTTTCCTGTAGTTTTCAGAAATATTCTTCCGTCTGATCACTGACATTCACACTATTATCTAAACTTAGTACTCTGTGACATGTTTCCATAATAAATTTCTGCAGCAGACTGATTTATGTCTATGCCTTTCATGCAACTAAACTCTGTCCTGACTTCTGAGTTTTCAGTTTTTCTTTTTGAAACTTGGCTATTGCTCCTGTCCAAGGACATAAAGGACACCACATATAGTTCAAGTCAAGTCAGCATTGTTAGTATTTGTATGGAGTACAAAGCCCTCTGTGCAATTAGATTATTTTTGATGTCTGTTGTGTTAATGCTATTCAAAACCATGTTAAAAACAAGAAAAACTTTAACTGCTGTCTTAGTTTCCGCTTCAAGGTGATAACTTTCATAAAGGCAGCTCTTCTGTGTGTGTATTCAGTATTGGAGTACAACACTGTTCCAAGATGTTCAGTAGAAGTTGCCTGCAAGGTTATCTTGTAAGGAGTGCAAGCAGAAATGTGATAGCACAGGGAAATCTTGGGGGCAGGAAGTGCAGCAGTAGTCTGGTTAGATTGGCAGCAAAATAGGGGAAAAAATTTAAAAGAGAAATCTGTGGATATTTGAATAAGCTGATCTATATCAGAAGTCTTTTTCAAAATTGTCTAAAAGTTAAATATGCTTGACAATAGTAGTTGTGTAGTTCAAAATACTGTTGATTTTGCTTTGGAGACCATGCAAATTAAAAACTAGGGGAGGTCAAGTTTGTGTTTATTGTGGTAATCTTTGTGTGTACAGGGAGTTCTCACCCATTACAGAGCAGTTAAGTGAGCAACCTCCTGAAGGGACTACTGGGCAGGTTGTAGATAGGGTCTTAGGTTCTGATACTTTTTTAGTAGGTTTCAAATAGTCCCAAAGTTCCCGTAAAGCAAATTCTGATACTTGAGATATATATTCTAGATGTGTACAGCGCAGAGAAGACTGAATGACTGACACTTGTCCAGAGTTAGTTAAAGCTGTGAGTGAAGGAATTCACTCACTGCTGGCCAAAAGCAGGCATTCACTCCTCTAAATGCAGATTGAAGACTAAAGCACAGCAAATCATGTTAAAGCTCTGTGTGATACACCAAGAAAAGATACAAACCTTGCAATGCCAACAAATACAGATTATGTGAAATTGCAGGAGACACTGACTTAGAAGTTATAATGCAGTGCTGGGTAGTCTCCTTAGGGGGAAAAAAAATGCATTATAAGTTTCCTTCTTCATGCAAGTCTCAAACTTTATAGCATCCCCTTCACCTTATCTGGAAAATGAGTATCTTCTCTCCGTGTGAGCTGTGGAAAGAAATAGTATTCCGCAGAAGTAGAATGCATTGGTCTGGGTGCAATAAATCCTCTTGGAAGTCATTTCTGGGTGTATGAAGGAGGAAAGGGATAAATCAAGCTTCACCGGCCTAATTTTTGACTCTTTCCTATTTGTTTTTAAGCGTGTGTATCCTTTTTCTGTTACGTAGGCAGAATGCAGGTGTTAATTCTACGACCTTCACAAGTTTTATTTCTTTGCACTGTATATGATGTGTTACAGGTAACGTTTAAAATGAACAAGTTTAGAAAACACTCAGGAGAGTTTGGAGTATATTTCCTAATTTGTTAACTTTAAGTATGTGATGACGATTGATGTACGTGGTCTTCCTTTTCACTGCTTCTATGTACTCTGTCAGATCTTTTCTGATGATTCCTCTGCGTGTTTCTTTCATGTACCAATACAGTAAGGAGAATGATGTTTTCCTGCTCAAATGTACAGTCACAAACGCAGCTCAGCAGCTGGTGTAGGTGTCTGTATAAAACCTAGTAATGTTTTTCATTCATTCTTCTCTAATTGGGAAGAAAACTAGGTGTCATTTCTTAAAATGGCATGAATGTTTTTGTCTCAAAGTGTGATCAGTGAATCTTAATAGCTGAAATGCTTTTAACTGTTGAAAAGAGAAGGGGTGAAACTTCCTTGCTGTTCCTTACCTACGGAGGTGATGAAATGGGTAGCTTTGTCCTTAACTCGAGTAAAGGGAAGCTTGACCTTGAGTTTTGAAAAAGGATTTTACAAGAAGTACAGTGTGTGCTTGCTGCCTGGGTTGTGTGTCAAGTACGGGTGTGTTTTACTGATGTTAGCAGTGAGATAGTTTAGGGTGCCTACCAACATAGAGGCTGCCGCTTCTATGCGGACGTGGAGTATTGTGACAGTTGTCAACTCTTAGTCCCTTCAGCGGCAATTGCAAGAGGATATTTTTCACCCAAGAAGATTAAATAAAGATGCAGCATAAAATTCTAAATGGATGCTATGGATATGCTTTAAGGCTGTTGGGATGAGAAAAGAGAGGGACCACTCATTTAGGTTAGCTTCAAGGTAATATGAGAGAAGGAAATGGAACTGTATTGTTCTGGTTGCAGAAGGAATTGGGGTGTGATCTAGTAGAGATGCTGTGTTCGCTTGCTTTGTGTTATCTGTTTTATGCATTAATATGGGATGGAATTTCCAGATATGTGTCCTCTAGAGAATGTTTAAGAAGACCTTATTGCTACATAAAAGAACTTACTAGGAGGAACATCTTGTTTTAATGTATGCGACAGGAGGCTTTCTCAGACTAGCCAGGGGAGACAGAAACCTGCTTTAAGGTGCAGGTGTAGCTTTTCAGTAGGTTTCTTTGACTGTTCTCTCTTTCTGCGTAGGCTGCATTCAAGACTGTTTCTGTCCTTGTTTTGTAGCTACATTCTCATGCTTCCTTGTTCACTTGGAAGCTGTGCTGTGTCTTGTGTGTGTGCATAGCTTTCAGTCTTGCTGTCCGCTGCTGGTAAAAATACTAGTAAGCTAGTGAAGATGTCTTTGGTTAAACAAAACTTCAGAAAAGTGAAAACCCTGCAAAACAAATCTGCTGGTGGCATTTAGATAGTGAATTTTCTGTCTAAACCCATTATCTTCTCTAAAAATTGAACAGACAAGGACTGTCCAAAGTGTTCTTCAGTGTCAGAGATACTGGTTTCAGTCATCATGTCAACTTTTTTTTTGTGATTCTTTGCCTTCAGAAACAATTTCCTTTGGAAATACAGTTTAGCTTCCTTTCAGGCTGGCTTTTATTAGCTAAAATTTGGGTTGTTAGCTTTCCCTTCCTTTTGAAGCCAAATAAAATGTCCTGCAGCTGTCTGTTAGTGTTTTTATGGTTGTGTATCACACATCAGAAATCATGTTGCCTGACAGACAGCATGTCCTTCATATAGCAAATGGTTAAATTAACTTGTGCATGTGCAATTTACTGGACGTGGACTCTCTGAAGACACGATTTGTACACAGGTACATTGCTTGGAAAGACTTTTCTATTTCATGCCTTTTCTATTTAGGTGTGTAGGAGTGTTGTAATTTTAAGGTTTGCATATACCTGTGCCTGGATCTACTATGCTTCTAAGCTTTTTCTTGGGTACTGTGTATAATCACAGAATCACTAAGGTTGGAAAAGACCAGTAAGATCATCTAGTCCAACCATCAACCCAACACTACCATGCCTGCTAGACCATGTCCTCGAGCACCATGTCTACACGTTCCTTGAAGACCTGCAGGGATGGTGACTCCACCACTTCCCTGGGCAGCCTGTTCCAATGCCTGACCACTCTTTCAGTAAAAAGTTTTTCCTAATATCTACTCTAAACCTCCCCGATGCAACTTGAAGCCATTTCTTCTTGTCCTATCACCAGTTACCATGAGGGAAAACATTCCCATCTCAGATCTCCTTTCTTCCCATTATGATGGAGTATCATTACTCATAGTAGGGTGTTATGTGTGAAAAGCAGGTGTGGATTCTGCAGGATGAGGCACAACACTTAGCAAGTTATGGCTTTTAATGAAAGCCTAGCTTCACCACAGTGACACCAATGCTATTCAAATGGGACCCAACAAAGTAGAGCCCTGCTTGGGCTCAAGGGAAGGAGAAGTGATGTGTGAAACTCTAGTGTTATGCTGTGCACACTCTTACTGCAGTGATGTTCAAATGCCTTCCTTTCTGTGAGTGGGCTAGTCTGACCTGCTGATTATCTGGGGCCTTAATAAGGTAGTCTGTGAAATCCTCTACACAATGTCTGATTTGCAGATGAACTGTGATGTGGATGCTTTCTCAGCCTTACTCATTTGGGTGGTAGACAACAGGATCCAATCTTTAGTATCCAAATCTGTTACGCTATACTCTGCATTGCTTTACTTGGCCTGTTGCTTATGCCACTCCTTGTCCAGCTGGTTTGTGCATCTACTGAGTTACCTGGCACCATGTCTAACTCCCTTAAAGTGCATGGCAAAAGTGACTACTCTGGTATGCTGAGATAGAAAAGTGCTTCTTGGATGAATGCTGCAGTAATTACAAAGCTTGCCTATGAAAAAAAGTCAGATATCAGTAAAGTAGTTTTGCTTACTTTGCTGCACACCGTGTCTGATGTTTGGCACAAGTACCTCAGGTAAGAATCATCTCTCCTTCAAACTGATCTACATAGCCATGCTGATGAAAAGGTATCACATAGACCTGATCTGCAGACTCTCAGCTTCCACCCAGGCTGTATTTGCCAGCAAATGTTAGTTATAATAGCATCAGTTCTTTAGGCCTCTCAATCTCCTCATGGCGTGAAATGCGTGTGCTAGATTCATGCAGTATCTTCATATTCTCATGAGAGAAAAACTTGTGATTAATCTAAGCTGCCTATGTTTTGTTGCTTGTAACTTGGCTTCTCTTGATGTCTGTTGTGAAACACACACTGGTATGGTTTGTGGCCCTCTCTATGTCCAACACATTGAGAATATAAATCTGTTAAAGCCAGACTTGGAGACGCTTGTCATAACCTTGGCTCTGACAGCTCCATAGAGCAGTCTCCAGTGTATGCCAAGATGACAGCCACCATTGGCTGCAGCTGTGAGCTCTTGTGAAGCCTTCAGTACAGTGGTATTTAGGGACTAAGTTAAGCTTTCATAAACAACTCAAACAACTGGAATCTGTTGTCTTAAACTGCAGTAAAAGAATGCTTCATAATTCCAGCAAACTTTGCTTTGCTTCTAAGGAGATGCTTGGGTGTAACAGACCTAGGGGTGGGTGGAGGAGATGTTGCACCACAGATTCTCAGTGATCTGAGCATGGGTTTTCAGTAAGTGATACTAAGCCAGTATGATACATTAAGCATGGCAATGTAAAGATTGAATGAGAGAGGACCTGTACAAAACTGCAGATTGCTCAGAAGCTTTATTGATATTGTTGTGCTAAGAAGTGGAAAGCATAATATCCTGCATCCTTTCATGCAGGCTGCCCTTTGCATCCACTGATACCTGCCTTGCCAAAATCTTGCTTTCTTGGTTGTTGGTTTTAGGTTTGTTTTTTGGGTTTGGTGTTTGGATTTTTTCAAGACTATCTGAGAAAAGGAGGAGAGGAAAATTGTTTGGTTATTAAATTTGAATCTTAAAATGAATTAATAGTTTCATGAAACCTGTTAAGAGCTGTTCCCATTACTAGTATTGTAGTTACAAAATTGCTGCTGCCCTTTAACCTCCTTCACAGCATAATTTTTTACTTTATGGTGCAAACATACTGCAGGCAATAGAACTTGGCATTCCTGGCCAAAGCCCAAGGAAATACTACTGTTTAGTTTATTTTTTAATTTAAAAACATGATTTCATTTTCATTTGGAGGAGTCCAAGTAGTAGAGGTTTTGCGGATTTGGCTGGTGTTTGTGGTTCCTAGAGCTATGTTTTGTTTGTATAATAATTGCAGGGGTTTTAATTCAATAATGTGATCTAATTTGTTTCCATAATATGTACACAGTGTTAAAATTTTACTTGAATGTTTACTGTTAAATAACAGTAAAGCTTATGTCAAGAGAACATCTTGGGGATTTCTTCTATACGCATTTGTATATATTTTAATACTTCCCTATAAACATGCAAACACAGAAACAGACTGTGCATGCACACACAGCTTGTCATAGCTGGAAAAAAACGGAGCTGTAACTTGGGCAATGTCAATTTGCCTGTGCGCGCTCTCAGCTGATGTCAGTGAGACTAATAATATAGCTTAGCCTTCCTGGGCTGGGTTTCCTGCCATGTGAGTGTTTGCACATTTCTGATTATTTGTATTGTGTTCAGCTTTTCCTGCAGACATCATGCAATGATCCCAGTGTTTCAGGCAGATGATTAAAAGAAAGTCTCTATTTGTGAATTACTTTGCAAAGAGGGTGTTTTTCAAAGAAGCCTATTCCGAGATACTTCTTATACAGCTGTAGGTAGCTATGCATGTAGTTCTGGTTTTGCTTGCTAGCTTCTACAGTTTTGGAAAAGTGCAGGTGAACCTTTTGAACTCTGTGTGGGGTTTAGAGTCAAGGTTGTTGAGAAACAGCTGACTAGGACTATCAGCAAGACTATTTTGTAGGAAGTGGCAGGGGTGTTGAAAGCTGGTCCCCAACTCTAAGGCAGTTTATATTGGCAAAAGCGTATTCTGCTGGTAAAAACTGCCTGAGTCTCGTATATAGGAATAATCTTTAACCTAGGTTTGCTTTTGAAACAAAATATTATATATGATTTTTTTGAAAAAAAACATGTTCATATTCACAGATGTTACCTTGTACTTTTAAAGCTGACGGTAAATTAATAAAATTATAACTTGTGTCACACTGTGCACTGTGTTCAGGCAGCTTCCCAAGTTCTACAAACAGGCAGGGATAGTTATGCACGCACATTTAAAGAAAACAAAAAAGTGAGCTCACTGTAGTCCATTTAATATTTTTTTCACTTGATGGATGGCTGAAGTCATTTTGCTTTCTGCCTAACATCTGATAAACCTGTCCAGCATAAACCATAGTACGTAGTTTTACTGTGCATTTTAGTTTCCTTGTAGGGCCAACTGGAACAGCACTGGGAAATCTTCACAGGCAAACTCTGTGCTCTGTGAATAAAGAATTTGCAGCTGCTTGATTCTCAGTCCCTTTATTTTTCCTGTGAATAACAAAGCGACAAGACATGGGTTTAATTACATCAAAGGACAGTTCTGCATTGGGGAACCTCTGTTAGTCAATTCCTCTGGGCTGTAGACTTAAAATGGAAGTGGATATAGTCTTTAATACAGAGATAAGAAAATCTGCCTTTATAGCATACCTATTTTTGATGCATAAAAAATAAACAATAGTTTAAGTTATTCTTCCCATTATACCTTTTTTATAGTAGGTTGTTAAAGGGCCAGGAGTGGGAGGAAATGCTCTTTTGCCCACATCAGAGAGTTGGACTGTGGCAACTTTGGTCAAAGTTGCTCCAGATGAGATAATCTCATTTACAGTAGAGCTCGCTAATGTTAAGCCAGCTTTTCAGGTGATGTCCCTTTTTGGTCAGTTTGAGCACTTGCTGAGCACAGAGTTAAAAGATGTCTGAGAAAACCATGGATGCTCAGAAAGGGGTGTTTGTGCTGTAGCATGAGGACTCACCGAACAGGTCAGCAAGGTTTGGGACTTGCTGTGCAAATTCTTGATCACAGATCACTTGTCATTGTATGCATCCCAGGCTGCTTGTGCTGATGGCTGTAGGAAGGGATCTGAGGCAGCAAAGAAAAGCTCAGCAAGTGTCTGGTGCCTGGACTTGCATAGATGCACTGCTTTGTAGGCATGAGTGTATCTGAGAGGAGGCTGATAACTAGAAAATTTCTCAGATATCAGACATCTACAGATTAAACATTTGATCTATTTAATCATTTAAATATTTTAACAGGACCATTTTTAACAATCAGTCTGTAGCCACTTAAAAGTAGTTACATTGTGGTGTCCGAATTGCTTCATTCAAATGTCTTCTGTTAAGTGGTTGTGCTTCCAGTACCCACCTTACCCCAGTAACAAATTAGCAGTTTGCTTAACTGGATTGTTTCTCTGAAATGTAAAGTTTTGCAGCTTCATACCTTATAAATAAACACTGTTGTAAGACAAAATATAATGTCCCTTACTTTGTTGTTGGTTTTACTTCGCGTATGTTTACAGCAGCAGGCCTTGCATCTTGCTCCTTCTGAATGCAGAAAACCTTGTGAGTTCGTGGTGAACTCGGTCAAACTGAGGTAGAGCGCACAGGTAGACTGCAAAGGGACAAACGCATCCCACGCGGAAGAGTAAGAACAGGGGGCCGGGTACTTAAAATTCAGGGGTCACGGCCTGCCCCACCGACGTTTCCCCTGTGGCTGAGGGTGCCACCTGGTGGCTGCGAGGGGGCGCGACGCGGGGGCCCCACGGGTTGTGCAGGGGGCGGGAGCTGCGCCCCTGTTGGGGGACCTGTTGGGTCCTGCGCCCTGCGATGAACTGGAGCTAAAACAGTACAGCCGCGCATGGCTGTGAGGACGTGTCTGGGTACAAAGGAGAGGGAGGACTGACCTTACTCGATAATGAATAATGCTCGTTTCCGTGGTATGACCGAGGAATCTTCCTCTGTTGCCTGAAATTAAGATTTCCGATATCATTGCTAAATTACCAATGCATCCTACAGAACAGAGAACAGCATATCAAAATACATAAACTAATGGAGGAACATGTTAGCGCTGCTAACTTACTGAAGCGTAAAACCTAGAGGAACAAACTAGAAGATGCCTTGAGTACATCTGACACCAAATACCAATTTGTGCACGCTTTCTGCCCGCCTTTAAAGTGGGGGGAGAAGCCTCAAACAAAACCTTTAGACCACAACATAAAAACTAGGTTAGATTGGTTTTAATTAATTCAAATTGCCAAGTAGGATACCTATTTGAATTTGGTTTTCAGTTTAATTTTGGAACATGCATCTCAAGAAAACTTGACTCTTACAAGTTAATAACTGTGCTATTTCCAACTGAACATAGGTTTCTTAGTGTATTCACTAAATTTTGTGAGTAAAGGAGATAACTTTCACAAGTACACTTAAGCAATTTATGTAGCTAGCATTTTATTGTCATCTAATGTGCTGTGGTTTAGTCTTTTGGAAAATTGCACTGAGATTTCTTTTCCCAAGTTTTTATGTCGTTGATGCTCAGCTTCTGTTGAATGGGAACGTAATGAAATTAAATTAAGACAACAAGCTTGTTTAAACAGTCTTAAAAGGCAGACATGTTTACATGTTAGTGTGCCAAGAATGAAACCGCTTAAGAAAATCAGGAAAATCAAAACAAAATTATTTGGGTCAGTTGTGAATTTAAGTTTTTTTATCAATGTGTAGTATCTGTAGAACTAGTGATTTTGTATTCACCAGCTCTTTGCCTTCTTTCTCCAATCTATAAAAATTAGACTATTTTCTCCTACAATTTGTAATAAATTTCCTAACTTTGAATGAGTAAGCTATTCAGCTGATAAAAATTACTCTCTTTTTAACTGAAAGAGGAAAGAAAGGCTTTGGCTTTTGAAAGAACACCCTAAACAATTCTGAGTTCTTTTGGTTAGCCAAGAACGTTCTCCAGAGTCTTGACTTCAGGACTGACATATACCCTTTGAAATACTCAATTACTTTTTTTTTTTTTTTTTTTTTTTTTTGCCATTCTAGACAACTTAGGCTTCAATTTCAAGTACATTTTAAAATTGCTTTGATTATGTTTAAATTTATCGTTTTAGCTGCCAGTATGTGATATTCAAAGACTCTTCCTTAGATCAGAGATTGGAATCAAGATTGTGCATACCAACTTTATTTTGGTCCATCTTGACTTTTACTGGGCAATGTATTACTGTTTCATTGTTCTGCATTTCTCTTCCTTTATTATGAAAGAGTTTGGAGATGCTGTCTTGAGAACTCCTGAGTAATCTTAACTTTTAAAATACTTGGAAGTTACTGTCCTGTCCAAAAAGTGGGACTGTGTGGCTATTTGAGTCTCAGGAGACCTACAGATGGAAGGATCTTTCTGCATGCTGTGAATTAATGAGAACCTGCCTGTATGTTCTGTATTTTACAGAAGCAAAAGGGGCCATGCCTTTAGCTTTGGTATTATCCTCACAACTGATTGTGATCTTGGTAATGTTAATTTCCTACCTTGCAAACTCTAGTCTGCGTATCTAATGCTTACCTCAGAACTCTTTTGATTCATCCAAGTTAGTGAGGCTCAACAGCATCACTCTAGATAGAGTAAGTTTAATAATAGTACAGGTGGCCATGCACAAATGTTTTCCAAATCTGACTGGTGCTGGGGAGGCAATGAGTGTACTAATCAGTATCATTCATTTAAGCGATGACACACTTCCAGTAGCTCTGAAATGACTGAATTGAAAGGCTTGAACTCGCACCTCGTTTTCCCTTACACTAGCGTTGCGTGAGTTGGTACTGTTTAATATTGGCAGGCATGAAGCTAGCCATTCAAACCTGGTGTTGATTATCTTTTTATTACAATGCAGAAGTGAGGCAGAAACCATGAAATGCTGAAGATTCTTTCTGCTGTTCAGTTTACTGTGTGGATTTAGAAGGAAAACAATTCTTTTGCTTTGGTAGCTAGGCAGTAGGGCACTCATTTTTCTTGCTCAATACGAAAGAACAGATGTTTTTCACTGAGTGAAGTTAAGCAGTGTATCTCACTTCGATTTGAAAAAAGGAGTGAAAAAAAATATGAATGCATTTAAAGAGGTAAAAGGCAAGTTTCTCCTTAAGTCTTTGAGACTCTGTGTGTCTGTGTACTACCTATGTACAACATTGTAGTAAATAGCAGGTGCAAGTGTATTCATGAAACAAAATATTTTACTTTGTTATAAACATTGTGTAACATCTTTTGAGCCTTCTGCTTAAAAAAAAAAAATTCATTCTGTTCAGCTTCAGTAAGTCAGTATGTTATGGCTAGTCCATTTGCTAGCAAGTGTGTGTCTGAAAACAAAACAGCAAAGACTCCTTTGCAGACCAACCAAGAAGGGATTTAGTTTTCCTCATACTGAATTTTAAATCTCTTTTTCTCAGTAAACAGAATTGTCAGTGCTAAATGTCATGTTTCCCATTGAGAACCTCAAATAATGGACTCTCAAAGCCAGTCTTGCTAAGGGAAGAGGTAAAAATCAATAGTACTGACGGGTGTGCTGTGAGAATCTCTTCACTGTCACTGCATAATGATGTTAGGGACCCCAGAGGAACAGGCTGCTGCTGCTGTCTGGAACTTCCTGTCTGCTGTGGAGCAGTTTTTAACACAGTGATGCCAAGCTTTCTGCAGCTGCCTGTCGTGGTTTAACCTTAGCTAGCAGTAAAGTACCACACAGCCAGTCCCTCACATCCCCCCCTCCTCCAGTGGAGGAGGAGAGTCAGAGGAAAAGACGAGGAAGCTTGTAAAATTGAGATAAGAACTATTTAATAATTGAATATAAATGCAGATTATAGTGATACTACTAATATTAACAACACTGCTACTAAGAAGTAATTAAAATAATAGATAATAGCATTAAGGAGAGGCTCAAAATAGTTATGCTTAGTATTGTGATGTCCACTGTGAAAAAAGTACAGAATATTTGGCTTAATAATGAGAAAAGTATATATGGAGAAGTTACTGTAAGCTGATTCGGTTTTCACAAATTTGAGATAAATTTGCTAGTGTTTTTTCTTACACAAAGGGATAAAGCAAAGTAAGACCTTTCTACTGCTGTGTGCCCATCTTCATTTTATGTGCCAAACTTTTATGCTAAACTTCTTCCAGAAAAAATGTTTTCTAAAATATCTGAATGACAAAGGGTACTACTCTTTCATATCCCACTGTCCTTTAATGCCATAATATTTTGAATATTCTGACTGTAAGAGTAAACATTCTAAGTAGTGGCTATTTGTAAATAATAGATAATTTTCTAGAAATAATAGAATATTGTTATAAATAACAATGATAAACTATTCGGCATGTATGTGTATATATACATGTATACTTGCATATATGTCTATACATAGGCATAGGTATATACATGTTTTATATATACACATCTACTGTATTGTTTATTATGGATTTATACAAGCCACTATTAATCTAATAGAAATCTCTGCTAAGGTATCTAAACTTTTTTGAATACTTTTGCATTGAATTGACTCTATAGCCAGCTCAATTTTTGATCAGGTTGGCCACTAAAAAGCCTTGAGTTTCACTTAAAAAGGGGAACTTCAATAAACGTGTGTGTAATCTTTTTTTTCCCCTTGTGTGTTTCTTCCCTCAAAAATGGATTGCATACAATTTCTTTCATGCTATTCTTTACAAGTATATTTTCAGTAAATTTAAAACCAGAAGGCTCTGGGATGTTTACAGCATTACTGCAGAAGACAGATGTTTAAGGGAAACCCCAAATATAATAAAATCTGAAATAATGCTCATCAGCTCGCAGTTCTGGGTTACTGTAAACTGATACCCCAAAATACTGGGACATGTGGAGATACATGCCATTGATGTCTACTGCACCATGTCTGCTTTACTGACAGGATCCTTGTGACTTGGAGACTTGAGGCATAATTGATGCAAAGCAATTAAGTGTATTAAATAATGAACACATTATTAGGATATTGGTAGAGCAGTGAAATAGGTGATGGTAGGCCATCAAATCAATATGCCATAAGATATCCAGTGCATGTTATGCTCATCTATAAAGCTGCTGGTCTGAAGTCTAATGAGTCACGTCTAAGACCATTGAATTACAATTTTATAAGCATTGAGATGTCTATCACTAGCACTCCCACACATCAAGTCTTAGAGACTTTGTATATTGGTATAAAAATGAGAGCAAGTAAACTACCTCCTTAGTATGTGAGCCGAATATAGAGCTATACATTGCCTAGCCTACAGGATCATAGAATCATAGAATGGTTAGGGTTGGACGGGACCTTGAAGATCATCTAGTTCCAACCCCCCTGCCACAGGCAGGGACACCCTTCACTAGACCAGGTTGCTCAAAGCCTCATCCAGCCTGGCCTTGAAGACAGCCAGGGATGGGGCATCCACAACTTCTCCAGTGCTTCACCACCCTCTCCATGAAGAATTTTTTCCTGATATCTAATCTAAATCTCCCTGCTTTCAATTTAAACCCATTACCCCTTGTCCTGGCACTACAGGCCCTTGTAAAAAGCCCTCCCCCCGCTTTCTTGTAGGCCCCCTTCAGGTACTGGAAGGTTGCAATAAGATCTCCCCAGAGCCTTGTCTTCTCCAGGCTGAACAATCCCAATTCTCTCAGCCTTTCTTCATAGGAGAGGTGCTCCAGCCCTCTGATCATCTTCATGGCCTCCTCTGGACTTGCTCCAATTGGTCTATATCCTCCTTAAGCTGATGGCTCCACAGCTGGACACAGTATTTCAGGTGGGGTCTCACAAGAGCAGAGTAGAGGGGGAGAATCACCTCCCCCAACCTGCTGGCCATGCTTCTCCTGATACAGCCCAGGATATGGTTGGCTTTCTGGGCTGCCAGCACACACTGATCTTCTGAGATCACCCCTTTTAAGAGATTTATGTAGCGTATGTAATAAAATATGCTACAGGTGAACTTTTGTAATATACCACTGTGCACTCTTACACATTAAAAACAGATTTAAGAATTGACTGGTTTAAAAGCAACTCAGGTATGGAAAAGAAGGAAATCGTAAGCGTATTACATTTCAGAATGAAAGTCTTAATAGTACCTTTCAGGAAAAAGGAGTTGTAAGCTTTATTCCTTTTAGTAAGGTATTGTTGGAATATTCTTGTGGAGTAAATTTATTTGATTAGGGTCTTTTTGCTTTTGAAAAAGAATGTTTAAGTGGATGAGGAAACTTATTTATGTGCAACTTCAAACTTCTGGATAGAAAAACTGGACACTATTAGCTGTTCTGTGGGACTTAGAAACCCCAGAACAGATCCACATGCAGCTGTGGCATGAATAGTTTTTCCGTAGCTGTGGTAAAACCAGCTATTCTGCAAGTGGTGTGATTCAAGCCTAAAATGATGTGAATTGGATCAAGCTTGTGAACGAACAACATCCAGGTGCTAAGTGGATAAGACTAAATGGATAGAACTCAACATGTTCTTGCTGGCTGCTGGGGTAGTGCCTGTGCTGTACAGTACTGCTTTTTCCATACTTTGTACTACGGCTAACAGAAGAGAGGAAAATCTACCACAACCAACTTCAGTAAAATTGAGATGGCATAATGATAGCAGTAGCAATTGCCATTGAAATACAAGACAGTATATTCCTTGGAGTTCAACATCATGTTCTTCAAGAATGTCCAGTGTGTTTAGAGTGTGTGTGTGTACGCACTCACGCAGAAAGGAGTGAAGGAGAAGAAAACTGATTTTCCCTCTCTCCCATTCTTTACTTTCTGTTTTAGAATGGGGGGGGAGGGGGGTGGGCGGGGAATGGGGGAGGGAGTGGTGGTAAAGTAAGGTTAGTGCTAAGTACGTCGTTTCTTACCTGAGGTAGTGATGGCAGTAAACAGTGGCAAACTTCGGCCAGGTCCAAAACAATGCATGAACTGCAAAGCTTTATGACAAAGCTTTCTGTATAGATCTTGTTGTAATTATTACAGACTAGGACTACTAGCACCTCAAAATTACAGCAGAAGGACCACAAGAAAGTTGTGCAGAAAAGCTTTAGGTAGATTTTCTGTAAGGAAAATCAAATGGTGTACCTTTACAAAGGAGACTGTTTCTCCTTTTTTTAAAAATCATTTTTGCTCTGTATTTGCAGGAAGAAGGCATCTTAGGGAAGCATAAATTCAACAACAGCAGTTACCCCACCCCTGTAATTTCTGAGCAAGGAAACAGCACACTGAAATAAAACTTCATAGGGATGAGTGAGAGTTCTGTAAATCTGTTTGAGAATCTGTTTGGATACAATCAAACTTGAGTTTGTCCCCCTCCTAGGACAGAAGTCTCAGGCCTGGGATAAGTCTTTGTAGAGATGTGTTGTCCCTTTTTTCCTAGGCATAAGAAACATACGGAAAGACCTTAAGCAGGCAGAAATTCTACTACAAACAGAACAGATATCATTAAACCTTTTCTGCTCTGACCTTGGATTTTTCTACTCATTCTTAACATATCACTGGAAAGAGACTGCTGTTTTGTGACTACCCGGGGTGCTGAAACTTTTCTGAGTAAAGGACGGGCAACAGGAATAAACTGCAGCCTAAACATGAAGTGTATCGCTTCTCCTTGTTTATATGCTTGTATGTTCTTCTCTGCATATGCTTGTTTTGGATTGATGAACTTCATTCTGTTCATGCATGTCTAGAAAAAATGTACGTGAAGATGTTGGCACACTGCAAAGTGTCTCTCTGATGCTTATTCCATTATCAGAATTAAATGCATGATTTGTCATGTATTTTTTTTTCGCAAGTAAATCTTTCTTCTGTGTGAAGGAAAAGGAATGTTTGCTGAATTTGGCTTTATTTTAAGTACTCACAGGAATCGGGCTATCATTTTAATGATTTTTTTTTTTCCTTCTTCCTTCCCCACCCCCCACCCCCCTTCTTTTGTAGGTAGCATTGGTACATCCTTTCAGTGCCACTCAATCCATCAAGATCACATTTGTAGTGATGACAGTGACAAGGTGAGGCCTACATTAATTTTTTGTCACAAAATGCATATGCTTTGGAGTTTTTTTATGCACTGCTTTTACTATACAAAGATTGTTTGTTTTGCAGATATGACATTCAGTTTTCAAAGCTACTCTTTGAATTATCTCTGGCGTATTAAGCAATATATTTTACTCAAGACAATCTTTTAGTCATTTAAGGAGAAATTTGTCTTTAGTATTATATTTTTCTTTTTGCTTGTGTTCCTTTGCTATGTTAAACCTTTGTGATTTGCCATACTGACACCCTCAGTTATTAAGGAACAGCAGTGGTTTTGCTAATTTTTAAGTAAGGCAGGATATCTTGTTGCTTCTGACTTCAGAGGTTAGAGTGTAGCGAAGTGTTCAAAGCCTTGTTGTAGTAGATGTATTTTTCTGGTTTGGAGTTGGGAACTTCAGGTTTTAAAGATAGGAAATTTCTGTTCAGTGCTGCAGCCTTAAAATACCAACCTGTCTAGTAGTGTACAAGCATTTTCATAACCTTTTTTACATGTTCTCAGCTTAGCTTGCTTTGAGTCAGTGGAGTGCTGGATGTTAAATGTTCAGTGATACTTGGATCAATAGTGTAAGTGTGGCGTACAGAAGGAAAAAGTTTTGACATTGAACTGCTTGTGAAACTTGCTTTCATGTTGCTGTTATTTTTTATAGTTTTACCTTAAGCCTTACGTTATTCTTAAATAATGCAAATTGATTAACATAAGATCAACATGTAACATGTATTGCATGGTTTGCAAGTATGACATTTTACTGTAAACTAACTTTTAGGCTTGATGTACCTGGAAAAGGGCATGTGTTAGTCAAATTTTAAATGGTCTTTCTCAATGTAGAATGCAACCAGCATGGTGATGCCTTGATAAGTGCACAAATTCTTGTGTTTTCAAATTCTGAAGTTAGTTAGAGCTAAATTTGTTTTCAGTGAGAGTTTCTTTTATTGCTCTACTGCCTTCTTTTCTTCTTTTCCCTCTCAGTCTTTTATTTCCCCTCTTTTTAAATTTCACTTTATTTTTAGGTATCATCCTGAATTTGGGGCCTGGTTTAACCTACAGATATTGGTCAAACATGCTATCCAGAACATGGCAAAATTATTTTAAGTTTCCAGTTGATTAACTGGTTAACTACTTTCAAATAGTATTCACTGGTTTGTTGGGGGTGGTTTGTTTTGGTTTTTTTGTTGTGTTTTGGGGGGGGGCGGGGTTTGGTCCTTGTGCACTCTGTTCCTGGAAGATTCTTGGGTGAGGAGCAGGTGCACCAACTTAGCACTGGCATTCCCTTTTAACAGTCTTCCTTTTCTGTCATTACATGGAAGATCATCTCTGTGTTAGATTGATTGTCTTCCCTTAGTTTTATTTCATATCAGGGACATTAAACTGTTTTGAGTCTTGTTGGAAATTCTGTTTGTTAGGTGCTTCACAGGTTTGTGGGGAAGAGAGTAGTAAGGGCTGTGGCAGCTTACCTGGTTTCAATTTCACAAGAATGCATAGGCTTTGTAGCTGTTTGGCACACCACCTGCCTGCATATTAATAGAGAAACTGGGCCACAACTTTACTAGTTTTGCATATTTAGGTGTAGTGGGAGAAAACAATCTTTCTCCTTGGTACCAAATGAGAACTCCCAACTGTAAAAGCTGACTGAAGTGGAACTAGTATCAAAAACTGAAAGAATGTGATTTGGATGTGTTTCAAAGATATATTTTCCCTTAAATGACAGTTCTATTTGCAATTCTTTACCACATTTTGCTTGCATTTCACATAAGCCTTTATTTTTGTGTCACATTTTGTACTGGGTGTTAGTTTACAGTGTGAATTACTTTCAAAATTGGTACAAATATAATCTAAAGATAAAAGTAATAATTTAATTTATTTATCTACAAGTTTCTTATTAATTGTTGGACTTCTTTGTATTCATTCTAGAAATGAATAGTATGCCTTCAGAATAGTTTGACATATCTTTTTTAGCCAATACGCATGCTTCAGTGAAATAATTTGCTGCTCTGTGCCTGATCATGTGTAACTAGTTTTTGCATTACAGGAGGAACGTAAAGAATAGTATTTGACTGGCAATATGCATATCTTTTACAGTAGGTTGTGCACAAGCCCAGTCTTTATTTCCTAGACAACAGCATGAAAAAAGTTCTGCAGTACGCTGGCCAAAACAATTCCCAGACTTCCATCCCAGTTACTTGATTTTATTGACTTGGCACATGAGAATCTTGAATTCATGTTCAGTGAGATCAGCAGGAAACCAAAGTCTTAAGATTTTTCATGTGTAGCCTCAGTGCATTAAGAATGGTGTGTCATATTTGAGAGCATTATTGGTAGTACGGAGAACCTGTTTAATTTCATGGTACCAAAACCAGTATTTTGTCTCTAGTCTTATAAAAAGATCTAGTATCGCATAGATACAGAATACATTTCTCACTTTACTTGGTGTTGCAAGGTGTTAGATGCACAGTTCCACGGGACCTGATGAAATACATCCACAGGTCCTGAAGGAACTGGCGGATGAGATTGCGAAACCTCTGTGCATCTTCCCTGTGAGGGTGCCAGAGCACTGGAACAGGCTGTCCAGAGAGGTGGTGGAGTCTCCTTCTCTGGAGACTTTCTAAAGCCGCCTGGACTTGTTCTTGTGTGATCTGCTCTAGGTGATCCTGCTCTGGCAGGGGGGTTGGACTAGATGATCACTAGAGGTTCCTTCCAACCCCTACCACTCTCTGAATCTCTGTGAATATTCAAGAAGTCGTGGAGGTCTGGTGAAGTTGCCACTGACTGGAAAAAAGGGGAAACATAACCCCCATCTTTAAAAAGGAATAAAAGGAGGATCCAGGGAACTACAGGCCAGTCAGTCTCACCTCTATGCTGGGCAAGATCATGGAGCAGATCTTCCTGGGAACCGTGCTAAGGCATGTGGAAAATGAGGAGTTGATTGGTGACAGCCAACATGGCTTCAACAATGGCAAACCATGCCTGACAAATCTGTTGGCCTTCTACAATGGGTTAACGACCTTGGTGGGTAAAGGAAGAGCAACTGGACTTCTGCAAAGTGTTTGACGCTGACCTGCATGACATCCTTGTCTCTAAATTGGAGAGACGTGGATTTGACAGGTGGATCACTCGATGGATAAGAAACTGGCTTGATGGTTGCACTCACAAGAGTTGTGGTTAATGGCTCGATGTCTGAGTGGACACCAGTTACAAGTGGCATTCCTCATGGATAGTGGGATTGAGGGCACCCTCAGCAAGGTTGCTGATGACACCAAGCGGTGTGGTGTGGTCAACATGTTGGAGGGAAGGGATGCCACCTAGGGGGACCTTGACAGACTGGAGAGGTGGGCCACTGCTATCCTCATGGAATTCAACAAGGCCAAGTGCAAGGTCCTGCACCTGGGTTGGGGCAATCCCAAGCACAGGTACAGGCTGTGCAGAGAATGGATCGAGAGCAGCCCTGAGGAGAAGAACTTGGTGGTACTGGTGGATGAAAAGCTGGATATGAGCCGGCAGTGCGTGCTGGCAGCCCAGAAAGCCAAGCATATCCTGGGCTGTATCCAGAGAAGTGTGGCCAGCAGGTCGAGGGAGGTGAATTTCTTCCCCTCTACTCTGCTCTCATGAGACCCAGCCTGGAATACTGTGATGAGCTCTGGGGCCCCCAACATAGGAAGGATATCACCTGGTTGGAGAGGGTCCAGAGGAAGGCCATGAAGATGATCAGAGGGCTGGAGCACCTCTCCTGTGAAGAAAGGCTGAGAGAATTGGGCTTGTTCAGCCTGGAGAAGGGAAGGCTCTGGGGAGACCTTATAGCAGCTTCCAGTACCTGAAGGGGGTCTACAAGAAAGGCAGAGGGGGACTTATCCTATCACTACAGGCCCTTGTACAAGTTGCAATGGCTTTAAATTGAAAGAGGGTACATTTAGAGTAGATAAAAGGAAGAAATTCTTCACAGAGAGGGTGGTGAGGCACCGGGACAGGTTGCCCAGAGAAGTTGCGGATGCCCCATCCCTGGAAGTGTTCAAGGCCAGGCTGGATGAGGCTTTGAGCAACCTGGTCTAGTGGAGGGTGTCCCTACCCATGTCAGGAGGGTTGGAACTAGGTGATGGTTAAGGTCCCTTCCAACCCAAACCATTCTGTGAATCTAGAACTGTGATACTTATTAAAATAATTGTTGCTTTGGAAGTGGGAGTTTTTCAGTTTCAATGCATGAGTCAGGTGACCTTTTTTTTTTTTTTTTTTAGTTTTAATTTCTTTAATTTTTCTTTGAAGTATAACATGCTTTATAGGTTTAATACCTATGATTTTTTAAAAGAATGAAATAAATAAAACTCGAATTGTCATTAAATAACATAACTGAATAAATTTCTTTCAGAGAATATAGCGTTTATGGAAAGGTACTTGTAACAAGGAACTTCCTGAGGAAGGAATTATATTCCTTGGAATATAATGATATAGTTATATACTATATATAATTATATATAGTATATAATGTGTAGTATGTAATATATTAGATGATATAATTATATTCCTTGGAATATAATCTTCCATTTCTGTAGTAATTTCTTGTTCCTGATCTTAATCTCGTTTGTGTGTCTTGATGGGCACCTTTTAAGGTCCATGACATTTATTTATATGTGATCTGTAAAATAAGACTATATGCACCTTGTGTGGGGAATGTGCGTGGGACAATACATAGAAAAACGGGGATTTTAGAAGGAATTTCTTTTGCCCCATCCGGTTTCAAAACTGCAAAAAATTCTTCCTGTCCAGGTATGATAGTACTAACTCATTCCTGTTAGTGTGTGTCATCTGCTTCACCTGCCCTGCCCAGCTTAAATTCCAGTTAACCCTACCTATTCTGAGTAGCTTCATGCCTTTTTCACTTCACAGCTGGCAGCTGCCAAGTTACAATTTACTGATTTTAAAGTCTTTCCATCTCTGGTGTATGGTCTTCTTTAGCACATTAATTCTTTATATTTACAGCAGATAGTTTATTTTGTTTTCCTGGATCAGATTTGGGAAAACTTTAATTAGAATGGAGGCAGGTTTGAAAGGTGAAAATAGTTCGGGTGATGATCTCGTTTAAGTCAAACAGCTCGAGTATAAATCTGTTCTCTGATCCCTCATTTGTGCCCTTCCCTGAGTAGTTCTACATCTAGGGATGCATTCATGCGGCACTGGTAGCTAACGGCTGATGGTGTTTCTGACCATCAGGTGACGCTGCTCCTGTGAGTTTTGTTGACTTTCCCATGTCGGTCTCGGCCCCTCCTGGCTATCAGGAAAGCAGGTGAAAATCCAGAGCCTGCAAGTATGAGCTGGGCAGACTGCAGGCGGCCGTTGTTGCGACGCTCGATGGATTTTGTGATGTTTAGCTTTTAAATACGGCGCATCTGGTGCCCCCCGCTGCAGTATGCGCCCCACCGATAGCAGCAGCGCGTACCCCGAGGCACAGCCATCCCCCGCCCCCTCTCCTGCCAGCTGTGTTTCCCGCCCGGTGCTTCAGGCTTCCACGGCGGCTGCCGGCGACTGCTTTGTTTCGCTTTGGGCCGTGGAGACGGAGCGCTGTCGAGGCACGGAGCCGCTGCTGGGCGCAGCGCCGTCCCCGCTGCTGGGGCGGGTAGCGCGCCGAGCCGGTCACCGCTGCAGGGGCAGACGGAGCGAGGTGCGGCGCGGAGCCGCAAACCGAAACTAAAAGGGGGTTGGGGCCGTCCCTTTGTGCGCTTGCGCGCGGGGCTCCGATCCCTGCTGCGAGTGGCGTTCCTCCCAGTGAGTAGGGTGGGCTGCCCCGCCCCCTCTTCCGGCCGCGGCCGTGACGTGCGCGGGCCGGCCTCATTTCTGCCCCCCCCCCCCCCCGGTGCAAACAAAGGGCGGCCCCTGTCGCTGCCTGTGGGGCGGGGCTAGCTTCCGCCCGCTCTCCGAGGGGCGGTGCCGCCCAAGGAGTGGCGTCACTGCCCTCCGCCGACGACGGGGTGCGCGCGGAGCACTGTCGCGCTGGGGGAGCGGGGTATGGCGGGTGGCGGCGGGCGCGGGCCGCGGGAGCAAGCGACAGCGGGGCGGCCGCATGACGGGCGAGGGCCGCTCGCCCTGTGATGGACGGAGGACACCGGGCCGGCGCTCCCGGAAGCGATTGCGCGGGTGGGCGGCATAGGCCCGGCCCGGGCGGCGGCAGCGGGGTCCCCGGCCGACACGACAGGCCGCGGCGTGGGAGCCTTGGCCGTGACGGCGGGGTGTGCGGAGGAGGTGGGAGCACAGTCCCGCCGTGTCCCGCGGCCGCAGGTACCAGTGTGGGGGTGGCAGGTGGGGGTCGAGGAGGGCGGCGAGCCCGCTCGGGGCGGCACTTCGCCGTCCGGTGCCCCCGGCTCGTCAGCACTGCGTGCGGCAGCCGAGGGGGGAAGGATGCCAGCCCTTGTCAGCGGGCGCCCCGGACCCGGCTCTGTTTAGGGGCATTCTGTTAGTGTTTATTCGTATGTATGAGTTAATTTCGATATTTGTATAACACGAACGAAATTTTTTCATACTTAGACCAGAAAGTTGCTTCTTGTTTCCTCGGGAAGCGTGTGTTAAAATTGATGATGCATTGAGATGTCTTCTGGAGACATCCATTTTAAGTTGTAATTGTTTATAGCAAATAATTTAGTTATTACTTACACAGAAATTTGCTGAACTGTAAGCCATGACAGTGCTTATGAACGTATAGCATTTGCGTTTTGAAACGGGTTTTTGAGAGTAGTATTTGGAGTAAATGTGTATGTTCTGATAAGTTGCTCAAATTCCGGCAGCTGAAATGGTAAGATAAACATAATTACTAACAGTCTGCCTTATTCACGTATTGCTTACTACCTGGTAAGGTGGTGCTGCTGATGTTTGTTCTTAAATGCTTGTTCACTAAGGTAACTACTCTCAGTTTCAGTTTCCAAATTTATGGAATTTATCCACATTATGGGAATTTTGCTGTTTTCTGGCCCAACAGACTCCTTAACTGCTTCGCAGCACTACAAGAATGAGAACTGCGGGCCTCTTTTCAAGGGGTTATTGCAGCTGCCGGGTTAGAGGCTCACTGTTGTGAGAAAGAAGACAAAACTCCATGCGGATCCTTAGGTGTGCAGTAAGAGAAAGGATGGTGTAGTCTTTAGAGGATTAAATATGAGATAGGAGAGCAAATAGTTGCCATGGCAGATTTAATGGCTAGTGAAAGTTGTTAATGTTATTTATATTCCTTAATCGCCAAATTGCTAAAAAGAAGGACCTTATCCATACAGAGAATAACAATGTGGAGAAGGTTTCCAGAGAATTATTACCAGGAGATAATACATATTAAGAATGGTAATTGCAAGAAGAGAAGTGGGATATAAATAAAAGTGTCTTATAAATCAGGGATTTCAAGGTTCTCCTATGTGAAACTTACTTTGTCATCTCCCAGACTTACACAGCATTTTAAACTTTTTTCATTTACATCTGGTTCACTTTTTTTAATAACATAAAATAAATTGAAGTTGCAGCTTTATCAGTCCTTGTTTTGCACCTGCAATGGTGTAGGAGTCTCAGTATATAACTGTTGTTTTTTTCTAAAAGATTAAGTTTTGGCTCAGGAGCTGATATCAGTGGCATCACTGCTATTGTGACTTTTGAAGTTTATTCATCAGCTTATATGAATACATTTTTTCATTATGGTTTATTGACATTGTAACAGGAGATAATTTAAATAAAGTGATATTGTTGATGAAGTCAAGTTACTTTTCCAACTCTTTACTTAAGAAAGTCTTTAAGAATTAAATGGTTTCTATGAAAACTCTTACTGGAGCATGGAAAGTTGTGCAGTTAGGAAGACAGGTTACTTCTTAGGGGATACTGTTTAATTGAAACTTAACTGAAATTGTAGTCTTTGTGCATTTCAACGTTGTACATGTTTGTCCATGGAAAATACATGGGCTAAATTGCTAGTGAATGTAATGGGGATTTGTACAGAGCAAGCCTTAGACATCAAAAGGTTTTCTCACTTAATCTTTGTATGTAGTTCCCCCACCTCCTGCCCCAAAGGGATTTCAAAGGTAAAAATAAGTGTGCAGGTAGTATGTGAAATTTCTTTTTTTCTAATTTTAGTCAGAGATTTGTTTTGACTGTGGAGGACTGATTCTTAAAACTTCTAGAAAGGTACAGGTTTGACTTAATCAGTTTATTGGAGAAATACAGCTTGGCATTTCCTATCTGTGTCAGGTTAAATAATGTAATACAGTGTTTTAAAATTCTGTTGTGGGCAAAGCTTGTGTAGGGCTGATTTAACTATGATTTTCATGGATTTTACTCTAGCTTCACTTGGGAGTGGGTAGGTTCCTCTTTTACTATGCTCTTGAAAGATAAGTTGCTTTGTTTTTTCGTGCCCTCTGATTTGTGTTTGTCAGAACATAGAAAGCTAGGTGGTTTTTGTCTTTAGAAGCAGGAAATTGCTAACAGCAGCAGCTGTTTAAAAACAGTAGGAAGGGAAAAGAAAGAAAGGAAGCCCTTTTGCACATTAAGTATTTTGCTCATTGCTGTCCAACCAGTTTGTCTGGATTGCAGTGGAATTGTTCCTCGCCTGGTAAAAAAATAGTTCGGCATCATAAATCTGCTTCCCTAGTGTCTTCTATAGGCATTCCAGCTGTAAAAAGACTAGTGCCTTTGCTTTTCCATTCTCACAAAAAAAGAGACTTCCTCTCTTTAATGTCCACAGTTCCTGGTTCTCAGTGAGCATATTTCAGATTTGCTGCCCTAAAAGTTTTTACATCCTGATTCACTTATAATAACATTGCTTTTTGTATCTCCCACTACAACCTCAGATACTATACAGAAGTGTGTGCTTCATGAGAGCGCCACTGCATATGCCGTACTTCGCTTGCTGTCTGTTTAGTGACCCTTTCATCTTGTCAGTCTTGCAATTTTGTTCCTATCCTCGAAACAGCTAGGCAAACTCAGCAATTGCATGAACTCAAACCTATTCTCTCTCCAGAGCCTCTTACCTTAGCCTTGTGATCTGTCTTTTCCAGCTCTGTTCATTTCTGACAGAACTGGCCAAATTTTTCTTTCACATTGCAGTAGCAGTGAATTACTGTGTGAGCAAGGATGAGAGCATTCGTGGCACAGTTTATGGTGCTGCTGAGCAGATGCTCTGTCTGGCAGTCTACAGGAAAGCTTTAGGAGGTTGCCTTTACTCTAGACAGAAATTAGGAACTTTTCTTCCGTATTCTTTTCTTTAGATGGTACGTGTTGGGATTGTTCTTTAAAAAAGCTATGATGGGCTGAATATTTTTGATGACCTGCATTTTCAAAATCTGATTCTTAGAAATCAGTCTCTTACAAAGACATTTAAAACTATTTTGGTGGTACAGGTTCTGAGGGAGGGCATTTTTGTCCTGGTGTCCTCTTTGTAAGTCTGTTTGGAAAACATTGGAGCTGAATATAAAATGAGGTGAAATGTAGAGTGGGAAACATAGAAGAGTAGGTACAGGTATTAATTTTAAATAATACTGTGGGAGGAACTTGTGAAGATGAATAACGGAGTTCCAAGTGAATGAATGTGGATTAGAGAAAAATGTTCAGATGGGAACACAAAGAGCCTTATTGGCAAGACCAGTGTGCATTTGGACATATTGTATGTCAGTCACTAGTGAGCATAGGTTAGACATAATTTGTGGAATTTTCTTCCTTTTTATTTGCAGTTTCTTTGTTGCATCAGAGAACAGTCAGAGCACTCTTCCTCAGATCTGAATACAGAGTATAGTGTGTGTATTCTCTGGCTCTGCTTTCAATATCTGGATGTTTACATACATCTGTAATTGAAATATGACTTAACCGGTCATAGCAGTGATAGTGACTTTGTTCAGTGTAGGACAGAGCTTGAGAATGTATTAAAAAAGTACAGATCTCAATTTCTTTCATGGTTTAAATACAGTGTCTTTTTTGCTTCCATAGTAAAAATGTGGGATGAGGTTTAAGAAGTCAGTAAACCATGCTTCTTTGAGTTCATTTAGGGGAGTCAGGGTTTTTTTTTCCCTTCACATATCTGATACATACAATGTTTTGGGTTTGGTTTTTTGGGGTGGGTTGGTGGGGGGTCTTTTGTTTGTTTTGTTTTTTAGCAAAACTTACCCTGATTTGCATGAGAATATCTTACTTTCTAAAGTAAATGAAAATATCTACACAACTGTAAGTTGTTTCTTGAAGCTGAGGATCTGCAATTTTTTCTCATATTCCTGTTTTATGTTAACTTAGCAGAAAATATCAATTCTTTCTTGGTTTTGCTGTCTTACATAATTTGTCATGTTAAAAGGACTGAGTTCTCTAACCTTTATACCATTATGAGGATTATATGCAGGTCTAGATGACCTGTGCTAGATGACAGCCTCCCAACATGTCAATTTCGTAGGAGCAGAGGAACCAGTCCTTGTTGCAGCAGTTAGTATGTTCCCAGTGCCTGTCGTGAGTCTGATGCTTGCAAAAATGAAGTTCTACAAGCTACTGAGGGCAAAAGGTGTGTGCAGGTACAAACTAATGGAGAATATTTTTTTTCCAAAACTTTTTAAAACAACTATTAACTTACAGAAGCTGTGAGTAAAATTTAAATGGCCTGTGTTCATTTAAAACAAGTGCTCTGTATGCATTGCATAGTATAGGTATGATGAACTTCAAAAATAATAGGTTATTTTAGGTTGGAAAAGACCCTTAAGATCCGAGTCCAGCCATCAACCTAACACTGCCAAGTTCACCACAAAATCATTTCCCTGAGTGCCATGTCTACACATCTAAATATCTCCAGGGATGGTGACTCAGCCACTTCCTGGGAAGCCTGTTTTAGTGCTTGAGAACCCTTTTGGTAAGAAATTTTTCCTAATAACGATCTAAACCTCCTTACATGCAACTTGAGGCCATTTCCTCTTGTGTTGTCATGTGTTGCTTGGAGAAGAGACTGACACCCATCTTGCTACAAACTTCCTTTCAGGTAGTTGTAGAAAGTGATAAGGTCTCCCCTCAGCCTCCTTTTCTACAGGCAAAACAATCCCAGTTTCCTCAGATGCTTTTTGTAAGACTTATGCTGTAGACCCTTCATCAGCATCATTGCTCTTCTTTGGACTCACTCAAGCATCTCAGTGTTCCTCTGCTAGCATGGGGCACAAACTGAACACAGTATTCGAGGTACAGCCTCACCAGTCCCATGTACAGGGTGACAATCACGTCCCTAGAGTCCTGCTGGCCACACTGTTTCTGACACAAGTCAGGATGCTATTGACCACCTTGGCCACCTGGCTCATATTCAGCCGGCTGTTGACCAACCCCAGGTCCTTTTCTGCTGGGCAGCTTTCCAGCCACTTTTCCGCAAGTCTGCAGCATTGCATGGGCTGTTTGTGGCCCAAGTGCAGGATGTGCCAGTTTGTCTTGCCTAAAATTGACCATCCAACCAGTTTTTTACCCAGCAAAGAGTACACCCATCCACATCATGAGCAGCCGGTTTCCCCAGGAGAATGCTGTGGGAAACAGTGCCAAAGGCTTTACTCCAGGTAAACAACCACTTTAACAGAATCTTAGATTTGTACCATTTTTAAGGATGGTTCTGCAGTGTTTAAATACATAGTGTTCTGCAGTGTATATAAATCCATTTTGATGAGAAATTGATTAACAGAATGTCAACCATGACATCATGCTCAGTGGGCATACTATTGTGTTCACTCATTTGTACATGATACAAAGAGTTTACTTGTCCTAAACTGTATGAACGACTAAGTAAAACCTTTGTATTTGTTTCGGCTGTGAAAATTTATTTTTATGTGGGAAATGGCCTGGAAGAAGGAAAAAATAAATTACTAGAAATGGGAGAAGCACAGAACCTGATGCAGGGTGAGAGGCGCCCTGACAGTTTGGTGTTGGAGTCTCCTGTGGCAGTTACGTACTACAACTGCTGCAGTTGAATTTTGTGCCATTTGGGACATGTTTTCTCCATTATTATGTGAGATCTCCCCAGAGAAGGAAATAGAAAAAGGTAGAACTTAGAGTACCTTATTCTTAGAACTAAACGTCAGCCCTCTTTGAATTTTCAGGACTGTGTTTACAAACAACTCTTAAGTTTTATGACAACTTTTCTTGCACCAGTACCACTGTCTGTATATTGCAGTATACTGAATAACATTCTATATTTACATGACAGTTTGGTTGTTCCAATTAGGTAGGTAGTTGCTTTGTGGATTCGTTGTGTAGTTTCTAAAAGTATTTGTTTCTAAAAGTATTTGTTGAGGCTTCAAATTTATAACAGCATGGAGGGACTGAAAGAATGTAGAGAGTAAACTGTGGAAAATTCCTGAAGAAATTAGACCCTCAGTTTCTGAGAACACATAATACTGCATTATACGCAGAAATTTTTTAAAGTATGATGTGCTGAGAAGACACATACATACTTTGCTAACACAGCTCAGTGTTGTGATGACAAGCAAAGCCAGTGAAGGCAGCCAAATATGAATATGCTCTACAACAGTAGATGTTGAGGTATTATGCCAGTAGTCCTTTTCCTCAGAACAAATATCTAGGTCTGACTTGCCTTTGTGCCTGCTGCAGCAGGACATCAGTTACAACAGTGTAAGTAACATTTATATTAGTGCATATCTAGTCCATTCGAGGAGGATTGATTTAAATAATCTATAGTTATTGCTGGTTAGAATGTATTCTTCTGTCAAAAATTGATTCACGCCTCTGAATGGTGCTTAGGTAGCAGTATGCCTCAGTTCACTGTTTGGATATTCTTTAACACTTTGTCAAAATTATGGTCAGCATAACATTAATTTACTTTAATAAGAAATTTCGGTCTTCAGAGATCCAATGCTAGCTTTTCTGTTTACATATATTGTTTCATATCTGTGTGCATGTATATATGTGTGTATATGCATACATCGTTTAATGTGGGGAAAAGAATTCTTTTCAGTGGAAAATAATGTGATTGTATAATTGTCGTAATTACCCTGTCTCTGTTGATGTATCTGTATGTTACTTTCACATGCCTAAATGAAAAAGTCAGTAGTGAATACATACTATACATTCAAACTATACATAGAGCAGACTTCGGTATGAAGACAACTTTGAGCCAAACTTCTCTTCAGACTCCTTGTCCCATCAGCTAAAAGAACAGAATTATTTCTGAAATTGAAATGAGGCTATATCTGAACTCTGTCTGGGTTTCACATTTCCTCTTGCCTTGGCATTAAGTATATCAGTTTCAGTATATTTTATGACATTTAAAGTAATGTCCTTATAGTAGCAAACATATTTTAATGGTGCACGTGCAAAGTTTAATGTGTTTCAGCCTGGTGTATAGGGAAATTAGCCTTTGTTCTTTAGCTAAAAATGATGATTTTAATTAAAAACTTATGCGGTTTTTTATTTACATACTGAAGTAGGAGTTCTGGACTCTCTGTATGCGAAGAAGTTGCTGAAGTGCCTGAAATGGCACTTTCTTTATTGTGTTAGGTGGTATTCATGTCAGAACATGGGCACTTTAACTCAGGTGTTGGTAGGCAATTTGGGGGTGAACTGTTAGGAAATTATAAACAGAAAATACTAAAAAACCCCAGCTTCCTGGATATGAGTACTACTTGTTGCCTAACTTTCAAGCTTTGCAGTTTTAAGAAAGAAAGCTTACAAATACTTAGTGAGATACATGATGTATGTAAGAGCATTTGCTTACTAACATAGTGCATGTTAACTGCAGGAAACATCTGCAGAAACAGCACAAATTGTTTTCCATTTATTATCACCCACACCATTGGCAAAGGTGAGTTCAAAACTGAGATCCTAAATCGGGATTTTAAAGCAAAATTAATATTTTTTCAACAACTTTGCTCTTTAATAGAGAGGGAAGTATAGCTGAGTATTTTTACTCTTACTCAAGTTTGGTGTTTTACATTGAGAGGTAACGATCACTATTTGAACACAAAAAAAACGCAACCAAACAAACAACAACAAAAAAAAAACCACAAGCCACCTTGATGTGCTATAAAAATAAATACTATCTTTTTTTCTGAGTTTAGCAGAATTGAAATTGCTTTATTTCTCTGAAAAATTATTTCAAAATCTTTTCATATTTCAAAGAATTATTTGCAGCAAATACTGCAAGTAATAGTGAATACTAATAAAATTCAATTTGAAGAACTTGAGAAGGCTGTGTGTTACCTTGATTCTTAAACCTGCTTCAGCATTAGAAAAGGAGATACTTCACATGTGACATGGGTTGCAATGTCCGTTTTGTATGAGCAGTAGAAGGTAAAATAAGAAACATGTAATCCTGCTAAACACAGTTTCTTTCTGGCTTGCTGTTGGGAGGGCTGCAATGTGCCGCATAGAATGCTAGGGGGGTTGCCTTTTTTTTTTTAAAGTTCTTGTCTGTTTTAAACTTGCATTCCACAAAGAAATATTCCAATATTCAGTATGAGAAATTGATACCGAAGAATCAAATTCTTAAGACTGTTTAAAATATTTACTGTGTGACACTTAAACACTTTAGGCATAGTTGTCTCTTAATGTTGTTTCTTGTGTATCCTAAACACCCAGTATAATCAGAATTGCATTTCAGAGAAGGAACTAATAGAGAAAACCCTGGGAAAGGGTGTCAGCCTGATGTCAAATAAACAACAAATTAAATACTCTGGTTATTAACGTGTTTTGCTCATAAGCAAAATCGAGACATACATTTAGTGGAATATAGTCTGTGCTGCCTGTTGGTATGCGATTTGCTATTGCATGCATCGGACCTTCTGCAGAAACACTTCACCTGGAGGATTCGTTGTAAGTCCTGCTTGCTGAAAAACAACACTGGCCATTGCTGTCAGTAAAAAATTAATTAATCCTATTAACTGTGAGTGAAGTCTGGATGGTCCAGAAAGATTAATGTTGAGTGTTCTTGGTAAAGTTTTTTGATACAGAAACAGTCTAATTGATATATACCATCATAGCTTTGAAAAACAAAAAAATCAGATGGACTTGCATCTCATCTGTGGTTGCAACAATCCAACCACATGTTTGGTAGTGTTGCTTTTACTTTACAAATTGTGTTCCTTTTACAAAATACTGTGTGAATTTTTGCTGTTTGACTGTCAGAAGGGCTCTTTAATTCACAGACATTACTAAGAAACTTGATCTGTGTAAACCTGCTACAGTACATTTTATACTGTCAACCTGACATTGTTATTGTGGATTGGTTTCCACTTTAAGGTGGAGTTACTAGGGGTTTTTTCTTGCCACATGGTGACAGTTCAAGAGCAAATTGGAGGTAACATTGTAGGCTTCCTTTCAGAATGTGTCTGGCTAAGGACTATTCTGTCTCTAGGAATTGAAATAAGACAATTTTCTCCCTTATCACACTGAGAAGTTGCCACAGAGGGTTTTATTTTTAACTACTTTTTTTCTGTGCATTTTGCTATAGCCATAGAACAATTAGTGTTACGGTTATTGTTTCTTGATCTCTGTTGGAATTTTCATCCCAAGTACTAGTTAAATACTGATTTTCTTAACTCTTGAGAGTCTCTTCTGAAGTGCAGAGGGAAGTGGTATCATGTTTTAAATACTCAGATGTATGTGGTGTTCAGTGGGTAAGCATGTATGCTCACGGTGATATACTTTGGGTCTCAAGGGTAGCTTTTGGTGCATTACCCCAAAGTACTATCTTTGCTTCTTTCACAGGCAAACACTTCCAAACATCACGCTTTTAGCATAGAGTGAAAATCAATTACTGCTTTCCTTTGTGTTGTTGCAGAATCACAGAATACCTGAATTTTGAAGGGACTTCCAGACATCATCTGGTCCAACACCCCTACTCAAGCAGAGCCACCTAGAGCCAGGTGCCCAGGACTGTGTCCAGTCAGCTTTTGAGTAACTCCCAAGAGGGAGACTCCACAGCCTCTCTGGACAACCTGTGCCAGAGCTCAATCACCCTCACAGAGTAGTGTTTCTTCACATTCAGACGGAGCCTCCTGTGTTTCAGTTTGTGCCTCTGGTCTTGTCACTGGGCACCACTGAAAAGAGTCTGGCTCCATCCTCTTTGCAGTCTCCCTTCAGATATTTGTATGCAATCATGAGATGTCCTCTGAGCCTTCTCTTCTCCAGTCTGAACAGCTGCAGTTGCTTAATCATCTTTGTGGTCCTTTGTTGGACTTTATCCAGTATGTCCATGTCCGTTGTACTGGGTAGCCTAGAACTGGACGCAGTACTCCAGGTGCTATTTCTTAAGGCTACCTAAATTTCAGACCTACCCCAAGAATGAGCTCATTTTGGCCTTCCTTTCAGCCACCCAGTTTGTTTGGTCCAGCTTCCAGATTTGGGAAAGACTATTTCTTTGCCAAATTTTCATTAGTCCAAATTCACATTACCCCAGTGTTCCTTTATCAGGAAATTGTCTTGTATTATCCAGCCAACCGTGTTTCCAAGTTGTCTCTTGGTCACAACTCTGAAATCAAAGCTTGGCTAGAAAGAAATGGCTCTGAATATTAGTCGTAGTGATTTTTAAAATCTGAATAGGGCTTAGAAAAGATCTGATGCATTGTTTGAAGTAGTTGTCCTTGAATGTTTGCATGCTAGGGTTTGTGTTTGATGCCTGGAGGATGCATGGTGTGGACAGCAATACAGGATTTTCATTTTCACACCCACTAAAAAAGATGAAGATGCAAACCTAAGAGTTCAGGATGCTGGAGGGGGTCAGTGGGACTCTGCCAGCTGAGGAGGCAGTGTGAAGGGAGTCAGGGAGAAATAAAATGTGACCAGACAGAAAAGGGGCCATTAGTGTAAACTGTGGCCGGTCTTGTCTGGCTGAGCCCTGCGCCTGATCTATTTGCCATGTCTGTCCATGGACATGCCAGTCTGTCCTGTTTTATTAGATCTTTTCTTAACTATCCGTGTACTCTCACTCTATCCTTTATATGTGAGTGCTGTAGGGACAAAGTAAGACCAACCTGAGTGGACACAAGGCCCTCAACTGGAGTCTCACTGGAGGTTCTGGTACCAACAGGTCCACGGTGCAAGCAGTGGAAGTGAGTAGGGGTCTCGGTGTCAGGAGTTGGAGGGGTTGTAGCTCTGGATTATCTTGTTTTCCTACAGACTTTATATCCATAGTGCCAAGTACTGGGGAGACTAGTGTGAGTGGACTGGGTGCCAGCTACTGGAGTAAGATCAAAGATGTCAGTTACTGGCACAAGTAGGGTCTTAAGTACCAGCTACTGAGGTGGGTGTCTCAGATGCCAGTGCCTGGAGCAGGAACAGCATTTGTCCCCAAAGCCAGCTACTATGAGGACCAGGGTGAGTGAGGGTCTAAGTGTCAGTGGCAGGACCGGGACCACAGGTCACATCCCATGTGCCTGGTGCTAGCTGCTGATGAGGTTTGAGTGTCTGTATCCTCCCCAAACCTGCTGTGCATGCCAAGGGGGAGGGGGATGGTGTTTGTGTTTGCTGACCCATCTCCAATATGGACCAGTTGGCAAGTAGAGGGATCTTGCAACCAGACTAGGGTGTCAGGCAGACCGAGGTTTCATGTTGGTATTTTGGAGGACCCGCGAGTGTGGCATGTCTGTGGGACAAGTATGTGAGTGCTATGTGTCTGCAATGAGCACCTAGCTAGACCAAGCCAGTGAGTCAGGGTCCTGCGAAGTAGGTAAGGGAGCCTGGGATTGGGGCTGGGTCAGCAAAGGGACCATGATGGTACTTGGGATATCCATGAATGTGTGTGTGCTTATGAAGCTGGAGAGTGTCATGTATTTGCACCAGTGACCACCCGTCTCTACAGGACCACAAGGAGGAGTGGACTTGGCTGTCCTGGTGTTTATGTGAGCCCTTTATGTGGGTGCTGTCGAAGGCAGTACTTTGTCTGTGGCAGTGCATGTGGTCAGCTGTGTCAATGTCCTGGGATACATGCTCAAGTTTTGCTGCTGATTGAACTTGTAAGCATCAGCGGTGACTGTCAGACTGGGTTGGAGATGCTGCCACTACCAACTCATTTCCTAGGCACATTGGACTGGGCAGTAAGAAGTCCTGGGCCCGTAAGTTTCCTTTCTTTTGCTATTCAAAGAGGAGATTTGCTTCGGCATCTGATGGTTATATTTACAGTCTCCAGTATGCAGGGCATCAAGGGCTCTGTTACCAGGGTGAAAAATCATGAGATGTGGTAGCATAGTGATGACTTATCAGTACACAGGAACAGTGAGTAGTATAAATAACTAGTCTTGTTACTCATTTTTAACTACAAGAGCATCTCTCCAAAGTACTTCCTTAGGTAAACTAAAGATAGATGAAAGTCAAACCTTATTTCTTATGCAGTTAATATGTATGTTCACCAAACATAGGAAGGAAATACTATTTTTGGAATGGACAGGAAAAAATGCTCTTTGAAAGTGCATTCCAGGGAACTGGTAATTTTGGTATTAATCAGGCTGATGGCTTAACTCTGGAAATTACAGTGTTTCTATAATAGTGTTAGAACCAAAATTTTCTTGCAGATCTAGATAGCTAGCTTTTGTAAATGGTTGGCTGGCAGACTGCTGGCAAGGACTGAGGAAAACAGACCTAAGATTCATTTATGCCTTTAAAGGAGTCTACTTTGTCTTTGGTGTCTGACAGCACATGGAGAAGAGTGGTGTAATTAATGCTTCAGCTTTAGTAGTATAGGTCATTGATAAAAACAATCCATTACATCACTCTGCCTGTACCTCTGTAGCTTGTGACATGCTTCAAGGCGTGAGGTAATGCAAGCTGAAGTTTGAGGTTGTTAAAATGTCTGAGTAGGTAATAATTATTACAGTTTATTGCATTGGTTACAGCATATTACTGAGTTTACAGTCCATGAATACATTCTGTGTGAGCTGCTTCTGAGTGATATTTTAGGTAAGATGTTGAGAAGAACAGAGAATTACATTTACTGAAATGCAGATGTAGCATATTTGTTGCCTTTACTTTAACTGTTGATTTTATCATTGCTTTTTAGAAAGAGGTTAAAAAAATAATATGTTTTGGGTTTTGGTAGCTTAAAAGGTGCTTGGAAATCCTAGACAAATACAGAAAATTCTCTTAGTCTCTGAGCTAGGTTTTATGCAGAGGACTTCAACTGCAAAATTTGTGAACAATAGTTCTGGAAATACACTGCTGTTGTTCTTGCAGCAGAAATAAAACAAATTTGGAAACAAGACTTCAGTGTTCTTTGCAACTTGATTTCTGATTCCACTTGACTGATAGACAACAGTGAAGACTAGAACTCTGTCTCTCATACCCATCCTGGATTAGTTGATAATTGCATATATATTTTTGTCATTGGTCAGTAAGCATGTGTTTACTGCAGTATGTAATGGCTGAGTTTTGTGTACCTTTTCCTCAGTGGGAATAACCACTTGTCTCTTCCCTCTTTACCAGATGCTAACTTTTTGTCATAAAAGGTGTCAGAATAGACCCTTTTCAGTGATTCCCAGCGACAGGACAAGGGACAACAGGCACAAAGTGGAGCACAGGAAGTTCCACCTGTAGCTGAGGAAAAACTTCTTTACTCTGAGAGTGACAGAGCACTGGAACAGGCTGCCCAGAGAGGATGTGGAGTCTCCTTCTCTGGAGATACTCAGAACCCTCCTGGACACGTTCCTGTGCAATCTGCTCTAGATGAACCTGCCTTGGCAGGGGGGTTGGACTAGATGATCTCCAGAGGTCCCTTCCAACCCTGACCATTCTATGATTTGAGTTCATAAAGTTTTGCGAAAGACAAACTGGTGAAGAGATGACATCTTTCATATTTATTCATTGCTGAGAGTAATGACAGATTAGGTAAATGGGTAGACACTGGGAGTGGGAGGGAGAAATTTACCCAGGACGTGCTGTGGTGCAGAGACCCCTGATGACAAACCATTTCAACTACGCTGTACAGTGCACTTCCAAGAGCAGCAGGTTAGTTAAATACTGCTCTGCATTGAACTGGCTTGTAATCTCTACCTTATAATGCCACACCTAAGTTAACCTTCTGCGTCTGCTGCTTTCTGGGAGTGAGATGGAAGAAGACCGTATTGTTTACAGGACCGTCTGGGTGTCGTTGACTCCATCCAGTTACATAAGTGACTTTCTTTGTGTGGTTTCTAGGGTCATGGGGCACAACTCTTCCAGAGGTTTCTAGACTGAGCTATGTTATGTATTTCATACGAGCATAATCCTGGCCTATGAATAAGCCATTCCATTTGGACACAACTGTCTGTTCAGGCCAAGAATTTACGATTATTGCAGGTATGATCAGAGTATTAGAAATCTTGGACTGTGAATCAGATCACTGTTGTTGGAGTGTATAGATCCTTTGCAGGTAGGATATGCAAAATGCTCAGTTTGTCTATTAGATGCCTGTAGTTAAATTTCAAAATGTTTATGAAATAACATGTTTACCAGTTTGTATCATGGGAAAAATCATTGCATTTTCAGAAAGCGTTCATGGATAGGAAACTTACAGCTGCAGATTTCCAGTCAGCTTGGTAGGGTTATATAGGGTATAACCATCAGATTGTACTTACTGTGTAAAACCTTCTCAGGACAAGGCTATGCATGAAAATACTCTTCAGGTATTACTTTACTTTTAAATAAAGGTCTTCATGGGCTGCAGGACAGATACAGTTTATTCCCTAAAACTGAGATTGAGGGTATAGAGTAGTTTCTTACTGTACTTCCCAGAACTATTAAGTGAGAATATACAAAGGATTAGAGAGGAGAGTGATTTTTTTTCAGATACTACCAGCAATTGTTCTGGTAATTATTGCCTTTTGTGATGGTTGATCATCTCCGTGTGTGCAATCTTTATATTTGACTGGAAAAGGATAATGGAAAAGAAACGTGTCAGAGGTTATTGTCTTGGTCTTTCCAGGTGAAATGTAATAACATATAGATAAGGCATACAAAAAATTACTGCAAGAAACACATACAGAAGTGTAACAATTTTTTGTTTTTGTAGTAGTATGTTTCCTTTAAAGTATGTTTTACAAATGGGCATACCCATTAATCACCTTTGTTACTGTTAAACTGTGAGTTTATAGGGTACACAGATGAGAACGGGGCAGAACTGTACTGGGAATGTCTGTGAAATGCCAGCTTTTAGAGATGACATTGTAGGATTGTACATCCTGACATAAATTGCTTCTTTTACTAGTAGCCATCTGATGCCTTTCTCCTGTAATGTTGCATTTAATAATAAAGTTATCTGTATTTCTGTTCATCATGCTCTTTTTGTTGAGTTAATATTTAAAATATGCTAGTGCCTTACCTTGTTAGTTAAAAGCTAGATGCAGTGTTCTATCCCTCCTTCCTGTGGGCAGGAAAGAAATAATGGCTATAAAAAGCAGCAGTAGTCACAGAGAATGTTTTGAATCACAGAATACTTTGGGTTAGAAGTGACCTCCAAAGATCATCTTGTCCAACTCCCCCCGCAATGAGCAGGGAGGGACATCTTCAGCTAGATCAGGTTTCTCAAATATTAGCAAGATGCGACTAGAATGTTTGGGGGATTTGTGGAACTAATTTGATTGCTGAAACTATCCTATTCCACAAATAAACTGTTGAACTTAATGACCAATAATAATGTAAATTGCAAAATTATACTGGCAATATCTAGTTGTTCCACATGCTTGTTGAAAACTTAATGAAAACAAATCACAGGATATGTGTCTGTCATTAGATTCCTGTGCTTTCCCACATGCTAATATTACCTTGCTACAATCATCCCATGAAAATTGGTTTCTTAATTAAAATTAAGATAAAACACTAAGTCGTCTTTGAGTTTGGGTTTGTAGGTTTTTTGGTGGTTTTTTTTCTTTCTGTCTGTTTGCAAATAAGTTTAGCTTGGCTTGGTTTCAGGTTAATTCTTCAGTACAGGAAAAGACATAGTTGCATTTTAAATCTATACTTCCGTGTAGTTCCAAAAAATATTTTCTTTTATTTTCTTTCTAGTGATAAACAATGTTGAGTAAAAATACTGTTGCTTAGTGCAGAGGACAATTAGCACTTACTATGGAGTTTGACATAGCTGTGTGAGTTAGTAATTTGGGATGATTTTGATGTGTAACTACTTCGCAGTTTGCATCTCCACTGGCTTCAGTGTGATGCGTACCACGTACAAAAAGAAAAATAATCAAAGAACTGTTTTTCCAAAGTAGTCTGTTTTCTACAGGGCAGGGTATGTTAGTATTAATGCTTGGAAAAGGTGACAGATTTAAATTAAGGCAGTAGCAGTTGGAGATCCCCAGCCAAAAGCAGGCATGGAATGTGTGAGGACAGCAGTAGTGATTTTGTTATTTCAGTGTTTTGTTTTCTGCCAGCTTCACTAAACCCAGTGTTTCTTTCCTCCATTTATTTTTTTCCTTTGCACTCTCAAGACCCCAGCATACCTTTTATTTACCTGTATTTTTATTACCTGCGTTTCTCTTTGAATAGACTTAAGTCATCATGATGTAAAAAATTCTCCCATCCTGAAGCCTACAACTTGGGTCACAAATGTAGCATGAACTTTCAGGCGCATACCTGTCTTTTGACTTACTTTTCTATATAATTCAACTGCAGATGGTTAAGGAGTTCAAAAAAGATTGAGGAATAAGCAGATATGGTTCCCTAGGGAACCATGCTAATAGTTCTACATCTAACATGTAGAATTAAAAATGGACAGACCCATTTATATTTATGGTTTTGTTGGTGGTGTTCTTTGTTTCGTCTGTTTTGACCTTCTTCTGTTCCGTAATCCTTACTAGTGACTGCTTGAGATAAGGTATAGTAAGGGAAAACTGCAGTTTGTGTTAAAGTGTTTGAAAGCTTGGAATTGGAAGGGGGTGAATTTAGTAAAACTGGCTGAACATCTAAAGAGAGGGGAAAAAAACCCCAAACCTTTCTTTTCTTAAACATTTGGACAAAACTTTTAGGTGTTAAAAAAGAGCATGCTTGCACCAGAAAGACACTGGAGGGCAAACTATAGGTCAGCGGTAACTTACTCAAAAGCAGCTCATGGTGTTCTGAAAATGATAGGCCCCTGTAAAGCTCAGAACCAAAAGAGGTCTATAGTCTAGTCTACAAATAAATCTGAAATAAGACCTCCAGCAGTCTGTGGAAATTGGGCTCTGAGAGGGACAGTTTAGCCATCAGAGACAAGTTTAGTTTTCTCTGCATCAGCCATCTGCAACTAAATGCAAATTTGGAGTCATTTCGGTGAATTGAAATAATATGGTGGTGGACTGAACTGGAAGTGGTGGTGTGAGTGGACAAGCTAGAGAGTAACAAAACACTACGATTTGGCTTGCACCAGGAATGTTCTGTCAGAGACATCTATGTGATGACTCAAGGATGGATGCAGTGTGGTAGTTCATGTGTTGTTTTTATGTTTTGTATGTTCAGTCAGTGAGCTCTGGTGTAGAACTTACATTTTTCTGTATTTTCAGTCATTGTGCTTGTTAACAGCATGATGAGTTCTAATTTGACAGGATAGTGGGGTGAAGTGAAGGGACATTTATTGCATTTGCTGCTGGATAGAGACATCTGTGGGAAGTTCCGAGAAGAATGACAGCTCTCTTTAATGATTCAGTAGCGTGGATACACGGTGGAGAGGAAAGGTAGTTACTTGGGTTCCAAACCAGTTAGGAGAATGTTACTTAGAGGTGAATGACCTTCATATTACTAGCACTGAAAACTTCAGTCACTATGTAGTCCCTGCAGAGTTTTAGTGAAGTACAGTCTTAACCGGAGATTGTTGATTAGGGTGGGGTTTTTTCCAGGTTTTCGGTGGCCATTATGACACTAAGTAGAAGGATGAAGCGCCTCTATGCTGAGCTAGCAGAATTAAAATAGGCTGCAGTACAGAGTAAATGTCTGATTAGCTATGTAAGTATAGTCCTGACAGGAAAGGGTCGCAGTGTAGAGCGCAAGCTCTGTATGGCATCTTACTGGCCAAGTAAGGATTCTGTTGTTATTAAGACTATACTTACACGTATTTTCATGCTTCTGTATCGTATAAATGTTAGGGCAGGAGGGGTGTAAAATAGGTTATACCTTATATTATTAATGTTGTTTTCTTATATAGTTTAATTTTTGTATGGATGTTAGAATTATCTTTTAATGCTGCTAAAATAGAATTTAGCAGTTATTCTTTTAGGGGTTAGGGAGCCATCACAAGTCTGTGTGTTGGAAAGATAATAAACAGGCAACTACTTGGAGGTGTTTCATTTCATAGTGTTTTAGTGCAGTCTTCCATAAGTCACTCCTAGTGCTATATGCAAAGTAGTACTGAATTGTAATTCTGGACATCTGGAGGTGGGATTTGGCTTTCGTTGTTGTTTGTTTGGGGGTTTTTTTTGTTGGTTGTTTGTTTTGTTTTTGCACTGGCATAGAGCGAAGACAGTCCTAGTCCCAAGCGACAGCGCCTTTCCCATTCCGTCTTTGACTATACAGCAGCATCACCAGCCCCATCACCACCAATGCGACCATGGGAGATGACATCAAATAGGCAGCCTCCTTTGGCTCGGCCCAACCAACACCACTTCTCAGGGCAACAGTGCAACACACCCGCACGAAACAGGAGGAGGTAAGTAAGCTGTGTAGATTGGGAAATAATTTCTTATTCTTCCTGATTTCAGCTCAAAAGAGGTGTATTTCAGGCAACACTCGCTACGTCACACGATAACCTTGTAATATATCCTTTGACCTGTAAGTTATTGTAGTTGTAACTGATAAGTTTCTGGAAGTAATTCAGGTTGTTGTGTCATCCTGTAATTTGTGTGAATAGTCAGCTTCGGTACAGGAGTGCTTGTTAACGTTTCTAATTATCAGCCTGATTCTCTTTCACTCTGCACTGGAGCAGTAAGTGTTTAGAAAATTGTGAGGAAAAATCTTTCTCACCAGGGTGCTTTTAACGGTACTGATACTGTACTGTAATTTTCAGTACAGTCTGTGCTGGTTCCAGGCAGGGATGAGCTGCTCTCCTGGCCAGTCTATGGGATTTTGTTTCATTCCATAATACACCAGGCTGAGTGGTCACTGTCACCCCCATACCTGCAGCAGTGGGAGCTGGCGAGGGGGAAGGTGTGACAGGGGACTTTGGAAGGCGACCAGGAAGGGCCGGGGGAGGCGGCAGTTTGTGGGGATTTTTCTCTCTCTGCAGTGCAGTCTGTTGGGACCTGGTGGTGGGTGATTAGCAGAGAAGTAGCATCTTATCAGGGAAATTGCTGGACCGGGGGGAAGGGGGACAGGGCTTGAAGTTTTCTTTCTCCCTGATCTCCACTCCCAGGCTCAGCGAGGGGGTTTTCTCCCTCTGCTTTTGGGCTTGGGGTTTGGATTTTTTTTTTTTTTTTCCTTGCTGTCCTGGAACCTGGCTGTGTCGGTCCACGGGTGATGAGGTCCTGTATCATTTGTTCTATTTTCCTGTTATTTTAATTACTGATTAGCAGTAGTATTGTTGGCAAATCCATGTTTCATTTATATAATTAAATAGTTCTTATCTGAACTTTTACAAGCTTCCCTTGGTTTTCCTCTGACCCTTCCTCACTGGGGGCTAGGGGAGTGGTAGAGTGACTGGTGGTGCTTAATCGCCAGACAGAGCTAAACCACGAGAAGTCACAATTATTTATGTATATAAAAACAGTCTAAATAAAGATGAGGGATACTGGGTGAGAAGAGTGAGGAGGTTAGCATAGTGTAAAATGATTGCTGAGATGGGTGATCCACATGTAATGGGACTTGGATTTTCATGTTGGTTTTAGCTCGTGGCTCATTAACCTCAAATCAGAGATTTTGGAATAACTTCCAGTGATCAAGGAAGAGTAGAGAATTGGGTGGTCAGGTTCAACTGGTGCCTGAATGGATGATAGCATAGGAAAGCATAAAACCACAGACTTATTTACTATTTTAGTTATATTATCCAAAACACAATCTTTCATTGCCTCACATTCCGCCTCAAAAAATGCCAAGTCATCCAATGCAAGTTAAAACACACTGTCCTTCTGTTTGCTTCTGAGAAATATTTTGGCTTGGTTTGTAGTAAAATTGAAGTGTCTGCTTTTTCGTAAAATATTAGACTTAAATAACTGGTTTTCTTCTGATTCAACAAATCGACCTTGTCAACCATGTTCAGTCAGGGGTAGTTTTGAGGCAAGAGACTTTAAAACGTGCTAGTTTTGTATCTACTTCATATCCATCTGAAAACCTTCAGTTAGAGGTGTTCAAAATACACAGCTCTCAAAACAGCATGACACACTTAAGAGGTTGAATCGTGAACTTGCAGGGTTATTGTGAAGACAAAAGATTAGGCCTTTTTTACAGTTTGGTACAGGGATGGTCTACAGCAGGTTTTTTGTCCACAAAGTGGTTTTTACCTTAAAATGGTTTTAACAGGGATGCCTAAAATATGCTACATTTGGCCATTTTTGTTAGGCATCTGGCCTGCCTACACAGATTTCTTTGCGAAGTTCACTAACATCTGCAGATAAGGAGAGCACTTAACAAGCTAAATATCAGATAGATGAATCTAGACAGTTTGGATATACTGTGGGATGAAGGAGAAGAATGGGATGTGTAGGAGGTGAACGTGCATGGGACGAGTCTGACATTCAGATGCACTGAGGTTAACAAGGCTTGCAAGTAAACCATGCCGCACATGGAGAGACACCTCATTGCAGAGCCATCTTCAGTCTGACAGGAGTTGTTAGGTTGGCTGCAGCATTGCAGACACAAAGAGTAACTCTGTGCTAGGAGTAGCTCATCTGGTCTTGGGTAATAACACCTGCTTTTGTTCTAATCAGAGACACTTGAATGTGTTTAATACTTTGCTTCCCTGCACTTCCGTCATTTTAGCTTGGGTGCACTGTGGCATTTGAGGTGGCTCTAGGGTAGTTTTTTGAGAAGCTACCTTGTCTAAGTGCTGGTGGCAGCTGGAGAATTTCTGTTCTTCTTCCAAAGCTTTGGGGCTGTCTTTTGTAACTTTGCTGTATTCCTGCAGCTTTTCCAAACAAAAATCCTTGCATTTTATGTTAGAGTATTCAGACCATTTCTGTTGCATAGCAGGAAGTAGCAACTTTAAAGCAACCTTAGTACTCAAAAAAAAAAAAAACCCCAAAACCAAAACAAACCATCTTTTGCAATAATAGCTCTGTGGTTAGAAATCATATATACTGGTTTTATATAATGAGAATGTAACAGGTGTATTGTAATACAGAGATGGAGAGTGCAGCGGTGGCAAAGACTGGGAAAGGAGGCTGGAATTAAGACAAATGCATTAGTAAGACTATGAATTTAGGTTCCCATTGCTTTGAAGAAAACACAGCTTGCATGTTCTGACATGGTAATTTGTAAAGATAAAGAAGGCTATGCATTTTCGTGTTTGGTGGGGTTTTTGCCTTAAGATTGCTGTGTTACAATCTGGCATTGTTCCTTCTGTCTGATCTGTGGTGAATTAGTATTTGTTTCCGTTCCACGACAGGAAGAAAAGGGATAACGTGGCTTGAAGTAGGACAGAAAAATAGCGTCTTGAGAAAGTGTATCATATATTCACAGTAGCATCTGAGTATCTGTTAGTGTCTTCTTCCCCAGACTATGTCTGTTTCACACAGCACAAAGTTGAACTCAACTTTAGGATTGTCTGAGATTGACGAACAGGTTTCAGGTTTATTTGATTGTTCTTTAGTAACAGCAATGGGAGTAGTGAGAGTGAAGAGTCTTCTCTTCCACGCACTATTACAGAGTACATATTCTAATGGTCACAGACCCTTCTTATCTCTTCTCTGCGGTTTGGTTCCCATCAGCCTCTTCCATAGGTGGGAAACCATTTCATCCCTTGTAGCTTTAATTTGTTGTTGCCTTCGGGACCTGTAATTGATGTATTGTGGAGATTGGAAGGCATGTATTGAGAGTACTGGGAAATGGGTTTGTGCTTTCAGTTCTTTTCCTTTCCAAAGAAATAAGAAGTGAGTTTCTAATAGTGAGTTTGTTACTTTTGTGTGCATAATTCTCTGGGTGTTGAACCTGAGCCACTGGTCTATAATTTACAGAAGTCTCAGCTCAAGATAGTAGCAGCTCTGCTCAGATAATGCATGCAATTGTATAAGAATACATAATCAAATCAAAAGAAGTGGATGCTCAGGTCTAAATCTACACAACAGTTCTCCACTCTGAAAAGGATTACTACAGTCACTCTTTCCTGGGATCTTCTGGAGAGAATTCTGTGAGGCACTCAGTTATGTAGTGAACATGTAAGAGCTGAAAAATTAATTTGTTTGTTTAGAGGAGCTACTGCTTTGTCTGCCATCACTAAGCGATCAAACGTTCTGTGGCCTGGTTGGAGCAAGGACTATGGGGAAATCTACAATCATGTAATGAAAGGTTTTTTGCCTAGAATAAATGCACAGAAATCTCTTGGAGTTTGTGATCTTGACTTTTGAGCACTTGTCTTGGCAATCCAAGTGCTGTTTTTTAAACAGGTTAATATTTACATAAGAGTTCTTATCCTGATTTCTTAACAGCATTAAGCTATGCTCTGTTGAGCAGTCTTATGCTAAAGAAGTGTCATCTCTAAGGCTTTTAGCGGTTTTATCAGTAAAAAGGTTTATTCCAATTTAATAAAACTGTTCTAGTAAATTTTTCCAGTGTAAAAAATTTCTAGATGCTTGATTCTCTTGCAGTTTTAGTTATTAAGAAGGATTTCTGTCATTATATAATCTCTAATTCTTTTTTTTTTTTTATGCATTTCCAGTCCTCCTGTTCGACGTCAGAGAGCAAGGAGAGATCGTTTATCTAGACATAATTCCATTAGCCAGGATGAAAATTATCACCATCTCTCCTATGGACAGCAGCAAGCAATAGAAGAGCCCCGAGCCTTTCACCCACCAAATGTATCTCCTCGTATGTTGCACCCAGCTGCCCACCCACCACAGCAGAATGCAGTGATGGTTGACATTCATGATCAGGTAAGACTTATAGAGTACAAACAGAAGGGTGTTGAAGATGTGGATTTTGTTTGTTATGGAGTTTTACCCCACCCCAAATTTGAAGATCCCTCTCTTGCCTAAAGTAGTTGGCAATGAACACTAAATTATATTTTCCCTCTTACAGAGCATTTTTCCAGTTCAGTATTATTGGTGTATGGGGCACTGCAGTAGGCAGTGGCAGATGGGTGGGGGAAGTCCAGACTTCTAATCAGAAGATTGATATTTAGAATTTGTCAGTGCTTGTCTTGGCATAGTTCTGTAGGCCTCCGGCTCAAACCTTTGAAATGTAGTTCTTTTGCTCCTGAGGTTAACTTAATATGATAAAGATGTGATAATTAAGAATTAAAATTTTAAAGTGGAACACCTCTCCTTAGTTTAGGACTCTTTAAACAGTTAAAATACATTATTTAGAAGTAGAGTTTACAATTAACCAATTGTATGGTTGCCCACGTGACAGCAGAACTCATGGCAGTATTGACGCATAACCAAATTAGCCATCTAAGCCTAATGAACTCCTTAAATTACATGAAAAAATGAGACCTGTGGTTGGTCTAGAAACTGAATAATTCCTCTCTGCACAACAGCAATTGGTACAGAATTCTGTAATTCAGGACCCATACAAGAAATTGTCCTGTTGAGGTAGCCTTTATGTTTATTAAATCAGCAGGCTGCAGCACATTTAGTTGCTACATAGCCATGAGCTGGTTATCCAAATGTCCTCCACTTCTCAAACTACATGTGCATAAAATGCAACTCTAACATCCCTACTTATAAGCTGTTTTGCATTCAGTGCAGCTGCATACCACTGGTGTGTTGGTGTGCAGAGCAGTTCTCAGTAAGGAATTGGATTTGGAACCAAGTGCAAGGGTGGAATCTAATACCATTCTAGCCATCTCACAACCTTGCATTTGGTGAAGAATTCTACTGCTGCAGCATCTCAAATTCAGATCATGGTCCTGTGTTGTGTTTAGAGATTACATCACAACAGGCCTGGATAAACAGTTGTTCCATCCCACTGCCTCTAACTTCCAATCACCAGCTGTGATCAGGTATCAGTGTTTCCAGACTCGATGAGGTCTTCCGTGGTTATGTTTTATACTTCAGGGACATAACCATTTTGAGAGGTCATTTTTTATTATCATCTAAGCAGTAGATGTTTCAGAATCACACCCAGCATTGCACTGTATGTCCAGCTTATGCACCTGAGGCAGAACTGGGTCAAATTCAGTGTCTCTCCTGAGACTGGTTTCTGTCATTAGTGATATACAGGTTGAGATTCTAAGTTCTGTTCAGTAATCTGCATTCTGTTTTGGCCTGTGTGTCTGGCTGTACACTACCAGTTCAGTAGGTGAGCTGTCTTTACTCATTCTAACCATCCTAATGAGCTGTTACTGCTTTTTCCATTTTAATCAAGCAGGTTGCATTTTAGCAGATATGAAGGAAGAGGGAACTTCCTTGAAATAATTACCTTTTATCAATCCATGCTCCTGGACACTTAAGCCTTTTCAATTTTATTACAGCATCAGTGATTCCTTGTTTAGTGTGGGGTTTTGTTTTTTTTTTAAAGTTCACACCACCAAGTGGTTTGTAGATCCAGAATACCTTTGGATTTTAGTTCAATGATTAAATTCTAGGGAATATCACTAGCTAGAAAACGGGGTTACATGTGTCTGTTTCCTGATATTAATGTGGATACTTGGGGCTGCTGCTTCATAGTTATGTTTACTTTTCCTTTCAACTTTCCAATCAGCTGTTCTGTTACATTTACATTAAGAGACTTTGCTTGAGTGTTGGTGTGAGTGTGAATCAAGAGATAGGTCTTGTTGGAAGAAAGAGTATCTACACAATTTTTTTGTTCTTTAAACATACAAGTCTCTGAATTATTATTGAATAGTCCCTTCAGACTTGAGAATATTCTTTAGCTACTTACAGATAAGTTTTTATGTGGGAGTTACTGCCTTCTTATTTTGTAAGGACTAACCTTGGGAGTGGGGGGGAGGGCAGGCATAATAGAGTCCAAGATGCTTCTGAGTGACTATAAGGTGCATTTGAGGTTTCAATATTTTAAGGTGAGAGATCCCTTTTGGCCTTGCCCAGACACTACTGATCAGTAAGTAATATTCCATTGAAAATAATAGTTTAATGAATAGGAATTACAAGCATGTGCCTCCCTTTACACCTTCACTGTGAATATATTTTATTCTGATATGTAGGTAAAAGCCTGTTATCTTACTCATCATGCTATACAACACTTAAGAGTTTACAGTAAGTTATTATGTTTTTTCCTTTTGCTGCAGATCCATCAGGGCACAGTTCCTGTCTCATACACAGTGACAACAGTTGCTCCGCATGGAATACCACTCTGCACAGGCCAGCACATCCCAGCCTGCAGCACACAGCAGGTCCCAGGGTGCTCAGTGGTTTTCAGTGGGCAGCACCTTCCAGTTTGCAGTGTGCCTCCCCCAGTAAGTAAGATATCTGTAATTACTCCAGCTTCATTCTTAGACATAGGAATGGCACTGTGGAGCTTTAGTGTCTGTGTGGTTTTAGTCATGTTGGATAGAGCCTTTTTTGGTTTTTTTTCCTTGTGGTAAGTTGCAGTGCAGTAGCTGTGTAGGCCTTAGAGCTGGTAAGCATGTGGTAATTACCTACTGTCTTTATAGAATATGATTGTTTATAATACAGAGTTTGGATAGTTTTTAATTCCAATTAATAGCTAGTTTATAAACTGACTTCATAGCAGCAGCTATTCTGCATACTTTCAGGTAGCAAGAGGAAGGTGTCCAATGCTTTTATTTGGCAGCTCACCTAGGAAGACCATCTTACTTAGTAGAGACCTTGTTCAGGGATTGGTTATATACAAAAAAATCTGATATTCCTAAATCATTTTTCTTCACAGAAGTAATAAAATCCTGAAAAATAACTAAAAGCTAATAAAGGCTCTTCTGTCTCAAAATGCTCTCATAAAATGAATCAAAATATTATTTAATAATGATGTATCTCTGTGCGTTTATGGCACAGTAAAGAAAGTGCCTTGACTGGCTAATTTGCCAGCTCTAAATTTGAAATTCTGAACTCCTTCAGAAATCTTTATGTATCAGCTTTAAGATACCACTTTTCAGCTCATAGCATTTCCACACTGCCATCTACCTGGACTTCTGCAAAGCGTTGGACACTGTCCTGCATGACATCCTTGTCTCTAAATTGAAAAGGCAGGGATTTGATGGATAGACAACTTAGTGGATAAGGAATTGGCTAGGTGGTCACACTCAGGGTGGTGGTCAACAGCTCAGTGTCTGAGTGGAGACCAGTGACAAGTGGCGTTCCTCAGGGGTTCGTGTTGGGACCAGTGCTGTTTAACATCTTTGTCAGTGACATGGACAGTAGGATTGAGTGCACCCTCAGCAAGTTTGCTGATGACACCAAGCTGTGTGACAACATGCTGGGGGGAAGGGATGCCATCCAGATGTACCTTGACAGGCTGGAGAGGTGGGCCACTGCCAACTTCGTGAAGTTCAGCAAGGCCAAGTGCAAGGTCCTGCACCTGGGTCAGGACAATCCCAAGCAAAGGTACAGGCTGGGTAGAGAATGGATTGAGAGCAGCCCTGAGGAGAAGGACTTGGGGGTAGTGGTGGATGAAAAGCTGGGCATGAGCTGTCAGTGTGTGCTGGCAGCCCAGAAAGCCAGCCATGTCCTGGGCTGTATTCAGAGAAGCGTGGCCAGCAGGTCAATTGATGACTCTCCCTCTCTGCTCTGCTCTTGTGAGACCCCACCTGGAATACTGCATCCAGCTCTGGGGCCCCCAACATAAGAAAGATATTGACCTGTTGGAGCAAGTCCAGAGGAGGCCACGAAGATGATCAGAGGGCTGGAGCACCTCTCCTGTGGGGACAGGCTGAGAGAATTGGGCTTGTTCAGCCTGGAGAAGAGAAGGCTCCAGGGAGACCTTATAGCTCCTTCCAGTACCTGAAGGGGGCCTGCAAGAATGCTGGGGTAGGACACTTTACAAGGGTAGACAGATTTAAATTGAAAGAGGGTACATACAGAATGCATATAAGGAAGAAGTTCTTTCCTGGAGAAGGTGATGAGGCACTGGCACATGTTGCCCAGAGAAGCTGTGGACGCCCCATCCCTGGAAGTGTTCAAGGCCAGGCTGGATGAGGCATTGAGCAACTTGGTCCAGTGGAAGGTGTCCCTGCCCATGTCAGAAGGGTTGGAACTAGGTGGTCTTTAAGATCCCTTCCAACCCAGACCATTCTATGATTCTGTGGAAATTTCATAATTAAGTGCTAACGGATACTGGAGCTAAAGAAGTGTACCCCAGCAAGTTTTAGCTGTACAAATGAAGGTTGCAGAACCTGCTGGAACAGTCACAGCTTTTTTTCCCCCCCCCTCCTTTTTCAAGTATGAATGTGTATTATTGTACATAAATACTATATGTATAGTCTCCAGTAGCCACTTACAATGTTGGTATAAACATTGGTCTCTGCCAGTTGTGCATTTGCCAGCAGTGTGTAGCTTAATTTTTCCTGTTTGACATTCTGTGATCTGAGGACATGAACAAACCTATGATAGTGAAGCAAAACCTCTGATGTAACCTCCTGTTTCTTTAAGCTGCTTGTTGAAGAGTGAGGGTAATTTGCACTCATCTTCCCCATGAGAGAGAGAGGAAGGTCTGCTGCATACTGCTGGCCAGTCTGCAATATTTGTCAACAATTTTTCCTTTAAACTTTCAAATTGGTGAAAATCTGTTCCATGAGTCAGTATGTATCCCTGAGACAGGATGAGAGACTTTCTTCTGTTTAGTGGTGGTGGTGGTAGTAGAGCAAAGCAATCTCAGACTGGTTACCCAGAGATTGAAGCAGTACTTGCATAGTAAATTCACCAAGGCAAGAAAGCAACATGTCCTAAGATACAACAACAGAGAATAAGCTAAAACTATTGGGGCTCTGCTTTGAACAGCTGTATTGCCTGTTAAATTCATAAAAGGTTTTATAATGCAACAATGCAGCTGTCCTTTAAATATATAAAGGAGTAAAGCTGTGACCAGGTTGGTTGAGCTGAATGTACAACGAAGTAAGTGTGTTGAGTGATGGATGAAGTACAAGTGAATATAAACTGTTAAGGTTGAGTTTATGTAACATCAGCAGGCAGACGTTATGCTTTCTTCTATTATGTCACAGTGTTGAGGAATACTGTAACTTATATAGGCGGGGGCTTTGAATGTCATCTGGTGCTCACCCGCCAAGAACAGTACCAGTTTTCAAGGATGGAGATTTCACAACCCCTCTAAGCCCTCTACTCCTGTGTTTGACTCTCCTTGTGGTGTATAATTTATTCTGTATGTCTGGTTGAATTTTCTTTGCTGCAGCTTGGTCCCATTTGTCCTTTTCCTTTCACTTTGCTCATCAAGGAAGAGTTAGGTTCTCTCTGTCCACTCTCATGAAGTAGCTGAAGTCAGTGGTAAGGTCTTTGATTAGTTCTCTCTTTTTAAGGCAGAACAAATCCAGTTCTGCAGCCTCCTCTTTTTCTATACAGTGCGATCCAAGCTCCTGGTCATCATGTTGTCTTTCAGGGGACTCATTTCAGTGTGTCAGTGTCTGTCTTTGGCACTGGGTAGGCCAAAACTGGACACAGGACTTGAGCTTCAGTTTCACTATTTCCAAATAGAGGGGTGGAATCACTTAACTGGACCCACTACAGTTACATTCCTAGTAGTGCAGCCCAGCACCCTGTAGGCTTTTTGACTTCAGGAGTACACTGTGTGTACTCAAATTTGATGTGTCCACCAGAATCCAACTTCTTTTTCTGTAAATCTGCTTACAAACCAGTCAGTCTCAAATTGTCTTGCTCCATGGAATTACTTTCTCCCAATACCAAACTTCATGTTTGCCTTTGAACTTCACGCAGTTCCTGTCAATTTCTCCAGCCTATAAAACTACATCTGAAAGGTAGCCCTGCCCTCCAGCAAGTCCACTTGCTCACCAGCTTCATCTGTGAACTTCCCAGTATCCTTTTATTACTTTCACAATATTTGACTCTCACTGCATATGTAACTATAAAATAAACAAATGTCACTTATGAAATATCTTCATCGTTTTCAAAACTTACTGTAAGCATGTGTTCAAACAGCAGAAGTTTTCCAAAAGCCAGCGTGAATAAAAAAGTAGTTTTTTCTTTCCACTTGAAAGATAATGCAGTCTCCTTTGCTCTGACTTAAAAAGTGCATGAGCATAACACAGATTGTTCCAAACATATATTGGAGCTATGGTAATCTTTACCATCCAGAATCTTGGGTTGAAACGTGTTTTGATATGACTCCCAAAGTACCTCATGTTTTAAAGAACACTATGTGATGTTCTACCTGCAAATTTATTTTCAATCATATCAGTTTTCAATTTAAGAAAATTCAATTAAAAATGTATTTTAACAATAGAAACACTTGTCTGTTGTACTTATTTTTTAGAAAAATTATATAGTAGCTGAGGGTGAAGGTGAAGTATTTAAAAAAAATTGTAGTAAGATCAAATTAATCTGCTACATTCAATGCACGTAAGAATTTGTTTGGTCATGATCACAGTAAATTGAGGTGATAGTTCCACCTCCAATATTGTAATCTGATTTTAAACAAGATCTCTTTACCATTTTTATGGCTGCAAGTCAATATGTGTAATATGTTATGTGACGTGGCTGAAAAGAAAAAAGTGAGAGGTCAGAACCGGGTGCTCTTCGTAAGATTTGATAGCAAGTATCTTGCATTTTTTGACAAATAAAAGAGGAGTAACAGAAGTACCTGACATTCTGATGATGGATCAAAGAGCTAGAATGCAGGTTTTCTTGCTCCTCATAACTGGAGTTGGAAGTAAAACTATACACTTCCACAAATCACCTTCCTCCTTCCCTGCAGTGCCTTCATCACTTTAGTGTTCAAACTGTGCTGCCCAAAGTTGCTTTTGTATGAGGAATTTCAAAGAGGAGAGGAACAGGGCTGTTTCCCACAGTAGCTGTCACTTCAGGAGCTGTCTTCAGAGCATGGGGCTCCCCTAGAAGTGCAGAACTGAGCAGAGCTTTTGAATTTTTCTTAGTACATGAAGCAACAGAGCTTTTAAGGCATAGTCTGACAGCTGGGCGTCGCTCAGCTCCATCTAGAGCTTGAAATGGTTGCAAGGCCGTTGCTTTGTCATGTCATTTTGAAGGTAATATGTAGGAAAAATTATATTAACTAGGATAAATGTATCTGCTCATCACTTAGGAGTTTGTCTAATCCTGGAGTATTGAAAACCTTAACTCCCACTGACCTCATGAGAAGTGAGAGCTACTCTGCATCTAGCAGATGTCAACACTATGGTGCTTCTCGAGCCTGTTCTGGACTTACCACTATTCCTTGTGTATTTGAATGAGTTACTGTTTGTGTGTGTTTTCCAAGAAGGCAGGAGAACTGCTTTGTTTTAATGATATCTTTCTATCATAATTACAGAATATTCTATAGGAAATTTTTGTGTTAGAGACAAAAATGTGTTGTTTTCATTTTATTTCAGATGCTTCAGGCATGCTCAGTGCAGCACCTACCAGTACCATATGCAGCATTTCCACCTCTCATTTCTAGTGACCCATTCCTTTTGCATCCACCTCATCTCTCTCCACACCACCCTCCTCACTTGCCTCCTCCAGGACAATTCGTTCCTTTCCAAGCACAGCAGTCACGGTCGGTAAGTAATGCTTTTTACCTCTCTCTCTCCATAGAATTGGTGGGGCTGGATGGGCAAATAGTGCTGATACCTAATTGAGGAAACAGGAGGATTTTGTTTGAAGTAGTCAGTTTTCGCACTTAATGCTTCCTTGGCAAGTCTGTAACCACTTAGGGTGAAGATGGAAAAAAAAAAAAAAAAGATAAATTTAAGTTCACCATCTTTCTCTTCAGATTTCATTAGCTGTTGTCTGTACTGTTTCTCCATAGATCTTTACTTCTGTCAAAAAGATGTATATTTGCCTCACCAACTATTTTTTCAGGTATTTTTTTCCCAGGAAGCGGAAGAGAATCCAGAGGAGGTTGTGTCATGCAGTAATGGTCTCAGAGAAAAGTTTTGCAGAGAAAGAAGAAAGCACAGAATGTTACTTTCATTATATAATACTTCTGTATTATTTCTCAGTTAATTTTTAAATGACCAGTTCTTCTCGTAGAAGATAATGACATTAGGTTGTCCAGACATATTCAGGAGCCTATGGTCTCCCTTTCTTTCTCTCTTTTTTTTTTTTTTCTTTAAACTTTCCACTTAACAGAAGTTACCAATGCCTTCTGCTTAAGCAGACTTGGCTTATTGAGAGGGACTATGCAAACATGGGAAAATGTAACCCTGTTTTGGATTTGTGGGGAAACTGGATTTTCAGTTCTGGCCTACAGCTGTTACTGTGGGGTTATCTGTATTCTTGTGTCCATTTGTTGGCCCCTCTGATAAGAAGATATCAGTATTTCACTAATGCAGAAGTAGAAAACAGCTTCATTGTTATTTACAAACAGTGCTGAGACTTCTCCATGCCATGTCTCAGGTGTGGATAGGGTTGTAATCACTTTGTGATGATGGGAGGACAGCTAGGAAAATATGATTTTCAGTGGTAATCTTTATAAGACTTTAGATGGGTTTTAGCGTGGGTTGCTTACTTAGGTTTTTGACTAGGCTCCCCCCTCAACTTTCAGCTTTGGCAAAAAGCTTGTACCTTAGTGGTTTAAGAATACCTTGTGTTTAAAGTTTGCTCTGCATAACAGGGAAACAAAATATTCCTTTGGTTCCACAAGGTGTCTTTCTTAGCTGAATGTCTTGAAATGATGTAATTCAGTGTCAGGAACACATAGGTGCGTTAAAGAAACAATGACAGTTCCTGGTTGAGCACTTTGGGGCCTGACTGATATACTACACCTGACTAGATTACAATACTGACCTGGAATCTCATGCTTCTGAAATGTCTGGACTGTGTGTTCTTCATAGGACTGCTTGCATGATTCTCCTAGGAAAGCATCTGCTCGATTGCTGATTATTAGCAGACTCCACTGGAGTCGCCATGTTTCCTCTCCACTTTTCAGAATTTCTGGCACAATTTCAGTCCTTGTCTATGGTTGTTTATTTTTTTCTCTCGCATAGTTGTACAGTGAGAGCAGCCTGGCAAGAAGGAGAGCAAATATTTGTCCTGAAAAATGCAAGACACAGGAAATTACAGCCACTCCTATATTTGCTAGATCGCATAAATTCCTGGTCTATAAGCATGGCTAGCTGGACAAGGTGAATTTATATCAAATGTGTAGTGTTGTCTTTGCTTTTTGATAGTGTTAATGACAGAGGAATTGTTCACAGAACTACTGTGTGAAACTGAGTACAATTATACCTGTACTACTTTTTTTTTTTTACCCTATAAAATTGACCACAGCAGCTCAGAATATACAGCTGGGATTGCAGTTCTTTACTGGGGAGAAATTGCATCTCTATTAATGCAGCAAAGCCTATCTCTCTCTTTTTTTTTTTTTTTTAAGCCACTTCAAAGGATAGAAAATGAAGTAGAACTGCTTGGAGAACATCTTCCTGTAGGAGGTTTTACATACCCTCCCTCAGCCCATCCACCAACATTGCCTCCCTCAGCTCCTCTCCAATTCTTAACCCATGACCCTTTACACCAGGAGGTGTCATTTGGTGTAGTAAGTATTATCTTCTGTGCTACATTCTTGTTCGTGCTGCATTGACGTTCTTGATCTTTATTCTGTAGTACGTTTTGTCAAAAAGTGACACTTCTTGCAGTTGTATTCCATTACTGGCTGTACCTGCATACTGCGGTATTTTCTTTAACCTCGTTTTAATGAAGTTAACAGAAGTAATTTGCTAGTATCATTAAGCTCCTGATAACATTATCTGCAGAGTGTTATAACAGTTACTTAGAAAACAATCTGTGTTGCCACACAGTCTAGGACTTGTACTGTAAAAACTAATTAGTACAGTTCAGAAAGGCTGCTGTCACTTTTAGCTAATTCTTCATTCTATGTTGAGTTTCCACAAGTCAGGAAAGATGGAATGCTTTAAAAATAGCACTTCTTCAGAGTGTTTGCAGTTTGCAGGCAGTTTTATAGAGCTTTTCCATAATTTAGACTGCACACATTGTAAGGACAGACAAGCCTGCTTCAAGCCAACTTCCTGGGGATCTACAGGCAGTTCAACTGCAGCAGCACGAAAAAAATAAATAAACCTGGTGCAGAATAAAGTGTGTGCTGAATTTTGTGCTTCTGCGGAATGTCAAATACCTGTGCTGCCTCTAGGATCTTCGGTGAACTTCAATCTGCAGTTATTTATAGTCCTGAGATGGCTTTTTTGGTGGTAGTTTTGTGAGGTTAGTGTTAGGGGTTTTTTTTTTTTGTTCGTGCATGGGGGATTTTTGTTTGGTTTTTTTTAAAGAGACTGAATTTTTTTAATGTTTGACCTGTGCATCAAGTTGACAGAATATTTTAGAGGCATATTGTTACTTAAAATCTTAAATGAGACTCAAATTTTAGGCCCTATGACTACAGAATGTTGTCTCTAATTAGCCTTCTTGAAGTCACACAACCTAGTTAAATGTTTGTTACAGTTTTTATAAAAGTTCAAATAATTTTCCACTATTTAAAGAATTTATTCAGTTCATTGTTAAACTAAAGGTGTACAGATTTTCAAAGCAGTTTTCAGTCACTGAGTCCGTGGAGCAAAGACACTTAAAAACTTCCATAAACTGCTTGTATTTTATTCAGTATGCTTGTTAGATGAACTACAGTCTAATGACATTTTGGCTTAAGTGAGGCTTTCTTGATTTCCAAGTTCAGTCTTTAAAGTAGGTAAGGAACAAAATACTGGGGTTTGCAATTTATGTAGCATTTGTCCTCTCTGAAACTTCAGTAATGGGTTGTGTATCACTCAGGAGTGGAATAGAAGTGTGTTACAATGTTACAACCATTTAATCATATGGTCTTTTATAAAGCAGTCCTAAATCTTTATATAATTTTATTTATGCATTTTTGAACTGCAGAATTCATGAAGCAGTACAGTTGATAATGGCTATGTCTAGTTTGAGACAAGACTTTCAAGAAAAAGACTGGCTCTTTTGCATTGTGTTTCTATTCATATGTAAATTTCATGTATGACCATGGCTACCTATTAATAATGTTTCCATTGGAAAGTTAAGGGGTTTTAGGTTAGTCATTGGTGTTGGGCTTTTTTCTTAAATTTCAAACATGGAAGAAGAAAACATGTTAGTAAAGGCTTTGAGTATTCTTTATTTAAAAAAAAAACTCAAGGCCTTCAATTACGAATTCAATACTGGTACATTAATTTCAGGTCTCAAAATTGCTAAAAAAATCTAGTACTTTGAATATTTTTGGCAAAATGTAGTTTGCATTTTTTAAAGAAGATTTTTTAAAATAGTTTTTTAAAGACTTTTGTTCTTTTTTAAGACTTCTTTATTCAACCACTTGTGTACAAGCCTGCATAATAGCACCAGGCCTAAAGCCTGAACTTCTAGCTTCACAAGAGTCAGCAGTTCAGTTCCTGTTTCCCAAACCAGCCTGCATGTACACTAAGCACACAAGAGTTTGCATGTACTTCTGTCCTGCGTTACTACGTTATGGACTGGTATGATTGTGTGTTGTCAATGGGAATTTATTCAAATTGAGGCTGAGATTCTTTTGCATTTGATCGTAGCCTGGATTTTTCTTTCAATGCATTACTGAAAGTGGATTTGATTATTCAGATTTCATTTTATATCATGATTAAGAAAACAAAATGTTGAATCACAGACTCACAGACTGGATGAGGTTGGAAGGGCAGTCATCTGGTCCAACCTCCCTGCTCAAGCAGGACCACCTAAAGCCAGTTGCCAGGACCATGTCCAGTCAGCTTTTGAATATCTCCAAGGAGGGAGACTCCACTACCTCTCTGGGCAACCTCTGCCAATGCTCAGTCACCCTCAGTAAAGAAGTGTTTCCTGATATTCAGACGGAGCCTCCTGTGTTTCAGTCTGTGCCCATTGCCTCTGGTCTTGTCACTGGGCACAACTGAAAAGAGCCTGGCTCCGTCTTCTTTGCACCCTCCCTTCAGGTATTTATATACACTGATAAGATCCCCCTGAGCCGCCTTCTCTCCAGGCTGAACAGTCCCAGCTCTCTCAGCCTTTCTTCATAAGTAAGATGCTCCAGTCCCATCTTAGTGGCCCTTCGTATGTACCCTTCAGCCCTGTATGTGCATGTCTGCCTTGTTGCTGGAGACCCCAGAACTGGACACAAGTTCCGGTTCCACCAGTTCCAGTTGAAGCTTATTTTCTTCTTTCTTGCAGCCTTACCCACCTTTTATGCCTCGAAGACTCACAGGGCGCAGCAGATATCGGTCACAGCAGCCAATACCACCACACCCTTACCATCCCAGCCTATTACCTTATGTGCTGTAAGTTCAAAGTACATTTGATTCCATGTAAGTTATTAAGAAGTCATGTGATTTTCACCAAGAGTCTCAGCACTTTTTATGGTTGGCTCTACTAGAGAATGGACATAGTTCATCTGTCCCAAAGAGGAGGAAAACTTCATTTCTGTGTAAATTTTTCAGCCTATTTTGAACGACATACACCCTGGAGCAAGGAAAAATACAAGGCAACTATTTTGTCCAAAGTATTTTTGTACGTTTTTCTGAGGCTCTGTTTCTGAACTCTTCATAAATCTTCAACAAATTGTAAAACTTGTTTCTTGGATACTCTTACATGGTTACACCATAGGATAAAGTCCTAGGAATCTTCACTTGTGGAATAAATTAATTTTGGTTTTGGTTCTTAATTATGAAACACAAGGTGGGAACTTTCAGTGATATGTTACTCTTTATTGGCTGAACTGCTAATCTGTTACAGCCATTGAATTTCTGTTCTGCCTCTGGTTAGCTGTTACTGGAAAAGATGGGGCAATTAACACTTAGGAATTACCTGTAGTGTGTTATGGTAGACATTTCGTGGGGCAATTTGGGTATATGAAATGAGATTTAATACTCTTCTATGTTCTGTTTTGGAAAGAAGTATGAAATGTTTGGAAAACAAAGATTGTTTTCTGGTGTCAAAGGTAACACTGACAAGGAAATATTCAAACATTGGTACCTGTAGTTTCTCTCTGTGCCATTTCAGACATAGGATGAAAATGGCACCAGAAATCTGATCCAGTGAAGTTGTTCAACTTTGCATCTTACAGTCTGAGAAAAATGTTATATCTTCTGGCCTGTCCATTGAGGACATGATGTGGCACAGTAATTCCTGATGACTTCAGTGGGATTTCAGTACTGTGAAATTGTAATTTCTGTGCCTGTGTGTTAAGTTTTGAATCACAGTACTGTCTTGGGGACTAAAACCACTTGTTGAATATAAAACCAGAAAAACATCTCTCTTGCCTCTTTGAAGACATTCTGCTTTAACCAACATCACAATATACGAGAAAGTGACTTTGTGCTTGCATTCAGTGTGGCAGTTGGTCCAGTAGTTGTTCTTCATTGTGTGTTTTAGTCTTACAGAAGTTTCAAGGTGTTTTGTATTGGAGAGCTAAGTGAACTTAGGGTTCCTTTTCTTTGTTGATATTTTATCTACTTAAATAAAACATTTAAAACCAGAATGTCAATTTATTGACAGGTTTAGCTTTCCATAATCTCTGATAACGAAGAGTTTAGTTTTTGTAATAATGCTGTGAGCCTGGTTGGAAGTTACCAGTTGAGACATGCATGCAATTAAAAAGGCAGCACTCCCAGTATCAAAAAGTGGAAGAATTAGCTTTTTCCTTTGACTCTTTCAGTTCAAACATCTATTCTTGACTTCAAACTTAACTTTTTTACCAGTTTGAGAACTTTCTGATGTGAGAGGGATTAATAAGGTAACTTTACCTCTCCCACATGTTTCTGTGCTTTTCTTCAGCAACGTGCTGAATCATATCATTGTTTGCTCTCATGGTAGATCAATGCTCCCAGTGCCACCTGCAGTTGGACCAGCTTTCAGCTTTGAGTTGGATGTGGAAGATGGAGAGGTAGAAAACTATGAGGTTGGTGTGCGAACTACAACTACCTTTGAAGAACAGATGTTAGCTCAAGCAATACATAAAATTTTATTATATTTTTCTTTTAATCCTTCTTTTGCCTTTCAAATAAATGTAATCACTATGAAGACAGAATCCAGAAACCATCCTTTCAGATTTTTTGCAGTACTGGAGATTAGAAGTGCTTAGCTTTAATTTTTTGTCTATTGCTCTTTCCCAGAATCTACCCTTCCAGGGTAGTAGTCATTAAACTGTTCAGCTTTTATCTTCTACATGCTACTCTTCTCTTTTTGAATTTTAATTGATTTTAAATATCAAACAGAAGTGAAGCACTTTCAAAAGAACAGGGTAAGTTATTGATTTTATGTGTGTAACTTTGCAGAATATAGTTAACACAGAATAGTGCTAATGTCATAGGATTCATCAATATAAATGTAATGTTTATAAAACTGCCTTACTGCTTTCTCTTCTTGGCCCTCAGGAGGGTACAGTAATTCACATCTGTAGATGTAGAACCCTCTTTAATATCCTAGGTGATTATATTACAGTCACAGCTGTTGCCTTTGCTGGTTCTGAAACTTAGATTCCATTCGATATCTCTTCAGACAGGCATTATCAATCCTTAGTTTTGCATCTCTTTGCCTGTGCTTCCCTTAAGAGTGCTGTGTAGTTGCACATTTTCATTTTAACAATGAGCACTTCTGTAATAACTTCTGTGCTAGTTCAGAAAAAACATCATCTTGTTTCTGAAAATTGGAGCACTAGGTTTGACAGTATTGGAAATCTCTTTGTGATCAGTACTGTTTGGAGCTTTTAACTTTGTGCTTTGGCTCTCCATCGTGTTTATATTGATATTTTTCCTAGGTCCATTATGAAGGAGTGCAAGTTACATACGTGACAGTGCAGATTATTTACATGACAGTCTTTTAGTTGCAATGCTTGGCTTATAGAAAAGGAACGTAAAATTTAGTAAAAAACCCAGAAGTGCTTGAAGTTTGGTATGCTTTTTTTTTCCCAGATTCATGATAAAATCTCTGCATTTTAATTCAGCTAGCCCAAGACACAGAGAGGGAGTCAGAACTGTCCCATCAAACTCTTGTTTATTCTCTGAAGACTAGAGTCAACGTATTCTTAGGAAGCAATTTTTTTTATGACTTTTTCTGGTTACCAGCACTATTAATTTCATAGTGGGGTGAGGGGATCCCTCGGACGCAAAATATTTACCAAGCTGTGGTTGCAGCCACAGGATTAATTGGAAGTTGTATCCTGGAGGTTTTAAAATCCCAAAGAGAACGTTTTACATAATTAGAAAGATGGTTGAATTCTGAGAGACTTTGTCTACAACACAAAGGCTTGTGTTGTAAGCGAGAACTAAGGTTCTAAACATTTCTTGATAGTCAAGAAAGTGTTTTTTCCTACCAGTTGGGGTAGTGGGGTGTAATGGCAGCCCCAGCTATACTGGAACTGTAGCACGTTTGTGCAGTGAATTTTTAAATGTCCAGTTTCCATGTTTTGTAGGCACTGCTGAATTTGGCAGAACGTCTGGGAGAAGCCAAACCACGAGGGTTAACAAAGGTGGACATTGAGCAGCTGCCATCCTACAGGTTCAATCCAAACAACCATCAGTCAGAACAGACATTGTAAGTACATTGGTCTTTGACAAAGGTTCATAATTTAGGTGGCTATGTTTTCATTTCTTTAACTACCAGCCTGCCTCAGCTAGGCCAGAAGGGCTTTAAAAGCACTCATGTCAGTAAACAGCTTAATTTTTTTTTTCTCTCATATTGCTTTCCAGATCAAATACTATTTATCCTTACTTTAAAACTTCAATCTAGTCTCATATCATATAGCTGTTTCAGTTTAGTTCTCAGCGTTTAAAAAAATAAAATTAAAGAAAGGTGTTCTAGGTTTTGTTCAGCACAATAGACATTAAAATGACATTGTCAACTTGGAGTCTAGCCTGTGTTAAAATAGCTTCAAGTGTTGAAGTTTCAAGTACTCCTCATAGAGCTTGGTCAGTGGTTTAAGAGTGCATATTCTTATTTTTAAAACCCATTAACTTACTGTGTTTGAAACATCTGCACAACCAAGTGGAAAGGACAGTATAATAATGAAGTGACTTAGTACCAAATGTCTGTTTGAACTTCAGTCTGAGGATTTTTTTCTGATACTCCAGTCTCGGAGACCCTCAGTGTGCCTTACTAGCAACAGTGGGGAGTGAACTTCATAGATTATCTCTGCCATTTTGAATTTTGATTAAACATCTATTCTGTTGGTTGGATCTGTGAACTCCTGTGAGCAGGAGCACTTGCTTTGTGTTTTGAAAGCTTAGAGGAAAAAAAAAAAAAAAAACCACAAAAGCAGTTCTCAGTTTACATTGTCACACTACACATCTTCAGCCACAGATATAGATAACTGTTTCTATCCAAGGGGTAAAAGAGCTACCGTGTTGTAGTCATACCAGTGAGGTTTTGTATGGAATATGTATTTGTTCTTGCATAGCAGATACATTTGAACTTTGTTGTCTTTTGTAGGTGTGTGGTGTGCATGTGTGATTTTGAGTCAAGGCAGCTACTTAGAGTCTTACCCTGTAACCATGAGTTCCATGCCAAGTGTGTCGATAAATGGCTGAAGGTAAGGAGGATAAAAGAAAAAATTGCTGATAGGGAACGCATTATGTAGTTTGGGGGAAGAGGTTAGGAGTATTTTGCTGTTCCACTTCATCTTGTTTCTCATTTCTAATACATAGTCTAGAAATACCAACAGAGTGGAAGCACTGCCTACTTACAGTATTTTTGAAACATGAAGTATGTTTCTTTATGATCTGACACAAGGAAAAAAACAATGCATAGAGAATTATTTTCATTGACAGATCTTACTCTCTCTTCCATTTGCACTATACAATGACTGAATTCAAGTAATATGTGGGATTAAGGAAGACTTAAACAAAAAAGTAACATCATAATACATAGGAAGTATGAATTAGGGTTTCTGTGATGATGGTGACTAAGTGTTTTAGATACCCTGCATAGCAAGAATGAGTGCTGATACCTTCCTCCCCCACATAGTTATCAACATTAGGTTCTGGGGCAAGTAAAATGTTGTGTGTACATATATGTATGCATACACATATATGTTTAATATATACAAATAGAAATTACAGTTTGCAAAATTAGGACATACCCTTCCAAGAGAATTTTAGCAGGAAAGAAAACAACTAGATTCAGGGTAGCCCAGTAAGAGGACAGAGAAAATAGCGGGACCTACAAGGAAGCTGGGGAGGAGGGCTTTTTACAAGGGCTTGTAGTGACAGGACAAGGGATAATGGATTTAAACTGAAAGCAGGGAGATTTAGATTAGATATCAGGAAGAAATTCTTCACAGAGAGGGTGGTGAGGCACTGGAACAGGTTGCACAGAGAAGCTGTGGATGCCCCCTTCCTGGAAGTGTTCAAGGCCAGGCTGGATGAGGCTTTGAGCAACCTGGTCTAGTGGAAGGTGTCCCTGCCCATGGCAGGGGCGTTGGAACTAGGTGATCTTTAAGGTGCCTTCCAGCCCTAACCATTCTATGATTCTATGATAGCAGCAGTAGAGAAGGTGTGAAGAACAGGAAATACAAATAAGATGATGATGGTACACAGACATCTCTACAGGCTGTATTAGCCAGGGCTGTTGCCAACAAGATACTGATCCCCATCTTGCCTCACCTTTTTTTAATTTTTCCTATTCAGCTTTCATTTAATCTGCGTGTAGTCTGTTGTGTACAACACTGGAAACTGCAATGATTTTATATTAGTACAGATTACATCCATAGAGAATTACTGATGGCGTGTCTCGTTTCAGAAACAGAAATTAAAACCCCTTGCCTTTATGGCTTCATAAAAGCAAGAAAATGCATATTTTAGGCATACACTAAAATATTCAGTGCAGAGAATGAAAAAATCAAGTTAATATTGAGAACATTCTTTTGGATAACAACATATCAAGGTCAGGCTGGATGAGACTTTGAGCAACCTGATCTTGTGGAGGGTGTCCCTGCCCATGGCATGGGGGTTGGAGCTAGGTGATCTTTAAGGTCCCTTCCAACCCAAACTGTTCCATGATTCTATGATATCAAGAATAATGAGGAGGATTTTAAAAACTGGGATATGAAATTGCCCTATGGCTACAGTACCCATGGTAGTTTAAGGCTTCTACAGAATATAAGACCAGTGTAAATGTTTCCGCAACAATGCTCATAACTTTCAGTAGAATTAGTGTCCTTCAGTATCTGAATCCATGTACATAATTGAGAATGGGCAAGAAGAACATAAACACCTAATTATTTTATTGTCAGATTCAAATGCCACATACACACACACACCCCCTACATAATATTATCAATATATTTATGCTAGATGTATGCTGTTTTATAAGTAATTTGTGGTGTGGACAGAGCATCCAGGGATAGTATTCACTCCATTTTTATCAAAGAAGAGCTAAGATCATTTGATACATCCTGTGAGACATTGGATGCTACAGGTCTATAAAGGTTAAATGGATTATATAGATTTTTTAAAGGCAGCTTTTTTCAGGCTATTAATGCACTCAGAAGGAAAGCCTCTGATTCATGGAGTCCCTGATCTGCAGATTGCTGAAAGTTACAACATGTCAGGGAAGTGTCATGCATGCTTGTCCTGTTTGTATCCTCTTTCTTACCTGACATGGGTCTCAAGAGTCAGACAGTGTTGATGTTGAATAAGGTTTTTCTGGGACTCAGTGTGGCCATTCTACAGTTAGATTTAGTACTTTGAACTGGTAATGAGCTGACAGTCAAATTTAGAACAGCAGAGTGAAAAAAGCAGATTTAATTTAGTCTTTATTTTCATAATCGTAGATGACTGTAGTAGTGGTGAAACAGCTGTTCTCTGATGTTGCTGTCCCAGCTTTGAAACTGTGTATTTTCTAACAGATCAAGTGTGGTATTTTCTAAAGGTTGTCTTACCGTAGAAATAATCTATGAACATGATGTCAGCTAGGTGGGGAAATGAGGTGGAAGATATACAGTCTAAGTCTAAAGGAGGTGCAATTACATCCACCTAAAACTGCTTGTATTGACATCATGTATTCCAGATTTGGATGCAAAATAAGCTAGACAAGCATCATAGTATAGGATTGCTGAGGCAGTAGGTTTAGTTACACTGGTACAGAGATGGCATGTGGAAATAGATTATTTTGCTTTGTAAAGTGTAACAAATTACCTGTAACACGAGCCTGTTTTAGTTACAGCCTCTATCTAAACCTGGCTACTGTTAAGCAGCAAAAATCTGGAAGTGAGGATGACTGGAAGATACTTCGTGTTATAATTTTGCTTCTGTCTATTCCTTTATGTATTTGACAGCTCGGTTTATATGTTGATAGCATAATTATGTCCACATCCATTAAATTCATATCATCCAGACAACATCATGTTCATAAATTCTGCAAGGGAAGGTAAAAATTGTAGCTTTCAGTACTTGTAACTTTTTTCCACAACTTCAAAAAAAAAAAAAAGAAAAAAGTTACTAGTTTGTCCCTGTGTTTTACTGATTTAATCTTGTCTCTTTGAAGAAAGTATTTGCTGTCTAGGAATATTTCTAAAACTAGAACTATGGAGTCAAGTTCATTCTTTTAAATTTCACCACATTGCTAGTGAAATGTTTAAATAAGAGGTTAGTGAACCATTCTGATTATTAAAATAAAATCCTTATTCCACTTGGGGATGATGAACAAAAACAGGTATCTAAGAAAGTTTTGTTGCTTGTCTGTGCATGAAAGGTTTGATCAGCTCTGCTAGTGTAATGGTATGTACAGGACCAGGTGTGACCAAGTGAGAGGAAATATTGTTTTACAGTGCATTAGGTTGCCACTTTAATTTATACTGGTTAAGCAAGGTTAAAGACTTGTGAGAGAAGAATTATGCAGTGGAGGAAACAATTAACAGGAGGGAGGTTATCCTTTTCATAGTATTGTCTACTCTCATATTTCATAGTATTGGTTATATATTCAATTCTGTTCTATGATTTAATATCCTAAATCTTCCAGTCAAATACAAAAACATGAGAAATCTGTTCTTTTGTAAAGTAAAAGTTAATCATCATTCCAAAGGGCAGCTTGAACACATGACCTGTCTTCATCCTGAAGGTTTAGAACCAGATAAAAAGGAAAACTTGCCTTTACATTTAATGTTCTGATGCTGTATTATATATAATGATGCTCTATTATATATAGAATCACACAGTTGTTTAGGTTGGAAAAGACCTTTAAAATCATTAATCTAAACCTCCTGTGGTAGAACCTGAGGCCATTTCCTCTTGTCCTGTCACTTGTTACTTGGCAGAAGAGACTGACACCCACCTCCCTACAACCTCCTTTCAGGTAGTTGTAGAGAGCAATAAGGTTTCTCTTCCACTTCCGTTTCTCTAGGCTGAACAATGCCAGTCCCCTCAGCCACTCTTCACAGGGCGTGTTCTCTAGACCCTTCCCCAGCTCCATTGCCCTTCTCCGGACACACTGCAGCACCTCAGTGTCTTTCTTGTAGTCAGGGGTCCAAAACTGAACACAGTATTTGAGGTGCAGCCTCACCAGTGCCAAGCACAGTGGGACAATCACTTCCCTAGTCCTGCTGGCCACACTGTGAGAAAAAGCAGTCTGTAACTATAGTTTAACTTGGACACCAAAGTAGTGCAATGCTTTTTAAAGTATTCTAAAGGATTCTAGTAGTCCTACAGATTCATAATGCTAAATACTGTTCACTTTAGCTATAAATTTCTATAAAATATAAAAAAATGAATTGGTTCGTTCATTGTGCAGCTCTTTCCCCTTACAAGTACAAAAAGGTAAGTTTGCCTGAAAGAGTGGCTAGTTAAAAGGTCAATATTACAATATTATCTCCACTTTACTCTTCTTTTTGCACCAAAAACTCATGTTAAATGTCAGGAAGAGGGAATGAATTTCATGAATTTAATTTTATTTTAAAAATTACATTAGCCAAATTTTATCTAGAATAATGCAAATACAGAGGAGTGACCAAGTAATGGCATTGGCCTAAATTTCAGAACTGCTAGTGAAAGAGCAAGACATAAATTTTAAATTGATTCTCCAATCCATGCTTTATTACAACTATCCAGCAATAATAACTACAATATAAATGGTGAAACAGTAATAACAGTAGTAGTTGACAGAAAAAATATACCTCATTTTAACTTGCATTACTAAATAATGTTTTTCAGTAATAACATGTTACTTTCATTGACATTGATTGTTTGGATTTGAAATTTGTGGCAAGGATTTCTGATCTCTGGCCTGCAGAGCCACATTTCTTGATGTTCTCACTTGTAGTTTCACTGAAAAATTTGGCTACCTTAGAAAACATGGAGTTGACAGTGGCTGGTTCTGCAATTTTGGGAACTATAAAATACAGAATTTGCAGACCAAGTTTCTAGTCTGATTTGGGTGGGTTTCTCTGCCACATGCAGTACAGCTGCTTAGTTGCATCTGATTGCAATATACTGTAACTATGAATCTGCCTTCATAAAACCACCATGATTCAGATAAAGCCTAGTTTACTGTTTGGCTTTACCTTTAAGGATAAAAGGCATGTAATTTTAATTGGCAAACTTCCCGCACCACTCTAACATTAAAAAAAAAAACCAAACTATAAAAAAAGGCATTAGCACACTTTCTCTTCTCTTGAGTACTGTTGAATTGCTTTTCAGTACTCACAGATGTCAGTGTCATATACACATTACCTTAACAATGTGTTTGTCAGTACAGTAAAGACCCTCTTTTGTTTCTGGTTTTACAGGCAAATCGTACCTGCCCAATTTGTAGAGCTGATGCTTCTGAAGTGCATCGTGATTTAGAATAACCAATCTTAAGAGCACAAATCCGGTTTGGGTGTTCCTGGCCACATGTATATATGAACTATCTCTTGAACTTCCAGCCTACCCTTTACACAAGAGGGTCAGTGGACCTTACTTTGCACTGTGTGACTTAATCAATTATAAAGCTTATAATTACTCTTCACATTTACGGGATTGTTTTACTAACAGTATGATTGGAACTCCAAAGACTTTTTTTTTTTTTTGTAGCTTAATTTTGTGTGTGCACTAACATTCCCTGGTTTTTATGTGATCATTCTGAGTGTTGCTGCAAGATTACTGTGGATGTGATCTTTGAGCATGTGCTTTTATATAAAAGTAAAAAAAAAAAAAAAAAAGTGGTAGCTCCAAACAATATAGCAATCTACCTTATATAGAGCCTTCAGATACTGTGAGTGGGAATGAATGGTGAGAATGTGTGTTTGCTTGTGAGAAGGATGTATGAAGTGTGCTTGTGCTTGAGTGTGCATGTGTGTTTGAGAACCTATATACCAGCATGTACTGAGAACGTATGTGTGTAGTAATAATTATGCTGCAATGTATGTATAATCTCGTGTGTTATTTAAACAGTACTAGTACTGTACACTGGTTCCTTTCCTTGTGTTTGCAGTTGCACACTGAATGCCATGGGTGCAACAGTTACAGACGTTTAGTATTTCCTTCCTAATATACTTACAGGTATAAAAACCTTTCTACCTACTATTCAAGCAGCTGTTATGCTTCCCGTTTATTGGAGGCTTTAAATGTGTACCACTAAAGAGTGCATTGATTGTTGATACATGAGTAATATTGGGGATTTTAGCATATGTTACAAAGTCTGGATTTTTAAATGGCTGATTTACAAGTTATTTTATCAATGTAAATTTGCAGTATTGCACAAATCATTTAGCAATATTAACATTTTCCATTGCTAATATGAATATTAGTGCTCTTCTATTCTACTTTTAAATTTTTCTAGCTGGGTTTGTCAGTTATGGGCTTATGCCATGGAAGGAAGCAGAAAGGACACTGAAGGTCTTGTGCAAGAGCTCTTCACTTCTGGCCATCGTACTTGCTAAGGACATAATCTTTTAGCTTATAAACTGGCTTTAATCACATACATTCTTTGTCATGTACCAGGAAGTTTGTATACAACTAAAATAACTTGTAAAAGGTTACCATTTTATTCCTGCAACTTCACAAATAAAATAAAATTTTTAGCATTTTCTCAGAGAAGTTTAACTTTTGATTTTTTTCATTGTATTGCAAGAAAAGGTGGGGGTTGGTCACTAACTGCAGAATTCAGTTGTCCTGATGCTTCTTCTTGCCTTTCTTTATTTCATGATGAGTGTAATGTGAAGAATGAACTCCCTTGGGTTTCCAGAGCGCTCCACTGTAGGAGAAAATGTGAACACCTTCCAGAACAGCACTCTGAAATAGGAGGTGGTAACCTCTGTTGAAGTGCTCTGAATAACGTTTTATTTGGACTAAAAAAAATGTAGCTTCATTTATACCGTTCGGACTGTTAACATCATTGATACATTCTAGCAAAATACTTAGGTCTGCATATGTCATAGTTATTCGACGGATGCACTTTTTGCAACAAAATTCTTCACAATTCAGTGTCATTACTTTGGTTGCAGCAGCAGAAGTGGCACAATTAGTAATATTGCTCCAATTTGCTGCCAGTCTTAGCTTTAAGTTTGTTCTTTATCATTTCTGATGCTTTCATATGCTGCTATGCTTTAGTATCAGTTACAATTTCAAACAGTGTTAAATGTTCCTCATGCTGATTTCCTCCTTTGAAGATTCTACAGACCAGTCACAGTTCTTGGTGCGGGTAAAATAAAAGCACAATTTTGCCTTATTATAAATGCACTTCCCTCTGTTTAGTTATGCAGGTAGTTCTCAAAACCAGCCAGCCTTTCCATTCCTATCCATACTTAAGGACACTAAATAAATAAAAATGGTGTTACATCAGCTTGAAAATACTAGAATTTCTCCTCTCTTCCAGTGGAGTTAAGAATAGGCTTTTCACAATAACACCTAGCAGGTTAAATGACGTAACAGAATTTAGTTTTTGACAATACAATCACGTTGTTTAAGAAGCATATGCCACAGATGTCTTACAAAACATAGGCTCTTTTATGTGTCTGCAAAAGAAAAAAAAGGCAAGTTTACAGATTTAAACATAATTAACATTACTGTGCTCAGTATTGAGTTTGAAGCATGTAAAAAGGGTACTTTTACTAACGTAAATGAACAAGACACATTATTCTGAAGCTGAGGGAAAATATTCCTCTTTCTGGAACTGCTGAAATCTTGATACGTAATGACCCTCTTTACCCAGTAAAACTCTGACGCAGCGGGAAATTTAGGACATGGAGGGTCTAAGTTGGTAAAATCCTGGAATTTTTGCACTTTTATGGCTCACCTCTTCTGGAGTGTTTTTCATTTGCACGGGACTATTGCAGATGTATGTGGGCTTGCTTCCTGTGGTTAGTGTGTATAAACACACATGCATATGTTCTGAATCTGCTCAGACAAGCTACAACCAAGTCCTCTCTTGTGGCTTTCAAGGGAGGAGGATTCATGTTAGCTGTTAACTGCCATGTGTTACCCACATTTGTGTGTAATTTCACAACCTGCCATGGTGCCTGGCAGCACCTGAATTCAGCAAGACGTTTTTTGTGTTAATTGCTGTTCAGCCATTATGTGGCTTCTTCAAAAAAACCCAAAACAAAACCAAAAAAACCCACACCAAAACCTGTAAAATGTTTGCTTTACCATATTGGCACTGCTGTGGCTTTTGCATAAACTTTCAACTTAATTTGACATTTTAGGGGATATCAAGGCCTACAGATAATTCCAATGTCCCATTTTGTGGCTTCCTGTACAAGAAATTTTAAGCCTTTTTTTTGTATGCCATTTTATACAGGCTCTTGAATATGATTTTACAGCTGTTAACACATGGTGTTAACACTTGGAATGAAATTTGCCAACTTTAAGATTTTAATTGTAGAAAACACATTTTTGACAGTTATCTTTGGGCCTTTGTAAAAGCTGTGGTTTTTTCTTTGGTACATTGTTACCTCATTTTGCTGCTTGTACGTCAGATTTGCTAATGATTATGAAAGCTTATGGGTTTTGTTGGAATCATATTTTCAAGTGTTTTCTTTAAAACATACTCTATTGTATCACTTAATATGTAGTTTTAAATGTATTATAAATATCTGTAACCAAATCATTTGAAGGCTTGATAAATTTTTAACAAAGATTTGTACATTTTTTTATGAGAGTTACTAGTAATGCTTTACTAGGTAGTGCAATGAATTTTTATTTTTAATCCCTATGCCCAATTTTGGAGTTGAGAGAGTTGTTCGGTAATTAAATGTATGATGTACACTTATACAATTTTGTCCTGTTCTTTTATTAGAAAGTGGTGCATTGTTTCCTTTCATTGCCCTGCATGTTTCTATGCATGATCATGCAACTCTAGATACTGTCAACAGATGCTTGTGTTGTGAAGGGAAGTTTTGCCACCTTAACTATAGTGCCTGGCAGACTGTTTTTTAATCTACTTTGAGACATCATAAGAAAATTATATAAAAAATTTTGTCATATTTTTGAAAGTGTAACATAACTATAATTCATAGAACTCAAACCCTTGCCTAAAACATCAGCTTTCTAAAGATGTTCCTTAGTCAAAAGAAATTTTGCAGGTGCTCCTTAAACATCCTGTTTGCACTGTGTGTCAGCTGAAGATGTGTTACACTTTGCAGTGCCCTAACAGTGGTAAAAAATGCTGAATTTTAAGGACTTTGATTAGCCAGGGTGACACGAGAAGCTGGTGGTGAAACCAACCAAACAAAAAAAAGTAGTTTGGTTTTGTTATTAATGAGATGATGTAAAATATGTTGACAGATGTAATTATTTAAAAGGTTTTCACAGGGCATTTAATAGCTTCATCAACATCAGGTGTACTTGGTACTCAAACATATTTGAAGACTTAGCTGGATAACAACTAGTTTGCCCTCTTTCATACAGCAGATGTTAATTGTTAATTATACTGTTGAAAATGGACAGCGTTGCCAGTAGTACTTACAAGGCACTGGGCTGCCCAGCTTCAGTGATGATAGGGAGGGAAACTTGGAAGTACTGATGACTGGCTTAGAGCCTCTACCAGCAAGACCCTGACAGTAGAGAAGGGCTTCCTGGTAAAGATCATAGAAATCTCAAGTTGGAAGGGACCCATAAGGATCCTTGAGTCCAACTCCCTAAAACTGAACAGTGTGACTGAGAGGTTAAACCACGACAGACGTAAGGAAGAAATTTTTTACAATGAGGGTGCTTAGATACTGGAACATGTTGCCAAGTTGCCCAAGTAGGATGTGGATGTCCCATCATGAAAGTGTTCAAGATCAGTTGTAATCTTTGAGCAGTCTGACCCAGTGACCCCGCCTATGGTAGTGGATTTCATTCATTCAGTGGTTCTGTGAATTACGTCAGTAAACTGCTTGAATTAAATGCCCAGCCATGTCTTTTTGTGCATCTCCTTTGTAGGACATGATTTACATTTAGCACATACTGTGTCATGGAGGTATCGTTCCTGGATAGGCGAGTCAGCCAATACATGAAGGTGTTCCCGTTCCTGGTAACCTGAAATCTCTGGACTGTCTCAGACTCTCTAAAAACAATGTGCAAATCCAGCAAAGAGAGTTAACTTCAGCTTCATAGAGCAATAATCCATGTTGGAGTTGGAAGAGACCATCATTGTCAAGGCAGCATTTGCATGGGAGAAGAGAGAGGTTTCCATCTAATGGGACGGAGCTGTATCCATGAGCTTGCATACTTGCAAAGCCGCATTTACTGCACCCAAGTACTTTACAAATCAAGTTCCAGGAACATCTGTAGTTTGGCCATGTCCAGTCGTAGCCTGAAGAGCACAGTTGCCCTGACATCTTCCTTTCCTGATCTGCCCTGTGTTCCGTTTGTGTCACAGCATCTTGCTTTTCCTCAGCCTATAAAGTGGCTGTTTGCTGATCCTGCTTGTGAGTCTTGCCATTCTGTGTAATTAGCTGACAATTTCTGTTACTGGTTTTAGTAAGTCATATCACTGCCTACAGATTTTGCATCCCATGTTTTTCTGTGGTGATTTCTCCTTTCTTTCTTCCAGCTACTGGCCACAACTCTAGCTTCTCTAATTTGTGTGTCTGCTGCCACCCTTCTTCCTCCACAGCTCACACCATGGTGCACCCAACCACATGACCTTCTGCTGTCATATCTCTTTGCATCAGATTCATGTTTTTCATGCCCACAGTGCTTATCAACTGACAGAATAACGATGGTATGCTTGAGAACAGGTGGAGTTCCTTATGTGTGTTTAAGATGGCCTTGGCTTTTCCAGGGCAGTGGCATTGCTATAGCCTTTGTCCAGTTCTAGCCTTTGCTAACCTTAGTAGGTTTAGATTGCTTTATTTCACAGCATAAGGATCTTCCTTTGTGCCATGTTTTAGACCTAGAGCACCACACAGCGGCTCGCTCGCCCAATCCTCCAGATGGGATGGGGGAGAGAATTGGAAAAAACCTCATTGTTTGAGTTAAAAACAGTACGACAGCAAAGGGAGAGGAAATAATAATGATGATGATAACAATATTCCAGTAAAGGAATATAGCAAAACAAGTCACGTACAATGCAACAATTGCTCACTGGCCAGTCATTGATAGTCCGTTCCCTGGCAGCAATCCCCCTCCAGCCAACTCCCCTTAACTTACATACTGAGTATGATGTCTTACAGCACGAAATATCCTTTTGGTTAGTCTGGATAAGCTGTCCTGGCTGTGTGCCCTCCCAGTCTCTTGTAGAGAAGAATCTAGGAGAACAGGGACAGTATAAGAAACTGAAATAAAAGCCCTTGGCTTAATGTAAACATTACTTAGCAACAACTAAATCATCAGTATTACTGACATTCTTCTCAGCACAAATCCAAAACATAGCCTCCTACTAGCTACTGTGAAGAAAATTAACTATCTCAGCCAAAACCACCACACCTTGTTAATTACTGCATCCACAAAGCTCTGCTTTTTCACACATGCAAATATAAAATGAATTATCAGTTCTAAAATATATGTTCTGCCTTACACGGACAGTCTCACGTGCTGGCTTTGGCAGAGGATTGCACTGTACCACTTATATCCTGATATGTCCCACAGTGCAGTTTCCTTTTCAGAAAGAACTTGTGTAGCACTAGACTTCTGGTGCCTAGAACCAAATTTAGCAGATACTCATTTTGAAATTAACAGCCGATGGACAACTTGGAGAGGTAAAGCACCATCCTGGTGCCACAAGTGTCTAAGTTAACAGCTGTGCCGATGTCCAGTTGGGACAGCAGAGGCTGATGGTGTGTTGTGTGTCAGATAAGCATGGTTGCATGTTGTGTTGACTTACTAGCATATAAACTTTTCCTCCAAGTTTCTAGTTAGCACACTTTTTTTCAGGTTTACTACCAGCTAAAAATAGCCTCATACTGCTGTAGTAGTTTGAACAGGTATTTCAGCTGCTGTGGTGGGAAGAAGGTACCCTGATTGATAGACATGGTGAACCTTCTAAATGCAGCAAGCATTACAGGATAGATTTGTGGTTACTCCATTCACCAAGCCCAGAAGGGGTGCTGCTGGAGGGTTTGGCAGAGAGACAGCAGGAACAAATAGAGATTTTTTCAATAATGCGTCCGACATTTCCCTCATTTCTTTCAGCCATTTATCCCTTGCCTCACCCTTATTTCCTTATTTCTTCTCACAATTCATATGTGACATGTTAGTAGTTTGCACCCACACATCCAAGTAATTTTCCAACTGCTTTCCCCATAATTTTTCATCTGCTTTTGTACTTCCTCTATTTTACGCATACAACGTAGGCAACTATAACTGTGCTTCAGGAGTAACTACCAACTGCATCTCTGAAACCACTCATTTCCTGTTGTGCATAATTACTCTGCCTTTATACTACAAATGATCTTTCATAAGTGGTGATGCTGTAGCAGAAAAGAAGCAGTAAACCTCAAACAGCAGCACTCACTGATGTCAGTCCATCCTGGAGTCATAGTAATGTCTGCTGCTGTGGCCTTGGGAAGGCAGTACTGGGACAGCAGTATTATCCAAGATGTCAAACTGGTTTGTCTACATGATTTTGTAAATTCTGTGTACTAACAATGCTGTTTGAATAGTTTTGCTAGAATGGCTCCAAACCGAAAACGATGATTTCCTGTAATGTTGCTTTTACATTTACTGCTGCTGCTCTTCTGTGCCAGGTGCTGGTAGGGTTTGGGGAAGCATAGTTTTCAGTGTATCCTTTTTTTGGCTTAAAGCAACTGCATCAAATCTATGGAGAGAAAACAGTGAGATAGAAGGAGCTTCATGGGCAATCTCCCAGGACATTTATCACGGAGAACTGTGCTGAGGGCTTCCTGAACCCAGTCAAACTGGTGTCCTGGGGGTTGTCATAAACTCAGTTGGTGCTGGCAGGCCATATGTTAGCTGTCAGAGGAAATGCTGCAGTACAGCTACTGTGGAAGAACATTAGAGCTCCTTTGCATCTCGAGAGGAACGTACACTGAGAAGTGCACTGCCTGAAGCATGCAGAGAGGCAGGCACCCAGACATTTGCAGAGGATGAAGAGTGTATTCTAGTAGGATGACCTGTCATATACAGGAAAGGTTCTGGGAAGAGTGGGGAAAGCTGTACCTGAGTGCCCTACACTTACGGTGGTTGGGATAGCCTACAGGAGGATCCCACTGCAAGAGCACAGTATCACAGAGAAAGTCAGCAGACAAGAACAACTGAGAATGTTGTGAGGTGGACAGATTAGGCTCTTACTGTTCTGAAATAGACAATACCATGTACTCAGATTTTATCAAAAATAGTCTCTGATACTGCAGTATTGAAAACAGTGACTGCCACAGAACTGCTGCACCCCTGGAGCTTCATCTCTGAGAGGAACATGGAGATCTGCCTTTATGCAATCCAACATTCCTAGTGGAAATGAACCTGCTGCAGGTTAGCCCGCTGTCACTGCTGCATGGAAAGCACCCAGTTAAGAAAAAGGGTATCTAAGTGGCTTTGTGTCATGTGGTGGTATAGATAGGAGGTGACGTAAAAATAAAAACACTGGAACTGAGGTCTGACATGCATACAAAAGCCTGTCAGAATAAGAATACGCAGCATTAAGGGAAAAAAACTGAGCTCCTTTCATGCACCAGAACTGATCAAACCTTTTAGATAGGACTGAGTGTTTGTGTGGCCAGGAGAAACATTCACCAAATGGTGGTTGCTAGGCTTTGAAGGATGTTTGGGTTTTATCTGAAGTATTAGTTCTCTTACAAGTTGCTCTAGCTTTGCAATATACTGACCTGCTGCTGATCATACGCCATAGCCCATCTGTGTACAGAGGGTTATTACTACTCTTCTGCAACATTCGCTTCCTTTCTGTGTAAATCTAGTCCAACACGGAGAGCCAGGAGCACTTTGGACCTGTATGATTACATAATTTGACCAGTTTGCCTGGCTTTAAGAGATTTTGCGTTGTTGTTTTCCTTCCAAAGGGCAAGGACAAATTAAAAAAAAAAAAAATATTTACTGTAAACTGCCGTTTATCTTCCTCTGTACACCATGGCAGCTTGAGGCAGCATCGGCAGATTTAAGGAAATGTAGCAGGGAAAGCAGGTTGCAGAGCAAGAATGGAAATGATTGCTCTTCATTTTTAAGACTTCAACATGGAGAATGATCAGTTAGCAACTAAAGGAGTAAGTACAGTTGAGAACTGCAAGCATCAAGAAATAAAGATGTCAAATTTTTTTGTCAATGTGGATGATTGCTCACTCACATAATAAAATAATTCTATCACCAGACCATCTGTGTTATTAATGGGGTGTCTGTTTCAATGTGTATGATGTTAGCATAATATTTAGTGAAGTTCCGCAATGCATCATCATTAACTATACACGAAAGGACAGGAAATCATGTAACTTTTGCAGTTTGACATTTACTGACCAATATCAATGGCATATGCTGAGAAGTAGTGGCAGTCTGAAGTTCCCACTGATTGGCAAAGAGGAAGCATAACCCCCATCTTTAAAAAGGGATAGAAGTAACATCCAGGGAACTACTGGCCACCTCTGTGCCTGACAAGATGATGGAGCAGATCCTGGAAGCTATGCTAAGGCACACAGAAGAAAAGGAGGTGATTGGTGACAGCCAACATGACCTCACCAAGGACGGATCATGCCTGACAAATCTGGTGGCTGTCTACAGCAAGGTTACAGTGTTGGTGGATAAGTGAAGAGCAGCCGATGACATCTACCTGGACTTGTGCAAAGCGTTTGACACTGTCCCTTATGACACCCCTGTCTCTAAATTGGAGAGGTATGGATTTGACAGATGGACCACTCGGTGGATTAAGAAACTGGCTTAATGGTCGCATTCAGAGAGTTGTGGTCAACAGCTCAATGTCTGAGTGGAGGCCAGTGACGAGTGGCGTTCCTCAGGGGTCGGTGTTGGGACCAGTGCTTTTTAACACCTTTGTCAGTGACATGGACAGTGGGATTGAGTGCACCCTCAGCAAGTTTGCTGATGACACCAAGTAGTGTGGTGCAGTCAACACGCTGGAGAGAAGAAGAGAGATGCCATCCAGATGTACCTTGACAGGCTGGAGAGGTGGGCCACTGCCAACTTCATGAAGTTCAGCAAGGCCAAGGTCCTACCCCTGGGTCCGGACAATCCCGAGCACAAGTACAGGCTGGGTAGAGAATGGATCGAGAGCAGCCCTGAGGAGAAGGACTTGAGGGTAGTGGTGGATGAAAAGCTGGGCATGAGCTGTCAGTGTGTGCTGGCAACCCAGAAAGCCAGCCATGTCCTGGGCTGTATTCAGAGAAGCGTGGCCAGCAGGTCAATTGATGACTCTCCCTCTCTGCTCTGCTCTTGTGAGACCCCACCTGGAATACTGCATCCAGCTCTGGGGCCCCCAACATAAGAAAGATAATGACCTGTTGGAGCAAGTCCAGAGGAGGCCATGAAGATGATCAGAGGGCTGGACAGGGTGATGACATGGGGGTGCCTGTGCAGATCACTCTGTGTCAGACTTCAGTTTGGGATTTCTACTGGTCAGTGGATTAAAAACTGAAATAAATCTGCTGGCAAGATACAGAAACTTGAAAGTAGTATTTCTTTTTTGTAGTTGAGAGATTTATGGCTGAGTCAGCTGTTGATATCTTCATGTAAATATATATTAGTTTCTTTGCTTAGTCTAGTGTGGTATCTGTGGTAATGTATAATAATCATTGGATTGCTATGCTAAATTTAATTTTTCCCTCCCCCTTCTGTATCAGACTTAAAATGCATGTGTATCTTCACTGCTTCCTTTTCAGCTTCAGGAAGGGAAAGATGACTTCTGGTGTGTTGGTTTCTACAGTTCTTCCTTTAACATAAGAAAATAGACTAATTCTGTAAAGCTGCAAACAAGTTAAATTCTAGCTGTTTCAAACCCTGAAGTGATCTTGCTTTCCTTGAACCACTGCAGCACAAGAGTTCACTGTGGTTCTATCTAAACTACTCAGGCAAAGTGTGTCTTACTTTAGAATAAAATAATTCCAGTTGAATGGGACCTGCAACAATCATCTAGTCCAACTGCCTGACCACCTCCAGGCTGACCAAAAGTTAAAGCATGCTATTAAGGGCATTGTCCAAATGTCTCTTAAGCATTGACAGGCTTGGGGCATTGACCACCTCTTTAGGAAGCTTGTTACAGTGTTTGACCACCCTCCCAGTAAAAAAATGCTTTGTAATGCTCAATCTACACCTCTTCCAGTGCAGCTTTGAACCATTTCCATGTGTCCTGTTCCTGGATACCAGAGAGAAGAGATCAGCACCTCTTCTGTTCCTGCTTCTCAGGAAGCTGTGGAGAGTAAGGAGGTCGCTCCTCATCCTCCTCCAATCTAGACAAGCCCGAAATCCTTAGCAGCTTCTCACAGGACATGCCTTCCAGCGCCTTCACTAGCTCTGTCGCCCTCTTCTGGACACAGTCGAGTGCCTTAAAATCCTTCTATTGGACTGCAAAAGTATTTAAGGTGAGGCCGCAGCAACACTAAATACAGTGGGATAATCGCCTCTTTTGACCAACTAGTTATACTGTGTTTGATGCTCCCCCAGAATGAGGTTTGCCCTCTTGGCTCCAAGGCATGCTGCTGGCTCAGGGTGACCCTGCTGTTGACCAGCACCCCCACGTCCCTTTCTGCAGGGCTGTTTTCCAGCCAGTCTTCTCCCAATTTATACTTGTGTCTGACAGACCTCTGTTCCATGTGCAGAATCTGGGATTTGGACTTGTTAAATTACATGCCATTAACCATTGCCCAGTGCTCCAGTCTATCTGTATCCCTCTGCAAGGCCTCTTATCCCTCAAGTCAACAGCACCTCCCGTTTGGAATCATCAGCAAACTTCAGCTGCTGCCTCACTGATAAAGATACTGAACAAGACTGGCCCTAGAACTGAGCCCTGAGGAACGCTGTTGGTGACTGGTCACCAACCAGATGTAGCCCCATTCATTACAGCCCTTTGAGCCCTGCTGCTCAGCCAGTTCTTCACCCAGCACACCATATATCTGCTCATCTCATAGCTGGACAACTTGTCCAGAAGGATGCTGTGAGGGACAGTACCAAACCCCTTATTAAAATGCAGAAAAACTGCATCCACCGCCTTCCCTTCATCCTCTACGCAGGTGACATTATTGTACAAGAATGTTCATACAGGACTTTCTCTTTGTGAACCCATACTGGCTGTGCCTGATGATTGTCCTTTAAATGCCTTTCAACAGCACCCAGTATAATGATTTCCGTAATTTTTCCAGGTACTGAGGTTTGACTGGTTCTGGGTCTCCCTTTATGCCCTTCTTGTAAATTAGAGTAACACAGCCTAGCTTCCAAGCAGCAGGGACCTTGCCAGTGTCCTGAAACCTTTGGGAGGTGATCAAGAGGGATTCCACTGTAACATCTGCTAGCTCCTTCATTGCTCTGGGATGAATCCCATCAGGCCCCAAGGACTTACAGATATTTTACTGATAAGACCAGTGCCTTGCAATTTCAGTATCCACAAATGGAGAGTGACTGTTTCTACAGTTGTGGTCCTCAACTCGGAGCAGTGGGCAGCCCAAGGTCTATTGTCAGTATTAAAGACTGAGGCATAAAAAGCATTGAATCCCTTTGCTTTTTCTTCATCCTGTTTGACAGGGATACTGTTACTTCTTGGCATGTTAAAATGTGTGTGTTGAAAGAGTTGGCCAGCACACAGCCAAGTCAGTAACGCTACCAGGAAAGACAAAGTTTTCAAAATGCCAGTTTGAAATAATTCTGACACTTCTTCAGTGCATACTGTCTTTCCATAATGCTGCAGAAAGTATATTCTGAAAGTATATGTTTGAGAGTATATTTTGCTCAAAATTAGCAAGAAATTTATAGATCAATAAATTTCTGATAGCCTAGAATAATTTTCCGTATTTTTAAATGAAATAGCCATTAAGCCACGAAAGAATACCTACTTTCCTTTACTTTCATAATGAAAATGTTAAAACATACAGAGCATTCAGTACCAGTAAAATTAGGGACTTCAAAATTGTATTTATTTTTCAGGAAAATAAAACTTGAACATGAAATTTTAACTGATGTAGCACTACTAAGACACTTCTTAATCTGTTGTAAAATTTGATTATTTAAAATACGTAGACACATGCAAAAGATTTCAGGAGGTTCACTTGACCCAAAAAAAACAACAGGGCTTCCCTTCATGATCCCTCTGCAAACGGTTAACCCTGAGGAAAACCAAAACAAGATAAACTCTGATTTCTGCACTAAAAATTCTTTCTTTTCTCAAGCAAGAGGGAAGGGTGACTTCCACTGAAAGCACCCCATTTTGATGCAGGATTCTTGGCTTCAGCCATAGTTAACATTCACTGCTTGTGTGGCAGAGATTCAAAGCTGTTTATTGCTGTCGTGGTTTAACTCTGGCCAGCAAAAATACCGCAAAGCTGCTGTGACAGCTCCCCCCTCCTTCCTCCAGTGGAGGCGAGAATCAGAGGAAAAAGGCAAGGAAGATGGTAAAATTGAGATAAGAACTATTTACTAATTGAATCTAAATAAATAATATATATAAAAATGAATATATACAAATACTGCTAATGATAAGTAATTAAAGTAATAGAAAATAAACCATAAGATACAATATGATTCAATTGCTCACAACCTGCCGACCGATGCACATCCAGGTCCTGATAGTGAGAGTCAGAGCCAGAGAGCCTGAGAGGCAGAGCCCGGGGGGCGATCACAGCAGAGTCTGAGCAAACCCCATCAGTGACAGCATGACTGGGAAAACTAACAGACCCACCAATGCCCTCATGAACGACCCAGCAAAGGAGTTAGCAAAGCAGCCAACACAGGAGTTGGAGTGTTAGCAAGTGTAAGGAAGTAAAAGAGTAAGAGCAATGGCTCCCAGACCCGCTCCCTCCTTATGCCCTGAGCATGAGCTATGGAATGAAATACCCCTTTGGTCCGTTTGGGTCAGCTGTCTGAACTGTGTGTCCCCCACACTGCCTGTAACGAGAGAGTTGGGAACGCAGCTGCAGTACATGAAGCTGAGAGAGACCTTGGATTTGGTGTACGTTCTCCCCAGCACCAGCTAAAAAGACACCTTGTCAGTATTTTTCTCAGGGTAAATCCTGGAACACAGCTTCACACCAGACACTGTAAAGAAAGTTAACTTTCTCCTGGCTAAAACCAGCATATTTGCCTACAGGTGTTAATGTAGTTGCCATTTCAAATTACAGTCCTCAGTGTCTCTGCCAAAGTACAGAGCCAGGTTTTTTGTACGTAGCTGCAAAAGAAGTCCAGATCCTCACCAAAACCTCTAAACTGTACATGCAAACAAACTTCACTCCTCCCGTTTACCACTATGCTCAAATATGAAGATGGAGTCAGAGTTTGCATTAGGAATTCTCTGTACAAAGAAATAGAGAATTCTATGGCTCAACTGAAGCCAGGTCTCTGTGTGTTACATGCTGCCAGCTCCACACACAAACTTTTCAGAAGTGCACCCCTAGCTTGCAGAAGGCTTATGAGATCCAAAGCTGAGAGAAGGGAAGTGTTGTTTCACCTCAAAACTAGAAGGTGAAGACTCGGTCCCATTCTGACTCCACCAGCCCATGCCACCCTTCTTCTCCAACTGCCTTTCACGAGGAGACAGTGCTGAAGCCGGAAAACATTATGACTTCCTGTTTTCTTCTTGATTTAACTCTGCTTCTCTCCACTGCATGTGCTGGAGGATAATTCTTGGCCGTGAAGGCATGAGCTGAGCCATTTAAACTCTATTTTGAAAGCTAATGGCATTACCTCCAGAAAGATGGGGGTGTGAGCTGCATGCTGAAAAAGCTGGGTCTCCTGCTCTCCTGACTTCTCACAACCACCATGCAGCAGAATTTTCCCACAGTGTTAGAGAGTAAAGCACCGGAGTGAGATGACCTCTGATATTAATGCATGGTATCAGCACCTGACTAGTGTTTATGCAAACATTTCAGTTTTACTATAACTTTCTCCTCTAAAGTAAACAATTAAAAACACTAAAAAGCCCAGAGACTCTAGCTCTTCATTTGCAAAGTCACATGATTGAAATGAGAAATAATGCCCTTTTAAATAATAATAACTTGCAAATTCTAACACTGCAAGTCATGAGCCTCAATAATATCCTTACAGAGAAGCTGGTGATGTTTGAATCAGTAGACTAGAACATGGATGGAAAACTGCCTGGCCTGCTAAGCGCTAAGTGCTGTCATTAGATGTACAAAGTCCAGGTGGTAGCTGGGTAGTAGTGATGTTGCTCAGGGATCAGTGCTGAGCCCAGTGCTCTTTAATATTCTTATCAACAACCAGAGCAATAGAATGGAATATGCCCTCAGCAAGTTTGCTGTAATTACAGACCAGGAGGGGGTGGAGTGTGGGATGAGGAATGGTAGAGTGGGCAGGCAAGGGTCACTCTTCTGAGGGACTGTGATGAGCTGCAGAAATGCACCATCATCAACCTCACAAAGATCAAGACGCCTCTGGGCTTTTCCAACCCACGAAGCAACCCTGCAACAATTAAGGCTGGGCACCAACAGGTTGGGGAAAAACTTTGCCATAAAAGGAACCAGGGTTCTGGGCCGAGTATTATCCAACAGGGTGGCCTTGAGGTGATGAAGACCAGCCACACATCGGACAAGACACATTGCCTCCATTAAGCGAACTCTCCTGCAGAAGTCACCAAACCAGTAATAGAGCTGAAACACAGCATGTCCAAAGACGAGGAGGAAACGAGGCTTGTTCTGCCTCCGGCAGAGGCTGTGAAAACATCATCTTCACTCATTTTAAAGCAGGCACTAGTGCTTTTCTGTCTGGGGGAGAGTGAATGATCTCTAGATGTCCCTAATGACCTTTCTAATTCCATGACTCTATCATGGGGTCCATACAAGGCACTTTTGGAGAAAGTCAGTGTAAATCCCTGGTTATCTTAGCAGCTCTTTTGACGTACAATGCTGAAAATGGGGTTTTCCACCAAGTATCTGGTGAAACAGGAATACTGACTACTTGGTATAGACCATGCATATCTTACTAATGACAACATCGTTAAAAAAGAACTGGAAAACTGCTAAGAGGGGGACGTTTGACCCCAGAAGGTGCCTTAAGAATGTTTACTCAGAGACTTAGGTCAGCAAAATCCACAGTAACTACAGTAAAAAGAAAGGCAGCAGGGGGAGACAGCGATCTCAGTTAAGGAACTATGCATATTACACCCCCCCACCCCCCACCCACCAGGAACACGAATTCTAATTTAAATATATTTAACCAATAGCTAATTAATTACTAACCAAGGAATGTAAGCTTGGGTGAGTCCTGCTAACTATGCCACAAGATAAGTACATCGTAATCTTCTGGGGAGGTGTGCTAGCTTTGTGGGGTTACCACCTGGCACCCACCGCTGCGCAGACGTGCGATACAACACCTCTGCTCCATGTGTATGTTGGCGTTTTGCGCGGACAACGCTTTAGTAGGCATGAGATTCCACCTGCTTCCAATGGGACCACCCTTGCTCCTCAGCACTCCACATCCTCATGTATTAATACATACACTGACTCAAAATTTTCACCAAAATCCTCGAGTTTCAAGTTTGGGTTTGGGTGGGGTTTTTTTGTTTGTTTTGGGGGTTTTTTTGGGGTTTTTTTTTTTTTTTTTTGTCAGTATTGTGTGTTGCTTTTCTTCATAGAAACAAGCAGATTGAAACGAGTCCTTGTAAATCCGGTTGAACGTAGCAGAGATTCGGCCGAAGGGGAGCGCGCAAACTGTTTGCAAGAGTGTGGGAACATTATTTTGATTTCTATAAATGAGACGTCGCACAGGACGAAAGCCCAACTGAAGCGAAAAGAACACGCCCTGAAAAAGAGTTGTTCCGGTTTTGGATCAGGTTGGGCGTAGAACCGAGCGCATTCTTCCACGACGCAGTCGAAATTCCAGGGAACAGTCGAATTTACCGACGCGCGTACCGGCGAAGGCAGCGGCCCGCCCGCGCGGCTCCCAGGGCGCTGCCCCTCCCCTCCGCGCGAGCGCGTCCTGCCAACCTGCGCGGCCCAGCGCCCGCACCCGGGGCTCGACCCGCCGCTGCCGCCGAGGGGCCCAGCTCCGCCGGGCGTGACGAGGGACGGCCCCTCTCAGAAGGGCGAGAGGCAGCAGCCCCCCTCCGCGCCTGCGGACGACGAGCCCGCCGCCCCGCCGCCGCTCTCCGCGCCCGCCCGCATCCGCCGCCGCCATGGCTCAGGCGGACCCGGCGGCCCCGGGGCCGCGGGTGTGCGGCGTCCACGCGGGGCGGCCGCTGGAGCTGTTCTGCGAGGACTGCGGGCGCTGCGTCTGCGCCCTCTGCCCGGCCCTGGGCCCGCACCGCGGGCACCGCGCCCTCCTCCTGCCCCACGCCGCCCGCCACAAGCAGGTGAGCGCCGCGGACTGGCAGCGGGCGATGGCGCCGGGGTAGGCGCGGCCCGGCCCGGCCGGGGCGTCCTGCGTGTGCGGGGCATCCGAGCCATGCTGCGGGCTTGCTGCAGCGGGGGCTGCTTCTGCCACACCAGCTCCAGCCGGGCGGGGGGCCGGGGTATAACCAGGAGCGGGGGGGTGGCCACGGGGCTGGAGCAAAGATTTGGCCGTGGGTCTGAGCGGTTCTTCACTCGTTCGTGGGACTGGTGCGGGGGGGGCTTCTTTTGCCAGCGTGAGGTGGTGGCAGCTGTATTACTGCGGTGGGCAGCAGTAGGCTGAGTAACTTCAGCCATCGGCCTTGCTTTGCCTCATGAACAGCTTGCCGAGCTCAGGTTTGTGGTCACATCGGTTCTGTAGGCTGTACTGGCTCGCAGAACAAAGTTCTGTGCTGCACATGGTTCATGGTGAGAAGGAGAGGCATAGCAGCCCGTCGCACTCCAAGCACACACACAGCGGGAGTATAAATCAAGGGAGAACAGGGAGGTGACACTGACTGTCAGGTTTTGTCCACAGACCTTGTGTGGGCAATCAGAGGAGCTTTATTGCCCTGGGGGTCTTGTTTTCATTGCCCGGCTGGAAGTACCTTTGATATGGATGCCACACGGGAAGGGGGAAGGACGTTTCTGTTTATCCCCTTCTCCTGTTGCTGTGGCTCACTAGACCACAGTGAGTGCCCATGCACAGAGCCTGCTCTCTAGGAACTCTTTGGGAATGGGGAGCAAGGGTTGTTGTGGGTTGGTCTTGGTAGGCAGTTAAGCACCCCACAGCTGCCTGCACACTCCCCCATCCTTGCGAAGTGGGAAAGGGCAAGAGGAAAGGAACGCTAAAACCCACAACACTCACGGGGGGAGATAAAAATAGTTCAGTAAGGGAAGAAGAAGTGGAAGAAGAGAGAAAGAACAAAAGAAAACTGGTGATGCAAAGGCATCAGATGAATGTTTTGGGAATTGGCTCCTCAGGGTCAGTGATTCAGCCCCTCTCCGTGGGGTAGCCCAGCCACTTCCTGAGCAAAAGATGGCTAAGCCTCCTAAAGTCCCTCCTGTCCATTTGTTTGCTGAACATGACATTATATGGCATGAAGTATCTCTTTGGTTAGTTCGGGTCATCTGCCTTCTGGTGTCCCCTCCCAGCGTCTTGCACACTCACAGCACAGTCACATCTAAAACACAGTAATGCACAAGCTGCTGTGAGGAAAATTACCTCCATCCCAGCCACAGCCAACAGGGATTCTTCCCTTCTTTGTTTATACATCCCAGTTTAGCTGTCCATCGAACAGCCCTGGAAGCTTTGCAAGCTTGCCCCGTACTTCCTGCTTGTGCTTTTAGTACAGAGCCTGCCAGGAAGCTTGCCGAGGCCTGCATGCCGTGGTGCTAAGCTTAGGGGGCTTAAAAACTAGTAACACAGAGGTTTGATGTTCAGGAGCTTTTTTTTCCTCCATGATTTCAGAGAGCTCCTTCACACTCGTTCGCGGGTATTTTGGAACACTGTTATAGGAGGTTTCCTTGTTCCCACAGACTATAGGCAGATGCCCAGGTCATACTAAATTCTTCTGGAATTTTACTCCATGTTAGAGAGCGGTACAAAAGCAGAAGGCGGTGCACTAGGCCACAAGAAAGCAGGAGAAAAGACCCCTGAAGATGTCAGAGCAACTCAAAACACTGTTCCTGCCTGCTGGTGTGCTTTCATCCAAAGTACCCCCCTTGCAGCCGGGAACTCCCTACAGTGTTTGCATTCCCTTCATGACACCAGGGCTGTTTGTGGATGCAGGTGTCAACCTCATTTGAACCAGAGTAAAGTGGACAGTGAAACATACTGTGCTGGTTCCTTGGGTGTCAGTTGGATACAGGGGAGAAGATGCCGTTGATAAGCAGCTATTTGTGCTGAAGTAGGAAGTGAGCGCGGTAGAAACTTGGGTCCACGTGTGACACTCTGTCCCTAGGAAGTCTCTGCTGACATCTACTGGCTTGGAGCTGCAGAGGTTTTGATCACAAAGTATCAAAAGTAGGCTCAGAGCTGATTTTTTGACTAGTGATTTTGTTTGCTAGGAGAAGTTACTCTCTGCAGCCCTTGTGATGTGACATCAACCGGGTAGCATGTGAGAATCTTCCTTGGTGCTTCTAGCATATCCTAGCTGTGCATGCTAAGGAGAGATGAGAACCACTGTGTGAGGTCCATCAGCTGGTTCTTTACTGGAGCTAAGGTTGTGTAAAATGATCTGGAAGGACACTCCCTGTGCTTCCAAATGCAAGACACTGGATCAGCATGCTGTGCACTTGATAGGTGTTCTGTGAGCCTGACTGGAGCTAGGAGTTTCATCTCTCAGAAATCCTTGCTCTGAGAGTGCTTTAACTTGAGTGAGTTGGGGCATCCAAGCAATCCCTAAATGAATGGTTTTGGAGTTGGTTCCTCAGGGTGAAAGACACGGGTTGCCTGCTAGTCTTGTAGACACAGTGTCTAAGAAGCAGCTCTTTCATTTACCTCTGTAAAGAAATTAATGCTTAACTGGAAATGCTTCAGGTCAGCAGGTGATCACTGTTGTGAGTGAGTGCCTGAGGTGGTTTTACTAGCAGGGAAGGAAAGCTTTCCCTTCCAGGGTTTTGCGCTGTGGTCTTTGTCGGTGTTTGAGGAAGGAAATGAGGTCTAGACTGCAAAATAAATGCAGGAAGGCTGATACCTAGTAGAACTGAATCTTCAGGTAGTGCAGAACCCTTCTGGTCCTTCAGGGACAAGATTGGAAAATTGTGGCAGGAATGGATGGCATAACATGAGTGTCTTGCTCCATTCAAGAACATTTATCTGCTTGTATGGATGTGCCTCTGCCAAGAGACTTCCAGATGTGGAGTCCCTGGATTCTGCATGGAGCCCATTTTCTTCTGACTCAGTGACAATTTGGCCTTCAAAGTTCCCTTTGTTCTTTGGAGCTGCACATCTCCTTTGGGTTTCTCTTATATTCTGTTACTTAGTTCCTCTCTGATCCGCTTGGTAGGCGTCTTGTTCTTCTTCATTAGCAAAGCTCAACTGCTATTTGCAATACTTAATTTTCCTTGTGGTTATTCATTACCTTTTATGAATTTTCGGAGTTAGGATTTTCCACAACTAGATAGAGCCTCCCACTGATCCTCTGAATAAAAGTAGGGTGAATAAAAGTACTCTGAATAAAAGGGTAGTGGTTAGCTGCCCTTCAGCTGCTAAATGCTTGCACATGTAGTCTTGAAATACACAGTTTCATAGATTTAAAGATGGAAAAGTTTTTTTACCATAGGTTTACCTGTTCTTTATGAAGGTGGTATTAATTTGCACAGCTGTCTGAGTCTTATGAGTATAACCACCAGGAGCAGCTGAAATATTGAAATTCTTATGTTTCATCACTACTGGCCTTAATAAGCCTCATGAACTTAGTGTTTCAGTGACATACTCCCCTATATGGAAAGGAAGCTGGGTACTGATTTCTGGATTTACAGATGTTGTTACAAAACTCTTTTATTTTGTTTCATTGCTGTATAGGAACTCATGGTATTGCATTTGAAGGATCTAGAAGAGAGAAAAGAGCAAGAAACTGGTAACAGAAGGAGCGTAGAGCAGGCTGCTAATGATCTGAAGGTAAAGTGTTGTTTGCTTCTCTACTGGATGGTCATTTCACAAGGAGAGACATTTTGCTTTCTCTGTAGCTATTCAAAGTCCCAGGCAGCTATGCTTCTCACAGGAAAAGAGTGTATTCCCTGTGTCCGTCACAACGTATTACTATCAAAGGGAGAGAAGAGGGAAAAAGTCTCCAAAGACCTGGGCCTTACTCCCTGATCAGCCATACATCACTGGAAGAATAATACTGAAATTTTTGTGCAGAGGAATAGCAAATAGCCCCAACCGCATCTGTTATTTTGGCTTCACTGATGTACGTTGCATTGCATTGGACTGCATTATTGAATAGTCTGGTTTCAGAGTTACAAGAACAGCTTTATTGATTCTGTCTTAAGAATGGGAATGTATGGTAAGCTCCACCTCATTTATAGAGCATGAAATAGTTTCTGCTTTAAGGACCATCTCTAAGCATGTCTGTTGCAGCAATGTCAGTAAGAGCTGGAAGGAGCTCTGTAGAGGTCTGGGACATTGCAGTTTGATGTCATGTCATTTTGGAGGCTTTCTTTTCCTAGCAGCTCCCTGTCCCTAGCTTGCTTTAAAAGGAGGGAAAGTGTAGCTACTGGAAGATCAGGTCTGCTGCTTGTAACAGTTAGTACGTGACCCTGTTGCATTCCAGCCGAAAAGATTGCTTTCTGCATAAATAAGCATCTTGGAAGCTGCCTGCAAGCTTTTCCATCCAGGACATCAGCAGGTAAATCCTGGCTAATTACTCCCTTAAGGAGTAAACACCCAAGAAATGCAGCAAATAAGTAAAATTCAACTGAAATGTAACACTGAAAGCCTGGGAGATAAATGCCTGAAATGTTTATGGCCTGTTGAATGAATAGGCGGGACACACTTTTCTGCTTCATCTATAGGCACGTGCCATTGTGAGCAAAAGACAGCTGTCAGACAGAGTTACTCAGCTCCAGTTACTACTTCGGGAAGAGGAGAGTCTGGCAAAAAACTTCATTGATGAAAGGACTCAGCAAGCCCTGGAAGCACATGATCAGCAGTTGGAATCCTGTCGAGAAAACCTTGCAGCCCTGGAGACCTTCTCACGTCAAATCAAACAAATACAACAACACAGTGATCCTATTCAGTTGCTGGAGGTGGTATTGTGTGGTCTCTTTCTACCTCTTATCCTCATAATCCCTGGTAAACTGCTCTAGTCATCTCCCCTGTAGATCGTTCTGTGTGTAAATAGCATCTTCCTCACTGCTTTTTAATCTTCTTTTTGTTGGCATTTTTGTGAACCAGTTTGTTTCCTGATTTTTGAGCTGTTGAGTTTCTACTATTGCACTGATTTCAGATCTGTATGAAATTCATGTTAATTTTAAGCACATACGAAACAGAATTATACGTGTCTCTTAATCTTGAAGACAGTGTATAAGGTCTTTCCTGTGCAGTGTAATATGAAGGTTTGAGGAAAGGCAGCCCTTTTGAAACATTAAGAGGAAGGCTAAATCATCTCATTTCTTTAATCACAAGAGGTCCTAATCAACCTGAGCATCATTTTATTGGGGGGGGGGGGAGGGGGAGGGGCAGTGTTTTCTTTTTGCTTACAGGGAAATGTCGGCCTCTCTTTCCTAAAATCTTTTTCACCTTCCTTGGGAGGGCTGTGTTGCCGTGTGCTTATGCCCTGACACAAGCCAAAGGATGTCATTCTCCATGGGAAGGCCTGTGGTGCACTTATCATCCTTTCAACTTAGCAGACTTGAGAGTTTGCATTGTTGTGAGTGATACGGCCCTGGCACTCTGTTGTGTGGATCTAATGAGATAGTAGGCAGGCTGAACTCAGCAAGGCTTGCTTCTTATGTCCCATATATTTACCTAGTGATGAAGCTGTCCTTGCTCTGTGGTGTGTGGGAGCTGGGAGGGAAAAGTCCCTTCACGTCACTGTCTCTACTAATTGGAGAATTTGGGTTTCTGCCCACAGAAGTACACAGAAATCGAGAAGGAAATGCAGGAGCCCAGGCAGCAGTTAGAACAGTGGCATCCAATACCTCTCTCGTTTGAGCATGTACTTAACCATTATAAGTACTTCATGAGAGTTCTTCAGTCCATTCTACAGAAACCATTAGAAGCCCGGCTTAAAGAAGGTACCTGGGAGAGTACTATGAATTTTGCTTTCTCCTGCTCTCCTTTTAAATAAAGTGTGGTCTGTAAGTAAGAGCAGAGCTTTTTACCAAATCATCTGGAGAAAGCAGCAGCTTTTCAGGCATGGGAACTGTTCTCTGATGGCATTGGTGTAATATTGCTATAGCAGTGGTGATTTTGGAACATAAGAGGTTTCAACTCTGAAGATGGCCTATTGCATCTTAAGTTTTGTCTTGATGCTTTGTCCACCTCTGTCAGATATTTCTACACAGTTTACTTCAGCTCCCGCAGAGCTTATCTTGCTTATATCCCTAGACCATCGCACGTGCACAACGTGCACAACAGCTGTACTCTCAGTCACTGTTGGATGTAAGTGCTCTGGCAGGACATCTGGCAGGCCTGGAACATTGTATGTGTAAAATTTGAAAGCTTTTCCTATTTGAAAGACCTGGTGATCTTTCTGTCTCAGGCAGTCTGAAAAAATCTCTGGGATTGGTACTTTAAAGGTGGGTTAACATGTTGTGCTTCGAGCTCCTTTTGTCTTTGAGCTGGTATTACATCTGTAAGTGATCTTTGGCATAATTAAAGAAAGCCATTTCCTAATGGCAGACAGAGCCACAAAGCCAAATAACCATGGGGAAACCCTGCTGCTTGTTGAGTTACAGGTGAGCAGGACACCAGCCATCACATTTCACCTAGCTACCTTTTCGTAATCCCTTTTCTGAGAACTGCCACCAGGAACAGTGTAATAGGGTGCTGGGGAAAATGGTCAGACCAGATCTGAAAGGCCACTGCAGGATGTGTGGAGAATTGCTAGACAGTACCGTGCAGTTGTCTCCCACTGCCTGACTGTTGTCATCTGATAGAGGGATGCTTTTTAAGGAATGTGAGGTGCTTACTTGGGGTTGTACTTGACTGTGTAGTTCCTTGGCCACACGGGGATCCAGTGTCTCCATGCTGTCCGAAGAGCATAAGGTTGAAAGCATACAGAGTGAATAGCCCTTCCCCAGCAAAAGTAACTGTTTGTCCCATGAAGTTGGAAAACGCAGTGTGGGAGTATGACCTTACCCAGGACACGGGTAGAATTAATGCCAAAGAGGCAAAACCCAACTACCCTGTCGAGCAAATTGCCCATGGAGTTTTATTTTTAAAATCTTCTTGACAGCACAGCCATGTTCTTTCACTGACAGACTCTTAAACCGTCCCTTTTCTTCTCTGCCCAGATGTTTTCAGTAGCCTTAATGCCACTGCAAAAAAAGAACCTGGAACATTGTTGAAAACCCAGTCTTCTGTTGATCGGTTGCTTTTCTTAAAACGTAAGTATGGTTGAACAAAAGTTAGAACCACTTCAAACACTTAAAACTCAACTATCACTGGAATAGTCAATGAGTGTGTCCTGCCACTGTCTTAAAACTGTATACTAAAAGGGTTCCGTTATTTACAGCATTTGTGAGGTGCTCGGTGCTGCCTGAAGTCATTACCCTTTTCTTACCCTAGGTTGGGAAAGAAATTTTATTTTCTGTCTGTGAAATCTTGATCCTTTGCTTCTATTCAGTACTGCCAGTGTGTGAATCAGCTAGTGGCTAATTTAGTTTTTGAACTTCACTATTCTCCAGATCATTGTGGTCTGTCTTTAATTATATGACTATCATGTAATGTGTAAAGGGACAGTCTACAGGTGATCCTTTCCTCTGTTGTGTAAAGGAAAAGATGTACATTGAATAGTTTCACCGCTCTGATGGAAAGCTGATGGACATTTCCTGTGGCCTGTAGCAGATGAGGGCTATAGCTGTAATCTCAAAGCTGTAACATTCCTTCTTACCATGGAACCTAGTGGCAAGGGCCTGTTGTAAGAGAAGGGCTGTTTTCCAGCCTGGATCCAGCCCAGCGGAGGCCGTGACTGTGGCCAAGTGGACACTTCTTGCTGTTATTCAGTAGGGACGGCAGGGGACAGTGCTGTGCTGGTAGAGTAGGTTACATGCTGTCCCTGCACGTGCAGGGTGGTGTGTTGAGAGAGCCGTGTTTATCAGTGGTGTTACCTTGTCTTGTTTCTGTGTGCTCCTGAGTGGGCTTCCTAAGTCTAAACAGTTCAACTTTTTCATTCCAAACTGGTTTTCTCAACTGGAGATGAGCAAACAGAGGTTGTACTTGTAAATACAGCAGGTGTTAAGAAATCGGAAATGCAACGAGCAGTGTGTTTGTTTTCCCAGCTGTGATGTCATGGGTCTTTTCCTACTTGCACCATTTCTTCGCTGCAGGATCCAGAGTCAGTCTGTTTGTAACCAGAACCTGTTACAGTGCTAGGGCAGCTAGTCCATGACACTAAGCATTTGGTGCTATTTGCTTCTCCACTTTATTGCAGTATAATTGCAGGTTCAGGGGGCAGAGTATCAACAGCAGGCTCTCTGGCACCACGACTGCATTTCACACATCAGCAACTCCCTCCACGTCTTTGCCTCAGAGGAAGCAGCCACTTCGTTTCTGGTACTCAGGTGTGCGCAGTGATCCCACCCAGATGAAGATCATCTGTTAGTTAGGCTCTGTGTATAGAACAACCGTTAATGGTGCATCACTGGTTCCTGTATTTTAAACACAGCTGATGTGAGGGGCCACAACAAGGCAAGGAGGAGGTGTGGGGTCCAGCTGCATCCCAAAGTCATAACATACGTGTACTACTTTCTGAAACATTATAGACAAGTACAGAGTGTAAGTCCTTGTTGCAATTAACTGTGCGATGAGTGGACTCTCACAATGTGAGGTGTCTGTTCTCTCTTGCGGGTATTGTAATAGGCTATAGTGCTGGTGCTCTTTCACTGTGAATTGCTGGAGACCTTACCAAGGTTTCCCTGCTCATGGCTGGAAAATGTGGGAGAGTAACAGGGCCAACACAGAATGGAGTGCATTGCACAGTATCTTCAGAGAAAAAAATCTCACCTTAAAAATCCTGTAGCTTTTTAACCTATTCTGGGATTCTGTAATTTCAAATTTGTTTGATTATAGATTTTTTTCCCCCTGGCTTTGAGATTTCCAGTCCTGCAACAGCTGCTTCATGGTAAAAATACTCTAAGCTGCTGCTGAGTAAAACAGTGAGATCTGGGGATGTAGTTTTCAGGCTTGTGATTTTTCTTTTCTAAATGTCAGGTTAGGTGAACTGCTATAAATCCTCTCTCAGCTGTTAAGTTGTTCCTTTGCAATGTACATGCTGCTGCTGCTGAGACCTGTGGTGCCTCTGTCAGAAAGACTCCTAGTGCATCTTCAAATGGGATTTCAGTGGAATGGGATTTCACAACCCAAGAGTCTGCTCCAGTGCCTGCTAAAACCCTTAAACTGTAATCCCACCAGGAGTCTCCAACTATTCCACAAAACGCAGAAGCTGTCAGTGTTTGTTCTGTACCCAGCTTTATTCATCTTCAGCATGGTGTGAACCATGCTGGCTTACATATATGTATGTCTTTTACTTTAAAGCCTATGCAACTTTAAATCATCAGTATACAAAAACATTTTTCTATTGAAAATGTGAGTTCTTTCCTTGCAAAACTACAGGTTCCAAGACACCGCCAGCTGTGGGCTGCTTTGCAGGTTTCTTTATAACCTGGATTTCTTTCAAGAGTCGTGATAAATGTAGTAAGAACGTTTACGGTTTTGTTGCAGATGCAAGATCACCAACCTGGGAATACGACACCCTTCACCCAAGGCTGAAACTGTCTGATGATCGTCTTGTAGTAAGCTGTAACTGGAGGAGGATATTTTACCCTTGTGGTCCCCAGAGATTTGATAAGTTATGGCAAGTGCTAAGCAGAGATGCATTCCTCTCTGGGAGCCATTACTGGGAAGTTGACCTGCTTCATGCTGGAGCAGGATGGTGGATTGGTGCAGCCTACCCTTCCATTGGCAGGAAAGGAGACTCTGAGACCTGTCGACTCGGCTGGAATAGAGCATCTTGGTGCCTTAAGAAGTTTGATTTTGAATACTGGGCATTTCACAAGGGAGAGAGAATCCCCATCATAATAGAAGATGATCCGGATCGCATTGGCATTTTCCTGGATTATGAAGCAGGAATCCTTTCATTCTACAATGTTACTGATGGCATGGCTCATATACACACCTTCCGCTGCAAGTTCACAGAACCAGTTTACCCAGCACTGAGGCTCTGGGAAGGGTCCATTGGAATATGCAAACTAACATAAGGAATGAAGCAAAACGAAGCTCGCTATTTCATGCTTTTTCTGTGAAAACCACCTTAGCAATGATATGCGTGAATTAATCTCTGTCATACAAAAGCTGTAACTGTGATGCTTTTAGAAGGTAACAGTTCAAGAAAACTGACTGTAATTTTTGAATGTATTTAAATGTATATGCATTTTTCAGTGGGGGAAGATGACCTGTCTTTTATAAATCATGTTGATGTACTGCCTAAAGTGCCATATATAGTATTTTTTATACTTTTGTCAGCTTGCAAAATGGAAAAATCCTGGTTGAAAGAAATGGCCAAAATGCAGAAACAATAGCTTGGTTTATATGCTAAATTTATTTTTCAAGTTTGAAAAAAAAACCCCAAACCCAAAACCGTTTAACAATTGAGTAGTTTTTTACTGCAAGGCAAGCATACTGCATCAGAGCTCACACACAGTCAAGCACATGATTCAACAAATTTCTGCTTCCCACTTTAAAGATGAATACAGTTTCCTCAGAAATGCAGAAGGGTAAATATTTTGAAAGTAAACAGTACACAAGTACAGAAACACCATCACCAAATTCAAGATACTTCACCAACTCACGACCAAGAGATAGCAAGTTCCAAATAACCATCACTAGTAAATGATTCCACCACCAAAAAATGCAAATTCAATATACCAGAAAGCACTTCTGTGGTAAGCAAGCTAGTTGTGGGCTGCCTGGTTTGCAGCTGCTGCCACAGGGCTCCTTCCTGGACGGAGGGAAGAGCAGCAGGCTGATAGGAGTGGGACTGCATTTCATACTTGAAAAGTGAGAAGCTGTGATGCAAAAGCAGAGCACCCAAGAGGAGCACTGACCATCATGTCAAAGCATAGTGATGTGATCTACTCAGGCAGCCAGCCTCAGCCATCTCAAACACTAATGTCAGGATAAAAACACAACCCAATGCATTTGCTTCTTAGTACAAGGAGGCTGCTGAATCTTCACCAGCATTTGGCTTCCCACCTGAGAAGTTGCCCCCAGGGGCAAACAGAGGTATTCAAATGTACTACAGAATTGATTTAAGATTCCAGGCTTCACTCAGCTCACAACAGACGCCTCTGATGTTTTTTTGAAGCATAGCTTATTTCCACTAAACCATCTCAGATCTATTTTTCCCCCTTTAATCTCTGTGGCTTGCTTTTCAGTTCACAAAAAGTACAAGGCTCTTTCTCTTGCCCCTTAAGCAGGACCATTCTACACATCCAATTTGCTTCCATTCTTGGTACTGTCTGTGACAACCTAGCTTTCTCAGGTTCATTTTCCCCTGAGTGCAGATTCCTGCAACATACTGCTTTATCTTAAGACTTTTTATTTTAAGGCTTTTATCTTGAGAACAATCCATCAGGGCTACATGCGTAGTTTTCTGTCCACTGTATGTAAACTTTCACTCATCTCCATTCAGCTCCAACTAGAATCCTGTTGTCACAGGGGTGAGGGAAATGGGAGAACGGAGAGGAACACTGGAAAATATAGGATTAGAACAATTCAAAATGCAGACAAAATTATTGTGATTTTGCATATTCTTACTACAGCAGTGAAGCTGGAAAGCAGATTGTGGTCTCAGATTTGGCAAAACTCCAGATTAATCTAGGTTAAGTGGAATGGAGGAGCATGGTATCGTCTCGACACAATGCTATACACTAATGAAATTGCTCTTCTTATTCTAAATCCCCTTGCTTCAGAAGCTTCCTGATAATAAGAACCTGAACATTCTAACCTGATTGGATTCTTACAATTACATGCCTTCTAATCTACCATACTGCTTATACTGAATTATGTTGTGCAGTAGTGCAGTACTACATCATGAAATATGGAATGGAGTGCTTTGGTTTAGCACTTCACTTTTTTGACGTGATTTTCCACTGCTTGCTCAGTGATGGTTTCATCTTCTTCGATTTTTTTTTTAACTTTCTGACCCACCAGATCAAAGATGGCTTCTGGGGGAAATCCCTTAGGCTCTCCCACCTTCACCGTCAGCATGTCAAGTGTCAGTACTGCACCTTCAGGAATTGTCACTTTTGCCACAACAGACTTTCCCAGCTGCAGGGGAGAAATTGAAAAAAAAAAGTCAAACACATTCCTAGTCTCAGTATACCAAAAAAGGCTAAAAAACCTTTTGTGGTTACATGGGAACTGGCTGTATGGAACTCTGCTCCCCATCAATTCTTACTCCAAATGAAAGTTGAGCTAGCATGGAAGCTTTTACTGTAACTAGGCTGCTGGGAACCTCCAGAACCTTTCTGAAACTGGGTAATGGCTCACTGGAATTTTTCAGAATCAGAATGAAGAGATTCTGATTAGACGGACTAGCATTCTAGCTCAGTGTAAAAGCAGCTCATCAGTAGTCTAGAGACCTATTACTCCTCTTACTATTACTGAATACATTGTACTCAGCACTGGTGAGGCCGCATCTTGAATCCTGTGTTCAGTTTTGGGCCCCTCACTACAAGACAGACACTGAGGTGCTGGAGCGTGTCCAGAGAAGGGCAGTGGAGCTGGGAAAGGGTCTGGAGAACAAGTCCTGTGAGAAGCGGCTGAGGGAGCTGGGGGTGTTCAGTCTGAAGAAAAGGTAGCTGAGGGGAGACGTTATCGCTCTCTGCAACTACCTGAAAGGAGATTGCAGCGAAGCGGGGGTTGGTGTTCTTTTCCCCAAGTGACGGGACGAGAGGAAACAGCCTCAAGTTATGCTAGGGAAGGTTTAGACTGGATATTAGAAAACATTTCTTCCAAAAGGGTTGTCAGGCATTGGAACGGGCTGCTCAGGGAGGTGGTTGAGTCACCATCTCTGAAGGTTTTTAAAAGATGCGTAGATGAGGTGCTCAGAGACATGGTTTAGCGGTGGACTCGGCGGTGTTAGGTGAACTCTTGGATTCAATGATCTTAAGGATCTTTTCCAACCTAAGTGATTCTACTCAGTTAACCACTGGATGATATACACAGAACTCCATTACACTCAAAATTGCCAACATTATGCTTTGTTAAAAATTGTTACTGACTGCCAGAAACATAAAATGACAGATCTTCACCAATGTTACAGTGGGCTAAGCATAAACACTCTGCATGCTGCCACTTAGCCGAAGGAATTTTTCAGTGCAGAGGCAGAAACACTGCTGCAACAAGCAGCAAGCTATTTTTCTGAATATAGTTATTAGTTACAGGTCAAAATGAGTTTCAGCTACACACAAATCAGAAGCAAAAGTTACCTTTTCATTGCAAGCCATTTCACAGGGCAGAAGTTGTTTGACTGGAGAACCCATTGCTTTTTCCACAGTACGGATGGCTTTCACTAACTCTGCCAGTTCATGTGGCTCCAGGGATGCTTGATGGTCACTTCCTTTCCATGTTTTGTCGAGAGTCACGTGGCGTTCCACTACTTTAGCACCCATAGCAACAGCTGCCACTGAAATGGCTATGCCAGTTTCATGCCCCGAATAGCCAATGGGGATATCAGGAAAAGCTGACTGATACGCCTTGAATCATGACAGAGTTGGTCTGAATTACCAAGGTAGCAATTTCAAAGACAAAGCAAATTTAACAATGATAATGCAATAAAAACCATGCACAATTTACTGTGCCACAAAACAAATGGTTATGCTAAGAAGTTTTAGTTGTTTGGTTTTTTTTGTTTGTTTGTTTTTTTATATTCAGCAAGTCACGCTGCAGTACCTACTGTCATAAGAATTTCACTAGGATTATCAATACTGACAAGGAGAAGGACGTATGTTCTATTCTACAATTTCTCTTATGCTGTTCCTTTTAATTCAGTTGTACTCTTCATGGTCCTCAAACCCTACATCACTGTAAGTTACAGTAATAAAGTAGTGCTCTATTTTCATCCAACAGCCAAGAGCACTGGTTAAACTTGACCTGTAGCCAAAGCAGTTTTCTTCAACCCTGTATTTAAAATCTGAAACAATCCTTTCAGCCATATATAGGGGACAGTCATCCAGTCCCTAAAGGCAATTAAATGCAGCCATGTGCCCTGCTGCTAGAAATAACCTGCTACATATGCATAAGGCTAAGCAAGTGCTTGAACACTGGCCAATTTGGAAAATTTTCTTGCATCATTATCAGGCATATCCAAGTAATATTTTCAGTGAAGGACACTATAAAAGGGCCTAATCAATTTTCTTTATTGTTCTGATATTCACACAAATCATTTTTAAGAAAAGTTTCTGGTCCAGCACCATTTTGAATTATGTCCTGAATTCCATGCACCTTCTTAATGGTAACTGTCTACATTATTTTCTCTTTGCACTACACAGCACAGGGTTAACCTGTTAACCATATGTCATGTTTTTCTCTGTTTAATTGTGGATATTCCAGTAACACCCTTTATCATACTCCTCAAAGCTGAGTTATGCTAAAAGAGGATCCAATCACCATTTTGACTTCCACACTTGCACGAATTACAGGAACAGAATACATCTTCTGACTTCTCAGAAGCAAATTCCAGTATGCCTAAAATCTGGAAATGTATCTCAATAAAAGTACATAGCCCTTCTCTGGTACTCTACCCATGGCCCACTCTAGGTTATTCACTGACCGATATAACACGGAGATTGACATCCTCTGGCTGCAGTGGATATGCACTAGTGCATTGCAGGAAGCAGAAGTTTGGATTGATGGGCTTCACAATCTGATAAACCTGACGCATTGTGTTCATCGACTGCATCCCACTGGAAATCACCATTGGGCGACCTAGCCGTTAGAAAACATGCACGTGTTTTGTCCTAGGTCTGTAAGAAAGCTACACAAGATTAATTTAAATTCTTGAAGTAAATTAATTCAGTTAAACTAGAAAAGGAAACTGGGTGAAACCTTTTTTCCCACAAGTCTGAGAATAGTTTTCTTCTAAAGGTACTTAAGATTTTATTTTGAAATCAGTCGGAATAAAGATCTAATAACTGATCTACTGAGACACAGTGATATTTACCAAGACGGCTCAAAAGAAAATGCTTTTACCTTTCTTTGCAGTCTTTTCCAGATACGGAAAATTGTTTGTATCTCCTGATCCCACTTTGAAAAATGGAACATCCAATTCATGTAGAAATTCCACAGCCATCTACAAGGAAATCACTGCATTTTAACACACCAATTCAGCTGGATAAAAGACAACTACCGTGCAGAGAAATACACAACCCTTCAAAATAGCAAAACCAGAACTCAATTAAATAGGTCATATATATCACACCAAAACACACTGGTTGTGAAATCACATTCACTATTCCAAGGATATTAGTTTCTAACTTCAGGTGAAGTATTGCTGAGGTGCCTTCTTTTATACTTGTACTACAAAAACATATTTTCCGCAGGTTTTTGACTGTGATCCCTTGTCTCAAGGCAACCTCTTTGGTCTCCCAGGCATAGCTGGTCAAGCCAGCCCTATGTACAGCTGCTTAGTACAGATGAGCTCCATTGCTTGAAGAACTTGTGGACCCCAGCTTGCTTTTTGTTTTGTTTTGCTCTATATTTTACTATAGAGAGCAATTAGCTGCACATGGGAGTTTGGCTGTTGAAGAAGAAATGCAGGCATGCAGGCAGTCTTCCTACCACATACTTCCTACAGGTCCGAAATACTAAGTCACAGAGTGTTTAAAACTACAGGTAGTTTTCCTGAATAGATCTGTCTATCTGAGTATATTAAATAAGCACCTGAAAAAAGTTAACTGCCCAAAAAGGGAAATCCAAAAGGGATTTGCTTCTAGGAGAGACATTAGAATATAAAGTATGCCAAACAATGGATTATAAAACAGTTTATTCAAATGTTAATTATACTCTGCCTTCTTCTAAAAATGTGTGTGCTATATTTAAGGCAATTCAGGAATTACTGGAGGCTCCATGCAAGTCAATATTGCATCAGTCAGTTGGTAAGTGGCCTTTTAAAAATTAGTACTGTTAAAGATGAAAATCCTTAACCTGTCACAGGGAAGAGCTACTGAAATCCTCCATTCACATCTGAGGGAGACAAGAAAATAACTAACTTTGTCTCCCTTCAACCACCAATAAACAATTTCTTCAGCTTATTCCTTGCTGCAGTCAAATTTACTTAGTCCCAGAGAAAGAGTGCTGATGTCCAGAAGAGAATCGCATCTTCTCCAGTCTAATTTTTCTATCATCGTTATGATGCAGATTCAATTTCTTGTACCTAGGACACGTACCATCTCTTTAATTCAGTTTATTCGCTAAGATCCACTGCATGAAGACAATGAATACAGCATATTAAAAAGTCATAATCTAATCCGAGGAGATTGCACAAAATTAAATACGACAGATAGACCTCATATCTAAGGCCACTCTTCATTAAGTAAATATCTCTTGAAATTTGGCAGCTTTTCTCTTAAGACATTTAAGGAACAGGAAGTAATGTCAAATAATAGGGATGACATTAAAGGGAGTGGCTCAATGGGATCCTGCTTTTGTCTCCAGTATACCCAGGATCAGAAGAGATAAAGGAGTTACTCATAGCCTTTATATTTACTTCACATGTCACGGCACCAGTTTCCTCATATAGTTAAATACACAATTTAACCTCTTCGACATCACTGGAGTTCCAGAGATTATGTTCAATTTGCAGAAGTTAACATATCCTCAAGGACTTCCTACGTCAATTTATGCAATGTTTGCTTTAAGTTCCAAACCCATGTCTTGCAGAAATGCCACCAGAAATCTCAGGTTTTGTGTAACATGATTTGTTCAAAAAAGAAGGCACAAACGCGTATCAATACTGCTAATTAGCTCGAGGCTAAACACAAAGCAGCACAAATCTTGCGAAAAAGGAGCAGGTGGTGTTCAGCAGATCTTCTAGACGTGAAGAAAACAACAAAAGAAACATCACAGCCCTCTGTTCACAGATCTGAGTCCATGCCACTGGGCTATTACAACACGTGCAAAACACCTTTTTGTCTGTCAGACACCTTAAGTAATTTTTTACAGTACTGGTGCTTGTACCGTCTCAGCTGGGGCACAGCAATTCAAGGATCTGGGCCAGGATTAGGACAGTAAGTTAACAGAAGCAATGGGAATGGCCGGAGAACTGCAGAAGGCAGCATAAAAATGTTGATGTAATTGAAATGACTTAGTCCAGAGAATAAAAAACAGAAAAGAGATGTGGTAATGGTATTCAAATACACAAAGAGCAGATAGAAGAAAATTATGAACTTTTATGTCAGATGAGGCAGGACAAAAGATTATGAGAAAAGAGATTAAGCTGATACATGTAGAATTCTCTCTGATGGTAAGGAGAGTGAGGCACTGACTGGATCACCTTAAAGCATTAAATAAATCCTATCCTTGTCTCATCCTGGGCAAGGCTGCTTGCAGAAAGACAGGGACATCGCTGTGCTGGCCTTATGCAAGAGTGGTTAGCTTAGTTCTGGAGGGTATCTTCAGAGGTTACAGGGCAAGGTGGAGACCCACCTTAGTAAAGATTAGTAAAGAAAAGGGAATATAAGCATTTCTGCTGCTTAGAAATGCCAACTGGGGTCTAGTAAACAGCAGAAAGAAAAAAAAATAGGGAAATAATAGGCATTAAGTTGAGAAAGAAATCTGGTTTAAATGCAGGGAGAAGTTTGAAATGCTTGGAGCTAATATACCAGACAACACTGGATAGCAGTCAGATTGCATTCTTGATCTAAACTCTAGAAGCCTTGTTTATGGAGTTCAACTGAGGCCTTGTCTCTAGTATGATTTACTGTGCACAGATACCTCAGCATACACGGCAGGTCTCCCACACTGTTCAGTCATCTAACTCAACCATTGTAGAGACATAAGCGAACTGGCAGAAGTACAATTACTCTAGTTTCCTCATTTAGAAATTCAATGTCCACGCATATTTAGAATCCTTTCTATGTAAGAACTATTGCACCTAAGTAACAACCAACAGACACAACAGCTGGCCGGTGCTTATCATTCCAGTATGGCTTACATACATACCTCATCCATTCCAGAAGCCGTGAAGAAAATGCCGACCTCCTCTGCGTATTTCTTTAGCTCTCTATACTGGTCGTGACTAAACTCCAAGTGGCGCTTGTGCTCTCCGTAGGTCTTTCCCCAGGAGTGTTTAGAGGTATAGGGCCTTTCTAAGGCTTTCTTATTGAATTTGTACTCCAGTTCGCTCTTCTGGAACTTAGCACAGTCTGCTCCACAGTCCTGCAAAACAAGCTGGCGCACACTGAGTGCAAGTACAAGTGAAATGGCACTCATTCTAAATTTTAACACATGGACTGTGCAACTAATGCGCTCATTTGCAGTGGAGTTTTCACATGATCAACATAGCAATCGCAGGAATGGTATGAACACGGAGGGACCGAGGACCTGGACATGCGAGCCCTTCTATTCCAAAATGCCTGCATGCTTAGTAGAGCAGCAGCCCAGAAAGAAATCATACTAAAACTACAAAACTGAACTGCCACTTGCTATGCATGCCATATTTGAAGAGTTGATTCCTGTGGTGTTTTCCAAGCTCAGCTGTCACATTATAATTTTACGTGAAGACAAGTGACAGGATTCTGTAGAACAAGGAGCATGAACCTGAAATTTGTCTGAAATTCTCACTAGACTCTTCTGCACTTACACCACAGTCACAGGTCTGACTTCTCCTTCAGTGACGATACGCCGTTTTCAAACGTAGTTCTAATGCACACAATACCAAATTGTAAAACAGCTGGGCTGTCTTACTGGATGGCACAGATATTACCTCAAAAAACCCTAATGCAATCAAACCAGTTTGGAGAGTCATCAGACACAGTTCAGCAGTTACTTGACTCTTCCCATACCCAGTTAGCTTACGGCACAGCTGGAGGGCTGCTGTAACCTCTCGGAAACTGTATCGTCCGCCCGTGTTTGTTCACTTGTGTGTGCCGAGAACGACGCTGGGGCTTCCTGAAAGTGAGTACGACGCAATGACCACAGGACGGGAGGTGCAGCCCTCAGGCTACAAAGCAAGCACCCGCTGCGTCGGCACTCACCACGACCGTCTCCTTGCAGCCACTTTACTTCAGAAATGCCTCCTGTACATCGCTCCGCTCCCCCCGTCTGCGGTGCCACCGCCCTGATGTCATGCTCCCCAGCCGGAGTGTCCCTCACGCCCGCCCGTGGCTTCCCGGCCCCCGCCGGCGACCTGGGGCTCTCGCACCTCGCCGCCGGCCTCACCCGAGCGGGCGGGCGCGCCCACCCCGCGGTGAACGAAGCGCCGAGGGACCGGCGGAGAAGGAAGCGCTCCGGAAGCCTGAGCAGCCCTGCCCGCTGCAGCGTCCCGCCGGCTCGACCACCCTCCCGCCTCCCCAGCCAGCGCGCCCACCTTAGCCATGCGGATCATACGCTTGGCGATGGCCAGGTCGCCCTGGTGGTTCTGCCCGATTTCCGCGATGATGAAGCACGGCTGCTCGCCGCCAACGCGGCGCCCAGGGCACAACTCGAACTCCCGCGACATGATGGCCTCGCCGCCGCCGCCCGCGCGCCACTGCGCCGGCGCTCCCCGGCCGCCGGCCGCGCCACCGCCCAGGCCTGTGGCGGATAGCCAATCCGCTCCGCGGAGGGCGGGACCGGGCACCGCCACCTTCCCCATTGGCCTTCTCCCGGGAAGTGGGAGGGGCCGCGGAGTTGCCGCCTGTGGGGCCGCCAGGTGGCGCCGGGCGGGTGGTGACCGGCTGGAAACGGCGCGAGGGTCAGGTACGGGGTCTACGGGCCGTCCGGGCCCCGGCCTGAGGGCCATGCAGGCCCCGGCACTGCCGCCGTGCTTTGGCAAGAGCAAGTCCGGCAGCGCTGGGAGGGGGCCGGCACCCACTCTCGGCAGGGGCCCAGCCGGCGGGTCTCGGTGCCCGAGGGGTGGGGGAGATGTCCATCGTGGCGCCGGTGAGGCGCAGCTGCTGGCGGCTCCCGCCCCTCACCTTGCGGTGGCGCCGCTTCCCTCCCCGGGCAGGGCCTGTTGGAGATTCGTTGGTCCCCAAACGCCTGCATGAACATCTCCAGCCTCGCCAAAGAGGCGTTTGCTGTGGTAGCAGAACAGTTTCCCAGGAAACACAAACCAACTCGGGGTGGCGGGCCTAAGAGACACTTAATGATTGTTGATACAGGCAGGATTTACAAGAAGAACTTGATTTAGACAAAGCTTTCAATGATACACCATTAAGTGTGCAGCAGTGGGTTTGGGTTGGGTCAAGATATGGATGTCAAACCTCAAGGCCCGCTTACCCATTGCATCTATTGGGTCTTGACGAAGCGCCGCTCAGCTCAGCATGGACATAAACCTGTGCCAAGTTGGTGATGCTGCATTCATATAATAGCTTCAAACAGATCGGCAGAAACAAATTAGACATTACACCTGGCCACCTGGTTGCAAAAATTCCTGATAATCACTCAGTATTGACATAGTTTATAGGAAGAGAATTCCACGATGATCCAGTGATGATGACCATTTGCCAGCAGCAATTCCTTTCGCATATCAGGATCTCATCCGTTTATAAAACGTTTGAGTTTCTCAGTGAATTTTAAGTCTTGGGTCTCCTTTTCTTGGACTATATGATGTGCAATGCTGGTGGGTTTGCCCTTGCCAAACCATTTGCCTTATACTTCTTGTTTGACTGCTTCTTTGTCCTTTTTCTTGTCTAAAGCAATGTTCACAGCTCTTAAGTTTGTAATTCTGCAGTAACCAAAAACTGACCACCAGTGAGATGTTAACAGCTTTGTGGCCTACGTTTTCAGCCTGTGCAGATACTTTCAAGGTTTCTGGTATTATGCCACACTTAAACTCCACATCATAACAAAAGACACCTGGTACCAAGCTTCAGTTTGCACTGCAAATTCATATAATCTGATAACCAGCTTAACAGCCCAACAGTTCTGTGGTCTTGCAAGGGTCGCATTAAGTTTCTTATTAACAATGAGGGTATCATTTTTACTGGGCCATCCAGAAAACAGTCACAGGCAGTATACCTCCTGGTGACAGGAAGAATTTGTTTTCTGTAGATTTTCTCTATTTCAGCCCAGCACCTGAATTTAAGATTCCACCCAGGTTCTCATGGAAGATTATCAGCATGTTTCCCTTTTGCTTTGTGCAACCTTCTGCCAGTTTGAAAGCAAGTCTATGTATTTTGAATCAATCTAGATGTGCTAACAGTTCAGTAAATTGCAGTAATGGATGGACTTGTCCTGTCACCAGATCTTGTAGAGTTTAAATAACCATTTAAATTACTTCCACAGGAAAGAAGTGAGTGACGGAGACTGGATAAAGTATTTGGAGTGGGTGGCTGGGATGATGTGAGCAAGACAACTAGTAATTAAGGGTTACAGAGGTGGAAAGGGATTCAGAAGGGGTTCAGAAGGGGGAAACCAGGGAATAGTGAGAGAATGAAGAGTGGCCCTGACTGGTATTAAGTCAGTCGACTGGGGAGGATGAGGTGAAGCCTGAGAGCTGAGGAGCCCAAGAAGCTGGATGGAAAGGTATGGGACAGGAGAACTTGAAAGGCATGGGTTTCGTGAGAGATTATGCTGAAACAGCAGTTGAGGGGACTGAGTCATGAAACCCAAAGATCTTTCCCCTAGTGGGATGAGTAATATGAGATAAATGGGACCAAATGGACTCTGACAGTCCTTGCCTGAAGATCTTGCAATTCAAATGACTGAAACAAGCACATTCCCAATGGGAATAAAGTCTGCGTGAGAAAAAGGCAGGAGAGAGAGACGGTGAAGGATACAGAACAGATGATATTAAACATCATTTTTTTTCCTAAAAACTCACAGGTGAAGGGCTGTGATCCATTAGAACACATTCAAAACTGGTAAAGATCTCGAATTTAACCAGAGGCCTGACATCAGTATATTTTCTTCCTTCGTCAGCACAACTGTCTCCTCCCCTTCAGGTACTTTCTGTGCTGATGAAGGAGCAGAGAACTCTATGTTGCAACCTCGTGCATATCACTGGGATGCATTGCTTTTTTATTTGACAATGCACATAATTAGGACTATGACACAAAACACATGTTTAGAACTATAAAAACCTCAGAAGGTAATGATTTCTAGTTTTAAGATAATTTTTCAGTCATCATTTTTGAGTCTTTTAGCATACTTACAATACAGTCAGCAAAATATCCCCCCAAAAGGAAACTTGGCCCAGTCTGTACCAGCTGTAGTGGAGGCGGCTGTCCTAAAGTGTGTGTATTCTGTGTTTTAGAAGATAGCAGGCTGATGGTGGTCAAAGCATTAGGGAAGAGAACAGCTGATCCCTAATTGAGTCAGTTCTGATTCACCCTGTGTTTGCCACAGAGTTGCAGGATGATACTGGGCAAATCACTAAAACAAGCTTTCACATCTGATTGCCAATTTGAATTATTTATCTCACGGCTGGTTTATTCAAGGCATTACGATTTAGTTTGCAGAAGCACTGAATTCTTGCAGCTACAAAGCAGTAGGAGACATGTGCTGAACCAGCACAAGATATATAAAATACCTGGTCTTTGGCATCCCTCAATTGGCATTGGGAATAAATGGACACTGTCCACCCTATTCTTGTTGTACTTCAGTTCTACTCTGTAGGGACAGAGGATGGGGGAGTGTACACTCTGTAAATTGAGGGCAGAGTGGGGGAGAAATAATTCTCTCTCACCCTGCCGAGAGGTGTGTAAATTATTACTTTAAAAAGCTTTCACACTCTTGTAAAAGGCACAAGGGAGAGCCTTAGGACAGAAATTAATAAATCTATTGTCAGAGTAGCAGTCAAAAAGTATGTGGTGTAGAAAGCCTGGTGCAGCACACAAAACCGTAAGAATAAACAGAATACTTAGTCCATGGGCCCAGTAGTCCCATGTCAGCTTGGCCTAGGGCTGTCAGTCCTGCCTCAGTCGTGCTGTAGGAGTGCTGGTCTATACCTCAGTCTCCTGGCCTGCCTGGCTGACATTGCAGCTTGACCTCAGACCTGTCTCATCACTGCAATCTGTGGACTGAGGCCATAGTTTACCCATTTCCACCTGGTTTGTAGATTTTTGTCACAAGTTCTTACCAATTTGCATTCACTCCCATTGGGAGGGGCACATCTTGTACCGGGATCCAGCTGCTTTTCTCCAACAGATCAGAGGGCATAATGAACAGCAGCTTCATGTCCTGACCTACAGTTCAGGCTTCTGGCACCTTGGAAAGCAATTCTTGTGCACCATTGCTCTTGGAGGTGAAGGTCAATTGGGCTTGCTCTTTGTGGGTAGATGGTGTTAAATACGTCTAAGGAATGAGCATGAAGAGGAGAGACTGAGATCATACCACCAACCTCAGAAAAGCACCTGGCATTCTGAAATGCATATGATGGCTGGTAAAGATGAAATAATCTGAGAATCTTAACCTGGCCATATTTCTGTCCACCACTCAAAGATACTTGTCAGTGTTGCAAGGCAGCACAAGGTAGCATTCTGGTAGATGTCTTCCTTGTTCTGCGTCTTTAAAGTGCAGTTTGGGTTCCTCCTTTATGGCTTTTCAAAATCCTAGTATTTCCTGGGTAAAGTAACATACTTAGGTAGATAACTTGGCAAACAGAAGGCAGGATGTATTTCCTGCTAGCAGTTAGCTAATAAATTTACTTCCCTCAGAGGTCAGCATGTACAGTCCTTGCCAACACTGTGCCAGATTCTCTTCTTGTCATGGTGTAACTCCAGCTTGCAAAATACCACAAAGCTGCTCTCACAGATTCCCCCTCCCCTACTCCAGCAGAAGGGGAGAATCAGAGGAAAAAGAAATAAGTAAGCTCATAAAATTGAGAGAAGAACTATTTACTAATTAAATCCAAATTTATATATACAAATACCACTAGCAATAAGAAATTAAAATAATAGGAAATAAAACATATGATGCAATGTGATACAGTTACGATACAGTTGCTCACCACCCACTGACCAGTGCACAACCAGGTGCTGATTAGTGAGAGTCAGACCCAGAGAGCCCAAGAGCTGCAGCACAAGAGCTGTCGCAGCAGATTCTGAGCAAACCCTACCAGCGACAGCACGCCCAGGAAAACTAAACAAACCCACCAACTCCCTCATGAACAAGCCAGCACAGGAGTTAGCAAAGCAGCTAACGCAAGAGTCAGGGGGAGTGTTAGCAAGTGCCAGGAAGTCAAAGAGAGAGAGAGTAATAGAGAGTAATGGCTCCCAGAGCCCCTCCTTGCCTATGCACCGACCGTGACGTACTATGGAATGAATTGGTCAGTCTGGGTCAGCTGTCTGAACTGTGTGTCCCCTACACTGCCTGTAGCGACACAGCAAGAGCTGGGAACGCAGCTGGAGTATCAGAAGCGGAGAAAGACCTTGAATTCAGTGCAGGCATTCCCCAGCACCAGCTAAGAACTTATCAGTACTGCTCTCAGCATCCAGGAACACAGCTTCATAACAGCCGTGGTAAAAAGAGTTAACTCTTTCCTGACTGAACCCAGCACACTTGTCAGTGTTAAACCTGTGCTTCCAACTGTGAGGCAGTACTGATTTTCTCTGACACATTACATTTTGCTCTGCTTGTTTTAGTCCAGACTGTTGAGAAAGGAGGTTCATGAGAGAAGAGCCTCAGTTTTTTTCTTCTACCTCTTATTTGACCTATTCTGTGTTCTCATGCTAGAACTTTACAGAGAGCCCTAGGAGCCCCTTGCTTTCCCCTCAGCACTTAAATACCTGTAAACCATAGTGTACTGTGGTCTGGCAGCTCTATTTTATGACACTATGCATCTCATCGTAACCACTGGTGTCTGAAAGCTCATGTTTTTGACTTGCAAGACTAAATGTGGGAAGATGCAGATCACAGGAAAGAAACAAGGTATCAAAACAATATGGAGGAGCAGCTGAAAGTGTCCATGTAGTTCAGGTGTGATTCTGTGAAAGCTCACAGTTGTGTTTTTATTCCCAGGTCTCTTGTGGAGAAAAGTTGCTTGTTCTACATGCTCATAGCCTACATATGTGAGCTTAACAAGGTGGTGAACAGTGCCTATGAAGGGACTTGTGGGTACTTCAGAACTCATGCTCAGCCCCTGTCAGATACATGGCAGGCTCCTCAGGAGGATGACCTCCATGTACGGAATGAGAACCATGTTTTCCTGGCTCTGATCTAGTAAATCTAATTTAGGAAATAAGAAAGATGAACATATTCCAATAATATTTTTGCCTATATCCACTTATCTGGGGTCTCAATCAACACCAGCCATGACATGCTGATGCTCAACAATCTGCATCTCATGGAATGCTTTTGTGTCTACAAATCAAATCAGGAAAAGGCCAATGCCTTATTGTTTCTAATGAAGCCAACAGGAATTTAGTCCATGGAAAAAGAGCTTTAAACTAGATTCGAAGGGGAAAGGGATAAAACAAGGCTTGCTAGAGATAAATCTTGGGGCAACAAGCCAATGTTTGAGGGATGGTATGCTAGCGAGGTCCATCAGTCTCCTGTCTCAGTGGAGGTAGGGGATGGAGATCTATGTGGCTGCAAAGACACAAGGGTCATTAATGTGTTAGAAACCGTGGAAACACCTGAGAATGGTCATGTAATAATTACAGCTTCACCTCCAGAAAGGTGATGGGATCACTAACTCGACTGAAGTGCATCTACACCCATGCGTGCACCATGGGCAGCAAACAGGAGGAGCTGGAGGCCATCGTCCAGCTGGAAAACTATGATATAGTTGCCATCACAGAAACAAGGTGGGGTGACTTGCACAAGCAAGATGCTTCTATGGATGACTATATGGATGCTTCAGAATGGATAGGCAAGGAAGGAGAGGTGGTGGAGTAGCCCTGTGTGTTATGGAATGTTTTGAATGTCTAGAGCTTGATGATGCTGATGATAAGGTTGAGTGTTTATGGGTAAGAATCAAGGAGAAGGCCAACAAGGCAGATATCGTGGTGGGAGTCTGGTAGTCTGGAGACCATCCAACCAGGATGAAGAGACAGACAGAATATTCTATAGGCAGCTGTGAGAAGTCTCACCATCGCAAGTCCTTGTTCCCATGGGGGACTTCAGCTTCCCAGATGTTTACTGGAGATACAATACAGCAGAGAGGACACACTCTCGGGGGTTCCTGGAGTGTGTAGAAAATAACTTCCTGACACAGCTGGTGAAGGACCCAACCAGGGAAGGCACCCTGCTGGATCTGTTGGTTGTGAACAGAGAAGGACTTGCGGGGGATGTGATAGTTGAAGGCTGTCTTGGGCATAGTGATCACAAAAAGTTAAGAGTTTTTGATTCTTGGAGAAGTAAGGAGGGGGGTCAGCAGAACTGCTACCTTGGACTTCCAGAGGGCTGACTTTGGCCTGCTTAGGAGGCTGGTTGACAGAGTTTCTTGGGAGGCAGTCCTGAAGGGCAGAGGAGCCCAGGAAGGCTGGACATTCTTCAAGAAGGAAATCTTGAAGGTTTAGGAGCAGGCCATTCCCATATGCCAGAAGATGAGCCTGGCTGAACAGAAAGCTTTGGTTGGAACTCAGGAAAAAAGGAGAGTTTATGAACTCTGGGAGAAGGGTTAGGCAACTCACAAGGACTAAAAGGATGTTGTGAGGTTATGCAGAGAGAAAATCAGAAGGACTAGAGCCCAACTAGAGCTTAATCTGGCTACTGCCATAAAAGACAACAAAAATGGTTCTGTAAATACCTTTGAAACAAAAGGATGGCTACAAAGAATCTCTACTCTTTATTGGATGTGAGGGGAAACATAGTGATAAAGGATGAGGAAAAGGCTGAGGTACTTAATGCCTTCTTTGCCTCAGTTTTTAATGGTAAGACTAGTGTTCTCTGGGTACCCAACCCCCTGAGCTGGAAGACAGGGATGGAGAACAGAACAAAGGCCTCACAATCCAAGGGGAAACAGTTAGCAACCTGTTACACCACTCTGACACACACAAGTTTATGGGGCTGGATGGGATCCATCCAAGGATACTAAGGGAGCTGTCAGAAGTGCTCACCAAGCCACTTCCAATCATTTATCAGTAGCCCTGGCTTAACTGGGGAGGTTCCAGTTGACTGGAAATTAGGAAATGTGATGCCCATCTACCAGAAGGGCCAGAAGGAAGATCTGGGAAGATATAGACCAGTTAGTCTGACCTTGGTGACAGCAAAGATTATGGAGCAGATGATCTTGAGCGCCATCAAGTGGCGCATACAGGACAACAAGGTGATCAGGCCTTGTTGAGAGTTGAAAGGCTCTATAGAGGGATGATGGATGGACTGAGACCAATTGCATGAGGTTCAGTAAGGCCAAGTGCTGGGTCCTACACTTGGGTCACAACAACACCTTGCAATGCTACAGGCTTGGGAAAGAGTGTCTGGAAAGTTGTCAGGCAGAAGAGGACCTAGGTGTGTTGGTTCACAGCCAGCTGAATATGAGCCAGCAGTGTGCCCAGGTGGCCAAGAAGGCCAATAGTATCCTGGCTTGTATCAGAAACAGTGTGGCCAGCAGGACTAGGAAAATTATTGTCCCCTTGTATTTGGCACGGGTGAGGCCGCACATTGAATACTGTGTTCAGTTCTGGGTCCCTCACTGCAAGAAAGACATAGAGATGTTGGAGCGTGTCCAGAGAAGGGCAACGGAGCTGATGAAGGGTCTAGAGAACAAGCCCTATGAGGAGCATCTGAGGGAACTAGAGTTACTTAGTCTGGAGAAAAGGAGGCTCAGGGGAGACCTTACTGCTCTCTACAGACACTTGGTGTCAGTCTCTTCTCCCAAGTAAGAAGTGATAGGAAAGAGGAAATGGCTTCACATTGTGCCAGGGGAGATCTAGACTGGATATTAGGAATAGTTTTTTCACCAAAAAGGTTATCAAGCATTGGAACAGGCTGCCCAGGGGAGCTGTTGAATTACTATCCCTGGAAGAATTTAAAAGTCATGTAGATTGGCATTTAGGGACATGGTTTAGTCGTGGACTTGGCAGTGCTGTGTTGGCCTTGATGTTCTTAAAGGTCTTTTCAAACCTAAACGATGCTATGATTCTATTCCAAGAAGTATTAGATTCTTTGCTAATATTTTGATCAGATTTACTATATTAGGAGTTGCAGAAGTTCCACCGTCAGTGACACTGAAGGACTCAGGCAGTGTAGTGTGAAGAATCTCAGGAATCGAATCTGTAGAACAAAGATATAACAGAGATTGTCCAGAAAACTTGATTGAAAACAATTTAGTGAATTATTATTTTTTATATACTATTAAAGGGAAATTTATCACTGAATACTTCTTAACAGTGTTTAGGGAAGTTACACTTTCTGCTGTAAATTAAATAAGCCCCTTTTGGTCTGAATAAGCAGATCCGTTACCCGGTGTACAACAAACTAATCCTCACACACTCAAGAGAGATACTGTGTTTATTAAGGCCTGGGTGCTAGGTGGATTTTCCACAAATCAAGCACACCAGGAATCATCACTATGATGTCTTTTATACACATTTTACAACATCATTATCATATTAGTACCTTCTACCTATTCTTGATTGGTTAGTAATTTACATACAATTACATAATTTGGTTGTAGCTAACACGCATGCTCAGGGAAATGGTTTTCACCTGGGCTAGGGTCTTCCTGACCTATGGGCATGATTTTTAGTATTATAATGAAGGCAATTCATTTCAGGACACCCTGAAAGTAAGTTTTGTTGCCAAGATGGCCAGTGGGATAGTTGTCTTGCCAGGTTGTCAAATAATTCATCCTATGTACCATCAGTCTCGCATGTTCCCTCTGATCAAGGTCCAGAAAATAGGGACTTCAAACAACAGAGAAGGTAACTCCTTAGGTCAGGATGCCCTGTATTACCTTCAGTTATGTCGGAGAATATGACAGTGAGGTCACAGAACAGAAAGATAGGGGGTTACTACCTGCACAGTTACCATCAGTTTGATCAGACCTGCTAGTAAGTCATCCTCTGTGGAAAATGATTTTTTACCTCAGGTCAGTTCTGTTAGGTAGGCTGACAACTCTTCCTTTGGATGAAGAACTTGACATGCAGGGCATTCTAAAAGGACAAGAAACTATGAAATCAAACATAAATATCACAGCTTTGTGGAATCAGGACTTCTGTGTTATCTTTCACTGGTGAAGCATTCAAAAAGTTTTTCTGTGAACTTGTTCTTGAAGACACAGGTGACAGTCTCAAGGAACTCTTCCAATTGCTATGACCTTTCAAAAGTGATTGAGTGACCTCACAATTATATCAGTCATCTCCCTTGTTAACATCGATGCCAGAGGAGAGTAGATAAAACAAATTTAATGGGGCTGGGGCTTCTTACAGGTTTCACCTATTCTACATCTTAAGATTTTTTTTTTCCTCCTGGGAATGAGCCTTTAATTTGAAAAGGGGAATGAAACAGCTGACTTGCAAATGTATTTCAGAAATGCTCAAATAGGTAATTTTTTCTTCTGTCTCTCTATATTTCTTCTTCTTCCTGATAGTCAATAGGTTTTGTACCAAGAACTAATATGGAACATGCCACATGCTTTTCTTTCAGACTTTCAGAAGGACACCTATCTCTATACTGGATTTGCATGCGCCTAAATCAGACACTCTACCTTGGATTATGAGTAAATTTGGAGCACCTTGTTAGGTCTGCTGTAAGCAAATGATCCTACCCTGATGGGTTGCACTCATGAGTGCTGAAAAAGGTGACTAATGTCATTGGGAGTCAAGTCTTAATAATCTTTGAAAGGCCATGGCAATTGGGAGTGTTCCTCAAGACTGGAAGATGTCACACCTGTCTTCCAGAAAGGCACAAAGAAAGATCAAGGGAATGACAGGCCAACCAACTTTACATTAATCTCTGGGAGACGATGGAGCAACTGATCCTGGACATCATTTCCAATCTCAGAAAGGACAACAAAGTGTTCAGGAGTAGTCAGTGTAAATTTACAGGCTTAACCAACCTGATAACCTTCCACAGTGAGCTGACTACTTTGTTTGACGAGTGGAGAGCAGTGGGATGTTGTTTACCTTGGGTTTAGTAGGACTTTTAACACTGTCTTCCATAACATCCTAATAGACAAGCTGACAAAGTATGGGTTAAATAAATGGGTGGTGAGGTGAGTTGAAAACTGGCTGAACAACTAGGCCCAGAGGCTGTGATAAGTGGCACAAAGTCAAGTTGGAAGCAAGTCACTAGTGGTATACCTCAGGGATTGACACTGGGGCCAATACTGTTTAACTTCTTCATTAATGATTTGGATGACGGGGCAGGGTGCTGCTTCAGCAAGTTCACAGATGATAGAAAACCAGGAGTAGCTATCACACCAGAGGGTTGCACTGCGACTCGGAAGGATCTTGACAGGCTGGAGAATTGGGCAGAGAGGAACCTCATGAAGAACAATAATGGGAAATGCAAAGTCTTACTTTAGGGTAAGAATAATTCCAGGCATCTGTACACACTGAGGGCTGAGTAGCTGGAGAGTAGCCCTGCAAAGAAAGACCTTGGGGTCCTTGGGGACAAGAAGATGCCTATCCACCAGCAATATGCCCTCACAATGAAGAAGGCAAACAGCGTCCTGGGCTGCATTAGGAAGACCATTGCCAGGGTGTCAAGGAAAGTGCTCCTTCCTCTGTACTCAGCACATCTGGAGTTTTGGATCCACGATACAAGGAAGACATGGGCATACTGAAGTGAGTCCAGGGCAGGACCATAAAGATGATTAAGGGACTGAAGTATCTTTCAGATGAGGAGAGGCAGAGAGCTGTGACTGTTTAGCCTGGAGAAGTCATGGCTGATGGGGATCTTATCAACGTCTATAAACACCTGATGGGAGAAAATGAAGAGGGCTCCAGGCTTTCTTCAATAGTGTCTGGTGACAGGACAGCAGCCAAAGGACACAAATTAAAAACAAACAACACCTCCTGCACAGACATCTCCCCCCCGCCCCCCCCCCCCCCCCAAAATCAGTCTGTACACAAGAAAACACATTTTTACTGGGAGGGTGGTCAAACACTGAAACAGGGTTTCCAAAGATGATGTGCAGTCTTCATCTGTGGAGAATACTGTCCTGGGAAGCCTGCTCTTGTTGAGTCTGCTTGAGCAAGTAGATTGGACTAACCAGCCTAAGTAATTCTGTGACTCATCTGCCACTTATTTTGATAACACATCCACCCTTAATGATCCTCCTCAGGAGATCAATGCCTGCATTTAATGCTAAATTAAACAGCGTCACTATACCTAGGCATTACGCCCAGCGCACGATCGTAGCCTACAATACACGGTACTGACACTACATCGGTCCCAGTACCGGACAGACAACACGCGCAGTCACAGCTCCTGTTTCTACTGACTTATGCTGCGGGTTTAGCTTTGTCTCCGAGATGCCAGTGGCTCGATGCAGCGCTGGCACGGGCACTTACACTGGCTCTGCATCTTGCCTGCACTGGATTCAAGAGCAGCGCCTGTCCTTCGGCAGGCGGCCAGCACAGCTTCACTTCACCGGGTGGGCTGCCAAAATGCATCGGAGGGTCGATGTCTGCCGCAGACCAAATGCTGGGCGCTGCCTGACGCGGGCACAGAGGCCTGCCGGTACCCGCCGGCTCCGCCGGGCCGGGGGCTGCGTATGAGGCCGGGCCTCAGGCCAGGCCCCAGGCCGGACCGCAACATCCCACCGCCCGCCGGCGCAGGCCGCGCGCCCGACACCCCCTGGCCCCTTCCTGCGGCACCAGCTCTGGGGGGAGAGAAGGGGGGGGGGGGTGGGGGGGGTGGGCCTGCCCCGTTCCCGAGAACGTTCTTGGCGCTGATTGGCTCGACCTCCAGTCATCACGCGGAGAGTTCCGGCGGCGCCGCCGCAGCCGCTTGCTGATTGGCTTTACCGCCGGGGGTGCTCGACTCTTATTGGCACAGGCGGGGCGCCCTCCCCCTTCGCGCTGATTTTCGGCGTGGGCGCGGAGCTGCGGCCGCTCGCTTTTCCGTGTTCGTGGCGCTTCTCGTCCCAATGGCCGACCTGGAGCTCTTCGGCACTTACCAGCAGCCTGCGGCCGCCGCCGATAACGGAGCGCTGGACGGTGCCGAGGAGGATCCTGCCGCCGCTTTCCTGGCGCAGCAGGAGAACGAGATCGCGGGCATCGAGAACGACGAGGGCTACGGCATCCTGGAGAGCGGCGAGGTACCGGCTGCGCTGCAGGTTCCGGAGGGCCTTGATTCGGGTACGCGCGGAGGGACCGCGGACCCCGTTCCACCGCGCCTCCCCGTGGCCGGGGGTCCCGCGGAGGAGGCGCGGTACCCGGTGGGGTGGGGCGAATAGGACTCTGGGCCTGGAGGGGCTTCGCAGCTTCCTCTCTCCCTCGGTGCCCCGGTGACTGGAAGGAGGCGGTGCTGGCGTGGCCCTTGCCTCGGCTTCCGCTCCGAGCACGCGCAGCCGGTGAGCGTGGCCTGGCTGTCCAGGGGCGGTCCTAGGATTAGGTCTGGGCCGTCCAGGCATGCCGCCGTGGTCGTCCTGGGTGTGCTCTGTCTTGTGGAACTTGCCTGCCTGTTCCCTCAGACGGGGTGATGCTTACAGTTTCTATCTCCTCGGGGCGCCTGGGTGCCCAGGCTTGCCTGTTGAGAACACGGCTGGCTCTGGTCTGCTTTGATACAGGGCCGTGCCCAAAATGAGGGTCTGCTGAAAGCGGGATAAGTCAGTGTCTTCTGCCACTTGTGTTTTTGTCTTCAGAGGCGGTGATCATAAAGCATGCCAGCAATTGAGCTAATGTTTAATTTTACTAAACCTTGCGCCTTTGTTCCTTGGTAACCTTTGTACTGAACGTAAGAAAACTGACTGCAGAACGAACTGTTACGTGCAAAGGAGGGTGGCTATGTATGTTGAGACGTAGATGCTGGCGTGTTTTCAGTTAGTCAAGCGGTAGCTAAAGGAGCCCTGAACTGACACTTCCGGTTACAAAACCTTCAGGGTTTTTCAATGCAGCAGGGAGGAGTTGTGAATGTAGAATGAGGCTGTACTTAACTGATGTTTCTCTGCTTGTTTGTACTTGTCACTGGGTCTGTAGGAACATATTTTGCTCTCATGTGACATTCCTTTGTGACCTCAGGAAGGTGTCGCTCTTCAGACTAAATTGAATAACTTTGCTTCCCAGTTCAGTGTTGGAACATCTTTAGAATTAGGTCTTCGTTGTGCAACTTGATTTCTGAAATTCCTGGCATATGTTTTTGTATGAGGATGCAGGTTCATAGTATCTCTTGGAATAATGCCCAACTAGATAAACTGAATAATGAAGCCCTGCTGTTTTCAGTGCTTATTTAGTGGTAGTGCAGCCCTTGGAGTCAGCTCATTCATGAATTTCAAAATTTATGTACATACTTCCTGTAAAAAAAGGTGTTCACAGGGGAGTAACTTGCTCAGGCACTAGAACATGAGGATAATTGTTACCTGAACACCATCCTGTTTTGATAACAGACATAATTTGACTTCCATATTTTACGTATAGTGCGGAAACAGACACGATGGACTCTTCCTCTCTTACCCTTCAGAATCCTCAGACAAGCATTATGCCTTATATGGCCTTTATATTCCAGACTCTGGACACTTAAAGTAGTTGTTTGAGGACTAATTTCTTTGGAGAAAGTTCTGATATTGGCGTTTCTCATAGGGTGCAGCAACCAGCTAGATCCGTAACTTCTCTGCATCCATGCAGTATGGCTATTGCAGAGTGATTCCTTGTCAAAAATCAACTTGTTACATATCAAGACAATCTGCAAGTATTTAAAAGAAGTTCTTAAGCTGCTTTTCAAGATTTCCTTACTAAGTCGTGTAGTTCAGTTGTCATGGAATGCACAACTTATTGGACAACTTTGTTTAGAAAGAGGATCATAAAATAATATCTGGGAAGTGTAGGTGTGATGGGTATGTCATCTTGTATGCATGGGGACTGCAGTTATGCTCTGGTCTGTTAAACAGGCATAGTAGATTGTGCTTGTGGACTTTCAGTGGTTCCATTTTTTAACAGAAAACATTTGTTGACTGTCAGCCTGTACTCATTCCCTTCTTGTTAAAAAGTGTGGACTGCAGCAGGGAAAAACACACAGATTCGGTCGTGGTGACAAATGAACTAATAATGACTTCTGTTGCCATTTGTTTTTGAGATTTCTTCTCATCTGATCAGTTCTACTCTCACTTGCAAAACAGTTTATTAAACTAACATGCAGTAAAGATAAACAGGTGAATGCATATTTCTTCTTGAAATAACATATATTCGTATGTAAATCCTTAAGCATCATGATCAGGGATTTGTGGATTTACCTTTTTTAACCCTAACCTTTTTGAACCCCTTATTTACCAGTCTGTTGGATAAGTTTCATTTCTAAACACTGGGCCAAAAGTTATAACTCAGGCAGCTCTTAACTGAAGTTTGAAGATCTTAACTTGAAATATTGTGAGAAGCAGTCACCAACTTCTTGAAATAGGCTTGTAAGAAACATGGTATCTCATACAACCATTTTTAAATCGCAGCTTCTTTAAAAGGTTAGACAAATACATGGACTCCACAAACTGTTAATATCAATATCGGGAAACTGATATTAGTGTATATTTCTGTTAATTGCAGTGATGGTGGGTACTATGTGAGCATGGGGGGAAGGGCAGAATGTTGCCAAGCTCTTGTCTCAGTCAGCAACACTTCCTGTTGCCATGGTCAGGCTTGGAATACTGTCCTGAACCAGTAGGCCACTTATGAAAATAGCTATCCAGTTCAAGCTTCCTAAGCATCTGAAAACTGGTCTTATTTCCCTTGAAAGCTGTAGCATAGTCACTGCCTCAGGAAACACGAAGTACTGTATAAATCTAGTACTACAGTGCTGTTGCCTAGTTATTAGTAACTTGGTCTTTTATGAGATCTCCTTTTCAGTGGTAAATCAATGCTTGCATTTATTTACTGTCAAATCCTTCAGTTCTTTGCCATCTCACTGTACTAGGTCTTCATGTTTATAGCAGTTGTGCAGGATTCAGGCAGGAACGAGCTCCTCTTTTACACAGTGCTGGCAGGCCCAGAGCAGCCAAGAGAGTTGTGTCATACCATGGTGGTCAGACTGAGTGCACATACACAGTTTTGGAGGTGGGAAGAGGACTGGGGCAGGGGATCTGGTATTTGTTTAACTTGTATTTGCTGTCTTACAGTGATACTGCATTATTGTGAAGCTCATGGCAGAAAACTCCCTATTTTTCTATTTACAGGAGAATACTTCTCTAATTTCCCAACAGATGTAGCTTTTATGGCACAGCATTATTGCGGAGAGAGGAAGGTGTGGTCTAGTACTAGCTTGTTGATTATATTGAAAATGTGGGAACTCTAATGGGTTTTGGTAGGATAGCAGGTTAGAACTAAACCACAGGAAAAAAGCACATGCTTCCTGACCTGCTTGCCTTTATTTTGCACACACGCATGAGAAATAGTTTTTCTAGCCATAACTCATTCTTCAGTTTCTTGCGTAACTATCTATACAAAAACTTCGGAGAAGATTCTTCTTTCTCATCCTCTTACGGATGAGAGGTAGGTGAAGGGGAAGCATGATCCGTGCCCAAAAGAAAAAGGGTGGGAAAGTAGACTTGGAGTGGTGAAGTTACTTAACCTTATGCCAAAACATATTAAACTTGCTTATGTTCTTCTGTTGCTGTAAGTACAGCTACAAGTTCACTCAAAGTAGCACTGAAGAAGTAGAGTACTTATTGTTTAAAAGAAATTCTGAAAGTAGCTCATAAAAAGTATTTCTGTATATGGTCATACTGAGGTTAATTTTTCCTGCATAAGGATATTGTCCAAAGCACAGCTGGATAGGAAGACCTCAGGAGGAAATAATCCATGTGTTAAGAAATGGTTGGACCTGTGTTAGAAGAGCTACCTCTGCACAGTCCTGCCTCTGTGCTGATAGCGGTTGCCTGTTGCCTTGAGAGTAAGACTTCAGAGAGGCGAGTGAGTAAGGCTAAGCAAACTTCCTTTTATGCCAAGTAATTTTGAGTCTGCTTTGATTCAAGTAGTTGCCTTGAGGGTAGTTGATCATCATTGTGATAAGCCTCTGAAATCATATGTTGACTTGTAGGTCTTAAGTGAAAAACTGTTGCATTTATCTTCAAGCTATGCAGTCCTTTCTTTTGTAAGGTGTAGTATGTGTGGAGGGCATTGATGCTAGCTGTATCTGGCAGGCTTAGCCGTTGTTTCTCTCCAGTGAATATGAGGTAGCTGATATGGCTTATCCTCTCCAAACCCTTCTAGACTCTTAAGAACAATCTGGGCTGAACTTCTGTGTGGAAGTTCATTATTACCTTATTGTCAGCATGTGTTACAGAACTGTAGGTATTTGGACATACTCATTGCAACAGTCCTTAGAAATAAAGCTTTACTTTAAGTTCACGAGCAAACACCAAGGAATATGGATCGCTACTGACTAGAGTAGTTCTACATGTGCAGTGTTAACTTCAGGAGTTTAAAGATTCATTACTGTGATAGAATTGGATGGGCTTTGAAGCCATTAGAGAGCTCTCATTGTTCATGGTCAATGAAAACATGATGATAGGAGTAACAGTATTTAGGCTTTTTCTGTGGAAAGTCAGGTATATAATGACATGTTTCTGTGGACAAAGAAATCTGATACACAACTAGCATTGATTACTGACATGAAGACTGGAAAGCACATAGGTTTTCTAGATTTCATGCTGAATTTTACAAACATCTGAGACTGGAGAGCTGAAATGAGTGAATACTTGATCATGGGTCTTGTTCCAGTTAGCATACTGGTTCAGTGCAATTTCCGCTTCTGCGTGCAGTATGCTCAGTCTGCAATTTCCGCTTCTGCGTGCAGTATGCTCAGTCAGCATGCTAACACTGCATCTTAATCACAAATTCTAGGGAGCTCAAAACGTGGGAAGTTAGCTTTAAGATTTTTCACGTTTCTAACCTGAGTGCCCTCTGGAGACACAGCGCTGTGCCAGTTAGTGACTGTTGCTATGCAGAAGAAAAGTGGCCCTAAGGCAAACGCTTGTTTTATCTCAGGGGCAGTCCTCAGCAATGATGTTGTTCATTTTACTCAGCAGACTACCAGCCTGCATACTGAAAACCTTAATGAATGGTTTTTGGTGTAACAAGACAACTTAATCATATTATCACAATTCTTTGAAGAATCTTCTAGACTTATTAGCCCTCTCACCTAGCTGGTGAGTTAGTGCTTCCCAAGGAGTGTGTCATGTGAAACACCCATCTTCCTGCCTGGAAATGAAAACTACGGATGTTTAAAAGGCTAGCCTCTCTTGGGTGTTGTAGCAATAAAACTTGTGCCTCCACTTCCATTGTCTGAATGTGTGAATTGCTCTCCCCTCTTCCAAGGCAGGTGAAGTGGGTGGCCAGCTTATTCAAGCTGTTAATGTCAATATAAGTTATAGATGCTGGTTTAGCTATAATTCCTGCCCTGCCAAAACAAGGTGAACAGCTGCAGCATATGTCTGTAGTGCAGGTGGGCTTAAACTGAAGGACAGTGAAGTGTAAGCATGTTTTCTTTGTGGGCTTTAGTCTTCAAAAACCTATTAGTAGTTGGAAATGCCCAAGTCAGTGTATGTGCAGTGATCTTTCCAAATGTGCTTTGAGGGAGCTTCCAGGTTGCTGTTAAGTGATGCACAGGGTAGCTGCTCTGAAGCAGACAGATGCTGTTAGCTTTACGTGCCTCTCAAACTGTTCTTTTTGGCTCCTGTAACTTGCAGAGGAGTAGCAGTCAAAGATACCTTTCAGGTATGGAGTCTAGTTATAAAATACTAGGTTCTCATAACTGAAAAGCTAGGTTTTGTTAACTTGAGTCTTCCCCTACTGAAGCTAGTAACTGTATTCTTGGAGACTAGTATCTTCCACTTAACTACCATGTTTGAACTGATGACTTTACAGTCTTCCACCTAATACAGCTAATGATTGCTATTCAGGGCTCAGGGATAAGGACTTAATAATAATTGCCTGGTTCCCTGATGGAGTATGAAGAGCTTCCTGTGTTCCATTAACAGTACTAGCATGAAACTGGGGCATGCATAGCCATAAAGAAATGGAAGATACAGCAGCATTGGTTTTAGGTGAATTATATATCCTATTGAAGAAGGTTGTGCAAAATCTCTTGAATTTCTGCTTACTACTGGGTGAGTGTTACAGCCTCTTCTTTCACTGAAGCGTCTGTTAACATGCTGGAAACACTGTGTGGGTAAGTTTATCCATGGTAGCATTCTTAGGAGAAAGTGGGGGTAACGTTAGAACACTGTAGCAGCTTGTCAGCAGTTTCAGCTTTGCGGTTTATGTAGTCTGAAGCATGATCTCATGATGAAGAAATGACCTTGTATTACTGGTTCTGCAGAATAATGGCTCATTTGTGACTATCCAGAAAAATACAGAGGTAAGGAAGTGACACTGCAGGGATCCAGTAATGCTCACTTCCATAACTCCCACATTAGATAAGCTGGTAAAGCTTTCCGTACGAATTACTGAAATCAGTAAATCTGCGTGTTCCATCTTTTCTCAAATGGCTAAACTACAGTCACTTCTTTACAGGTGCTGTTGGTGGACTCGTTAATGGAGATGTCTATCAGGTAGGATAGAATTATTCTACACTTAGAATGTGCTGTTCTAACCTGAGAACTTTAACTGAGATTAATACTCCCCATTTCTTGTCTCTAATGTACTTTCATCTCTGAAGAGGAACTTCTGTTCTGATGGCTTATCTCATAAAACTGTCAGTGCTCTTAATACGCCCCTCCTCTGAATTTAGCAGCAGTCATTTTTTTTTAATTATGGCATAATAGTACATAACCACTGTAAGTAGGTTGACAGGCTCTGTGGTATGACTTAACATTGACTTGCCACTATGCTAATAAGCTGAAAGCATGCTCTGACCACCTAGTTTAAAACTGATTTTTCACAATTGCTTGTCCTTTAAGGATAATTGATGTGTCCTGGTTGTCTTAGCAAGATTGGCCTTACAAGGAGCTGACTGGAAACATTATACACTTCTTGGTGACATAAAGTTGAGTGAAATTAAGCTGCTGGCTAAATAACTCGGTTATAGTATGAAAGCGTATTAGCTGTGGTAATGACAAAAGGAGGAGATGGTTGCCTTAATAATGTCAGGGAGAAATGAGGCATGTTAAGGCAGTCACTGTGTTTTAATAGAATTTCACACCAGTTTGGCTAAGGCATTGTCATTGCCTGCCTGGTATCAGACCTGTCTGGCTAGCCATGATTAAATGAATGTTCACTTAAAACTCTATGGAGAAGGAGCACCTACCTGCTGCTCTCTTCCCAATCAATGAGCTTTGTGGAGCCACAATCAGCTTTCACTGCTGCTGACACTTTTATCCTCACAATTGATAGGAAAACTGTATCTTGCTAGCTCTACGTGTTTCCTTGCGCAACAGAAAGAAAATGAAATATCTTGATTTTGTGTTTACAGTTCTAAGTGACCAGCTGCTTTGATTGATGGAGTGTCTTTGTGAGGAAGAACAGGTCGAATGGGCTATATGTAACTTTTGGTTTAGCTACCTGTAACTGGTTTGGCCCTGCAACTGGCCAGTTTATTTTGGTTTGGAACGAATGCGAAGCCTGGTGCTGTTGCACCAGCCTAGTTCCTTTTCTTTGCATTATTTCTTCATTTAGGGCTACAGGAGGCCCAAAGAGGGGCAAGATGCAGCCAAATATGTCATTAGCTGCAATCCAATCTGGTACTGTCAGGAGGTGTTATTTCTTAAGTCGAGTAAGAGTAGGGTAACGCAATAAAAGTTGTTGAACTGGGAGTGTTCTCTGGCAAATAGCACAGTATTCCTTGGCTTTGTGAATCTAGTGTATTAGCGATAGCCCTATTCTTTATCATATTGTAAAAAGTATGCTAGTTCTCACACTGTTTTGATGCTTAAATGGTGAAATGCCTTGTGTTCTAAATTCTGTAATGCAATCCAAATTCTGTAATGTCTTTAAAGGACACTGGCTTTTAATAACAGTTAAGTTCGTAAATGCCTTTAAAGTAGACAAATAAGTTACAGAGAACATTTTAAACTCCTATGTACAAAACTGTAAAAAAAATTTAAAAGTTACTTTCACAGCAGATATTTAGGGTGAAATGAACCAGAGAATTTGTAGGCTTACAATGGCACTGTGAGGTGCTAGGCATCGTCTTCTGCTTTCTTCAGACGTAGAGCTCTGGCACAGTTTGACTTCCCAGCCAGCTTGAATTTGTGTTTGATCCCTGATTGCTAGAGGCAGTCCTGTATTAATTTGCCTCAATCTACTATAATTTGTGGCAAGATGTTTTTCATGTTAATGGTGGAAATGCAGTATAACATCAGATGAATGTGTTATGTGCTCAGTTCAAGTAGTCTAAATTTTATGTAGCTTGCAGGCATTTATCTGAAATACACAGTTGTGATGTATAAATGACATTACTATTCCTTCCCGTTAAGGAGAGTAATGGTCCAACAGACTCCTATGCTGCTGTATCCCAAGTAGATCGACTGCAGTCAGAACCGGAGAGTATTCGTAAATGGAGAGAGGAGCAAAAGGAGCGCCTGGAGCAACTTGGTAAGGAGGGTGTTTGCAGTAGTGTTCTTGCTTGTGAGTAATTAGTGGCAGGTTCTTAACTAGCAGAATTTTCAACTGTGTCTTCTGGCTCTAGGCAATGTAGTATGCTTCTTGAGTTTGAACAGCGAGTCTGGATGAGTGTTCCAGTAAGCAGACTTAATACTGCTGCAGGGGTCAGCAAGCAGGTGGCACTCTGAACCTTGAAAGTACTCGCATGGCCTGCCCTTTACTTACAAATAAGCTGACTGAAAACGAGCAGTTTTTATCAGCAGAAAAGACTGAATAAATACTGCAGCCATTGGCACTTTTTTTAAAGGATAAGGATTGCTCATTTTGTAATTGCCATCTGTTGTCACACAGATCTTAATCTATCAGTGAAGTTAAGTAATGGCCTAGTAACTAGGCTAAATGTAGGTACCAAATGCAGTGATACCTACCTGTGGGCAGCTTCCAAGAGCCTCAAACTGGTATGCTTTCCAATTACATTAGGGAGGAGGCTTTGCTGGAAATTGGTAGGACAGAACGTACTGTACAATGTGATTCTGGATAGAGCTGAGCCTGTTGCTCCTCTTCTGGGCTCGTTACAGCAGAAGAGCTTGTCCTGAGTTGTAGGCGGGGCGTAAAAGCACACCAAGTGCCAGGCTTCTTTGCTTTGTCCAAGCACAGAGGCTTTACTGAGCTTTGTTCTATAGCACTAGTGTAGCAAGGTGACTCTTCCTGTTTCTGAACAGTTTGCAGGCCAACAGACTTACAGAATCTGAATTAGTCCACAGATGCCTATCCTAAGCTGCACTGTCCCGGTTATGCAGCACAGGCGTTCTGTTTAGTGGTTCCTCTGAATGTTCATGGTATTGAGAGCTGTCATGGCGTAAATCAGGAAGTCTCCTAAACCCTTATGTGAGTAATCAAGCAACTGTCTGCACTAGAGTGTACCCTGAGTCATCTGCTGAAAAGTTAGCAAGATCCAACTGGAACAAACAAGACTGACAAATCAATTCTTAAATCTTCAGATGCGAACTCACGAAAGCAGGAAGCAGAATGGAGAGAGAAAGCAATAAAAGAATTGGAGGAGTGGTATGCAAGGCAAGACGAAAAGCTCCAGAAAACAAAAGCCAGCAACAGGTAAGGTTTCTCCAGGCATCTGAAGAGTTATGATATTGGATATGAAAATAAAGGGGGAGGGAGGTTAGCGTATTTCTAATATGTCCTAGGGCACTAGTCCTTCAGATCATTTAAGTAACCTTCCCTGAGAAATGGGTGTCCAGTGGTAGACTGTCTTTCTGTTTTCTTAGAATCTAGATTAAATGTTCAAGAATAGCAAGAGAAAGCATCAAGATAATGAAGCACAATCAGTGAAGACTTCTTAGGACACAGAGTTTGAATGTGGCCATAACAAGTTTTAGTCTATCCACTGGTTTGCATGCTCCTAGCTATACAGGTCTTCAGTGACTGTAACTACCTAACTTGAGACTAGCTTCTTACTTTCTATCCTCAGAACACATAGAAGTGGCCTTCTAGTCAGTTTTTGCTAAAAGTTACTTCATTAAATACATTAAAGCCTTTGGCTGCTCCTTTTGGAAGTATCTGAGAAATAACCTGACACAGTCCAGCTAGTAAAGGAATTAAAATGTTGACTGTGTCTATGTTGGGTTTGAATTGTCTAATTATGGGCCCTGGTGCAGTAACTACTGACTTGGCTGCTAGTCTAGTAGGCTCTTACACTTTCTGAGAGGTTCTCTATGGAATGTTGACTTCAAGCTAGGTAAAGGTAGATGTGATAGTACTGACCTAACACCACCTAGATATCTGCTTCTGACTGAGGGTTGCCAGTGTCATTCTGTCCAGGTAATCATCAGGGCTGCTTTATACTTTGGGAACCCACAGACTTCAAGATGAACTGTGATTTTGAAACACCATTTTTCTTATCAAAATGGCCACCAGCTTTCTCTTGAGTATATAGAGTCCCAGACTCTACTTCTTACTAATGGAAGAAAGGAGGCCTACGCTTCCTACAGAATTTTGGATTTGACCATTCCATTCACTGAGGTACAGTCTTTTGGTTGGGCCAAGAGAGGGGAAACAGGATTGACGCTGTTCTACTTGGCGGCCAGAGCTCATGATACCCCCATAGCTTTACTGTGGCCAGTGTTTGAGTGCAGGGTATGCATCCTCATCAGCCTGGTGACATCTCTCTCCTCATGGTTGTTTCTGTCCACTGGAAGTAGGCTAATACTAACACTGGGACTCTAGTCCTAACCTAGCTGGTTTCCAGCTTCTAGGATGTAGGAGAGGTTTTGTGTGGCCCCTTAGAGGCAGTGCTTTAATTGATACATTCCATGTGGTAGCTGCTTTTCAGTTACAGTAAGTCTGGGTGATACAAGGTTAATGTGCTTGTTAAAACTGCCTCTGGCTGTGTTCCCTACTTCTCATCCTTATCTCTTTTCTCCCGTCTGCTTGCCTGCCTGTTGGACTACTTGTTACCTAGGGTGGCAGATGAAGCTTTCTACAAACAACCCTTCGCTGACGTGATTGGTTATGTGTATGTTGCTTAACTACTAATTTGGTTTGCTAGTCAACTAGGTAATGAGAAGGATCAGAAATAGTGTTGAATGTCTGAAGGTGACTTCTGGATATTTCAGGGCAGTTTAGGCTAATATAAGCAAATAGCCTTTACATTTTGGACTGAATCTGATCTGAAGTGTGAAGTGCAGCTTTCCTGTAAGGATCCCATACACTGCACAACATCCAGCACTTTCAGGTTGTCCTGTAGTATACATACTACTGGAATTTTGGTAATGACTTCAGTTTTAGGGGTTTACAGCTGTTTCCAGGCCAGTGAACACTGCGCAGCAAGATGCTTTGCCTGACTGTGTGGGTTAGTGTCTGCAGTCTCACATGGGTGCTGTATTTAGTCCTAGTCACTTCTACAGAGAAGCACAATGTTTAACTCTGCATTCTCTGTTATAGGCATTGAGCTCCTGATCTGTGCTCATTTGCCTACGTAATCAGAAAAATATTCAAGCATATAAAGCTCTGCAAGCCAAGAAAAGTAGAAAGGAATCACCTGCCATAAATCACAGTAGCAGAGGTGCATGCATACAGAAATAGGATGCTGTGAGAGAAGGAATGAAAACTATAAGAAGGTGGTATTAGAAAATCTGTGTTAGCTGCTGAGAGAACACTTAGGAGCAGCTCTGTGTAGACATTTTGCCGGCTGTATTCAGTGAGAATACACCCATGGCTTTCAAGCCCCATTGAGTATGCTAGTTTTCGTGGGGTGGAAGGATGACAGTGTTCATTGGCTTGTTCATGTATTTTAATTTCTTCCCTTAATTTGTAGACTGGAATTGAAAGATGGCCATGCCACGGATTATAAGGTGACACCTTTAGAAGGTGTATTGGTGAGCCATGGTGTGGCTTTGAGTGCATTAATATTGAAGGCTTAGTGTGGAATTCATTACCTAACTGTAGGTGGATGTAAACCAAGACGTGTGAAATGATGGATTTACAGGTGGTGTTTGACTTTTCTGAAGTCTCCTGGAGTATTTTTCCTTATTTTCACATATCCAATGCAAATATGGATAAGTGTTGCAGAATAAAACTGGCAGCCTGTTTCCTGAATGTGGGCTAAGCTACTAGTGCATGTTCAGCCAGCTGATCATCTGCATTAAACTCATTCTCATTTTCTATATCTGACTTAAACTTGGTCTCTTTCTTTTCTTCTCTTCACCTTTAAGCACAAACATAAATCATCCTTGCTACAGCCTAGAACAGTTAAGTAAAAAAAATCTTCACTGCCCCTTAAAAGTGTCATGTAACATAAAGTAGCAGTGTTGTAGTGACCCTTGTCTTCAGTGGTGTCTGTAACCTTACCATCCCTGTGAACAGTGCTGAACCCTCATGGGAGAGTCATCTTCACTGCTTTTTCTGTACTGCTTGTTGGAGTAGATGGATTTGGTTTGATCTTGTGATGCAAGCTGCTCTTGCACTTGGGGCAGCTTCCAGGGCCCCACACATCATGTAAACTAGATGCTGGAGTTCAACCCTTGCATTGAAGCAATGCCAAAAGGATACAGCTGGGAAGCCACTGGCACAAACCTGCACATAATGTACAAAGCCTCATTAGTCATCTTAAGGTGATATCAGAGGAAATGTGTTTATCCTGTGAGCTGATCTCAGATGAGTCATCCCCTCTGCCAAGATATGCTTTACTCTATAGCACCCACAAGTATGGGATTTGTGACTTAAATTCCTTTTGATTTGTGCTGCTTCACTGCAGCATTGGGAATCATCAGCACACAGTTTTATGATAGCCTGTAGACCCTGGGCTAATTTAAATCCCTAAGTGGAATCTGTTTTAAGACATGCTTGCAGGGAGTTTAAATTTACAGATGGCAGGTGTCCGATATAAGGCAGCAAGAGGCTTCAGTAGTTAAGACTTGGACATTTCTCCATCAATAAAATGCCTATGTAGGAGTACCTTACTTCCTGGCAGTTTGTGTAGTGACTCCTTAGGCAAAGGCTTAATAACTATTCTTAAAACCAAACACCTGTATTCCAACATTTTACACAGCAATCCTCTGCACTGCTTGTGTATAGCATACTACTGCAACCTACCTTCATCTCCAGGGTTGGGGTAGTGGGAGCTTAAGTAGCTATAATGTCCACAAGCAGCTGTCAGGTCACATTTCTTACGGAACATGCTGAAAGAAACTGCATCCTTGAAGAGGGAAGGAGTGTCTTGTATGTCGGGCATTAACATAAGGTGTGTTGCATTGCTTTTAGGGCAGCTGAAGAAGCCTTCGTGAATGATGCAGAAGAAATTTTTCCAGGCACCGAATGGGAACGTGTGGCTCAGCTCTGTGACTTTAATCCCAAGTCTAGTAAGCAGGCAAAAGATGTGTCCCGCATGCGTTCAGTCCTCATCTCACTCAAGCAGGCTGTGCTGGTTCGCTGAAGGAGGGCACAATGGAAACACTACATATGCAATATTGTAACCGTACTCAGAGCAGCTGTGTTTGCAGTAATCGGATTGTTTCAATGGGTTTTTTGACCAAAACATGATGTATCTAGAGCTGATCATGATTTGATTGCATGTTCTTCCTCATGTTTCCTTACTGTGTCTGAAATGGGAGAATCTCCAGAACTGTAATCTCTGTGCTTTTGTGCACTGAGATGTCACTTTCTACATTACTGGTATTAAAGATCTGTTAAAAAGCAAAATGCGACTCTGGATGAATTAATAAGGTCTCCTGCTCCCTTTCAACAGAGGGTGTTTGAATTGAGTGTGAGCAAACATTTCTCTTAATTGCTGGTGATTGTACCTTGCCTGGTGACTGACCAGCCAGCCATGTTCCTGGTCTCCGAGAGGCTGTTCTGCTTGTCTGTATAAGCTTTCTTAAAGCTCTAGTTTAAAAATTGCTTCCTGGTCCAATTTATTGCACAACATGGAAGCTCTAGGAAACTGGAGCAGCAGGCTTGTTAAGGAGCTTATCTCCCTTCTAGCAGAACTGAGGACACTGCCTTGTGCAGGTGAGCAGTTCTGTGTAGTTTTCTGCTGCAGATCTCAGGTTAGAAATACGGTGGAGGGTACTGAGTAGTTAAAGCCTTTGATATTCTACTACATACTCTGTTCTGCCATGTATGCAATGCTGGCTTCATACACAAAGCCTGTCATGCAGAGGCGGTCTGGGTGGTTCTGAACTATGTCCTTGTCCTCACAGACTCTTGCAGACATTTTCTCTCACCAGGGTGGTGTACTGGAGATCTGGAGAGCAAGAGAAAGGAAGACTTGCACATAGTGCTGCTCCTCCACTGGGCTGGAGCTCTGTCTGCCAAGGTGGTTGAATTTGGAACAAACTGATGCAGAAAGTCTCTGTTCTGCTTCCTTGGCTCCCTAATATCAGCCAGCATTCACAGGTGCTGTGTTCTAGCCATGCTCTGGTAAGGCTTATCTTAACTGTCCATCTTTTAAGAACAGTCTGTTCAGTCTCCAGTAGCTTAACTACTGTGTAGCAGAATTGCTTTAGTATCTAGTGTACAAGCCGGAAGGTTAGTCCAGGCAGTTCAAAGAGGGCTGTGGATGCAGATCACAACTTGCTAAGGTTCAGGGAGTTGCTGCACAGCAGCTGTCTTACTAGCAGCTGCATCCTTTTGGTGGATAGGATACTAAATAAATGGTTGCCAGTTGTGCTTCAATAGGCTGTACCTTGCTGCTGTCTACCATGACTGCAGCTATTCTCAGGTTTGCAAGTATATTCACAAGGTACTGGTGAGTGGTGATGAAAATGATAGTAGGCTGCAGGTCCGGAAGCTTAATTCCATGGAAGAATAAAGCAGGAAAATATTTTTCTGAACTGCAGAGGGATACCACAGGTGAGTTTAATAGGACTGAAGCACAGGGCAAGTCTGTAGAATACTGATAATGCTAGCCTTGACCAATTATGCATTCATCTTCACTGAAAACTTCCCTTCTACTCACCTCAAAGCTCTACAAACACACAATTCTAAAATGAATTGATAATTTAATAAAGAAAACTCCGCTGTGTTAAATATACAGTGTTTTAAACGTTAACTTGCATTTACTGGAATTTGAAAGATCAGATTAGAGGGGTTCTTGCACACGGAGTTATGTAACTGATTAGTCACATTGTCTGATCTCATAGGACGTTGTCTGTGCTAAGGGCAGGGTTTTGAGCTGCAATCCAGAAAATGGATAGACTCTTACATTCAAGGCCAAAGCAACGTTACAGAAGTTCAACCAGTGTTTTATAAGCTGGGTTTGCAGGGGCTAACAGTGTCTGCATTTTTTGTGTATACAACATCTAGCTGTAACAAGCAGCAGCTCTATGGGTTTAGGTTACCTCCTCTTGCTCTTGCGCTGAGGTTTTGAGGGTATTCTCTTCTGCCTTAATTTTATATTCCAGTATGCTAGGTCGCTGTCTGCCTCCTACTGTGCTATGGCTTGTTTCTGGCTGATGCTTTTTTCTGAGCAGCTGGTAAAGAGGGACATGTACAGTTTACTGGCTTGTATTATAGAACAGACAAGGTGTGTTGTCTCTGAAAGAGGATTCCTCCAGTAGTCATGCAGGCAGGCTTGTTCCTCTGCGGAACTGTGGTGCGGCAGCAGCACACTGTGGCACTGAGTGGTAGCGTGCCTCAGGCTGTGCCAAATCTGCAGATCCACAGGTGTTACAGGACACCTAACAACCCAGGCCTTTCTGGTCTGACCTCCTAGGTGGTGGTCCACTTAAGTGTTTTGTTAAGGTCTAGTCCAAGAAGGGAAGGACTACTCAACACTGTTGAACAGGGGAGCGTTTCATTACGTCTTGCATCAGCAATGCAAGTTTTACTGACAGTTGCATATGATTACAGTGTGGTAATGCCATTGTCTACAGTTATAAGCACACATTTAGTCTCTTGCTTTGTGTGGCTGTTTTCTGCTCATGGTAACAAGAAGTAACTTTACCTGGCTCACGGCATGAGATGTGGATGAGGTATAATCTTGCTAGCTTTTTAAAAAGTGCTGTACCCACACTTACCATGGAGTTGTGAAATTGTAATTAAAGGAACCTTTGGGAAAAAAACCCAGGATATTTCTTCAAAATTTTACCTTAAATACAGTCTTCACACACTTTAATAAAGCACAAATTTGGCACTTAATTTGCATTTAAAATCTGTGTAATGTGATTCATGCAGAAAAAGCTGGAAGACCTAGTATTCAGAACACCTGCAGATAATGTTTTAGCACAGTGGTCTAAGTACAAGCAAGGTAAAAGTCACATGATGTGCCATGTCATTTTAGGCTAAGGGAGAAAAAAAGTGTGCTTTCAAGCATGTGAAGTTGTCTTCAGCTAGCAGGAACACTGTAAGAGTAATTTGTGAAAAGCAGCATCGTTCTCTGATTTTATACCAAACTGCAATGTACAAGGTGGCTTGGGCACCACAGCAAAATACACAGTTTGATGTTCTTTTGTGTGAACTTCCCGAGTGAACCAACCCAGAGGTGCTACAGCTGTATGTGCAAACTTAAGCAAGGCTTAAGAAAAATGCTTCTTTCTGTGTCGTCTTCAGAATCTCGTGATGTTTAGTTGCCACTGAAACGTATTATGTACCCACAGTATGAAGCATCTGCTGCTGTATTGTGGAGCTTGGTGCCAGCCTAAACAACTCTCCTGAATACATGGCTTTTGCACCCGAACTTCAGTTGCCAAAGCACTAGTTCTAATGTGCCTTTGATAAACTGTTTTCCAAACACAATGATCTGGAATTGTCCAAGGGGTGTGCAGTCCAGGTGGTTTACCTTTTTTTTTTTTTTTCCTTCTTTGAACTCTGCACAGTGTTTGAAAGGGACACAGCAGTCAGATTTCACTGATGCAGACTGAATTGGAGTATAACACTGTCTGTGATGTGTTTTTGTGATACCAACTTGACATTGCCTCTCTGATACTATGTCCAAGTTTCTGACAATTTTGATACACTTCAAGCACTGTACTCCTCCATTTAAGACCAGCAGAAGACTAAGACACTAATTTCAACTGTTTGGATGGCCAACTGAAACCTCAAAATACAGAATAACTGAACTTGCTGCTCAGGAGATCAAAAAAAATTCCAGATGTTGATGCTGTACTGCTTAGCTCTGTGACTTGCAAACCACCAGCAACAATCTGTAAAAGGATAGGGCCTCCTCATGGTCCCAAGTCCTGACTGGTTGGGGGTTTTTTATGCTTATGCAGAGCTGTCATGGACAAAGCAGCCTTTTTCCACCAGATGCAAGGATGAGGAGCAATGCAGTATAGGGACTGGTAGAAGTCTTAATGCTGTAGTTTATAATTCACATAACCAATCTGAGAACTCCAGTTTTAAGTCACTTTCCAACCTTTTGGCATGCTAACGTTAAGTACTGCTGGTACCTGCTCATGCAGTGCTGATTATAAACAGGCATGTCCCTGAGGGGTCTCATCCTGCCCAAGCCCGAGTGTAAGGCCATTCTTTGAGGGCTGGACAGGGGCTAAGGCTTCAGCAGTTAGGATACTGCAAGCTCTTACCCGGGACGCTCCAAAACAAAACCTCCTCCTCCACAGGCGGTATTAGCAGATGCTGCCAATACAGGTATCGAGAAGGCACTGCTTCTTTAAGCTCTGAAATGCTGGTGACAGCTGGGGAGAGTTCAGCTGTTGTTTTGTGCTTTCTTCCCTCCCAGTAATGTATGTAAGGGCTGGTTTGCCCTAATGAGAGCCCAGGACTTTCATGGTATAGGTTGCTGTGAAGGACACAGGGCCAGCACTAAGTAGCCAGAGAGCACAGTACTGCAGGTGTTCTGTGGACATCTGATGTTTGCTTCCCCCTAGGACTGACTGGATACAAGTGGGAGCTAGTGTCCATAAAATCTCTGGTCCTCAATAAAGTACCTGAAATGCAAGAGGTTTCTCAACAGGGGAGGAAGGAGAAACAAACATAAGATTATTATTATTCATTTAAATATGACTTTTATTCTTTCTGATTTTATAAAACCACAAACTTCTTAGGGAAAAGCACAAGGCATTCTGCAGCAATTGCACTTTTGCAGCAGGTTCTTGTCCAGCTGACAGAAAAAAATATTTTCAAAAGCATTTGAAGAACCATTTTCTTAACAGGACTAGATGTTAAAGCTGTTCAGAGTAAAACTTTTCAAATGTGTTTTAGTCTCATGTTTTCTCTATACCTGCAACCTCCCTTCAGCCTCCAGGGAACAACTAGAGTCTGGAATATCAAAAATTCAGAAGGTCTGGAAAGCAAAAGCCTGGTCCCACTTTTAGTCAGGCACTCCTTGTGATGCTAGAGGATGGAACGATCAAGTAGCAGGGCTCCTCTCTGTTCTAACCTCAGTACTGTTAACTCCTGACCTGAGCTACTCTCACCGTAAAACAAAGCCCATTTCCCCGTGACCTGCTCATGGAGTTACGCTTTGGTACTGAAGTAGTGGGAAGTACCAAGTAAACCAAGACACATAGGAAAATGGACTAAGAACTCCGGGTGACATAAAGCTTACTACAACTTTGCAAACGGTTAAGAGCCAGTATCTGCCAATTCTGAGAAAAAGAAATAAAACAGAAGCTGTGCTATCACTCCTGGAGACATCAAAAAGGAGATCTGGTGGCGTTTCTGACATCGGCTATGAAGACAGGAGTTCTCAGTAAGCACTCCTTGCGGAAGAGAGGATGAAGTGAAGGTAGCCAGTGTAGATTATATCCCAGAATTAGCTAGTAGAGTCGTTCACTATACTAACAGCTGTTCAGTCCAAGATTGTTACACAGCAGAGGGCAGCGGCTGCAGAAGGGTGTTTCATTCTGGATAGAGAAAAAGTTCAAATGTGGAAATAGCTCCTTTTATTCCCCTGTATTAGTACACTACTGGCCTTCTGAGAATATGATATGTATATGTATATATGCCTGAGTTAGATGTCAAAATAGGACATTAAATGCAGGTCAGAGGATGGTCTTGTGATTGTTCTTCCACAGACAACTCCTTTCTGCGACGGTCGAACAGTTAGATGGGTCTGGTTTTCAATGTCTCCTAGTGTCAAATAGTTATTACTACAGTATCTTGAAAATGTGCTAAAAAGCAGCTGGATAGAGAGAGGTATATCAAGAAGGACTAGTTAAACAAACCACTGTTTCTCTAGGCAAGCCTTCATTGGTATTTGACATATTTTGCTCCCAGATTTCTGAACGTCTTGAAGGTGAGGATGCGGCTCAGATTTGACTTTCCATCCTATAAACTGATGCTGAATGCAGGATAACACTGCACCCAAAACCACCACAACTGCTGAGGAGCAGCACTGTGTCATGCTGCAGTGGAAGTCTTCTTGAAAGGTACAGTCTTTATGATCAGATGCACCACGTAGCTGAAATTCAGTTAACTGGCTACCAAAGAATCAACAGTCCCGTCGGCTAATCTGGTAGACAAAGTAGTACACTAAGTCCCTTGAGAAAATCCCAAACAATAAAAATCAAATAATTTACTGTTGACTGTGGCCAGAAGACAAAAATGCTCGCTGATACACTTGTCAGTTTGTTTGGACTGCTCTGCAGGCTGTAGGCTCACTAGACCATGGTCCTTTTCCTTCATATGCAAAGCTTCTAAAACGAGAATCTGCCCTCTAAAGATGATGTAATAAGCAATTGCCTCCACCAAGTCCTTCATGGACCACAAGTTCTAGATGCAGCGTTTTTGATGGTAGGGGCAACTTCCCTTGTTTCCACCCATTTACTACCTGCTATTGGTGATTACATCTCATTTGCTTTCTGGGGTGGACGCTTCGAAAGTGAAAAGCTGGTCACATTGCAGACTTCTCATTTCACACAGGTGGGAAATGAGATATGGATCCCCAAGTGTTAGCTATGATTTGACACACCATACACATATTCCCCACCATACATCAAGATATGCTCATAAATAAATTCAGCTACACTTAAAGCAACATATAGGCTTACCAGCCAAGGTGATTAAAACCAACAGAATTGCACATTAATTTCTATGAAGTCAGATGAAATTTAGGAAAAATTGAAAAAAAAGAAAGATAATACCTCTATTAGGAAATGCTGAAGTAGTCAGCAACTATTCAGAACACTACTCTGACTCAGTAGCTGCACTCAAAGAAAGTTTGGGCAAGAAGTATCCCCTCCACTGATTAGGAATTTGAATAGTCTGTTTCTAGAATTCTTCCAGGTACCTAGTATATTCTACGTGTAGAATAATCCAGCACCAGGCTAGCAGCCCCAAGCAGAGCAGGATCTGCTAGATTTGAGACCACCACATCCACAGTTTTAACAGAGGACAGAGCCTGCCGGTTTATCACATCTTTGACAGCATTAACATAGTGGCTAGCTAGAACTCCGGAAAGGATCACTAGAGAGGGGTTCATGGTGTGCAGGATGTTCACAACTCCAAGGCCTAATGCTGTCCCAGCTGAAAAGATAAAATAAAAAGAAATTAAGTAAAATATACAAAGCAGTCCAGGCATCAATAGTTGAAATAGGTCTGTTAGCAGCAAATGACGCTGTCAGGAAAGCATTTTGAGTTCACAGTATCAGACAACATGGGTTTGCTATTAATTTTCCAAAAGTAAAAGGAAAAAAAGGCCATTTCAGTGCACAATAACGCATCATCCAACGATACAAATATGAAAGACAATCTGTTACCACGCTTGTAAACTAAGAGAAAGTAGGAAAGCATTACTCTACCATCTTAGTGCTATCAGCTACGTGTGAGGAGGAGGACTGTGTTTAAAGCTAGTAAAAACAGTGAAATATCCCATGTAAATTGCCTTTGCTTGCTCAGACTAGCCATTCACTTGCCTACAATGAAATACCCCCAAATTTTCCAATATGCAAATGTTGAGACCTCTTTTTTTTTTTAATGTTGTAGAAGCTTTTTATCTTTCATTTATTGGAGCAGAGACTTAATACACACTTCTGCTCCTCACATGTCCTCCAACATTTACATTTAACATTTCGTTACCATTAGTAATTTTTACACAGAGACATCCTCAATGTGTAGACTTGTGTTTGTGGTGTTACAGTGCATTACCATTTCTGTATCCCCAGAAAGTTAAGTGTGGGACAGTTCCACCCTTTTGGCTATGTTCTCACCTGTTCTGAGAATGCTGTCTGCTTTTGTGTTCCCAAGTTTAGCTGCTTGAATGAGATGTGCAGCACTAACCACCTCCTCCTTCTTCATTGACATTCCTTCTACTAAAAGCATATCCTCTGTTTGAAAAGGAGAGAAAGCGAAGAAAACACGGTGATGTGCTAAGTCAAGAAATGGAGGGTGACAAACAGGCAGTTAAGACCTTTACATCTCTTACTTGTATACTCAAGCGTGAATCCTGAGCAATCTGTCCATCCCTGAGTTTAGCAAAAGCAGTCATATCTGTATTATTCAGGGAACAACTTGTAGAAGCAGGGAATCAAACTCAAACAATTTCAAACCCAAAAACATGCTTCTGGCAGTTCTGAGACCAGTGGTGCCAAATGTGGCTTGCCTGCATGTTGCCATCACTGAAAAGGAGTTGTACTGTACTACACAGGCTGGGGTAGCACCTGGACTGGCCATGCACAGGAATCCTATCTGGTTACCTGTACACCTATTCTCATCTTCTCCTAGAAAGAGATGGCAGGTCTGTTTTTTTTAATATAATCTTTTCAAATTTTTTCCTGTACTGCAGTTTGAGCCACCTGCTCTAGTGGAGGGTGTCCCTGCCCATGGCAGGGGGGTTGGAACTAGATGGTCTTTAAGGTCCCTTCCAACCCAAACCGTTCCAGGATTCTGTGAATTCCGTAATCATGTTTTCAAAAACAGAGTACATAGATACCATCATGCAGTTTCTTAGCTTCTCTCTGCAATGCTATTCCAGAAGCATATGCTTCTATACATCCTTGGCTACCACACAAGCACTCTGGTCCATCTAAAGATACGACGATATGCCCAAGCTCAGCAGCACAGAAAGAACTGCCATGGATCAATTCGTGTTGATGAACGATTCCACCTCCAATTCCTGCAAAGATATGAAAACTTGTACAATCGAAAAACAAACAAACCCCACGGTTTTAAAGGCCCCAATTCTGCAGGACATTTACATTTGCTTATTCTAATACAGATAAAATAAAATACATGCATCAGTGGTCTCCTTTACTGGAAATCAAAAATTACAAGTTACTGAAGACCTCTTCTCTGTTTGACACACCTAATAAGCAAGACCACAGCCCACTCCTACTCCTGTATGTATCAAAATGGTATATAATGCTTCTCCTTTCTTAAAAAGCGTATGGATGGTACTGACTACTATGACAGATCTTTTAAGCTTGTGAGTCATGCTCTTTATGCACAAAACTAGCTTTTCAAGTGGCCTTAAAATTCTGCATTTCAGAGGGGATGTTTTAATGATGTATTTGGACAGCTGAACCTGTGTGCTAAAGAGCCAGGACGCTTAAATCTATAATCCTTTGCTGCCCCTTCCAAAACCCTGGGTGGGGATTCATCAGCTAGTTACTACTGCCACCATTCTAAATGACTGTGTACTTAATGAATGAGAAAAGTTACCCCACATTTGCATTTGAGATACAGTAAGCATCTTCTGTCATGTTCAGTGGCTTATCTTCTAGATACATCGCCTGATCTGACCTTTATTTCTGCAGCTGCAAAGAGAATTAAGCTATAAAGCTTTAAAAAAAAAGGCAAAATTATTCCAGCTAAAATTGCCTAGATATTCCTTATTTTGAAAAAATGGTTTGCCTGCATAACTGTATCAGCAGGACTTCTTTTATCAAGAAGCTTACACTATGCAAAACATTTCATTTGCCTGAATAAATTAAGAAGTAACCTCAAACAAACAAATGGATATAGTGGAAAAAGAATTTTTGGTTAAAGAACCTAATATATTGGGGTTTTCCAGGCATGGTGGTGTTATGCTTCAAGATCAGCTGAGCCTCTGAGTGACGGCGCTGTTATTTTGACGTTGAGTTTCACTGAATAAAACCTACCCACCTGTACCAGTAATGAGCGTTACAAAATTTTCTATTCCTTTTCCATGACCAAATTTCCTCTCTGCCAGAGCAGCACAGTTCCCATCATTGTCCACCCAGACTGGCAGATGCAGAGCATCAGATATTGGAGTTCTGAGATCCACAGAGCTCCACTCTTGAATGAGTTTTGTAGAGTGAAGCACAATTCCTTCTCGGGGGTTTACCCGTCCACCTGTGGAAATACCTAAGTCCCAGAAACATAGGAGAGAAAAATCAAAACTAAGCCTGTGCAATACTTTAAGATCTATTTTTCTCCTTGCAATGACAAGTATTTTAATTTCTAATACTAGGCTTTGAAGCAGAGTGTGAAAGTAAAAATTTCTAAGTATTACTGGCAGTGCATCTGACAAGTAAAGATAACTCACAGAACGCCACTGCTCTAATCACAATGCAACCAGTATCTTAAGACTAACTACATGTGTAATGGTTAGTGTTGGTCAGAAAGTTAATGTTCCTACTTCAGGCAAGGTTGCAGCAAATCACTTCATACTTGTGTTTCTTTTTAGTTATGTATGAAAGACATATAATAGCAAACTGTACAAAATAAATTGTTCAAGCCCTGGAACAGTAGAATTATCCTGAAATTTGCTGTAACTCTCAAGATTTAGAATGACTAAAAATAATCACTGGACTTTCAGTAGTAATTTCTACTTAAAAATACAGTTTTCCAGAAAAATTGTGACTGTATTCTGAGATTTGTCTACTGAACAGAATAATAGCTAATATAGACATTAATCAAACCAGTTTTCTGTGGTTGGAGAGGCTTTCAAAGTTGATGGACTCTGTCAGGACCTCTGAAAAACAGGCCACTGTATTATGGAGGTATTTCACTCTAGATGACAAAGTCTTAACACTTTATCTATTATTCTTGTACAGAGATTACATACTTGTCACTTTTCCTAAAGATGTTCAGAAAAAGAGTGTTCCAGGGTTAACACTATGATACGAAGCAGCTACAATAGCTGCAAGACAAGCAGCTGAATTGAACATTGTAGCTCTGAGACCCCCCCAAAAAATCCCACTTTGTAAACAACAATTCATCTCAAAGAGTTGTGGTCGATGGCTCGTTGTCCGACTGGAGACCAGTGACGAATGGTGTTCTTCAGGGAACAGTAGTGGGACTGGTATATTTAAGATCTTTGTCAGCCACATGGACAGTGGGATGAGTGAGCCCTCAGCAAGTTTGCCAACGACACCAAACCGGTTGGTGCAGTCAACACACTGGAGGGAAGGGATGCCATCCAGAGGGACCTGGACAGGCTGGAGAGGTGGGGCTGTGCCAACCTCATGGAGTTCAACAAGGCCAAGGGCAAGGTCCTGCACCTGGGTTGGGAATATCCCAAACACAAGTACAGGCTGGGGGGAGAATGGAATGAGAGCAGCCCTGAGGAGAAGGGCCTGGGGGTACTGGTGGATGAAACGCTGGACATGAGCCAGCAGTGTGTGCTGGCAGCCCAGAAAGTCAACCGTATTCTGGGCTGTATCCAGAGAAGCATGGCCAGCAGGTTAAGGGAGGGGATTCTCCCCCTCTACTCTGCTCCCGTGAGACCCCACCTGGAGTGCTGCATCCAGCTCTGGGGCCCTCAGCATAAGGAGGATATTGACTGGCTGGAGCAAATCCAGAGGAGGCCACAAAGAAGATCAGAGGGCTGGAGCACCTCTCCTACAAAGAAAGGCTGAGAGAGTTGGGCTTGTTCAGCCTGGAGAAGAGAAGGCTCTGGGGAGACCTTACAGCAGCCTTCCAATACCCGAAGGGGCCTACAAGGAAGCTGGAGGGGGACTTTGTACAAGGGCCTGTAGTGACAGGACAAGGGGTAATGGGTTTAAACTGAAAGCAGGGAGATTTAGATTAGGTATCAGGAAAAAATTCTTCACCGAGAGGGTGGTGAGGCACTGGAACAGGTTGCCCAGGGAAGCTGTGGATGCCCCATCCCTGGAAGTGTTCAAGGCCAGGCTGGATGAGGCTTTGAGCAACCTGGTCTAGTGGAGGGTGTCCCTGCCCATGGCAGGGGGGTTGGAACTAGATGATCTTTAAGGTCCCTTCCAACCCAAACCATTCCATGATTCTGTGATCTGAGAACCTGTCAGCAATTACCTAACAGAAACAAAATACCCAATGTCAATCTGTGAAGGTCTCCCTAGGATTTTAAGAACCAAATGTTTATTACAACAAAATCTTATTTAATGCTTTGTTGTTGACTCAGCAATAGCTTAGTAAAACGTGTCTACTTTTTCTAAATGCCGTAATTCTGTCATTGATGTGAACAACTATGGAATTAGCAGCAGATATCTCTTCATCCTCTTTTCTCTACTGTCAGCTCTCAAAAGAGAACTGAAATACTGCCTAATAGCATTAAATAGATAGGTCTCATAAGTACCTCTATGCAGCATTTGTGTATAGATCTGGGCCTCTTTTAGTTTAAAATCTGTGGTTTGTAAAAGTAAAAAAAAAAAAATTTTCAGTAACAGCTGCTAGTGTTCTTTGGGCCTGACAGTCTTTATTTTGCCCTTATTTTCATAGTTTTTTAATATAAACATTGTGTTTTGAGTGAAAAACCCCAACAACAGTAACAAAATTGAACTGACTGCAGAGCTGATGCCATCTAGACTTATTTGATCATCGAGACAAGATGTTGAATATTATGATTGCCTTTCAAAGTCCCACCTTTTAATCACTCTGCAAACCTGTTTTATATTACTGAGAGCTCTTCAATCAAAGCTATGCTCATGCAGCTAGTATTTTGAGTGCTGACAGCAGTTTATAGGACTAAAAGGAGGAAACCACTTTTTTCATTGCTTTCTGTTAGTAGCTCCTTCCCCTTGTTCATTACCAATTGTTATTACTTTTACCCTTGCCTGTGATGGCTGGAAGGCGGCCAGCGTTAATGACAAAGCAAAAGGAAAGTTTTTTCCCCAGATATAAACATCTGTGAACCAGTTTATGGTTTCTTTATCCTAATAGATGTAGCTGACTGTGAACTGTTCTTAAGATACTTGCAATAGCGACTACTGCAAAGTTTACAGTCCTTTCTACCGGAACTATGAGTCTTTCAAAATGTAACATTTGGAACAACCCAGATTATTTTGTTGTTTAAATCCTGTGTATTAGCCAACAGATAGCTAAGAGATAACAGGTATCAGCCAATGGTCTGAAAGATTTGATTTGAAAAGTCTGACACATTTCTTCTCATGGCTTTGTGTATTTAACATTGTTCTGAAAAATACTTGTGAAAGAAGTTCAAATTAGCTTTTCTTTGTACAGTGTGAATCGGGTAAGTTTTGGTCTGAAGCAAACTACCTTTCTTTTGGAGCATTTCTGAGCTATAATGAAGATTCTGTGTACTCCTTAAAAATCCAGGACACACTAACTGACACCTTCATAAATAACTACTATCTAAGACCAAAGCTCCCAGTCACCATTAGGCTGAAGAAGTCCTGCCTGGTTACACACAACATAACTTGGAACTCTACTACAGTGTAGGTAAACTGTTAATCAACAAAAAAGCTACTTTCGTCTCCATTAGCAGCAAATTTAATCTAAAGTTTTGGCCTTTTTAGGCTGCCCTAATGTATTCTGCTGCACAGTTGATCCTGACCATAAAGAAAGTCTTACAGACAGCAGGGGAAACTTGACTCAGCCGCAGCTGTGTCAAGAGCTGTTTCAATATACACTAAGCATCTGACTCATATTTCCAAGACTGGAGAGAGCCTCACAATCCACAAGATCTGTGTATCACACACTTTAGATACAGTTTAGATATAACTTAACAGATCACTTTCACGGCTGTTACAGACTGGGGCAATGTCAGTCTTTATAGTCAGCTTCTGGTTTTCACAGACGTTTAAAACAGTTTGTGTGCTAACAGTGTAACTTAAGATCCATTCCCGAAAGGTGTTTTAAATAAATCAGTGATTTAATTTCATATTGAAAAAAACTTAGATTAAAAGACAAAGTTAGTTTTTGTTAACTTACCTACTCCCAAAATTCTGCAGTTCACATTTACTGCCTCCGATGCAGCCTCTACACACATCTTTAGAATTAATTCCAGTCTGTCTTCATAAGTTTTTGGGTTGAGTTGTGTATACTTCTTAACTATTTCCCCCTATAAATTAAAAACAAAAAAAAATCACCCCAGAAGTATACTTTATGATAGAATTTCTCTTCAATTTAAACTACAGGTCAACTTGAAAATGGAGCCATTAACTTCTCTCTTTAAAAAAAACACATGAATGTATGCCTTAGATCTTGGTCCTACTGGGTGTTTTGTGCAAGACTCCTGACTTGCACAAGCTCTTGAGGACAAGTTTACAAGATCAGGCGTTACTTTCTGCTTCTGTAATCAACCTCTCCTGTTTGAAATAAAATACGTATTTCAAGGAACATATGTATTGTGTAAGGAAATACCACAGGAGCTACTGGTTAAACTGCTGTTAGGAGTAAACCATGACATAGCAATACACTTAAGCTCTAATATTAAAGTGTTAAAAAACCCGTGAGAGTAGCAATTGATAAGAGGACAGAAACCCCATACTGCTTAAAGAATAAAATGTTCCCAAGTTGATTGCATTAAAGTTTTGCATGGTGTCACAGACACTGCTATTTTAACAGCAGAAGGAGAGTCAGCCAGACAGAAATGCTAGAAATTTCAATGCAAACTTTACTTTAATAACTTTTTTCCTAAGCAATTACACTTCTGAGTCACTTGAAATATTTCTGGAGTACCATCTACTTACTGTGTTGTATGTTGTATGGGGGAGGGAGGATCCAGGAGGAAGAAATGGGTTATTTTCAACCCTCAGAGTCATGCAGTGGTAATGAAAACGTTCATTATGCATGCCTGAATCTGTGGGTACTAAGGAACTAATCTTACTGTTGTGTTAATGTTGCAGGATTAGGCCAGGAAACTGCAGAAGATGTCATGTTGTCGTTGTTATTCTCCCTATTTTATCCCCAGTACTCTATAATGTATCTAAGTGAACAGCACTGTATTAACACAAGTAAACAGAGTACTAACAAAGACAGTGTTGTGGTTTGGCAAGGGATGGGAATCAAAGGAAGTTATTTTAGAAGACAAGAGTGCAGCAAACAGTATCAGGAGACACAAGAGCTTTTAAAAGGAGCTTTTTGAAAACTCATTTTCTTCACAAAAAGAAAATTACACCTTCAACTCTGCCTTTTCCTGTTAAATTATTACATCTGTGGTGTAAATTTTATTACGAAACTCTGATCCTTTTCAGTCTGACTTGCTAACATTCCAACTTTCATAAATGCCACCTCAAGCTGCACACTGCAAAATGGACATGACTTGTTTACATTCTTTTTTTCCAGGCTGTGTTGGCAGAAAATGCGGTGTCAGATTTACTTCTAAAAAAAAAAAGACAACTTCTAAAAGTAGAATTAAGACCTTCAATTTACATAGGCCTTCATCTTTCTGCAGGCAGCTTTTCTTCCTGGGTAACTGATCTTGTTATCTGGAAGTAAGCTGTGTAACGGTAGGAGCGATTGTCCAATACTGTTGAAAAATAAAAGCCAAAAGACTTTTCAACATCAATTTTATTCATCCCTTTAAAGTGCTGCAGAGGTCAGGATTCTGATGGGATTTTTTTTCTCTCCAAATGGGAAGATGGGTATCTAAATGAGTTAAAAAGTTTCAGTCCTAACCATCCTTTCATTTATCAACCTAGATGAGAATTATTTCAAATATTTTTACACCATCACCAAGTAATTTTTATCCCATAAGCTTGAAGCTCACTAGTTTAAATAGAAACTTTGTGGGTTTTTCACTGATCTGGATAATCAGCTGATGGTCATGGGTGTATTTACTTGTTTCACTGTAAGATGCCTTTGCAAATGACCTCGCACCAGATGGATACTGATCCTGTTTTGGTAGCCTCACTTGCTGTTTTTTGAGACTTCAGTTTTTGTTATGTTTGCCAAGCATGAACTTGTGTTGGCTGTCAAGTATTTGTAATATGTTGCCTAGGACTGGCAGAGCTATCCAAGCAATGCAAACTTATCAGTGGTATGGCACAGGCAAAGGAAAACTTCCTACTGTGCCATTACCAGAGTTGAGGAGCTTCTGAGCATGGAGACACTCAAATCACAGTGTATCCCTAAACCTGAATCTCTCTCCATACAGCCTTTACAAGCCTAACTTCAAGCCTGTTTCAAATGTGTTACTTTACAAGAACAGAAGCATTTCAGACTCAAAACTCACTCAATCTTTAAAGTCTCCATGAATTCTAGTGCATGTATCAAATTGTACTTATGCTGATGATGGTATTAAACCACCAGACATCTCTTTTCATGCATCAAAGCATACAATCACCACAATTAAAAGAAAAAAAAAAAAAAACCAAAATCCAAACAACAAACCAAAAACCCTGGTAGGAATTTTATATCATCATACAACTCAAACCCACCACCCTTTTCCAAAGCAAGATCAACAAACTTAATTCAGCTGGTTTTACGAGACCTTTTTAAACTAATTCTTACTAATTCAGCAATGAAGACACCATACCCTCCCAGATATCTATTCCAGCCTTCTCTTGCATTGACAGCTAAGCTGGATAAAAAGAAAAAAAATCAAAATCAAACTTTATTTTCCCTTCCACTGTTTTATTACATTACAACCTGTTCATACACAAGTGAATCTGATTCTCTTCATGGAAGAGGTTTCTACGTATCTGAAGGCATTTTTTCCCCCCCCCAGACAGTCTCCTCTTTCCTAGACTAAACAATTCTAATTTCTTCAACATTTCCCCTGTTTTCCATGTCTGTAATAATTACTGTTGGTTTTCCTCCTGACTGTCTCTCCAATTGGTGTAATTTCTGTGGTGGGATGCATTACAATGAACACTGTTCCAGCTGAGGCTCAGTACTGTCTGACCAATTACGCTTCTGTGCACTAAGATACTGACAATTTTTGATTGCTGGCTGTTCTTCTCCTTGTAGAAGAGATGCAATATTCTGTATGCTGAACCCACTCACCATGAACCCACCACTCTCCCTCAGTAATCTGCTTTGCTAGATGCTGGTTATTACTCTGTGTGCATTACATGACTGTGTAAGGCTGCAGGGAAGTAAAAAGACTGCTCTTGGAGCCTTTCCCTTTTTTGCTTGACATATAAAAAGTTGCAGGGTGAACCAAGCCATCTTTTACACAGAACCAACACATCTGAAAGTTCTCTATTCTCCGATGTCTCTATGACTTCCTACAGAGAGGGAGCAGCTAGGACCATATACTAGCAAATGGGCTTTGCTAGTTTAACAGTAGTCTTAGGAGAGCTAGCCCCTAGGCAGGTTCTGTCAAGACTGCATGAGAGGTGCAACAAGTAATGGAAAATCTACTTTACCCCTCAACAGCAAAAGGCAGTAAGACTGCTTTGTTTTGGAACTCTTTAGAATCGTAAGACCATATCCCCACTGTAGGAACAGAACAACAAAGCCAAATGGAGTTGGCAGTATATCTAAAAGCACAACAGAATATTTACCTTCATACTGACAATTGCTACTCGTAGATTTGTTCCGCCTAGATCCACAGCCAGAGCACTCTGTGTCTCTAGAATATGGTCAATATCTTGAGAGATATTATCTTTGACAGGAGGAAAACAGAATTTCTTTTGCAACGGCTCTTTGAGGTCAATAGATTTAAGGAACTTCAAAATCCTTGGAACAGCATTACCATCTCCATATATTTTTGAGCTATAATGTAAAAAAAATGAAAAAAATGGAAACAACACTGCAATTGATGAAATTCTTTCTATGACAGAAGGCTGTTAACACTGTCATTACGAAATTATGATATGGCTACTAGAACAATACTGCATCTCACACAACTTGAGTCTGTATGGATATGGTAGACAGTCTAAGTAGCTTGAATATCACACAACAGATTGTGCAAGTTTGACCTTAGCTCCATTCTGGAATACGAACCATGGAATCTAGAAAACTGGAAAGGTAATGACACCAAATAAAAAAAAGTGCATTTAATGAAAGGACCCACATAATAAAGCTCTAAAATTATGGAAAGTTTATGTATGTGCTGCTAGTGCAGATGAGATGTACTTATGCGGAAGACAACTATGTAATAATAAACAGTACATTCACATCAGTTTTCAACATAGAAGTCTGGTTTTAAAATATCATCATACATAGTGTCAGATATTTGGTATTACAGAATTCAGTTTTATTAGTGTATTGAGGTTCGTAAGAAACGTACTTTTGATTCTTGTACTTAATCAGACAAGTATCTGTTGAAGCTTGTAACGTAAGAATTTACAAGTTGAAGAGCTGAGGGTCAGTATGGTGTGGCTGAAGGGTAACAAAAAGCAGCTCCCTGAGGAGCTTGCACTCAGGACTCTCTACATATCATGCCTGAGGTCAGTCCAGCTATAAAGTAGCGTGTTGTTCATGCATGAGTCAGAGGTAGGCAGACAGGATGTCCTCCCCCATGCATTCCACTCAAACATGATGAACCACCTCAGGACTAAATAAATACCTTTTACGCTACTGCTTTAACATCCCCTCCAGTGAAGCACCACGAATCTACTTACCATGGATACTGTTTACCAAACTGCAGCTGTAGAGCATGGAGAATCTTATCCTGTGTATCAGCATCACGAACGTGAAGAACATTTTCACCTAGATGACAAAAGTAAATATAATAGGACAGGTCAGTGCCTCAAATTACATTAGAGGATACAAACTGCTTTAGAAATAGAGAAGAAAATTATTTTTGTTTCGACTGAGCAGAAGAGACTCCAGCCAGACTGTTATCGCCCTTCACCTACTTCCAATAAATTAATGGCGACTCCTCTGGTACGCTGTCATGCACTGCAAAACACTGGAGTAGAACATCAGCCTTCAACAGAATTCAATTATTAAATTAAAAATACATAAATAAAAACACATGGGGATAAATGGCTATTTATGTCATATCTGCTTATCTGTGAAATACCTCAGTGCAGTTACTTCCCGAGGTGGTGAAGAGTTCATATTTTTTGCAGTGAAATTTTAATACATGTCAAACATCAAACTAGCTATAAAGGAAAACAATTAGTTGCCTATTCAGCTAAATGGAATCCACTACAAATGGAGATATATCTAGAGATTTTAGCTCGTCTAATTCGTCTATAGATAAAAGACCCATTATCTTACATAAAACACACAAGCAGCACTAACATGATACAGGAATAGCCAGTGAAACTTTAAAATTGGTCAAAAATCATGTTGCACTGATACTGGAAGATAACCTGCATCACACATTCATTTGAGTTTCTCCTGTGGAACAACAAAAAAAAAAAACTCAGAACCATGAGGAAATAAAAGTAGCTAAGCAAACACATACCTGTTTCTCTTCCTGTCTGACGCGTCCCCAAGTTGATGACAGGCGTACCAAATGCTCCCACCTCTCTGACACCACAACTGCTGTTACCAATCATACAACCAGCATGAGCAACTAGCTGAATGAACTGGTCAAATGGGACATGCTTTACTGCCCGAAAATTGGGATGATGTTCAATGCCCTTCTTCCTCATCACCCGAACCATCTCTTTACTTCCTACAGAAAAACATGCAGTAGAATAAATGGTTCAAGTTCTGTTGTTAAACTGGAAGTCCACACCTGCAAAGGAGCTAATAGGTGTTCACCAAGTTGAAGTTCTGAGTCAGTTTTGTTCTCTCTTCATCCTCACAGTGTAAATTGCAGAGCTGGGCACTTAAGCCCAAATTTAATCCCAAAATCCACTGCAAAGAAAAAATTTGTAGTTTTTAGTTAATTCACGAGGCACTAATATTGCTTCTACATGTCACACCGTTTCCCTTCATCTTCTTCCCCACACTGAAAAGCTGAAATGTCTTCCAGCAACATGAACATGGAGCTGCATTGGATGCACAACTGATGCTGAGATGACCCAGCTATTCCCGTGTGGATGAAGGTTCTGCAATAAAAACACTCCATAAGACCCAGTGTATGCTTTAAAGACAACCTCTTATGTGACCCCCTGTAATGACGGTATTTTACTCACCTGCATCCACATTAGGGAATAGAACAAGTGTTCTCTTGTTGAAGGAGATGAGCGCATCTAGTGTCAGCTCAAACATCTTTATGGAATGTTTAATATCTGTGGTTACAGGATGTTGCAGGGCAACTATATAATCTCTGGGTTTGACATCTTCCCCTATGCAAATGAAGTCCAAGAAAAGTTTATTAGCACAGAACAGTACAAGGAATGCAGGACATACTTTCAAAGCTACCGATGTGAAAGTGCTGTACAGCAGAAAATGGAATTTTCCACGAAGTAAGAACAATGAGCCAAATATTTTGCAAAACAGGGAGCTGTTTTGCAAGCCTTGTTAATGACTATACTTCTGAAGAGGAATGAAGGACTGATAAAGGTTGTCGACTATGCACTTGAAGAGGAGCATAGGGCTGATAAAAGGGAACATCCTGGCTCTGAAAGGTGGATAGTTGCCACAAGGCGTGAAGTCAACAGTATCTAGAGTAAAGGCGGCAGGGGGATATCAAGACCTCCAGCTCAATAAATGCCCTCTCCTCAGTTAAGACCACCCCTCAATAAGCATGCACCTTGATTTAGAAGGACACTGTGTCTTTAAACAAAAGCAGAGAATACAATAAACCAATGAGATTTGTTATGATGAGTTACTAACCAATTCATGTAGAAGAAGGTGGATCTTGATGTTTGCTTAACAGGAAGTTAAGTGGAGTACCACCTAGCCTCCATATCTGCGTGAATACGCAATAATACCACACCTCTGCTCTGCGTGTGTATTGGTGTATTGCATACTGGGTGAATGATTCCACTTCTCGGACAACTAAAGCCTAAAGAGTCAAGGCACTGAATGGGGTATCTAACACATAAATTTGAATGCTACAGTAAAACTCAAGAGAGCAACGGGAAGATCTAGCTTGTTATCTGCCTCTCTAGTTCAGTCACATAACTGTAGAGACCACTACCTAAACCCCAAAAGAGTGAACTTGCATGCCTATATCTAAAGCTTTGCAAGACTATCCTATGGTCAAGAGCCTGTTTGCACACACAGTGTAAGTCTAGAATAACATGAAAACCCTGAAGCTGTTCAGGATTTCTGTCACTTGTCCATCCTGAAGCAAAGACTTCATTCCCACTGCTTTTTCTAAAGTCAGTCATACTTGCTTCAGTACACCTGATAAAAAAGTTTATCTGCAAAATATTCACCTACTGATCTAAGAAGATTCCAGCTTCCAACTACACAGGTTAATGCGCCATATAGGAGACTGCTTTGTTGAAGACAAAAAGCAAACACAAAACTCCATTGTTTACAGGAATTATGTGTAAGTAAATAAATATGAAACACCAGAAGACTTTGGCACATGTTGCCCTGTTGCAGTGCATTCCTCAAAAGAATGCTCATAATATAAGTTCCCTCTGATTTTCTTTTTTTTTTTTACATTAGCCCTGAACAGGTTTGATTCTATTTAAATAAATGCATGTGTTACACCAAAGAAACTGTTCATGTAAGATTGTTCTGGTTTTTAAAATGCTCAGCTCAGAGAAATTATCCACTTAAGACCTAGAAAGAAATAGTACATACTATTACCAAACATACTTTTGAGAAGAAGCAGGTTGATGCTTGATAATCATCTCCAATTAAGCAAACTTAAACTTACTAACAAGAAATCTGTCTCTTTCTTTCCCGTACTCTTCTCAGAGACAGTGGTCAACAGATCCCACAGACTGATCACCTAGTTACTAAGTTTGTCTAGTGTTGAAAGTCATATGAAAAACAAAAAGTGCTCACCTAGCCACATGCATATAATACTCATGTAGTCCTTATTTTTGGCAGAGAGAAGCTTGTCATAGGAGGGACAGCCCGCTAAAAGGATGCGGTCATGGTCTTCACACATGGCTATCAAATGCTGCTCTGCACTCCTTGTGCAGCACACGTGGTAATGGGCCAGTTTGGTTATAGCATGTCTGATAGAGTCATCAATGGTCCCGCTGACTTCCCCACCTTCAATGTGAAGAATGCGAATATTCATCAGGGCTGCAGATGTGGCCAAGGCCAAAGCATCAAATCTGTCACCGTGAACTATCATTATATCAGGTTTCAGGCGGTTCAGGACATCTGGTAACTTGACTAATGCAAGGCCCACTGACTCCACCATAGCTGCCTCATCCTCCCCTCTCACAATGGTGTGCAATCTTGTATGAATATCGAAGTCATCTTGTTCAATCATACGATAGGTATTACTGAAGGAAAGAGGAAAAGGATTAGAGTTAATACAACCTGGTTTTACAGCAACACAGCTTGACAAAATAACTGCATATTAGAATTTATGTACTGGTTTTGAACAAAGGTGTGCTTATCGCATCTCCTTCACTGAGGAAACTAGCTTTTAAGATTTTAACAGAATATTCTCATCCATATGAAGAACTTCCCTTGTGTATCAAGCATCAAGTTTTTCTAGACACCTTTAATAAGCAGCTTCAATGAAGGGGTTCTGGAAATCCTCAGAAATCAAACTCTTTGTTCATGTGTTTGCAGAGCCTTTCGGAGAATAGATATGGCATGATTTCCTTTCAGGAAAGGTATGTTGGCTCCTCACCAATACATCGACTTTGCTGGACAAATGTACAAATACAACAGATATGATGCAAAGTTGAGGCCTGTATGTTTAAGGAAAACATCCTGCAGCTAGCATCCATTTTTGAGATTCTCTCTTTGAGCTGTATCAAGACGTAGATACTCACAGACTTAAGAAAACACTGCATAAAGAGGTCTTAAGTTCAAAAGGAAACATAGACCTTCACACTACAGAAAAAAGTTCTTTCACACATTCAGCTTCATTCCATAAGGAGAAGGCCAAAACATTCCTTAAACACTGAGAATTAGGATTTACAGTTATGTATTTGAAATATGAAAAATCACACATCTGTGTAAGATTACCTGTCCTCCACATTTACTAAACCTAATCTAAGTAGTACACACACTGGCTGGAATAAGAGAGAAAAAACTCAGGAGTTTTCCAATTCTGCCTTCAACCCATCCAACACATTCACTGTCTTACTCAAAGGATCACCCTTTTAAACTGATTTAAATCAGATTTAATTTTCATTAAATCCACCCTGCTACTCATATTCTGCAAATTAAAACTGCATTATCTGCAACTGAGCAAAGATAACAAGGACCATAATGTGCTCCAGCTCCGTAAAGAAGCAATTTTCATTCTGTGCAGCTGAAGAAAACCCTATCTCCTCAATTCTGCTCACTGCTGTAACACACGGGATATATTCCTACAAGTAACCTGTCAGGTAATATGTGTTTTTTTAAAAGGCAAGTTCTTTTTATGTGACTGAATGAAGCAGCTCAGATTTTTATAGCATAAACCGCATTACATTTCCAACTCCATTTACAATTACCCTTCACAGACCTGCCTTTTTCCCTAAGTGCCTTTACCTCAAAAATGGCCTTCTGTTTTCTTCTATATTCTTTCCCTTCTGAAAGGTCAAAATCTAGTAGAACTGTCTGAGTAGTCAGAAATAATATCACACCCCAACTTACAGGGTGCCAAGATTTTTTGTTGGAAAGTTTCAAAATGCGTCTCTACCTGAAGATACGTGTAACATCTCCAAAAGTTTAACAATGCTGATATGCTCCAAGCCTTATGCTAAAGTCTGTTTTTGACCTGCAAAGTAAGCATTTTCCTACCTGTTTCACTTACTGGGCCAAATCTGCTAAACGCAGCCTGACCAAAACCCACCAAACAGCAACCACAACCCCAGCAAGAATATGCATACTGTTCTTTCTGCCTTTTCCCCAGCAAATAAGAGAATATTCAGCTGGAATGTGGGAAGGCCTTCCAAAGGAAGGGATTTGGACCAAGACATTCCATCATTCCAGGCAGGTGATCTAACTGATTACTTCTGCTTTATTATGGAAGGGACTCCAACCTCTCCTGTCAAACCTTACCTAATACATCTATCAGTTATTCATTTTGTCAGAAACAGACATTTCTTTCCTCCACAATCCTGGAAGAAAATAACATACATTCTGTGTCCCATGGGAATACTAAGTACTTTCTCAAATAACCACGTGAAGAGCTGCAACTTAAAAATACTGAAGATTATATTTTTTTCTGTGAAAATCAAAACTGTAGCACATTTTAATTCAATAATCACCAGACTCTTAGGGAAATCAATTCATGAGTTTCTCACTTCATATAGTCTATGATCCTGCTGAGGATCTCAGTGGCAGCATTTATGTAAAACTTTCTAAAATTCCAAGGCTAGTTGAAAAAACCCCAGAAATACACAATCTCAGAAGGAGCTGGAAAATTAAATAAAATCTGAAAAAACAAAAGTTAACATTTTGTTGAGTGTATTCATGGTGACAATGACTTTGTTACCCAACACACATGATGTTCAGGCTAACACCTCGGAAGCAGACTGGCAGAGACAGGAAAAAAAAAGAATCAGCTTACCCATAATCATCAATCAGGTGGGAGCCAAGCACTACGACATCAAGCTCAAAGAACTGTGGTTCTGCCTTAATACCAAACATAATGGGAGCTAATTTTGAATAATCAGCACGGTTGCAAGTAGCAACACAAACACGAAGTTTGTGGTTGTTTCCATTCTTCTCCATGACTTCCTTTTGTTTCTGTTTTGAAAGATTCTGGAAATACACTTCCTGAAATATTAACAAAACAAAGCAGCAGCATTAATAATCATCTTCATAGCAAGTAAATGGTACACTTCATGAACAGCATACACAAGTGCAGCCCAGAATTATGGACACATACTAACTCATCCATTGATAACAGACAACTGATACCTTACAGTAGGTATCATTAGATTTTAGAAATAACAGGGGTTTGTTTTGGTTTTTTTTTAGTTAAAACTTGCTTAATGTTAATACTTTGATTTCTAGAAATAATATATAAAAATTCTACATAAACAATATTTAAGTATTATGAAGTTCAACTGTAATTAAACAGTAAAATTACTTTTTCCTGTTCAGATGGGAACTTCTGGGTAAGTGAAAAATTATTGTACAGTAAATCAAAGAGGAAAAAAAAGTCTCATATTCCAAAAGCAAAGCATGGAACAAACTGCTGCAAGATACATGTATCAGCAGACTCTGTGAACAAAAAGAGAAAGTTTTTGCCCAAATCAGTTTACTGACTTTAATCTGTTAAACACACTTTGGTGAGGCTGAGTTAAATATTGACTTGTAAACCATTCCATACTGTTTGGCAGACAGCAGGAGGATCTGCTCCATGATCTTGCCAGGCACACAGGTGGGACTGACTGGCCTGTAGTTCCCCAGATCCTTCCTTTTTAGACATGGGGGTTATGTTTCACCTTTTCCAGACAGTGGGAACTTCACCAGACTGCCATGACTCCTCGAACATGATGGACAGAGGTTTCACAGTCCCATCCACTAGTTCTTGCAGGATCCGCAGATGTACACAAAATAACCCAAATTCCCTCTCCCTCAAACAGAAACTACTAAGTTGGTAGCAGAGGGTATCAGATAATCTATTTATGAGTTTTCTGTTGTTCTCATTCCAAAAATAACTGTATTTTAAGTAAGTACCATCCTTTTGGTATCAAATCTAACATCATGTCGGATTTTTACACTGGTTTAATGGCAAGGAAACTTTTTCCAGATTAATGCACAAGGATTGCTCACCTCTGACTCAGAGCAGTATCAATCCCTCTACTATTTTTGACAGCTACGGAAGTTCTTTCTAAGCAGCTGCTATGCAAGCATGACAATACTGACATCCAATTTCATGCTCCTTTAATATTACATTTAATATTTTCGTTAAACTTTATATAAAAGCCTACTGCGATATCCCATTCTTGTGAAACTTACAAAATTCAGCAACTTTTCAAACATTTCCCTATTTTTAACACAGATTACTTTAGGTTTTATCACACACAGTGACGTACAATAGTAATGTTATAATAATAATAGTGATGTTATAATCAGCAAGGTGATCAGGAATCTATCTCACGTTATCAAAGGCAAGAGACGTTTTTTGTCTCCACCTGCAATCCATTATGGCTCCAACATAATGGATTTACTCCATTTACTCCAACAACCATCATTCCAGAGACAGTAGTTTACACTACCTTTCAGAATAAAAATGAAGTGGCAAAAACCAAAGACAGCTGCCATGACTAAACTCCTAAGAAATGGCATTTCTCATTTGCTTAAGCAAAGCAGCTATCGCTACATCAACCAAGTTCAGTAGAATAGATACAGCCTGGAACTTCAGCATTTGATTAGTGTAATAACAAATTAAGCTGAGTTCTATGGATTCAGCCATAAAGCAATAGCTATTATTTGGTTTACACTGAGCCCTTTCATTTGAATTTACATTTGAACCGTACTTCAAAAGTAGTGTATTAATTACTGTTTTACACTTTCAAAGGGTCAGATGATAATCCTTCAGGCAAATTAATTTCCTCATGCTGAAAACATCTGCAGTTATGTGTGTCTATGATGGCTATTCTAATTTAATTTTGTCTTTTTGTTGTTGTTGTTGTCCACCAGGCTTGAAATATTTTAAATGTAATTAAGAAATTCAGTGCCTCATGTTGAAAATGAAGAGAGAATACTTTGCAGGATTTTAAATGCTGTATAAAGGTAGGTCAGAGAGCACGTCATCCTGTATCACTGAGTGAAACCTGAAACCACATTAGCTAGGCTCATATCTAACAGAACCACTGCTTTCTCATTTCCAAAACAACCGCTTTTTGGAGATGGTCCTGAGCAGGACATCCTGTCATTGCCTATGTAAAAACAGCCATTATAAAATAAAATCACGGTCAAGATGTGAAGGCCCCTTCTGACATCTCTATTTGAAACTGCATAAATGATCTTAGTATAATTAAAAGCAAACCTCTCATAAGACTCTTCAAGTGAGTCACTGCTGCATACACACTCTATACTATAAAGACTGAAAAGCCAAAGGAAAAGGACACAGAATAAGGAAGTGACAGAGTGAGTTTACACAAAGTTTGCTTACTCCAATGTACTTTCCTGAGCTAGAACCATCACTTTCCCTCTGAATAAGAAGTTACCTTTTATTTTAGCAGGCTTTTAAAAAGCAGAAGTCTTCTGTCCTCCTTGATCTTCAAGCAGTGTCTAAAATTCTAGAACCCTTCAATCCAAAACCAGAAACCAACATCTCCTAAAACAGTTAAGTCTGTAAGTTACATACATATATAAAATAAAATCTCATGTTGTACCATAACTACAGATATACCAGAACTGAACTGCTAGATCACACATCTTTCTGGCCACACAGGTCACACTGACAGTTGCTACTGGCTGGAGTAATGGTCTCTTGAAATAACTTCAGAGGTAGATGTGGAGATAGTTGAAAGGCATATGAACTGACCTGAATTAAAACCAATTCATGCTATTTCTGCATTTCAACTTGTTAACATTAGATTTCAGTAAAGCCCAAATCAGAATTATTTTTAGTACTGCCTTAAACCTCTGTAACACAACAGTTTCAAAAAGTTCCATGTAAGCCACATACAGGCCTTGGTGCAGACAGTTTTCCTACTGCTTTCAGTTTTAACATGTGTTTTTCTGAAAAACAGAAATAGTTACCCTAGCAAAAGGGCTGATAATAATCCAATATAAGTGTAAATACATGGGGAAATGTACCACTAAGTAACCAGTTTATTGTTTTTCAGGTTAAGTTGCATGATGATTTCTAAAGAGATGTGTAATGTATTGCTACATCACAGTTTAACAATAGACAGAATTCTATGTTGATTCTGACCTATTCTGAGCCTATAAATGCAAAAATAATTATGTATTTTCAGATAGCATTCACTATCAAGTAATAGCAAAGACCCTTCAACCACTAACAGTACGTTCCTTTAAGCAGAGTTGTAATGCCCTAGCTTTTAAGTTCATTACCATTATGAATTTATAATCTATTACTAGGATTTACAGGCTAATCACCTCTTTTCAGAATCGCTCACTAAAATTCTTTTAAATAATTAATTACTAATAGTTGTCTCTTAGTTTCTACTTAGATGATACACCATGTTTGATCTATGCAGCCTTCTCTAGAGTGGGATCTTTCTGTTCCAAGGTCTACCTCTTTCACCTTGCTGGGACTAGTAACCTGCAGTAGAAAGGAGAAGAAATAGAACAGTGCTCCATGAAGGCTACTTAAAATCATTAATCTCTACTTGTTTTGGTCTACTGCTCCTCCATGTATCTATCATCTTAAGGCTTTTAGACTATTAGAGGTTCAAAGCCTTCTTAAGACTGGGGAATTCTGGGCCAGATTTTACATGAACCAAGCAGGTATTTCTCTTAGCAGTCTCAGCTGCATGAGACATCAGTATTTCACAAACAAATGACACCAACTCTATATTCACATTGCTGAAGTCATGATTTTCAAAATCAAAGAGCCTGGAATATTCCTCTCTACAATCACTCTGCATATGCCTGTGTGCTTGAGAAATCATTTGATCTTCCCAACTGCTTTGCTGTGTGGCAGGCATATAAATTACTCTGCTCGAAACTCTTCCCCCAGAATGTGCTAGCACGTGTACTCGTGTCACCCTTCTTTACCCGCGGAGACATTGCTTCTGTACGGCCCGTGTGCGCACACATCCGGACCGTTCCCACAGCCCTGGGCCTGTTATCGCATACGGAATCAACGACCTTTCATAAACCCCCCTGGAACACATCCGTGTGAGCAGAGAAAGCGTTCTGTCACCCTGCAGATTTGTTTCTCCTATCAGCCTGGGCACACATTACCCTGTGCTCAGGCGAGAGGCTGGTCCCACACACGGGCCCAACCTCTTCACCACCCGCCTTCCTTGCGCGTGGGGGCCTCCACCTCCCAAGTTCCAGATGCATCTGCCACTGACCTGATGGCTCTGCCTCCCTGCACTTCCTTTCTGCCCCACCGGCAGCGCACCATTCCTGCGCCACACCGCCGATATGCACCGACAGCCCTGCTTCCATGCACCGCACGCGCGTGCGGGATCATTTCCTCTACAGGCCAGTTAAGTCCTGCCGGCGAACAGCACACCTCCAACGTGCCAAAGGCACACACGTGCCCTCCCGCGGACGCGTCCGCCCCTCCCGGTGTACACACGGCTGTGCGCCCACGGCCATTCTCGTTTCCCTGGAAGACTCACGCGCACCTTCCCGTTCGGGGGGACCGCAGGATCCTTCACCTCCCGAGACACACAGGTGCACACATGCCTTGGCAAGGTCATTCCCGCTGAGCTCCACAACGAGCGGCGCACGTAGCCCTGGCCAGGCCCAACCTCATACCTCTCCCGCCGAGCGGGCGTCCCGCCGAGCATCTGCCGCGCCGCAGCGCTGTAGGCGCATGCGCAGTCACCCCCGTCCTGGGCCGGCTACAGCGCGGCGGCACAGCGCCTACGCGCAGCCGGCGCAGCTCTGCCCACCCGATGACGCCGGGGCGCGGCCGCTGCCGCCGCCACCACCGCCCCTCGTCGTCCCTCCTTCCCCCCTCCCCCGCTCGGTGTCTGGCGCCGTGCCGCCCTCCTCTCCACCTCCCCCCATCTCCTCGCCTCTCCCGGCAGCACGGCCCGAGCGGCCCCGGCCCCCCAGGCTGCCCAGACACCCCGCCCAGGCGGTCACGGCCGCGCTCCGCAGTCACCTCACCCACGCCGAGGCTGCAGCGGCGGCCGTGGAGCCCGAGCCGGCACAAAGGCCCCGCCCCTTAACGGGGCGGTCCTGCCCCGCCGGGGCCGGGGAATGCCGCGCTGGCAGTAGCGGGCTTTCCTGTCCCGGGCTGTGAGCTGTCGGGTCCTGCAGCTCGGCGCGTTGCTCGTGGGCTGACACCGCGCTCCTTCCGCAGGTTCCCGCTGAGCAGCGGCGACGAGCAGCGCCCCACCGGACGCCTCCCGGAGGGATGGGGGGCCGGGCCTGGAGACTGGCCGTGGCGGCGTTTGTACGGTCACACGCTGCTTTGTCTCGGTAACAAGGAGCCGTATCCTCGTGTCACGGCAGCCTTACTGTGGGTTTATGTATGGAATAACCTGATGCGATGTGCATCAGAGCAATTCAGTTAAAACGGCTGAATGAACGTGAAGAGCTTTCAAAACGAGGGCTGTCCTAAAGCTGTTAGGTTGCCGGTAGGAGATGCGAGGACAGGCGCAGCCCACAGCGACGCGCATTAGAGTAGGGCGGTTAAGTGATCCTGCAGGCTGTGCGGGACTACGGCCCCCTCTGGTTACAGCACCTGCCTGTAGCGGAAGAGTTTCTGGGTGTGCTGCGAAACGCTGTGACTGTGGTGTTAATTCAGCCAAGAATGCCTGCATTTCCTTAAATCCCCTTGATGTCATTGGCATGTGACACAGCCAAGAAAGGTGTTAACCCAGCTGTGAAGTACTGCTGACCAGCGTGTTTCAGTTGGCTGTAAAAGAGACGTCGTGTTTTCACGTGCTGGATGTGGTTTGGGGTCAAAGTAGATCTCTTTTGAGTGAGTTTACTGTGACTTGGATCCTGGTTCAATACCCTAGGAACCATGTTGAACAACAGCAACCTATGCCTGCTATATTTTGCTACGGAAGCACCTAAATAAAATGCTGTGGTAGCTGGTGTCACCCAATCCTAGTAAAAACAGAATTCTTCACCCATTTTTCTCCCTCTGATTTCATATTTGTATGACTGAAACCCAAGAGTCTAACATGGCAGGGCCATCCATCTGATCAAGCCTTCACATTCAGCTGTTTGGTACCTGCACTCCAACATACATGTTTAGTCCAAACTGTATCTTTGTACATCCATATAATACCTGAGGTGTCTCAAATCCCTTCTGCTTTTGCCCTCTACTTCTCAGAAAAATTAGGCTTAATAGTGGTTCCTGTGTCTGACACAGCTAAAAGAAAATAGATGCAAGGAATGGGAATGGTTGCATTCCTGTCCTTTTACTACAGAGAAGAAGTTGACTTTTGCAGTAGTTATGCATATTTGTTTAGAAAGGCTTTGAGGAACAAATACTGAAGTCTTCATCTAAAAAAAAAGATCTTAAATAGGGATTATGGCAATTTAATTTAAAAAATAAAGTAAAAAATATTTAAGACTTGCCCTTGGGAACTTAAAATTCTGAACTGTTTCCCAAAACAGTCAGAAAGAACATCTTATGGTGACGTTCAGAAAGTCCTCAGACAGCTGTGGTCCAATGAGTCATAGCTCCTCAAAGCCTCAGTGGTTTGAGAACATTGCAGCACACCCACCTCTCAAAATTGCTAGGGATCTTGAAATACTGAACAGAGGTGGTAACAGCAACTGAAAGGCACCTTAAGTTCAATTTATCTCCCACTTGTTTTCATTGCTCTCTGCATGACTGGATTTTCTTTATACATACTGCACATTGCTTAAACACCTATTCTGGAAATGTCATTATAAGTAAGTTTGAATTGTGTCCTCTAAATGGTTTTGGGTTGGAATAAGCTCACCAGTGTATCTACAGCTAGCTTCACTGAAACAAAACGCAGAGACAGAGCCTGAATCATCCTCAGGATGAGGGTATGGAAATATGTATTTACAAATTCTGAATTATACTAGTACTTAGCAGCTAGAAGCAACTGCATTGAGAGATAATTATTCGTACAACAGCATCAGTGCATCTCTTGGTGTGTTTTGTTGGTTGTTTTTTTTTTTTTTTTTCCCCCAGAAATGTTCTAACAGTGTTTCAGCATCTTGCAGCACAAACTGCTGGAGGGGGAAAGTTCATGCTCCTTTTTTTTTTCATTTGTCCCCCACAGACCTCAAAGATTACATAAACAGGATGAAATTTATCTTGTGTTACTGAGTGAGCCCTGCCCCAGGTTGCCAGCAGAGAGACAAATGCTGTCCGGAAAGATGAGGTGGGAGAAGCCTCAACCCATGATCTGACTACTCCAGTCGGCCTTTGCTGCTCAGAATTTCCCCTGACATTGTGAAGGTGACCTCCTGTCCTTGCCAATCCCTGAGGCAGTACTGGGACTCACTAAAAGGACTAGAGTCTCGGTTTTCACATTAATTCACTGGCCCTCTCCTCATCAAAAATCTATGCAGAAATGCTAATAGCCCTGCAGGGACTAAATGGACATTAATACACAAAGTGTTGGGAAATGCTGGAGATGAGGAGCCTACTTCTTTCTAGAGAGGTCATGCTGCTTACAATTTGAATAGAAGGACCAAGATCATCTGGATTAGTTTCCAGCTGACTCAGAGATCAGACGCCTTAGAAACCCAGCCTGAAAGAGGTGAAAGGTGCTAAACTGTTGTCTGACAAGGGATTTGTCAGTGTATGATTATGTCCAGGAGATGGCTAGTGTGGACAGCCAGTAGCACTGTGATCTTCTGCACTGTGACCGCGTAACTTCTTCCCTCCTGAAAGCAAAGGAGTATGTCTTTTTAAATCGACATCTACACGACGTGGAGCTTTAATTACTTCTTAACATATTAATTTACAAGCATTTTATTTATGTCAAAACCAGTTGCTGAGTGTTAGAAAGTGAAAACTTAGGCTAAAATATTCAAAAGCAGCTACAAGCAGCTGTACATGTCACTTATCTACTGTCCAGCCTAAACCGCTTGTAAGCAACTTAAATTTTAAAGGTAAGGGTCATAGTGCTTTCAGAAGAGCCAAACTCATATCTTTTGAGGATGTTGGCACAGCAGTGCTCAGCTACTGTGAATGCACTCCATTATGAATATCCCTTACAGGAAAAGACAAACTAACACATACTGCACCATATAAGGAGAATATATGCAGGTACAGTAGTGAAAGCATAACAAGGTATTACCTTCCTGAATTTTCATGTTTGTTCTTCCAAGTTAAAACTACCAGGTGAGCTGTGCAGTTAAGAGTAACTGTAAGTAACAACAGCAGAGTGTTAGCAAGGACAGTATCACATCATGGATTTGCTGCTTCTATCTGATGTTTCAGAGAAAGGGAAGAGATGGAGGATAAAACAATGACATACATGCTATGCAAAGGGAAAGTTGGGGATTTATTCTCTCCTCACCAGAACATAGATCTCTCACATCTTTGCTCAGTGTCTTATGCTAACACGAAAGAGGTCCTGCATGTAGGTAAGATTGTTAGGCACAGAATTCCCATCCAAGGGAGAAGAAATCCAAAACTAAGTGGAAATCTGTTCCCGGCCTTGGGAAGGGTATGTGTCCAAAGAAGAGCAACAAAGCTGGTGAAAGAAGCTGTCTTATGATCCGCGGCTTAGAGAGCTGGGGTTGTTTAGCCTGGAGAAAAGGAAGCTGAGGGGAGACCTTTCCGCTCTCTGCAACTAACTGGAACGAGGTTACAGGGAAGTGGGCGTCAGTCTCTTCTCCCAAGTAACAAGTGACAGGACAAAAGGAAATGGCCTCAAGTTGCACCAGAGGAGGTTTAGATTGGGTATTAGAAAAGATTTCTTCACCAAAAGGGTTGTCAAGCACTAGAACAGGCTGCCCAGGGAAGTGGTTGAGTCACCGTCCCTGGAGGTATTCAAAAGGTGTGTAGATGTAGCACTTGGGGACATGGTCTAGTGGTGGACTTGGCAGTGTTAACAGTTGGACTCAATGATCTTAAGGATGTTTTCCAACCTAAATGATTTTATGTCAAAATCAGGTGCACCGAAACTCTAGATAACAAGCAGAATTGTTAATCTCATAGAAATAACTAGGAATTTGCTAAAAAATGTCACAGGTGCTGATGTCTGGTACATTACAGTTCAATTGCGTTTGCCTATACACTATAACATTTGAGTAATTTCCAGTAACTCGCTAGAGTCGTAGGATGCAACAGAGGTATGGCATGAAAAGCAACTTCCATTCTAGAGGATTCCATCGTCAGGGGGAGGGAGGTATAGTATCTACCTGAAACCCATACAAAGCAGTGGAAAGAGTGCTGGCAACCTCAATCGGAATTTTTTCAGTTCTATCTCCAACAACTTGAGCCTTTATCTTAATTTCAGGTGAAAAAGAACCACAAAACTTCTCTTTCCCATTTGGTCTCTCTAAAAATAAAACAGTGGAACTGCTACACTTTGTGCTGTCCTCCTGTGATTCACACTGCTTGTGTGATACCTATAATCCTTCAAAAGTGTCTGTTTTCTTTACTTGAATTAAAAGCTGTTAAGGTTATGGTTTGTCTGTTTCTTCTGAAGCTTCACTCCTGTTCAGTCCTGCTGGAATATGATTGCTATTGCTAATCTTTGACACACATTAAACATCCACTGGGAAACATGACACAGCTGAAGGTGGGGGTGATCTTGTGGTGGAATTCTTCCTCTTAGTGTGCCAATGCCTGTGCTGTGCATCTAAACCCCTTGATCAGTAGACAGTATGATTTTCTTAAAACAACTTGTGGTATGTCCAAACAGGAATGAATAAAGCTGGTGTACATACTCAATATTTGGACAAAAGCCAGCAAGGAATCAACCTGTTTAGAAGCTAGGTAAGAAGAGCAGGTAAGTTTGCCAAATACCAGATCCCAGTTTCCACCTCAGGTACAGGTGGGAGAGTTGTTTGTTATGCATATTTGGTAGAGGAAGCCATGCAGAAGAAACAGCCAAGTTGTCTGGATGAAGATGGCTCTCACATATGAAAGACCAGAAAGCAAGTTCTGTTAAGCTTTCTCAGTTCTGATCACTTTGGGCATTTATCACAGTAACAAGTTGTTTGTATTTCTTTAAAGAGGCAAGTTGGCAAGACCGAGCTTAATTCTCTATCCAACTTTCAGTGGAAGCAAAACCTATGTTGTTTCCACTTCATTCCTACTGTATCAGATGGAAGGTACCAAAATTGCCATGTTCCAATGTGTTCTGCTCTGCACCATGCAGCCCTCTGCCCTCACTCCAATATTCCTTTCAAGTGGGTGCAAAGAGACGAAGGGTGGTTCATGTTGCCTGTCCAAAGAGGAGCAGCTGTGCATGTGGGTTTGTGGAGGCACATGAACTCAAATGAACATAAGAGCTGTACAGCCTTGGATCAGAAAGTCCAACAGGCTGGGAGAAAAGGAGGGCAGGAGCCAGAAATTATCATCTAGTGATAAGACTGCCTAATATTTCCACTTACAATTGACATACAGCGTTAAAAGAAAGTCGAATGGCTGGCAGTCAGGAGGAATACTGCATCAAACTCTGGTCTCTTATCATTTTTATGACATATTATAAATACCTCCTGTGTTGCAGATAGGTTCCTATTTGCTGTTCTTATCCAACTAGTATTTATTTTACATAATTCTTATCACTTCTGAGGTCTTATGACATCCCTGCTTATATGCAGCTGTGTTTTCAATGTGACTGTCAGCTGACAAATATTTTAAATATTATGTCTTCACCGGTAATTTCTAATCTTAAGGGGTACTCATGCTACTACATAATTACAAACTAAATCTGTTAAGCAGACATCTAATGTCAGGACTAAAGAATGATAATAGTAAACATGTATTTCCACCTTTTTTCCATATTAAAAGCATTTGTGTGTAGTTTGTGGACTTTTGCTATTAACTGCGCTAAGACAAAAAATGTGATGGAAGAAGAAAATGTCATTGTAAAGATGGTTACAGTACAAAGCATATAGTCACTTTCAAAGACAGGTGAGGAAATTTTGAGAGAGAATAAAAAATGGGCAAAGTGTAGCTGCTCCCTAAGCAAAGGGTAAATCCTCCTGTCCTGAAGCCTGTAACACCCTAGGTATCATTAGCTGACTTATTCAAATGCTGTCTTTAATCATGAGACTTTTAAAGCAATTGTAAATCCTAAACCATTATGTGGCTATTATAGTTTCCTGAAACAACTTCAGATTTTTCATTTGAAGAAACTTGCAGAGAGGTAATGGAAGGCTCAAATGCCAGTCAAAACCAGAGTGTTTTATCAGGCATTACACAAAAACACATCTTTGCTTTTAATTCTGGGTCAAGAATAAAATGTCCTCATTTTTTGTCTGGAGAGCCCTTATCTTCATTACCAGCAATCTCCAGAAATAGTTTTGTTTTTCCAAACAAGACACAGAAGTCAAGAAAAAGTAAAAACAAGCACACAGATTTAAAAGAGGTACTATGTCCAAAGAGTGCATAGAAAGCCTTCAAACAACAAACCTTCAGTAAATGTGTTTTACTTGGATAGGAAGCCGGGACCTTGTAGTTGATGAAAAGCAAATACTTGGGAGTTCAGGATGACATTTAGGAAAGAAGTACCCTCCCACACACATGTTAAATGGCCATTTCCTTCTTTCCTTCTTTCTTTTTGATGCTTATCTGGAAAAACCGTCACATGAAGAGTTTTTGAGTCAGCTGTTATTCTGACTTAACTTTCATGTTTGAGGTTTTATCAGCTGAATTTGCTATCCATGTTCTTCTATTAAAGCTTTGATTTAGTACTGGACGTTTTAATGAAAGATGATTCAAAATTACAAAGCAGTAAAAGCAACTGCTAAAACACTTGCTGATATTGCAGGAAGGACAACCCTCCCGATAGATGTTCTAACTTCCACACATCTGTAGGCTATGCCGAGTCTCTCCAGGACAGACCATACCCCACTGAGAGATAAGCAGTCTATTTTCCCAAGGCCCTCTGTGTGCCAGGATGTAGGATGTTACTCAGAATCACGTGGTTACAGATCACTTTCTGACTGGCCTGGCTGCTGAGGCAGTATTTATTAGAAATTCAGCCTGACCATCCCTGCCATTTGGCTAGTGAGACTCCATGTTGCTCGACGCCCTCCCTCTCACTTTTCTTGTGCTTTCTGAAATCTCTTTGTGTATCTCTGAAAGGCAGTTATGAAATACTGAGATTGTGTAGCATGCTCTTGTACCTGTAATTTCTCATACAAAGTTCTGTAAGACATCTTGACCTTTTACAATGAAAAAACATCGAATTTGAACAGGCTTTTCAAAAGGACATTTTGTAGTTTCAAAGCTAAGTACTTAGTGGGAAGATCACTATGAATGGCTTCTACCACATGATTTATGGAAAAGATTATAGGGATCCTTGACTCTGCCCTAGTCTCAATTTCACACAATGCATAAAAATCCCATTTCTCTGAGCAGTACCGTGTTGATGGGAATCTCCTTTTCTTAATTTATTTCCTCTACTGAGGGCTGCCAATCTTCTTAATAGCTGAAGTTCTCCAGGCTGCAGGTAGACTTGTTAAGTACGATTTGCTAGAGCAGTGCTGCAGCAATGAGAAATCTTCTGGTAGAACGGTGTTGCCATGTCAAAGAGTCCATTTACTTTTTGTGTGCTAATATTCTAATTTAAAGCCTTGTGGAACACGCAAATGTTCTACAGTTTCCACCAGTGCCCTTGATTTCCTTAATATGAATGGGCAGCTTTGTTAATTTTCACTTCAGTCCCTAAGTTGGTTTACTGTCTAGCATTTAGTACTGACACAGTGGTGTCACATTTGGACTTCAAGCACCACAGGGAGACACTGCTACCAGAGGGCAAAAAATGTTGCCAATTAATTTCTTATTTATAAAATAAGGACAACAGACATATTTTCAGTGCTTGCTGGAAACCCATTTCTTTAAAGGCTAAACTGAAGTCCTGCATGGATGCCTTAATTGGCGAATACCCAAGGTAATGATATTTCTCAACACCTCCAGATCTCATGGAGACCTGGAGCCAAATCTGGACTCAAAGCTGGCTAGGGAGCAAGAGGAAAGGAAGGATTTATAAAGAAACACTTCAGAGGAAGAGGCGTTTGCAGCTGACATGGTAAGACATTCAGATTCAGATGGGACAGGCCGCCTTCGCCTAATACCAACACACTTTCTCTTTTGTATTTTGGCAGACACCACATCAGGTGCCTTTTCCACACCCTTCCTATATGCAGATAGCCATGTCCTCTAGTAGCTTGCAAGAGCTGACACGCAGCCACAAAGCCTGCTCTGCAGGTGGCAATGCAAACAGCCTGGGGCAACTGCATCAGCAGAACCACTTCCTGCAGTGGGAGTGCTAGCCGAGGGGCAAGGAATCAGGGCGACCACCCCCCGGGGGTTTGGCTGGCTCTTTGGCTCTCCCTCCAGTGCCACCTTCACAACCTTTCTGGACTTGGTCTCCTTCTCCCTGCTGTGTATCTCTATCTTGCCATTTCCTCAATGTTATGTTTGCTTCACTTGTTAAGCTGAATGCCTTCTGAGAAAAACTACCAAAAAACGTACCCCACAGAGCTCAAGCCCCCTTGTTACCCTTGAACCCCATTCATGTCTCTTCTCCCAAACCATCCATATCCTGCTTGAATGTGAGTCCTTGGAGGGCCCATGCTTTTCTTCCCACAGTGCCTGCGCAGCAATCTGGCATGGTGGGGGCCATTCCTTATTGCCACTGGTACATCAGCAAAATAAAACTGATTAATAATCCTAAAACCCTTCCAGGACCACCGTCCAGGTAGTAGCCCAACATGGGTGAGTCCAAACCTATCTCCCAAATAATAGACGATGAAGCCACGGTGACAAGGAATAGAGTGCTAGCTTTGGGAAGGTCACCAGCTTCCCACAACTGCCTATGGACTGAATAATGAAAAGAATATGCAGAGAGGATGGACACAAATGGGCAGCCATTTAGCACCGTTCTCCAGGGAATTTCTGTGAACGCCCACCCAGCACATGAGCGGGCACGGCTGCCAGTCCCGTATGCCAGACGGAGAAACGGAGGTGCAGAGACGGGTCCCGCGTTGGCCCTGGCGACGGCACCTGCCGTGACATCCTCGCCGAGCGGGCTGGGGGAGCTCCCTCCCGGGTTCACCACACGCCGGGTGCCGGCTCGCCCTGCCCCGCAGAGCCGCCTTCGCTCGGGCCGCTGGCGGGCACGGGCTTGGCGAAACGCTGCCCGCCGAGGAAGGCGCGGGCCGCCTGTCCGCCACCCCGGCTCACTCACCTGCCTGGGGACACGGCCGCTGACAAAGGGTGGCTCCCGCAGGCGGCCCCCCGCCCTCACCGCCGGGCCCTCCCCCCTCGGGACCCCCGCCGGCGGCACGCCAAGCAGCTGACTTACATGGGGGCCGCAGGCGAGCGGCTCCCGGCGCGGCGGCCCCTTTGTCCCCATGGCGGCTGACGGCTGCCCAGCGCGGAGCCGCTTCCCGGGCGGCTACCGGTTCCCCTGCACGGAGCCGCTTCCCGGGCGGCTCTGCCCGCTGCCAGGCCGGGGCCGCCGGGCCGCCGCCGGAGCGGTACCCGAGGCCGGCCCACGCCGGGACTGCCACGCCCCGCAAGCACCGCCCGCAGCCGGGCGTGGGCCGCGCCTGGCAGTGGAAGGCGCCGGAGGGGCGAGGGTTACCGGGCTCTTGACGGGAGTTCCCGTCTGCTGGAGGATGAGCCTGCACCCGGCCGCGTGAGTCGTGCAGGGGCCAGGCGTTTGGCACTGCGTTGGTCAAGGCCGTGCCGGTATCGCCGCGGGGCAGCGCAGGAAACGGGGACCTGCACTCAGGGCGCCCCTCCTGGCGTGCTCCTGCGGCTCAGGGACCCTTCATCCCTTCATAGCAACGGCTGTTTATGATTTTTTGTACTGTTACCACAGTGTGTTTCCAGCTGCTCATTTTATCCTGTTACATACTTACAAGGCAGGACCACACAACATCAGAAGAAAAGGAAGAACAATAAAGCATCAGCAAAAGGCTTTAAAAAGCGGGCACTTGTAGAATTAGAGAACGGGGAGGTAGGTAGTTTACTGTGAACCAAATCTTGCAAGGTGTTTCCGTTTTCCACATGCTTATATATCTGCATGATTCTTCTTTCCCAATGTACTTTAACTGTGAGTTCTTTTGCTGTTAAGTTCTCTGCTTTCTTTGCCTCAGAAAAATACCCTATTCTTTTCTGTCTGCCGTCTTGTCTGAGACCACCAGTGTTACACTCTGTTCTACTGGTCACATCCTTCACACATATCTGCAGCTCTTAACTGTTTCTCAGCAATGAAACATTCACCTAACAGATTTTCTTCTCCCAGGGCTGCATTATGCATGTATACATGTATATAGAATCACAGAATGGTTTGGGTTGGAAGGGACCTTAAAGATCACCTAGTTCCAACCCCCCTGCCATGGGCAGGGACACCCTCCACTAGGCCAGGTTGCTCAAAGCCTCATCCAGCCTGGCCTTGAACACTTCCAGGGATGGGGCATCCACAGCTTCTCTGGGCAACCTGTTCCAGCACCTCAGCACCCTCTCTGGGAAGAACTTCTTCCTGGTATCTGATCTAAATCTCCCCGCTTTCAATTTAAACCCATTACCCTTTGTCCTGTCAGTACAGGCCCTTGTAAAAACCGCCCCCCCCCCCCCCCCCCCCCTCCCCCCTAGCTTCCTTTTAGGCCCCTCCAGGTACTGGAAGGCTGCAATAAGGTCTCCCTGGAGCCTTCTCTTCTCCAGGCTGAACAAGCGCAACTCTCTCAGCCTTTCTTCACAGGAGAGGTGCTCCAGTCCTCTGATCTTCTTTGTGGCCTCCTCTGGACTCACTCCAAGAAGTCAATACCTTTCTTATGCATACACATAAATATATATTCTGGTATGTGTTTTTTAAACATGTTTTCCAGTTGTGGGAGATTTCAGAAAACAAGCTGTATTCAAATTACCCTGTGTTGGATACTTGGCTTCTAATTTTTCTCCATCGCTGGGAAAAAATGATGTCAGATTTGGAGCTTGAGGCTCAGTTTTTTCCCTGGGACAATACTACACAGAAAGAAAAGCCCAAATTCCCTTGGGCTTCCCCAGGTCTTCCCCTTCTTACTGTACTTTTCCACTTTAGCAGACATTTGTCATCCTGCTTCTCCAAATCCCTCTGATCATTTGTCTGGCATGGGACCTTTACTTCCTACTCTCCTGATGATTAATCCACGTCCAGAGTGATGTGGCTTTGTTTCGGATTGACATTAATGTAAGTTCATTTAGTTCATTTACTATTGTTCCTTTAGTACTGTATTATGTAGCGCTGCGGACAGTTGAAGCCTGCCAGGAACTGTGCCTGCTGAGCCACTTCCGTATTAGCCTTACCTCCCAGCATATGGTCCCTGTCTTTTGCTTTTCCTGAAGCTTTGCAAAAGCAGGAGTGCCAGAGCATGGGGCATTCTTGAGACTGCTCTGAAAACTAACCAAATACCTTCAGACAAATGTGCATACTCAAGTGCTTCTAGGGATTGGCAAATGTTCTTGTCCTGGTCCCTTGTGCCGTATGAGTTGTAATGATGCTTTCCCTAGGTCACTGTTACTCAGGCAGGCTGTACAGATATACCTGTGTAGGCACAGGAACACATAAAGTGCCAGGCTTTATGCAGGCAGGGTGGCTGGAAGATGCATAAAGTGAACCTTTGACAAGGTTTTCCCTCACTATCCTTTGGCTTAGAACAGCAAAAGGTCATTTCTGTGATATGTCCACCACTCGTTCTCTGCACAAATAACAAACATAGGAGAGGGTTGGATTCTCCCTAATCTTGATTTGGCTTGTGAGTCACTTAAGGAGGTACAAGTTATTTGGGCCTGGGTGCCGATCTTCTCACATAAAACTGGACCTTCGGATGCCATATCTGGCTTTGTCTTCTACAGTCAAAAAAATTATTGCACTTTTAATAATGTTTTGGTACATTTTTACCAAGTTGGCAGAAGTTTACATTCCTCCCCCTCTTCCCCCCATTTGATCAGACCAGTGCCTTGGGTGTGGAGATAACCTCAGGGAACAGGGGTGTTCTGGGGAACAGCCTCCACAGTGAATGCGCTGCTTGCATTGCTGGCCAGGTTGGACAGCTGGCACACAGCTGACAGCAGCCCAGTGCTCTGGTAATGAGAGGGGAGAAAAAAAGGCTTTGCCTTTGCACAGTTGTATGGGATATTAAAAGGAGGGATAGTAGAGTGATATATAGGACATACACCGATGGCTTCAAACATCCATTCCTGTTCTCTATACCCCTCCATAGGCCTATTGGAAGGCAGATAGCATCACCCTTTCCCTGATAATGTTGCCTGGGCTTTCAACAACATCTTACAGGTTCACGCGACCTCTGCTTTGCAGTCTATACAGTATGGAATCCTCTGTCCTGTGCAGGCGAGGAGGCGTTTGGCATGGAGGAAAGTGAAATGTGGACCTGTAAGTTTTGCAGTTTTATCTGCTCCTGTGTGGGAATTCAGAGCCCTGAACTGGTGTAGCAGGAAGTTGAGGGTAAACGTTAGTTCCTCTGACCCCTTCTAGAATAAGCTTACTTCTCTCTGCTTTAGGACAAGGAAGGATAGAAGGCACTTTTTAAGCAATCTCTGATCAAACAATTAACCTTGCTATACCAGCTTTTCTTGTTCAGCCCTCCTCTTTGTCCATTTATTTGCCTCCAGGTGGTTCCTGTGAAAATGGTATGTGAAGAAAATCCACTCAGAAAAGAGCACTCTCATGTAGTTGATGAGGGCTTGGTTACAAAAAAGTCACTACAAGCGCTGTGGGAATTCAGTATAACAATTAGGACAGCTAAGTGACCGAAGGAGAAATGAAGGGTCTGAACTTCGAGAATGACAGAAGAAGAGGTGGTTTCTACCAACCCACTGCAGTGACAGGCTGTGGGCTCCTCAGACCAGCTGGGGCCTTCCAGTAGCCCTTTCATTGCCTGTGTAAGAGCCTGGCCAGACTCTCTGACAGGAGCAGAAAGGGGATTTTGGGCCCATAACAGTGAGGACTCTGGGTTGAGAGAGAGGCGAATGGGAAAGTGCTGTGTGGAAAATCCCTAGGCTTGCAGGTGCAATAAGGCTGTAGCTTGTTCAGATTCAAACGGATGATGAACATGAGCTCACTCATATTTAAAAGAAGGTCAGAGCTCCATCCAAAAGTCCAAGTGTGTCAACATGGTAAAGGCACTCAAGTTTCTATAACCATACAGTGGCATACAGTGTGGTGAATGGCTAAGACATTTAGTTAGGCACAACACATGAAAAGTAAAATCAATAGCATCTGAAATACAATAGCATCTCTCTGCTACCATGAGCAAAACATCACATTTATTTACATGTCCACAGCCTGTTACAACACTCAGTGAAATCAGATCTCACTCCTGAGTCAGGTTTTGGTTAAAAGTCCTCTGTTGTAATCCCAATAACGTGGCTTTATGTAATAAGGTTCTCAGAGTAATGGTTTAGTACACGAGCTATGTGATGCCAGAGGAAAGCATGTTTACTCCTGCTTTTCTAATTTCAATCTTCAAGATCTGCTGGACCTGCAGGGTCCTGCACAGGTGGAGTTAAAGGAAGTATTTCTAATGGTGATTATCATCTGACTGTTCAGACAGTGTTGAACTACAACCCCTGCTACATTCTTGTGAAGCAGAAGTCTGGGAACACTAGGTTTACATAGCTAAATGTGTATGGAAGCAGGCTGGAGGTAGGATTCTTTCGAGATGGCATGGAGTGTTTACCTGGTTGTTATGGAGAGAACATCGGTGTTACAGGATGGTCCTCAGACAATCTCTGCCCTTAACCAAACTTGGGGAAGATACCTTTACCTGCCTTATTACCTCACTGCTGTGATGGGGTATAGCAGGTGGACCAAACAAGATGCAGCGATTTCCAATAAACCCTTGTTCTTCACAGAGTTGACTGTTTATGTAGGGAGCACCATGGTCAGGTATCTAAGCGTGAGAGAGCTCTGGCTCGTGGTCTCAGAGCTCCCTCTCAGGTCTTCCCTGACAGAGCAGTGAGAGGCACTGAGTGCTCCTGTCCCAAGTACCAGTGGCTTATGGCCTGCCCTTGGTCAGAGCAGGGGAAACGTGAGTTTTTCTTCCATAACTGAAAATATCTGAGCAGCAGAGGACAGCTGAGGATTGAGGTGTGTGGGGTTTTTTTTGTTAACAGCAGGTAGACAAGAGAAACAACATGCTCCTGTCAGAAAACAACAGTGATCCAAATTTACATGTTTTTTTCCTCTGGACAATGGTGGTCACTCCACAGTTAGCAACAAGACTCCTCCTAGCCCTGTTTGGGAAGTGTCATTGAGTAAACACAGGCATAGGTAGGAAACAGCCCTTCTTATTCTCCTAATCTTGCTGTTTAGCATTGTCTTTCCTTCTTCTGTTGTGCATGCACAGAAGGATCTGAGTTGTTGATGCCAGTGGATTTATGCAGTTCTCAGAACTTGGGAACATTCAAAACATTTCAGTTTGGTCCCAGAAAACAAAACAAGGAGTCCAGAGTTGGACACAGGAGACTGAAAATTACTTTCATGCATTACCAACAGTCAGAGAGCAGGTCTGCAGCTTCACCCCCCCGATCTGTGGTCAGTAAACAATGACTGCATCATTGCTTGCAAGGAATGGTTTGGCCTCACTCTGGTTGTTTGCTTGTCAGGCACCATAGAAATGAATTTGTTTAAATGCTCATGACACTGGGGGAAAGTCTGAAGGAAGGAGGGCTTGGTTTTCCTCTTGTTGGAAAAGATTCAGATTAGGGAATACTGAAGTAAATTGGACATACCTAAGGCCATGGGCCCTGATGAGATCCATCCATGAGTGCTGAGGGAGCTGGCAGATGTCACTGTGAGGCCACTCAATTATCTTTGAATAGTCATGGAGATTGAGAGAGGTTTGATGGGCCTGATGAGCAGGCAGTGAGTTGGATTGAAAACTGGCTCAACAGCCAGGCCCAGAGGGTGGCAAGAAGTTTGAGGCCAGTAACTAGTAGTGCACTCCAGGGGTCAATACTAGCTCCAATATAGTTTCAACATCTTCATTAATGGTCTGGATGATGGGACAGAGTGCACCCTCAGCAAGTCTGCTAACACTAAACTGGGAGGAGTAGCTGATACACCAGAGGGTTTTGCTGCTGTTTGGCAGGACCTTGACCTTGTACAGTGCAGCAAAGGGAAGTACAAAGTCCTGCACCTGAGGAGGAATAATTACCCCACGGACAAGTGTGTGCTGGAGGCCAACTGACTGGAAAACAGTTTTGCAGAAAAGAACCTGGGTGTCCTAGTGGACACCAAGTCAAACATGAGCCAGCAATGTACCCCTGTGGCAAAGTAGGTGGATGGTATCCTGAGATATTTTAGGAGGGTTGCCAGCAGGCTGAGAGAGTGATCTTTCTCCTCTATTCAGCACTGGTAAGGTTGCATCTGGAGTACTGTGTCAAGTTCTGGGCTCCCCAGTGCCAGAGAGGTATGGAGCTACTGGAGAGAGTACAGTGAAGGGCCACAAAGACAATTAAGGACCTGGAGCATCTTTTGTACTCTCTCAGAGCAGGCTCGGGGGAGAGTCTCATCAATGTGTACCAATGTCTGAAGAGGGGGTGTAAAGAAGAGGGAGTCAGGCTCTTTTCAGTGGTTCCCAGTGACAGGCAGTGGACACAAAATGAAATACAGGTGATTCCTTCTGAACATCAGGAAACATTTGTTTTACTGTGAAGGTGACTGAGCATTGGCACAGGTTGCCCAGAAAGGTGGTGGAGTCTCTGCCCTTGGAGATTTTAAAAAACTGTCTGTACATAGTCCTGGCAACCAGCTTTAGATGGTGCTACTTGAGCAAGGAGGGGGTGGACCAGATGAACTCCAGAGGTTGCTTGCTTCCAACCTCGGCTGTTCTATGATTCTGTAACAGATGTTATATAGTATTCACGGCACGCAAAAGGTCCTACACGTCATGCACTGGCAGCTGAAGGCCATGAGGGATGCTTAAAGGTCTCTCAAATGATAACAGGCACCCATGTTTAAACACCTGAATTACTCCTTGAGTGTGTCTTGGCAATAACTTCTCCACAGAACAGACCTGTTCCACTCAGTGTTGTATCTGTGGATGGGCACAGGCAGGATGTGGATCCTGTTGAAGAGGAAGAAGGTATTTGACTTATAGGTGTTGGCTTGTTTGGTGTGTCAAATGACACATTGCAGAAATTCTTGCATTTATTTCCCATGCACGAATATTTCTCAGTATTGTTTTTTCCAGTGTTTTTTCTTGGTCAGGTTTTGATTCTATTGTCTGGTGATTTGGATCCTTCTATGACCAAAAGTATGTTTAGCTTTCATGGTGGCAAGCGACAGTTTGAAACATATGGCCTCAAGTATCAAAGTAGAAAAGATCTGGGACCCTAAATACCATTATAGATCTGGGCCTTGCTGCTTGATACTTCAAAGGTGGAGGTTACAGTCTTTTCTCTGAGCCAAGTGCCTGGGATTTGGTGGTTTTGGAGAGAAGGTCTGGGCCAGGAGACTTTGACAGAAGAGTTGAAATCAGAGTTCATCACTAGTGTCTTTAAGCTGAGGGGCTAGGCTTGGGGTCCATTTGCAATTTGGGGTATGCTGAATAGCAGGAATATTTTCAGGATTGTACTACAGTTGCCTACAGGCACACAATCTTTCCATCCTAGATCACCTGCCATCTCATCCTGCATGTTTCTGTGTGTAAGCTAGACTGAAACAGAAAGCTACTGGAACAGACACTGTTGTACTGGATTCTCTTCGGTGGAGAAATTTAGAACTTTGTTCGATTTGGACTTTTTCCTGGTGCCTTGCTTTCATGGCTATTTTTTACTGTTTACTATTTATGAAGATGGGCACCCTGGGACACCGGGAAAAGAGTCTTTTGAAGGCTTAAGAGGGCGTTTACCTCAGGACTCTCTGTGCTTGGGTCTATACAGCAATGAATATCCGAGAAACTTGGTGAAATGAGTGAGGTAGGCTTTCACAGCAGAATTTGTGAAAAGGTGTCACTTATACTCTACATGTGTGCTTTCTAAACCCTCCTTCTACACCTAAGTCCTCACCTAAATAAAGCAGTCTGCTATGGCCCTCACTTGGACTAAAAACGCCATGAGGACAGAACATAAACCAGAATGTCCTCCAGATCCTTACTGTCTCTCTGTGGCACAGGCAGGTAAGATCTCCCTCAGCTCAGCAGTGTATAGCCAGAGAGTAGCTCACCTTCAGAGCTAGGGTTTCTTCGATTCTGCCTCAGGACAGGTTTCAACAGATGTTCAGAAGAGGGGAATGAAAGCACTGGACTGAATTGCTGCAATAGGGAGCTGTACTGTCAGTTTCTTACACAGGAAAGGAAGGATGGGTAAGGAGGCTTCAGACCAGCATGTCTATCAACACAGCTCAGAGGGGAAGGAGTGTACCAAAGGACAGTAGTAACAAAGCAGTGCTCACAAACACCACTGGAAGGGTTCAGCTGCCTCACAGGCCTGGGCTTTTTTGGGGATGCCACATCTTGCTCTTGGAGCAGAAGTGATACAAGTGTATGACATGTTTACCCCCAGAGCTGCACTGTTGCCACAGCACTTTGCTAGTATAGCATCCAGTAATTCTGGATAAGCAAAGTGCTGAAGTAAGTAGGGATCTCACTTGTTCCTGATGTGAACTCAAAAAATCTAGCCTCAATATGTATGCAAGCTTTGCCTTTTCCTTGTAGAAGAGTGTCAGCCACATAGCTCATTGCAAATACCTTTGCCAAGAACAGAAAGACCTGCTCTGTCCCCTGTTCACCTCAAACATGAAGTGTGAATTCATCTTCAGGGCTGCTCTCCCACTATATAATCAGTGTTTCTCCCCTTGCTTTTGAGTCAGGAATAGTGACTAAAAGATGGCTCTGCCTTTATGAATACTCCTTTGAGTTTAGCTCTATTGTATTTTTCTTTCTGCATAATGCTCACAAATATGCCTGCTCTGTACATTATATACAGGAATCTTCCTCATCTGGGGCTTGTTTTCCCATGCCTGGATTTTCCAACATCTGTTGGAAGTGAAGATCCAGTACATTTCAAATCCCACACATTTCAGATCCTCACTTAAATTATCACAACTGAATTAGTCCTTCTCATTCTGGAACTGATCCAGCAGGGCTGACAGGACGTGGCACCACCTGTGTGGGCTGCTGCCTCTTCCCTTGTGTCAGAGGACTTTCAGGGGTGGCATGTCATGGCACAGCAGGAGGCAGAGTATGGTGAGCAGCATTTATTTTGCTTCCTTCTTCCCTTTAGGTCATCTAGTTCTTTTAACAAAGAGGTACAGTTCTCATACTAAACCCCAGCTCCACCCTCTTGGGTATGTAGTCCCACAGCAGCACTGTGCTTAGCAAACCGCTGTTATTATGCTCTGCAGTCAGTCTAATGGCATAGAGAAAAAGGGGGCGTGTGCTTTTACTCCTTGCATATGACTGTCTTTTCTTAGGAGTCCATGAAAGCTGCAAAACTCAAGGGCAAATAATTCTCTCGAAGAAGCAACAAGGGATAAGCACAACTTTGCTATATGGCAAAAATCTGCAGTCAGGGAGAGAGCACTGGAATGTTTGCATGGGAGTGGCATGCCTAGCACCCAAATAACTCAAGATTGCCAGTATTTGGTGAAAATCTGCAGCATATAATACCTGACAGACCAGTTGTTCCATTCTTGAAAAATACAGATGAAAAGAAGTCAAAAATAGCTCACAGAACCTGCCTCAAACATTCAGAAGTGAGCAGGTCAAAGGGCAGGGCAGTGGTCAGATGTCCTCCTCTGGCTGCTGGTGATTAGGTAACATCCAGCCACTTTCCTGTCAGACCTGTGATGTCCACCACCATTATCTAGGTGGCTCTTCTTTGTCATAGTCAACCCATATAACCTAGTTTAGACACATATTTAAGCTAATCCTAGATCACTGTGATACCCATCTGTATACATTTGCATGTGCAAGTTGTGCTGGTCAGACTGAATGACTGGAAGTCTTTTGAATTTAGCTACTTGAATTTAGGCATATACTTATTCCCTATTGAAATCACTATGGAGTAAACCCACACCTTGCTATTTTGCTGACTGTTGTGACTCACTCATTTCATTCTAGTTGTGCTGTCAGGTCTCTCTTCTTTAAGAGAGCTTTGAAAAGCTGTAGTGTGGGAACACCTTACAACTTTAATTCTGCATGTCTTTCTCAGTCCTAGGGGTTCTCCTCATAAGGCCCTTTGATGAGTGTAAAATGTGGATTTCACAGCTCATAGACAAGAAAGTATGTGTGCAATGTTCCCTTACTCATGCAGTTTTATCAGTGTGTTCACAGAGAAGAATGTTTTGGTAGGTGGTATCATTCATGTCAGAATGAATAGCAGTATTTTACACCTATAGACACTTTTATAAACATAGAACATTTAATACCTAAGTCAAAGATTCTTAGTTGTAGAATGCAATGTGGCATCTGTTGAATAGAACTCTCACAGGACTCAACACAAGGAACATTTCCCCACACTTCTACAGGAGATGCTGTACTCTTCCTTGCTCCCCCCCCAGCCCCTTTCCTTCAAGTCCTGATAATCCCTTTCCATTTCAAACAGAAAAATAACTCACTCATGAACCCAAATTCAGTTAGGTAATTAATCATGACCATGTAAGCAGAATATACTAGCTTTTTGTTGGAGAGAATGGATGCTGCTTCTTCATGACAGGTGTAGAAGAGTGATTCCATTCCCTTCCACGTCCTAGTTCCACTGACACTAGAAACTTCCTTTTATTTATGTTTTGTTTACCTAGTCTCCAGGGACTTAAGTTTTATTTTACCCAAAGATATCAACAGAAAATGACTCACTTTTGCTTTTTGGCAGACACCCAACAGATCTGTACCTGTATGTTTGTTGTTAGCCAACCTGTACCTTACTCAAGGTGTGTTGCATTTGTTCTTTAACCTGTGCCTCTTTCAGTAAATCTTTCAGAAGGGGTCAGGAGAGTATTACATCTTCTAAAAGAGATCAGGAGGGATTTTCACTCTAGAAATTAAGAAAATCTAAAGTACATGGCATCAAAATCTTCCATTACCTTTTTGGGGAATAAGAGAATAAAAATAAAGTATCTGGGATTCTCTCTGCTTTCCCTTGCTCTCTTTCAGTTCATTTGAGCCCAGTTTTTTCTTGGGAGAAGAAGCACAAATACATTTCCCAAGACAGCAAAGACCATATGATCTAAGGAGATGGTCAGAGAAAACCTGTGCTGTATCCTCAAAGTCTGCATACCTACAGACCAAGGGAGTCCTTTGGTGATTCCATGATGGACTAAGTTTAGGGACAGCTAGGAAGGCCATGAACATCTTAACCATGTGCCTTTTTCAGGGAAAGATTGCCCGTGAGAAATGCTGTGAGGTAGGATAAGGTGGCGACTTCGCTGCCAATATGAAGTGCTCAGTAACTAGGCACAACAACCAGTTTAGTAGAGTAAAACTGGTGCAAAGCAGCAGGGGAGGTTCTCACATGGGCCAGCTGGGTTGTTCCATCACCATTCTAGCAACCAGCTCAGAGAAGTCAATTATTGAACTCTTTGAGTTAAAAATAAACACAGTGCAGTAGTTCTGAGAACACCATCTGTTTTACACAGCATAACTAAAAGGTGTTTCTCAAATTGATGGCAGTCATGCATGCAAATTTTCGACACAAGCCAGTCTTAACTGGTCTTTAAAGGTCATTATTCCTGTGCAAATGTTTGTTTAAAAGTTTAAGTGTAATTTTTGGTTCTGAACCTGACTCTTTTTCAGCTTTTCCTGGCTGTGCAGAGGGGTGTTCAGGCCTATTTTAGACAGGCAGCAGAACCTGAGCTCTCAGCCTGCCTATGCCAGCCTACATGCTGTGGTACCCTCTCACATCTTGTACCTGTGCTGGGGGTTGAAAATTGAAACGTTTGGTTTGGAATCATGAATATCTGACATTTTGGAAGAATACCAAAACATTTATTTCTTGCTGACTAAGATTTACATTTGAGCAAATGAATTGTTTCACTGAAATATTTTCCTTTCTTAGCAAAAAAACCAGTTGAATTTTTTTTGTTCCACTCCACTTCTCAGTTGGGGCTTAAGAAAATATTCACGAGCTGCTTCTGGGAACAGCTGCTAAAATCCTGCCTGGCATGGCAAATCTGGCTTGTTGAGCTATATTCTAGTGTCTGTAAATTCAGGGAGGGTCATGTCATGTAAAAAGCTCCCTCTCAACAATGAAAAGAACCATGTATAATTAACTAAACCAAACTTAGGCAGATAAAATTCCAGTGGTTGAGAGTGTTTGGAATAATGATAGAGGCTTGGTAGTATATGGCCAGGATACCCCCAAGGATCTTTCCTTCCTCCTCCTGTAATCAAATCCATGCTAAACATTGGTTACACTTTTGCACCTAGAAATGAGGAATTGTGGAGGGGAAACAGGTGTGTGAGCCATTGTGCTCTTTTGCACCAAGTGCTGGAAAGTTCTACTTGTGAAACAGGTTAACTGGACTCTTTGTGATTGCTCCAGTGAGGGAGTGGTCCTGGGGTTTTAGGTGCATTGGTAGATCAGAGTTGCAGGTAACATGGCAAGGGAGATGGTGCCAAATGACACATAGGAGCTGTTATGACCTCTACTATCACTGCTGGGTCTGGGAAAAGGTGCAGCAAGCACCTTGATGTTCATTCCCTGCGGGCTCTGTGGTCCTGCACTGGAAATCTCGCATGAGGTTTGCAGCCCTTGCTGCGATCTTGGAAGCCCTCTGTTGTCCTGCAAGTGCTGGCAAAGCAGCACACTCTTGTAATCTCAAACACTACGTCAGTAACACCATTCTCCCAGTTCTCATTTCTAAAAGTCCAGTAAGAAGGCTGTCTTAGAATTTTTTACATTCTGATGGGACACGGAATAATTTATCTCAGGAGTTTCAGTGTAGTTTATTCTTCTTCAGTGTTTGGATTGGTTTGCACGTCAGATGCTCCAAGAACATTCACTACTGAATAATTAGCCCAGAGAGCATGTGCCACAAAATATTGTTGTTCAAAGCTTGTGAATGAATTGTAGCCTGGCATTCAGGAGAGGAAACACTTTTCAAGCACTCTGGAAAAGGCATCTAAGCTGTGCTTCATTGTCATGCTCTGTTCAAAGGGTATCACTAAGTTAAGCTTAAAAAACATTATCTATAAACTAAGAGTCAGTTTACAAAGTTTCCTGGTGGAACTTAACATTCAGTTCTTACTAAGAAGAAATCGGGCAAAACTGGGCACTTCTAATCCCCAAGAGTTCAGAAAATGTCAGTTATTTTGCAAACTGATTTTAAATTCTTTGCTTTGAAAAGTATTTTCAGTTCTCTGCGGGGATACTGATATTTACTTAAAATCATAAAGCAATATATTTTGCCTTCTTACTGCATTCTTTGGGTCTTTGAGTCTTTTGGATATGCATTTTTTCAAGTTTTTCTCTGCAACTGTGAAGGTCTGAACGTTAATTTTTGGTTAATAAGGAGCAAGTCAGATGATGTGACTTCAGGACCTGGGACTTTAGGCAAAACCACAGTGCTTTCCAGTATAGTTAGTTGAATCTTCTGTATTCAAAGAGTACCAACTGTGCATATGAATATTTGAGGTTCCACATCAAGCTTCTGAAATGACCTGAGTTATCTGCTCAGTGGGCAGTATTCATCAGAGGTTGGCTGTGTAAACCACAAATCAAGTGACTGCACAAAACATTCCTTTTTATATAGAGAGCAGAAATTCCTGTTGGGCTGTGGTAAAAAATGACCAAACCCTGTCACATTCCCAGACTTCATCAAACAGAAAGCTGGGGTGACCCTTCTGTTAGTCTGTAGAGGAACTGGAGAATTGTGTCAGCTTTTCCTTGTACAATTTCACATCAGCTGAGACGGGAATCCATTCCTCTGTGTTGAGCCTCATTCCTATAATTGCACTGTCATCCCCTGGGTACTACTTTGTTGCACACAAAGCCTAGGGTTGTTGGACAGAGGCTAGTGGGGGTGTAGAAGAAAGACTGGAGTCTTTGACCTTTTTCTTCTCTCCTCCATTTCTCCTTCATTCTTCACTGACAACGCCATTCCTGTTTCAGTCTAGAAGGAGTGGGAAAGGACTTCTCCTGGGTAGATAAGTTGGATTCCCTCCAAAATGTTCCCTGGTGTATGTGAAATTTCAGGTCTCTCTGCCATAGGTTAAGACCAAGGCTCCAGTTATCACAGAACCTGGAATGTGGTGGAAGGTTCTTTACTGCCAGAGTTGAACCTCCCTGCTTGTGGAATGTTTCTCTTGATGACTCTTGTCTTGTATTCGACAGCTCTCTTTGGGAATGGAAAAGTGTAGCAAAGGCCTCCCTGACAAGCAGCAGACTCCAGCTGAAAGACTGCATGTCTCCCTGTCTTTCTCCAGTCAGTTAATGGGCAATGAGAGATGTCTGGAAATAATTTTGCCTCCTGCAATGGTAAACACATCCTGCACAAGAAATGCAGACATTGTAGCAGGGGACAAAACAAGCTTTCTGTCACAGCAGATTGTGATTGCACCCAGTCTACCAGAACATGTTGGAATTGGATACTGCAGTAAGAAAACCAGTAAAATCTTTGAATTTGCAGGGGAATAAACAGTGATCCAAGAAGTCTCTCTCCAAAAACCATTGTACATTTTGTATGGCTTCACAAAAGCAAATTAGCAATCAAATCAGGACTTCTCCAGGAACACACCTATCCAGCCAAGTCCAGTGAATCATTTATAATGTCTTGCAAACACCTCTAGTGCTAAGGTATATTTTTCTGAAATCCTATAACAGAAGTGAGTCACTGTTGTACTAGATGATATAAACATGCATAACCAGCCCTTTCATAAAATGCTTCACTTAAAAACAAAACAAAACAAAACAACAAGAGGACTAGCAGGAGGGACATAAAGCGAAAGAAAGATTAAGCAAGCCAACTTCATCAGGGGCCCATCTTAAAGGTAATGTGGCTATGTGTACTGGTTCCAGTCTATAGGATTTTGTTTCATTCCATAATACATCAAGCTGAGTGGCCAGTGTTACCCCTGTACCAGCGGCCCTGGGAGTGGGCTGGGGGAAAGCTGGCAGGGGCTGGACCCAGAAGCTGTGTGTGGGGGTCAGCTCGAAGGTTCCTGCTGCTAATGCGGTTTTTGTTGGTTTTTTTTTTTTCCCTCCCCAGTGGTGGGTTATTAGCAGAGAAGTAGCTTCTTTTGTCAGGGAAATTGCTCTGGGAAGGGGAGGGGGTTGGAAGTTTCTTACTCCCTGCTTTCTGCTCCCAGGCTCCGGCAGGGGGTTTTCTCCCTCTGCTTTTCTTTTTATTTTTTTTGGGCTTGGGGTTTTGAATTTATTTTTTGCTTTGCCATTTTTGGAACCTGGTTGTGTTGGTCCATGGGTGGCGAGATACTGTGTATTTTGTCCTATTTTTCTGTTATTTTAATTACTTACTAGCAGTAGTATTGTTGGTAACACCATGTTTCATTTATATATTAAATAGTTCTTAACTTTTACGAGGGTTGTTTTTCCCTTGCTTTTCCTCCCACCCTTCTCACTGGGAGGGAGGGTGGGTGGAGTGGAAGAGTGAGTGGTGGTGCTTAATTGCCAGACAAGGCTAAACCATGACACTATGTGAGGGCATGGGGCATGGGAAATAAATAAGAGGAGTTAGAGGTGTGCGCATGCTTGAGGGTCTCTGACCTCATTGGCATCATAGAGATGTGGTGGGATGAGTCCCATGACTGGAGTGTCAGAATGGAACGATACAGGCTCTTTAGGAAGGACAGGCAGGGGAGACGTGGACGAGGTGCTGCTCTCTATGTCAGAGACCCGCTGGAATGTGTGGAACTCGACCTGGGGATGGATGAGGAGCTGACCGAGAACTTATGGGTCAGGATTAAAGGGAGGGCAAGGAGAGGGACTGCTGTAGTAGGAGTTTGCTACAGGCCACCTTGCCAGGACAGGTGAGTGGATGAGGCCCTCTACAAGCAGATAGCAACAGCCTCATGTTCACAAATCCTGGTCCTCATGAGGGACTTCAATGACCCCGCTGGAGGGACAACATGGCCAGGCACAAGCAAGCCAGGAGGTTCCTAGAATAATTGTTGATGACAACTTCCTTCTCCAAGTGATAGAGGAGCCGACAAGGAGGGGTGCCATGCTGGACCTAGTTCTCACCAACAGGAAGGGGCTGGTGAGGAATGTGATGCTCAAGGGCAGCCTTGGCTGCAGTGACCATGAAATGGTGGAGTTTGAGATCCCTAAGGAGATCAGGAGGGTGCGCAGAAAGCTCGCTACCCTGGACTTCAGGAGAGCAGTCTTTGGCCTCTTCAGGGATCTGATTGGCAGAGTCCCATGGGATGAAGCCCTGGAGGGAAGAGGGACACAAGAAAGCTGGCGAGTATTCAAGGATCTTATCCTCCAGGCTCAGGAGCAACACATCCCAATGAAGGGGAAGTCCGGTAAAAATGCCAGGAGGCCTGTGTGGATGAACAATGATAGGTTTGTGTGATAAATGTGAGTGAAGCGTGGGATGTTTTTAGGCTAGAGGTGGCATGCAGTAATGCTCAATAGGGCAGAAAATGCCTCAAGTAATTCATGCATGCCTTAACATAGGTAAGAGCATGAGGTGTGTGCAGGCCATATGGCAGTATCATATGAACTGTGCTGTTTTTGTAATTAAACTGGCTCAACTGCTAGCCTGTTGTAAAGTGTTAGACATTATTGATACCATAAACCCTATCCTAATCTAATCAAAGTAAGACAATAATCATAAGGAAGTAGACTTGTAGAAGCCTGCATCCTATCTGAATATCCCAACACAAGGAGAGAGGAAAGAACAGTGATGTTTCCCACAATACAGTTTCTTACTGTGTGAGTCCATGAATCCAGTGTCAGTATTTTTTAACCTTGCAGTACCGCTACGGATGGCCATTAGTGCCCACATGACAGCACAAATATTTCTCTACCAACGAAGGGCAATGGGGATGTGGTGGTGGGAGAGGATCTAGCAGACTTGTGGTTTGAAGGAAGTGGAGCTCATTTGGGCCACATTATCATCATGGGGACATAAACAAATCCCTGCCATGGGGGAAGGTGAGGGACAGAAACCAGCCGTGTGCAGTTCAAAGGACACCAAAGGTTGTAGGGAATCATCAGTTCATGGTGGTTTTGACCTGAGCTATGCTGGACCTATGGGAAATGCAGTCAACAAACTTCTGTACAGTAAACTAGTGGAAGAGAGAGCATTTTCAGAGATTTCTGTGCTCCTTTCTTTAAGATTGTTTACATGTGCATGAATCGGATTTAAAATAATCTTAAGGGATAATTCTAGCAAACGAAGACAGTCTGATTGCAAATATGCTTTTGGCCTTTTCTGTTTCTTGTCAAGAGAATTTTTGCTTTTGATAGAGTTAAACTTTTCATTTGTTTTGGGAAAGCTGACTTCCTGCCTAGCTGCAAATACATAGTTCCTCCCAGCTCAGGCTTTCAAAAAAACGTGAAGAGTATTCAAAAAGACCTTCAGCCCACCTGATTCTGATCCTTGAGAAACTTATTCTCCATTGCCTGCTGTGACAAACCTTGTCATTTATATATTTATTTATTTATTTATTAAGACAGCAGAGTTCTTCTCCAAACCGGACCTGGGATTTTGTTAAAAATTCACAGTATTTGTGATATCAGTTGTATACAGCTCACAAATGCAAGAAGTACTAGACTTTCACATCCCACCTCCTCTTATTTCTGCAGCTCCAAAGTAGAGCAACCTTTTCTTCTTCTGGACTCTGTGCACCAGAAACAGGTGGCTGGTCTGGTCTGGACTGTGTGCAACCAGGCTGATGCTTACAGCTCCTGTTGCCACAGAGCCAAGGGGAGGATGGAGCACATGCAATAGCTCTACATTCACTTTGCAGGAACTAAGTGTTCCCTGTAGCCGTTACCAAGCTCCACCTCAGCACTGCCTAGAACAGCATCTTGTCTATTCTGTATGCCTCCAAGAGATGCCTGCCAGAGTGCAAAGAGGAGGGAAAACAGGAAGGAAGAGTCATGTCCTATTTTAGGAGGGAGGGCTCCTTTTGGACCTAAAGAGCCAGTACTTTTTGCAGTGTAGAGAAGTCCTCCCTTAGCATAAAAACAGAAGAGCCAGATGTACTCAGAACTTCCCATCATAGTTATGTCCTGTCAAGAGAGAAAAGTTAGCACAGGTCAGCCCAGGCAATGCTGTGTGTCTTAGTTCTCTGCTGGGAAAATGTGGTTCTGTTCCCTCCAAATGTTAGCTGTCTTTGGGTACATTGAACAACATTGGGAATTACAGAGCCAGGGTGGGGAGCCAGAGGTAATGTCTGGAGATGAGCTGGCAAATCACAGAGAAGAGACTCTTGTTTGGGACAGAGCAGCAAATGGGACACTGGGAGAGGTGTTGTGCATTTATGGCAGCCAAGGAAAAATGAGAGTCACTGTGGTCCTGGCAGCTGGAAGCCTTCTTTGGCACAATGAGCCCGGGCATGGCTCATTTGGCTTGCAGCAAGGAGGAGCAAGCAAGCAAGCAATCCTAACTTCTGCAGTCAAGAGGAGCAGGAAGGTTCAGCTTACACGGAGTTTGGGAAAGTGCAATGTGACAGGGCACCAAGTCAGAGTGGGTACGGAACTAGACAGCTCAGCCCAGTGGAAAACTCCTTCTTTCCTTGGGCTGCCTGCTGTGGTAGAAGAGGTGGAGGAAAGAGAGAGTCTGGTAGTAGAGCTTCATCCACCAATCATCCTGGATGTTACTTGGAACATGGCTCTTATCAAACCATGTAATTGTTAGACTGGGCATCAGGACAGTTCTGGTCACCACCCTTGTTTGATGGCCTCATGCTCCCTGATGCATTCAGCAAAATAGAATAAAAGGGTCATCCACCCCAGACAGGGACATATTCTCACTCATAGACCAGACAGCAATTTCTGGGAAAGGCAGAGCTATGCACAGAGTCCTAGTTTGGGGGGAAAGGCAAGAAGATGCTGAGAGATTATGGTTCAAGTGCCAACTGGGGTGAGGGATTTGGGTTAGCAGTCCTATTTCTTACCTACTGTTGTGGTCTAGGACAGGTATACTTTGTGCATCCCTTGGAAGTGGAATCACAGAGTTACCTTCCTTCCATTTTTTTTTCCTAGTGAAAATACTTGGCAATGCCTTAAGTTTTAGCTGGCCACTCCAGTTAGAGAAGAAAAACAGATACTGACAAAGGCTGTGCATAAATGAATCCCAAGAGGCGCTGGAGTGAAAGGCCAAGCTGACACAAGCTAGTAAAAATGAAGCCACTTTGGGTCCTGTTGAGTGACAATTGAGGTCTGTGTGTTCCATCAGGAATTTCAGTCTCACATTTTGGGTTCTTCTGCCTCCTCATGCTTTGTTATATAGTACAGTGGTGACCTGTGATGCAAAGATCTTCCATAGCCTGTGTCCTCAAAAGAAAAATTCTTTACAGCCCACCCAGGCTTGAATTCGTTCACCACCTAGGAAAATTCTACCCTCTCACTCTAAATGACATTTGATTTGGTAGAGGAAAAAAATTTGTTTGCAGGAATGCAGTCCTGCCTCCCATTACACTTAATTTGTCATAGTCTCACTCGCTCATGTGAGTGATGAGCATCTCTAGACTGTTGCAACCACTTGACTGTCAAGAACATAGCAGAGTCCTGGGCACCCCTGGTCTCGTCCTTGGCATAAGGAGGGAATGACAGCAGAAACCTTGAGAAGTGAAGGTAGAGAATTTTGTGTAAAGGACTACAGGCATGGGATGATAAGGGACAGGGTACAGGGTTGACAATGGAAATGCCACAGCTGTGTGCTCTGCCCCTGAGATCCATACTGAACGTCCCAGAGGCAAAGGAAACACTGGGGGGGGGGGGGGGGGGGGGGGGGGGGGAAGCCTGAGGGTGTCTGGCTTGATGCTGGCAGTGCAAATCTAACAGCTGTAGTCCCATAGTGCCACAAGATGAGGGTTTGTCAGAGCATTATTTTATAGGCTGGTCTGCTGTGACAGCACTGAGCTTGTGTGTGGGTGTACACAAGAAAGGATGATGGCTACTAAGAGCTCATAAGAAAACCACTCCAGAGAGAAACTAAGTTCCTATAACCCTGTTAAAGCCCCAGGACAACTGCATTATTATCTACCTTATGGTGTTAGATGTCATGACTCAAGGCATGAGGATGTGATGGCTAGTATTTCGTCTATGAAGTTAGACGAGAGTTGCTCTAGGCAGTAGCTGTTCAAGGTAGAATTGATTCTGAAGCACTCTTTCTAAAGCATTCCTGACAGTTGTTTGTCCAATGTTATCTTTCTGCCTCCTGTAATGGGGATCCTCCTTTCACAAGTAGGCAGTTTTTGGATCTTATTTTTGTTGCCATAAGAAAACATTTCCTTGTGTCTAATAAAGCTCTACCATGGTGGAGATTTAAATCTACCAGGATATTTTTTGCAACTCTGAAGCATTTAGGGCTTGTGTTTGTCTTGGCTTTCCCTCTCAACCAGGAGCACCAGAAAATACCTTTCTCTAAAGAAAAATGAGGTTGTTACATGATATCAGGGGATAGGGTCTTATGGAAACAGCTCCTTGCAATGCTGTAGTCAAGGCCACTTACAGGTACTTCAGAATCCTTATTTTTGGTAAAATCAATTCCTTTGTGGCTGGAGGCAGGCTCTTAAGTTGCACTGTTTCTTCCCCTTCAGTAAAGCACAAGTTTCTGTAGGCTACTGTCTGAAGAGACAACAAGGCCAGTAAGAAACAGGCATATAGAATCTTTTGGATTGGAAAAGACCTTTAAGATCAACAAGTCCAACCCTTAACCTAACACTGTAAATCCACCACTAAAGTCCCTAAGTGCCTCATCCTCAAGTCTTTTATATGCCTCCAGGGATGGTGACTCAGCCATTCCCATTCCAATGCCTGACACCCCTTTCAGTGAAGAATTTTTTCCTAATATCCTATATAAACAGTGAAGCCTCTGTATTTAGGCGTTTAGCTCCTGTTCAGATGCCCAGCTGTTACTGAAAACCGGGAATAAAAACAGACTCCTTAACACTAATGCAGTATGAAGAAGCAGCGCTGGGGACGCAGGGGACAGCTCCACCAAGCGTGTCCACCCTTGCATTACAATCACCATCCTCAGTTTTTCTGCCAAGTCTTTGTGTTTTATATAAAATGCATATTTTATGTAAAACATAAATTTTAAACATATTTTATGTAAAACGTTCACTATTGCGTTTAACCTTTACAATGACGGGTTTCTTTATTTTATGCATTCATATTCTAAGTTGATCATTGGTCACCTATCTAATCTCCACTGATTAGAATCCTTGATATTCAAATCAAGATGGGAAGCGTAAGGGGATTTCCAAGCAGCATTGCTGGTTTCCATGGCTAATTGCCTTTTTCATAGATGCTAGCAATACTACCTGAGGTTTCCATGCTTGTATTGGTTACAAACATGAAAATTCTCTATAGTTACAGATTTCAAACACAGAACTGATTCCCAGTTCCAATCTTTAAGTTTTTGGTCAACTCCTTCATAAATGATTTTGCTACCATTGAGCAACACTTCCATGATATGGAATTGGAGTCACAGAAAACAAAAGGGCTATCTTACAGAACAAAGCGATTCTCAAAAGATGGAGTTTAGAGTGGTATCACAGCTCCTACTAGAGGAAGAAGCTTGAAGAAAGTGCTGTGTAGAAAGGTCCTCCCAGGTGCCATTCCCTGACAGTGATGCAACGGCCGTTCCCATATCACAGTGCTATGTTGGAGTGCATAGTGAAGGGGTAACAGATGGAAAAGTCTGAGTTTGAAACTGAAAACTGCATCAATATGGGTCAGGTTTCTTGACCCCGGTGTTGGAAGGACACGGATACATCTCCAGCCTCGCTTTCAGCACAATATGTCAAAATCTTCCTCCTCTTCTGCTTCTGATAGGTTTCTGATCATCTGCTGCTGCTCCTTCAGTGAGGTGCCGTATCCAGAACCCAGCCTTGGTGATGCCTTTCCTAATTGGAGAGTGAATAAAGGACTGAAAACTCTGCTCCCCTAGTGAAGCGTACAGACAGCTAGCACAGAGCTTGGTTATAACCATGGACTTATATTGCTGAAGTACTCAGCCTGTCCCTTTCCAGATGGCTCCCTGGGTCCTGCAGGAAAGAAAAGGCAATGTTGCAACACCAAGATTGCACCTGAAATGAAACTTTCTAAAGGCCATTTGGAGTTGAGTATTTATGCCTAGCCTGGAATGAGGTACAGCAGAATAACACAAATGTTTGTACACTTGCACAGTCACCCTCCCCAGGCTGGTGCCCTGAGAGCCTCCCTGAAATGCTCCATCACCCAAACTGTGACAGTAAGCATACATCTCTTAGTTAAAGAAGCTGCTTCAGAGAGAACAAGAAAGAATCCCTTTTGGTAAGAGACTTTAGCCTATGCTTTTGACAGCAATGCCTGTCCTTTCTGCCTCTCAAGAGTTGTTTGTTTGGTGGGCTGTTCGGTCAACAAGGAAGGAAAGAGCATTCCATCTAAAGGGACTGTTTAGACTGCCATCTTCCTAAGTGAGAGTCTACAAGACAATACAGGTTTTTAAGGGCTTAGCCCAGGTGTGGCTCTAATAGAAATTTTCCACTGAAGAAATTAGCATAGTGGAAACCCATCTAGAGCAGTGACAGGCCACTGCAGATCTGAGCAGAAGACAAACATTTGGTTTAAGCAGAAAACACAAAGTTCTGAGATCTATTTTCATGATTCTGCTGAACAAAACTGAGGACTTGCTAAATCTTGCATGGCAATATTAAGACTTTGGGTTGTCCCTTTATTATCACCTATATTTTTAATACGAATTTGTGAGAAGCATGACTTAACATAATTCAATGGCAAGGTCTACTCTACTACTTATTCTACTTATTACTACTTATTCTTACTACTACTTACAGACAAGTGTGAGCAACAGTAAAACACGGAACAGAGACATAAATGCATATGTGTCAACAGGTTTTGGGGTGATAATACTCAACTCCAAATAGCCTTTAGAAAGTTTCATTTCAGGTGCGATCTTGGTGTTGCAACATTGCCTTTTCTTTCCTGCAGAACCCAGGGAGCCATCTGGAAAGGGACAGGCTGAGTACTTCAGCAATATAAGTCCATGGTTATAACCAAGCTCTGTGCTAGCTGTCTGTACGCTTCACTAGGGGAGCAGAGTTTTCAGTCCTTTATTCACTCTCCAATTAGGAAAGGCATCACCAAGGCTGGGTTCTGGATACGGCACCTCACTGAAGGAGCAGCAGCAGATGATCAGAAACCTATCAGAAGCAGAAGAGGAGGAAGATTTTGACATATTGTGCTGAAAGCGAGGCTGGAGATGTATCCGTGTCCTTCCAACACCGGGGTCAAGAAACCTGACCCATATTGATGCAGTTTTCAGTTTCAAACTCAGACTTTTCCATCTGTTACCCCTTCACTATGCGCTCCAACATAGCACTGTGATATGGGAACGGCCGTTGCATCACTGTCAGGGAATGGCACCTGGGAGGACCTTTCTACACAGCACTTTCTTCAAGCTTCTTCCTCTAGTAGGAGCTGGGCATCTGAAAAGGCACCAAACTCCTAAATATAGAGGCTTCACTGCTTATATGCTTATTTCTTACTGGCCTTGTTTTCTCTTCAAACAGTAGCCTAGAGAAACTTGTGCTTTACTGAACAGGGGAAGAAACAGTGCAACTCAAGAGCCTGCCTCCAGCCAGAAAGGAATTGATTTTACCAAAAATAAGGATTCTGAAGTACCTGTAAATGGCCTTGACTACAGCATTGCAAGGAGCTGTTTCCGTAAGACCCTGTCCCCTGATATTATGTAACAACCTCATTTTTCTTTAGAGAAAGGTATTTTCTGGTGCTAATGGTTGAGACAGAAAGCCAGGATAAACACTCTGGCTTCAGAGTGGCAAAAAAAAACCCAAGACAAATCCTGTGTGCTGAAACTGCACCATGGTAGAGCTTTATTAAGCACAAAGAAAAGCTTTCTAATGGCAACAACAGTAAAATCCAAACACTGTCTACCTGGGAAAGGAGGATCCCCTTTACAGGAGGTAGAAAGAGAACATCAGACAAGCAACTGTTAGGAGTGCTGTAGAAAGAAAGCTTTAGAATCAATTCTACCTTGAATAGATAGATACAGGCTAGATCAGCCTTGTCTAGCTTTAAATATCATCTATCCCATCCACATGCCCTGAATCCAATGCTTATTCCCATACAATATATATCACTGCTTTGTGGAGATTCTTGCTTTCTCCTATCTCACAGCTGAAACAGATCCATTGCCTGATAAAGCATAATCCTTCATTCTTCTGTGTTTGAACATCCTATATTTATTTGTCAGTTTCCGTATTTAATGGGTTCATAACCAGTTGTCCCACTTACGGAGAAGTTCTACTGCTTCAGGAGCCTTTTTGGGGAACAGAGTAGGTGTATTGATATGCCTTGACTTTAGACACTGCATTGCCCTGGCGCTCATCCATGTGAAAGGGAAATGTTAAGGCTTGAGCTGGTGGAATTCTTACGGACACTGGCAGTGAGGAGCGTGAACTGTGAGTGTGACCAACTACAGCAGAACTTGCTTGCACGTTTGCCTTTAAAATCACTCTGAGTACCAGCAATATGCTATAAACTATATGCTATGCACATCGTCTACATTCTCACTTAGCTCGTACCATTATTACATTACAGACAATAATAGAACAAGTTCAGACAACTGCAGCAGTGACAGGTGACATATCAAAACCACAGATAAACGGAATGTTATTACAAGGGTAAGAATGCAGTCCCAGTGGACAGTCTAATCACAGACCTGCAGTCAGAGTAATTTTTGACCAGACAGTATTTTATCACTTTAAAATACACATAAAAAATGCGTGATTCATTCTCCACAAAAATATTTCCTGACAAATATTCCCTTACTTATGGAGAAGGTAGATGGTATCCTAAGCTAGAACTGGTTCTTTTGTTTGTTTGGCCTGGTGTAGTTTTTTTGGGGATTTTTTTTCCTAATAATCAGAAAAGAAACAGCAACCCCCCTTCAAGATGTGCTTAAAGAATCACAATACTACAGCCAAATTAATTTTTCCAAACATACCCAATACATAGCTTTGGGAGATATATTCAGGTAGTAAGTTTGAAAAGAAAGTAATTTTCATCACTTTAATATGAAGGATGGAGGAAAAAAAAAGAAGTCAGCACTTCAAATTATGCCAAATTCTTTTATTGCTTAAATAACCTTTATCTTACCAACAACAATAAAAGGCACCACAGTATGATCAATTCTATTCAAGATTTTTATGTGAAGTTTTTCTTTTCACAGCAAAATTGTCCATCCTAGGTGAGACAACTTAAGTTACAGTAAGATCATTCCAATAAGCAGTTATTAATGCTAGAAAAATACACTACATCATTGGCAGTACTGATAATAGGGTAAGTCATCTAGCTCTTCGCAGATTTTTTTTCTCACCTAATACACAAAGTATTCAACCATCAAGTTACTGAACTTCCAGACACCACTGAAAAGATTTGTGTTACACATAGGGTCTGATAGGGCACAGCTTGAGCACCTTCATGTGGAAAGGAAAAGGTGAAAGAAGAAAGCTTAGACCTCCTCTCTTTTAGCAACAACAATACACTGATGAACCCTCATCCAAAACTTACCTAACAAGTCTTTAGTAAACTACACTCTAGTGGTTTGGGGCATTAAAAAAACCCCCATATATATATATATATGTATCTCCCCTCTATTATCGTAGAATCACAGAATGGTTTGGGTTGGAAGGGACCTTAAAGATCACCTAGTTCCAACCCCCCTGCCATGGGCAGGGACATTCTCCACTAGACCAGGTTGCTCAAAGCCTCATCCAGCCTGGCCTTGAAGACAGCCAGGGATGGGGCATCTGCAGGCAGCTTCTCCGGGCAACCTGTTCCAGTGCTTCACCACCTTCTCTGTGAAGAATTTCTTCCTGACAGCCAATCTAAATCTCCCTGCTTTCAATTTAAACCCATTATCCCTGGTCCTGTCACTACGGGCCCTTGTAAAAAGTCCCCCCCCATCTTCCTTGTAGAACCCCTTCAGGTACTGGAAGGCTGCTATAAGGTCTCCCTGGAGCCTTCTCTTCTCCAGGCTGAACAAGCCCAACTCTCTCAGCCTTTCTTCACAGGAGAGGTGCTCCAGCCCTCTGAGCATCTTTGTGGCCTCCTCTGGATTTGCTCCAACCAGTTGATACCCTTCTTATGCTGAGGGCCCCAGAGCTGGATGCAGTACTCCAGGTGGGGTCTGATGAGAGCAGAGTAGAGGGGGAGAATCACTTCCCTCAACCTGCTGACCATGCTTCTGATACAGCCCAGGATACGGTTGGCTTTCTGGGCTGCCAGCACACACTGCCGGCTCATGTCCTGCGTTTCATCCACCAGTACCCCCAAGTCCTTCTCCTCACAGTTTTTGGTTGTGTCCCATGTGAGTCCTTCCAATAAAAACTAAATTAAAGCAAAAAAAAAAAAAAAAAAAGAAAAAAAAAAAAAGGCAAAACCAAGACCAAAACAAACAAACAAACGAAAAAAAAAAGCACCCAAGAAACCGGTAACTCTGCATTTCACTCTGCTTCCAACAGGCCTTTCATTCACATGCATACAAGGAGTATGTATGAAATGAAGGTCCAAGAAAACAGTACCTACAGACCAGTCTTCAAATTAGTACAACGCCAGACAGAAGCACGTCGCAAATGCAGTGAGTGGCCAATTTTTGTCACTTGTGCTTTCTTAAGTGACATGTTAAATGACTGATAGCACAAGCAAATACACAGTATCAACTGGCGTTTGAACTGATTTACACTGCTGACCAAAAACCAAACACAACTGTAATCACCTATTCCAGGAACCCTTTCAGAAGTTTCTGAGATCACTTTTGAAAAAATTAAAGCCACAATAGTTATTGGGTGTCTCGACCTGCTTAGCCTTGGTCTGATACTCACCCACCTCACTGAGACCATTTTTAATTGCCTTCTATACATGCAGCAATTTCATTTTTTTCCCCAGTCTTCCCACCACCCAGATTCAAGAAGTTTTTTCTTTTATTTTAAAGTGTCAGCTCTGCTACTGCCTTGCAAAACACAAAGCTGGAAGAATGACTGCTTTTGAGGAAGTGTGTGCATGCAGACATCACCTGTGCATCTTACAACAGCCTCTACAAGTAGAGCCAGAGAGATTTACCTCAGGGCTAAGCATGCCTTTCTGGACCTGTTTGGGTTTTGCCAGCAGCACAGCCCATCCCCAGGCACCACTGTGCTCTGCTGCCCTCTCAGCACGGCTGCCCACTGGCATCAGCAAACCAGACATAGTTCTGTTTAGGCAACTACAAAGTGGCTTCTTCACCTTGTGGTGGTGCATTTCTTCCCCTCTTAACTCCTGAGAAGTTTTACGGCCTTGGAGGTTCCTGTCAAACATTGGCCATTGTGCAGGGAGTTTGGTGGTTAAGCTTCCCTTATCATATCAAAACACTCTTGCACTGCCAAGGTGGGGAATGGCCATAGTAGGGGTCAGTTGCTTGGTTGCAGTGTGGGATGAGAGTGAAATCATCTCCTGCCAGCCTTGAACCTTATCACAGTTTGGGTAGATCCGTACCAGCTGTGAATTCCAGTGACCACCTGCCCCAATTAAGGCCAGGATGTAAAATTATTTATGCCTAAAGTCAATTATCTCGCAACCCTATAAATAGTGGTTCCAAGGATGAGCCTTTGAGCTCTTCTGGACTGCAGTGGGTTGTGCCCAGCATTTCCCTCTGAGTGGGGTGCCTCTTTCAAGTTTGTGAAATCAGAGAACAGTCGACACAACCTGGGCTGAAAAATCTACTTGAGGCTCAACTCTTCGCCCGTTGAGAGATGCACTGACATCCAACGTGAATATTTTCACCAAGCTCAAGGGGAAATTTTTAACAGGTACCTTCATACAAATATACGTATATCTCTCTCTAGTTCTGTATCTGTCTGTGTGAGTGTGTGCAGGCAACTTTATGTTGACAACCTTGCTAAGTCTTTGATTAAGTTACTGTACTGATTTGTTGAAAGTTAAGTCCTGCTGAGTAATTGTGTGATCTAATTGTGAGACATATCTGAATAGTGTTAAGGAACTTGGAATCACTGCTGCCCCACATTGTTGCTATCCCCAAGTTTCACACCAAGCACAAAAGTTCACACACTCTGATCCTTTCCCCAATTCCTTAGGCATAAACCATTGACCAGGTCTAGGACAAGGTGTGGATTCAGCCGCACCTAGACTTCTCTCTCTTGAGGAGTTTAGAAAGCAAGGGGGTCCACTCTGAACCTCATGACCAAACAGGAGGAATTTCCTTGCCACTTTTTCCTAGTCCATATCAGAACAATCCAATCCTGCCTTGATTTCCCTGACTCTCTAAATAATTTTTAATCCATGTACAAACTATTTTCATCTGTTGTTAATTTGTTTTTGCCTTTGTATGCTTTTCCATGTCAAATAAGTAGTAGAGTGGACCTTGCCATTGAATTCTGTTAAGTCAAGTCACATTTCTCCCATATTCATATTAAAAATATTAGCTTTTCCCCTAATATTTGTGACGCTGATCTTGTAAGTGGCCTAAACCACTCAGCATAGTCCCCCACTCATGACACACCTCCTTCCCTGCCCAGCTCCGTTACTTCACCTCTTCCATTTGGCTCGGTAGGAAGGAATCAAGACCTTGCCCTTAAGATAAGGGGGAAAGACCTCTTCTGACCACCCCTGGCTAAGGTTACGAACTCAGCAACGCTCAAGAGCAGAATGATACGAACACTGGTTGCATGCCTTAAAAAAAGCAGTCTCTGCAAACCCAGGCTTAAGACAAGACTAAAGAAAGGGCAGCCTGTGCAGATGGAAGATGAGAGGGAAAGAAAAAACAATTACAACTTTGCTGACCAAGACATCTGCAAGAACTGGCTAAAACTGGCCGAGGTTGAGAACAGTGCCAACTGTCCCAACTTTTCGGCTTTAAGCTTTAGTGTGCTTGCTTAATTAGCTAATGCGTATTAACTTCTCCACCCTGGGCGGCATACAAGTAGAGTTAATGGTACGTACGATGTGTGATGTGGGCGTAACTGCATGAATGTTTTGGGTGGGTCTAGAAGTCTGTACACTCAGAGTACCTCAGCCCATGTGGAACTGCGGAGGGTCTCTGGCGCCCGGAAAGGTAGGATAAAAGGGGCTGCGTCCTCCTGTAGGTTGAGAGACCCCACAGGGATGTGTCCCGTGGGCTCTCCCTTTATTCGAATAAAGTTTTTACAGGACTCCTTTGTCTCCGTTGTGAACACTGACTGCTGGTGGCGTGATTTTCCGTACAAGAGGAAAAGCAGCCTGACATGCCACTTTGTGTGCACCTTCCCCCGAAAAGGCGCGTTCTTGCTGCCGAGAGGCAGTTTGCCCCCGACAAGCTTGTCACAGGGGCAGGGAGAGCGCTACACGGGGCAGCGCGTTGCAGGGCTGCGTAGGCGGGACCAGCAGCCGCCAGCTGCCTGCGTGGCAGCCGTGGCGGGTTCCAGCTGGCTCCCCAGCGTGAGGGGAGTACCGTGCCATTCCCACGCCCGCCCCGGAGCCCGGCAAGCCCGAGGAAAGCACCCGCAACAGCCGCCTGCTCCAAGGGCTGAACTGACCCCGAAGCGGCCAGGGCTGCCGGCCGCGGGGTGGCTCGGTCCCCAATCGCCTGTCACAGCCGCGTACGCGCCCTGCTCTCCCGGCTGCCCCGCCAGCTCCAGGGCTTCACGCTGCACCGCGGCCGCCGCTGGGTGTGCGGAGGCGGAGCGCCGTGACCCCGCTGCTCCCCCGGACAACTGCGGCGGCCGCTCTCGCCTCCTCCCCGCCGCGGGAGGGCGGCTGCGGCGGAGGGAGGTACACTGAGGAGGCTCCGTCGACAGGCTACTTCCACGGCTCGGCCGCCTGCCCGGGCATCTGCGCCGCAACCTCGCCCCACAGCCACTTCTCCGCGCCCGAGCACGTTAAGCGGGGCCGGGGTGCTAGCGGCGGCACCTCCCGGCCGCAGTCCGGGCACCCTGTCGCTCCCGTCGTGGGCAGGCGGCCGGGCGCAGGTGGCGGAGGCCCGTGGCGCCGTGACACCCGCCCGCCCTTCCGCCGGCTCGGCGTAAGGAGCAGGTGCTCTAAGCCCCAGATAGTGAGATGCTCTGCAGAGGCACCTGGGCAGGCGGGATCCACGCACCGAGGCCAACCGAGTGCGGTTCCGCAGGGCTCGGTACCGGCTCCTGCACCGGGGTCATAACAGCCCCCTGCAACGCCGCAGGCCTGGGGACGAGTGGCTGAAAAGCTGCCCGGTGGAAAAGGACCTGGGGGTGTTGGTCGACAGCAGCTGAATATGAGCCAGCAGCGTGCCCAGGTGGCCAAGGCGGCCAGTGGCATCCTGGCTATCTTGCGTTAAAAGGCAAAGAATTGGGAGAAAACACTCCCCCCCTCGCATCCCAGTTTATCCTCAGGTATCAGAGGGGCTGGGGGCAGCTGGGATTAGGTTCTGAGTGATGCCCAATTCACACTCTGTAAGTCTGGTCGTGTTAGTGTACTGAACTACCTTGATCACGGATGCACAAATAGCGCGATGCACTATTGGTCAGGTTGCATTCAGTGAACTAGCATGGCCAGGTGTAAGGAGGTTGGCCGCGTCCAGTAAGAACTCTCACCGCTAGATTAATGGTGTGATTTACTGAGGCAACAGAAGTGCACATTCTTTTGGACTGCCGGTGATGATGCACTGTCTGCAAAAGTATGTGCAAGTAATACAGTAACATACAACTGCATTAAATGACTGGAGTAATATAGCAACGTAAAATAACTCTATAGAGGGAGATTTCTAAATTTCCTAGGAAAATACTGAGTATAACTAAGATTTTACATCTCACCCAAGGTGTTCCTCTGGGGGAAGGGAGGTGGGGACAGAGGCTCCTGGGAGTCAGAGGTGGCCTGTGATGGTATCTTCCATGACACCCCTCCTCTCTTAATCTATTTCTGTACTATTATTTACCTTTCAGGGGGAGCTTGAGTGACTCCAGTCATACACACCTTTGTTATGATTGGTGTAAAATATTCTCGCTTCGCTTTCAAAGGTAGACGCTAGGAAGAATTCAGTGTGTGTGCGCAGTGAAGGCTGGTCCCACTTTGGAGGCGGGTAGCTTTTGGGATGGAGGTGTGGTTTTGTATTATAATGAGATTATAATGAGCAAAGTTAACCTAAAGGACAACATTTTGTTGACAGATGGCATATTGTTGGCCCAGGGCACCAAATATGCAGTTTATCAGTTCCATAGTACCTTCAAGTTCCAGTATAAGTACAGAGCCTGGCCCCAGTGTCTCCATTCAGCTCCACCCTCCGTGCTCAACTCTTAGACTCAGCACATCAAGTTCCCCTAGTGATGCTAACATCTAGGGTTGCCTGGGGAAATACTGCGGTATAGATTCTCTGCATTGGCTGCACTCCACCCTGGAAGTCTCTTCAATGCTGTACCTTTTCTTAAAATGTGAATGTGTTTAATTTCCAAGTGACCTCCAGTAATTATTCCACACTATCCAGCAGGACTAGGGAAATGATTGTCACCCTGTACTGGGCAGTGGTGAAGTCGCACCTTAAATCCTGTGTTCATTTTTGGCCCCCTCACTTCAAGAAAGACACTGAGGTGCTGGAGCGTGTCCAGAGAAGGACAACGGAGCTGGGGAAGGGCCTGGAGCACCTGAAAGGAGGGTGCAGAGAGGTGGGGGTTGGTCTCTTTTCCCGAGTGACAAGTGATAGGACAAGAGTAAACAGACTCAAGTTGCACCAGGGGAGGTTTAGATTGGATACTGTCCTCAGCAGTTCTCACACCCATAAGGGGTAAACAGTGTCCCACAGAACAGGCCTGTCCTCCTACGACAATAGTTACTGCTGCTTTTACCACCTCGGTTCCAACTTGCAGTCTCGCTTAAGGCACCATCGCTAAACCAGTAAGCAGCCACATGGCTGTGGCTCCGGTACACTAGTTTTTGGCTGCAACAGTGAGTGTGACATAGCACGGTTGCTTCTTGAAACAAGTATATGTGGTTATTTTTTTTTTAATTAGGGGTGGGGGAAGGAGATCTGAGATAATTTGAGCTTTACAGCCCTTTGCAAGCATATACAGGGCAAATATGTTTTTCCAAAAGCATAAAGTAATTTTAATTATCAAGTCCAACAATATATCTGACCCACACCACCCCCATTCCTAAAAGTTTGAGTGACAGCTAGTGTGAGCTGGGACTAGAGAACACAGGGAATTCAGGCTATTCCCTTTAGCCTTCAATGCACATCTTGAGTTGTTATGTCAATGAGCAAGTTAATGCTAAGAACTAGTTCTTCGTTAATTGTATGAACACTAAATTCTCAGTATCTCTTGCAAGTATTTTATACTTAAGACATCTGAACCAAATTTAAGTCTAGTGGTGCAACAACGTATTCTATTACGTATTACTGTTAAGCTTCTCCTTTGACACTGAAGGCTCAAACAGATCAACCAGCATTCGTTTCGCAGGCATACCCTGGGCATTTGCCAGCTATAGGAATTGCTGATTGCAAAAAACACCTCGGACTGTGACAAGTGCTGTAACACAGAACTAGGTTTGAATTTCACAGTCTTTTTCCAGTTGGACTGCTTGTCTGCAGAGCCCCATTGCTTTTAAAGTAAAGAGCAACTACAGTTAGGATTCGTTCCTGCTTCTACCTGTAATGCAGTTTGTGTGGTAGGAGCAGGAATTTGATTTGGATTTGACAAAGTAAGTGGATGGAGGTGAAGTGTACCGATAGGAGGATCATGCTTTCCAAAGACACACAAAATGGACCCTCTACCACTAGTCCACATGAAGGGAATGGTATCTTTTATGTAGTGTTGAGTAGCCATCTTTATGGATAAAAGGTTTTTGTATTTCACAGATACAGCCAAAGTAACTTCAGAACTATTCAGTGTTTCCTTCCTGTGGAAAAAATGCACCTTTGGAAGCTTTGGGAAGAAGTATGGTTGCAAAGGCTGTTGTGTGTCACATCTGTGACCGTAATACTCACACGGTCTCACATCCCTTTCAGAGAAGTCTGCCCTCACCCCATATCAAGGTGACAGCTGCACCTGACAAACGAGAGAAAGCATCAGGCAGCTCTCTCTGAGCTCTAAGACAAGCAGCGTTTGCAGACACCTCCTTCATGCGGAGATGAGATCCATGAGTTAGGCGGGAGTGTTATTGCAATGGGTGAGCAACATCCAAGGGGCTGTTTCCCTACTTGCTCTACCATGCTATCAACCCATGACTTTGATACCATGCTGCTCACTGGTGGATCCCAGACAGAGGTCTTCCTTCAGTGACCCTGCAGCCAGTGAGAAGATCCATCAAGAGCCTGGGGAGTATGCCATGCTACTTCAGCTCCAAGCCTCCCTTTGCTGGCCCAAGTGGGCCTTCCAGGCTTGGGCTGTCCCATTTCCTTGATATGTTACCTACTGCACCTTCTGATTTTGGCTGTTTGGCTGGAGGAAGAAGGGGAATCTAAACTTTTCTTAGGCATTAGAAACTGTTGAAAACCAGGGAAATAAAAGGATGAAGTGATTGCTACTGTTCAGAGCAAAAGTCACCTTGTTGCTCACTCGGGACAGCAAATTCAGTGCCTGCATTGCAACTACACAATTCTTCGTGAGCCTAACTTCCATCAACTCATTACAACAGCTTCTTCAGCTGTTTCTGCAGCCTTTTAATGTTGGTGGAGGACAATGCAACTTCAAATTTCAGCTTCTGCAAAGGACCATTTCATGAAGCCTTCTTCTAAAGTGCACACTAACGGGTATTCAGATCCTCCTGATCAGTATACTACTGTTAAAATGTGCTTTAACAACTCAAGTATTGTAAATATGCTTCTGGCAGGTATACTTCATGAAAGAAGATAGAGAACCTGAGCACTCTTGTGCTTTCAGCAGGTTGTCAGGACTTTCTAACCAACAAGTGTCTCCAGCAGCAGAGACATTAGTACAGAACACTTTCAGTAGCAGTTCGAGCAGCGGTGGCTAAACCAGAAGCATGCCAGGACACTATCTGTTAGTGTGGCTCCGTTGTGGGGAAGGGTAACATCCAACTGCAGAGAGAATAGCTTGAGGCAGCATTGGTTTTATGCCAGGTCCAGCTAGATCTCCAAAAGTATGTCTGATTTATTAACTACTAGTGACTAAGTACTGACCTGAGATGTCTGCCCTAAATTCTGGTAATCAAAGCAGCAGATTTTGTGCACAGTGTGTCAGTGGAAAACGCCTATAAGCAGAGTGATTCTTACTAGAACAGTTCTGTTCATAAAATTGCTTAGAATAAACCTTCATCAGCAGCGCATTGTGGTCAAGGAGGGGTTGTTTTGATTTTTGAATGGCAAAGTCCTACAAGTTAATTCAGGCATTGGAGAAAAACATACACAAGGGGGATTTAACAAAATTTGGAATGAGATCAACAGAATCAAGACAGAATAAAACCACTCTAGCATACTGTTAACAGTGCCAAAAATGGATCAAGGTTTCTTCCTTGCCTTGGCCAGAGGCCTCTGTGGAAAAATAACTGGCTTGTACTTCACATAGCTTTTGGCATAGACCTTGATATGGAACTAAACAACCGATGCACATTGGATTGCTGCAGGCTGTATGACGTTATGTAATTGAAGTGAAGGCTTTAGATAAGTCAAATTAAATACACTTGACTTAGTATACAATGTATGTCACTTATTTGATATCATTAACAGTGTGCAGACAACGAGCTTACAGAAGCAATAAAAACTAGCTTCACTTACAACCCTTCTCACAGTACCCAGCATTTCTCAGGTTCTCCTACATATCAGCTATGCTTCATATTTTGGGGTTTGGATCACAGTACTTTGAGATGCTGAACTAAACTTCCATTGGTTAAGTAATTAAACCTCTTCAATTAATATCAACAGCAGCAGAGGTTGAATTCTGACAGTGTTACCAGGAGGACCCCGGAGTGGAAAAGAACCGAGTGATGCAGCCTGTTGGCTGTATCAACCGTCAGTTGGTGGGAGGTCCCTCTAGAGAGACATCTACAGATTGTTTCCCTGCGTGTGGGTGCTGGAACAAGACCGAGTTAGTCTCAGTAAGGCACCAGCTAAGAAATGATGTCTTAGTCTTGATTAGCAAAGCTACTAGGAGTATTCTGTAAGCACAGATGGGGCCGGTCAGTGGCACAGAAAATTTACAGTCTCATTTGCTGGGATGCATTGCAGGAACCAGTATTGTACTCTGGGAAGCTTTTGGTCTTTATTTGAAATTAAAGGATAGACAATGACTGGACCGTAACTTGCAGCTGAACTGCCTGGCAAAAATAAGCTTTAAGATTCAGCTTTTCTAGCTTTACCAGAGTTTTGTGTGAAACACCTGTTTTAATCTCGGTATCCAAAAGTCATCTGATATTCTAGCATCTATTACTTGGTGGGTCCTCCCCGGTTAAAATAATATTCTGCATTTCTTTACAACAATTTACAACAATGCCTGCAACACACACTAGAAACCCGTAAGATATATGACCCGGTAAGAGCAGGCCTCTGTGTTTTGTGAAACTTCCAAAACTCCAGTGCCTTAGCACACTGAGAGCAAAACCTGTAGAAGTAGGTTCTGCTGATAATGAATTGACACCACTGATTCCTGCAGGCCAGAGTCTGCATGCCCCCTCACTGACAGCTATTAATTAGCTAAATCTATAATGGGAAAATTATCGTTAATATTGAAATTAATAAGTATCTTACTATCTGCGTTTAGTGGGAATCTGATAGCTACTCAATTGAACTGACAGTTCAAAATACTGGTTTCTTCTGCAGTCTGAGACACTCATCGATTAGTTCTGCTGCTGCTAAACAAAAAATTGTGGTCTTATTTAAAAGGCATAAGTTGAAATAATTTTTCTCTCAAAATCAATGGGACCACAATCCAAAATATCTGGCTATAGAAAAACTGAAGCAATTCAGATATGTTTGTAACAAGAAAACAAATTTATTGATTTTAAAAGACAAGACACCATTTTGTTTTGAAAAACACAAGAAAGCTAGCCTGAGTTCAAGTCTGAAATATTCAGAAAAATCCTACTGTCTTTAGTATGTTCCAGTCATTTTTTTAAACAACACACTAAAAGTTAATATATATTTTTATAATTATAAAAGTTCCCCAGTTATTGTACAGTACACAATACAAATTGCCCACAAACTATTATTTAGCTCCTGCCAGTTTTGAGAGGACATGATATACTAAAAGATTTAGCATTTCTCACAAAAATCACATCAGGAAATACGTATTTACAAAATCAAATACATTATACAAAAAAAACCATCACGTTATTCTGTAAAGATGTCTTCTTTAAATAATTAAAAAGTATATTCAACTGTAGTCCAAAAACTGGAAAAGAACATTACATTATCTCACACATACAATCTACAAAAAGATGCTTACCTCATTTACATAATATATTCAGTCAACTGGAAAATAAAAGTTTGAATATGTCCTAGTGTTATGATGTTTCTGTGCTGTGGGACTGAATAATGTAATCTGCCACTTACTAAGTGAAATTCAAATGATGGCACTTAAAAAAAAAGACAGTATAAAATAAATGCAACAAAGGAAGTTTCCTAGAAGGTAAGAAAGCCCTGAGTGATGACAAGATTACTGATTGGTAGCTCTATAATTAACCTAATTAAAGTTTACCACCTCAGGCACAATTTTCCAAGTTTTTGAAAGGCACTCAAAGTTTCTTTAACAGCCTCATTGGTTATTAACTGTAAATCCAAATTTTCAGTGGAGATGAGTGGAGATGGGCAACTTGCTTTGGTACAAAGTGATTATTTTCCTAGCATATTTGAAACTGCTTAATTGGGTTAATTTAAGATGGATATTTAATGTTTAAACACAATGCAATCACTTTAACACTGTATTGAAGGAAACCTTACTTAGGGAACCCTTTAAGTGTTCTTTGTGTAAAAAGCTCTTGCTGGTATCAGTGAGTGAAAAAGAATTGAACCACGTTTCTGGTAAATACCAATCTGTGTGAGGTTGTTCCTCTGATGTATAAATTCCTCTTACCAAGACATTTATTATTTCAGAGTAAAATTCATCCAGAACTGAAAATTCCTATGTTTGCACCATAATCAAGAAAGTGCTTAAGAACGTACAAAGAACATTTTCCTGATTTAGACCTAAGTGAGGCTCATTTAATGCTCGCAGGCCACCTTTTTTCTACAGTGAATTTCAGCCTTGACGAGCAATCTACAAGAACAGTTCTTACCAAATATTTAACTACTCAGGGCTTCCAATCCCAAATCGCTGGTTTATTTTTATAATGGGAAAAGAAAGAAAAAAATCAGAATAAAACAAGAGCTAAAATGATAATTTTCAAACAAAGGCATATTTTACTTCAAACAAACACCAGGCAGTCACTTTGTAAGTGGCTTTTACTATTTCTTAGTTAAACTGGTAAATTAAACTCAGGTCTACTGGCACATAAAATCACTAGCAGCAATGATCAAGGCATGCAAACTCAGAAGCATTTACAGTAAAATATGAATAAAAAAAGTTGTTAAATTAAAACCCTTTGAGTATTGCATTTATATTAATTATGCATGAATTTGCATTAATGGACTAAAAATGTTTACAACTTACTTGCACTATACTACTGACGTAATTCCATTAAATAACTTAAAATGAGACCCCCTTTTTTTTTCCTCTCTGCTACACTTAAGTAAGTGCAGCTGCACTTAGTGTTTGCTGACTGATTGATATTGCAAGAAATTGGTAGAAAATGTATCGAACTCTCACTGAGTAAGGTGGCATTTCTACCTGTAAATTCAAAGAATCTCTACTTGCTACTACACTTGCTCCCTTGTTCTTGGAAGCAGTATTTGTAAGAACAAAGGGGCTGTTGAAAATGGCAAAAGGCTTATGCAATTTCTAAGTTGCTTTTAAAATTCAGACATTCAATAAGGCCCATCCAAACTGTACCCCTGTAGATAAAGATGAATAAAATACCTTCCTCTTTTAGCTAGTCATTACTGCAGTGACTGAGTTTTAAAAGGATCAATATAATTGTGCCTTTTTTGTTGTTCTTTATCAAAAACACTGCCAAAAGTTTCAATGAAAACATACAAAATATTCTGCAAAATTCATTCTTCTTCATTAAGCCTTCTTTTAATTCCAAAGATTCTCTTTTACAGTACCAGAGTATTCCAGTACTGACCTACCTCAGGGGACTTTCAAAGTAGTCTGAATATATTTTCTAAAACTGTATTTTCTAATGGCATCTTAAAGTACACACCTTAATGTCTGTAGAAACATATTTGATTTTCTTTATATATTTATGCAATTATGAAAACAAGGGGCCTGTAGTACCATTTTATTAGACAGTACACATCAATGGCAGTGAATATTTTGCCAACATCTATTGAGGCTCCTATAAGGAAACCATTCCTGTATAGTATGCAAGTATTTACCTTAGACATAATGAGAAAAAATTCCACAACACTATCAGCTATTTCAAAGTATTTGCTCAATGGACTGATTAAATGACCTGAAAAACTTTGTTCCCATCATGTTACTTACAATGCTCAAAGGGTTAATGCAAGGCATTATATCAAATTAATTTTCTAATACTAGAACTAAGCACTGTGTGTTTATGCTTCTATTCCAGTTTTTACTGTTTGTCTTAAACGACCAAACAAATTAGCAGAGATACTAGAATTCCATGTATTGATTTGCTTTAAACCATGTACAAAAAGGTTGCCTTGTTAGAGAGACAAGGGCCCAATTTTCAGAAATTCATGCTGCTCTCTCAAATGAATATTTTAAATTCTGAAAATATTGTTGTATACTCAATATTACGAATAAATGTAGTTATTTGTCAGCACTTATATGGCTATCAATGCTTGTGGGTTTTTCTTTGAAATCATTCTGACTACACTGGAATGCAGTGCATCTCTAATATAATTTTCTTTTTCTAAGCAGTGCAGACGTCAGTTGATGAGAATGATAAAGATATCAGATCATTTGTCCTAGGGAAAACAAGGTGAACAAAAGTGGTTTAGATATTTTAAAAATACCTCGCTTTAAATTAAATTTGTATATAGACCTATACATTCCTGAATGACAGAACATTATCTAGTTTCTTTTTTTTCAACTAAAGGCAGTAATGCTGTAAATCATCATTTTATAGGTAACTAATTCTAAGTCTGTTTTCCAAAATGGAACATTTTTTAAAAAGAAGGTGCTTAGAGCATGCTACAGTACAAGAGCAAACCACAGAAGTAATAACTGAAGACTGGAAAAAAAAAACCAAACCAAACCCAAAGCTTTAAAACTTATTTACCATGAGAAAGAGGAAGAAGTACCAATAAATTTTAATAAATTTCTGAAAATTGGGCCCTGTGTCTTGAAAAGGTAGTTCAACAATACCCATTCCCCCACACTGTCCACTGTGCTATTTGTGCTAGTGGGGGAAATGCCTCTAAAATAATTATTTTGGGTTCTATGCCAAAATCAGATAAAACATATAAGCCATGTCAACTCTTATAATGTCTACCTGTGGACACATGCTACACCTCTCCAGAGCACTAACCACAGACTTCAGAGCTGGTGTGGCAATGCAACCACATGCTACACATTACAGAATATGGACTGAGGTATCCGTATCTCTGTAGTTTAATGATTACTAAACCCCAACTATTAAATAGCAAGAGTGTGCAAAATGTTTTATCTAAGTGTTTGATTAAAATTTCGGTACATATAAAAACAAAACAAAAGACTCCAAAACCTGTAAGTCTACAATGAAGCTTACAGTAACACAGTTCTTCTAAAATATCTAGTAAAAACTTTAGACTTGAATCAAAGGAATACAGACTCCATTCAGTTTTCTGAACCTGGGATAGTTCCAATTTGTTCCGATAACTCATTGGTTTTTTGAGCTATGAAATACATTCTGGTTTTTTTACTCAGATTTTTGTTTTGCACTTTGTGAACAGTGAACAACTGAGTGGAGTGGGGAGCTAAATAATAAAAGATACTCAGGTCCCAGCTTTTTAAGCAATCTAGATTTACCTATTACAATCGTACTGTTTTCTCAGCAACAACAAATCCAACATTAAATCAAGAAAGGACAATAATAACAAAACATTATATGTCTGTCAACACAAAAATTGAAACAAGTACTACAGTATTAAAAAAATGATGAAAATGAAAAAAAAGTTGAAATATTTCACTTTATTTTACTTGTAAACATCTTATAATGCACAACAAAGGGGAGTAAATATTTATCACAGCTTAGTTTTAGCATTTTTGGTGAAGGGTACAGATGTGCTGGTTTCCAAAGAAAAATCAGGACACACTGAGCAATGTATGTGAGAACAAAATCTATAATGAGATTCAGTGCATTTATGAGTTTAGAAATAATGAACATAAACCTCACTTTCAGTTTTTATTGAGGCAAAAGCCATCTACTGACATTAGTAGGAATTATGCCTACATAGAATGACCAGGATGGGTTCACCTCACAATCCAGAAAAGGAATTCAAATTCAATTTTGTACACCAATAACGTTAGGACATTTTAGTTGATGTGCAGCTGTATTTAGAGCATATGTAAACTCTAGCAACAAACTTGTTTGCTGTATAATATACTGTTCATTTCACATGCTCTTCTCCCATTTGGTATATATGACTTCAAAGTCATTTTCAGACACACCAGATAAACCAAAATAAAAGAATCCCTAATTTTCTTACACAGTCTTTTCTGTAAAGTTGATCTTTTTGTGCTCTCCTTCACTTTTTTGGCTTTTTTGCTTGTTTAATTCCACTGTTTTAGTGTAGCAAATTCATGTGTCTGCACAATGTAATGTTTAAGAAGAAAAATTTGAGTTGTTTATTGTCAATTAATACGGTGTCTATAAACTGTCAATATTTAACCATTAAAATGTAATATCTGGCCGATACCCCACAAAATATAGAAATTGAAAACATGCACTGCATTATGTACCTGCTAATTTATTTCTTTTTAGTTTTTAAAATTAGAAGTAGGCAAGGGTTTAGAAAATATATAGTCATGCTTGGGACTATGGTCAATCTACTTTGACATTTGAAGTTGGTATTAAAGCTAGTTTTGCTTTCCAAGTTCCCAAGCAAATTTTATTTGTAATAAAGTGAAATCCAGCTAGAAACGAGAAAAAATAGGTTTCCTGTCATTCCAAGAGGGATATTAAAATTATTTAATAATAAAAAAATCCTTTTCTTCTTTTGAAGGCTATGTAACCTGTCTTTACTTCTTAGGGAATTTGAAAATGACAGGCACACCTTGTTGAATTAATTTAAGAGTTAAGAATAACAAAGAGTACTAAGTCTTAGCTTCAGTTCTGTTTAAGGCACCATGTAATAGCCGAGGTACAATGATCCCTGATGTACATTCTTAAATGGCAATGGTCCATCTAGCCACCTATTCAAATTCTACACAATTGGGAATAAGTACAAGTGAGGTGTGCCAGTTACACTGCCTTATCTAATTTTTGTAAAAATTTAAATCCACTTTAACAACAAGGAAATATTTTTGAAAGGAAAATGATGCAGGTTGCTACATTCCTTGCATTCTATAAATCATCTTTTCTAAGAGCAGCAGATTGAACCACTAGTAGGAAAAGACCTGGAACAGAAGAAAGTCATCCAAATGGAATGTTTTCCTGTATGTCCAGTTCAGCATAAGTAGCACGTACATTTAAAATTAATAATAAAGTCACTTCATTTTTAGCTTCAGTTTCTAACAACTAAAGTACCACTCAACAGCCAAAAGCACCTGTCCAGTGGCCCCACATATAGAATCAGTAGTCTTCAAAACAGAGGAACTGGTATGCAAATAATATCTGGAACTGTGGATTTTAAGGGAAGCTTGCATTTTTTGCAGGATGGTCAGATAATTAGGTACAATTATGATGTGCACAGTACCACATGCTGTTACAATTCTGTCATTTAAACTTGCTTCTTGCTCACATAAAGAAACCCTCCAGTATTATTACAAAAATTCCCCCTGAAAGCTCAGATTTTATCAAAATAGTGTCTTCTCGTTGTCCAATGAAAAGCACCTTTTATTAACAAACTTGATGCATCTGCTGTCAAATAAGTATGCCTCCAGTGTAAATCAAAGAAAACAGTTCTTTTGATATTTCACAGAAGTGCATCTAATTAAAAAACCTATCTATATGAAATAATCATAACTAATAATTAACATTAAAATATTTTTAAAAACTATGAAAAAATTAAATTATTGTAAGAGGACAAAAACGTTAACATTAAACTTTGCAAAAATCTTCCTTGCATTTGATACTAAGAAAACTCTTCATATTGAGTGGCCAATTTAAAATTATTCTGTTTAAAAAAAAAAAAAATTTTTTTTTTTTTTTTAAACAGATCTGGCAAAATACATACACCCATTCCATTTAACAACTCTAATAAAATAACGTTCAGCACAGCTAAAATTTGACAATAGTCAACCTTCGGACTTATTCTCTATTTTTTTTTTTTTTTCATATTAAACTCAAAGGGCTAATGTCATGGGGTGTGTGTTGGGGAGGGAGGTTTCATATTAAACTGCAGTATATGTATTTCCAGTAGCACTGCATTGTCTGATAGTCTGAGTAGTTGCAACGATGTGCTCATTATGAATTGGGTTCAGGAGGTTCTGCTGTACTCCACTCTCAAGCACGGGCTGCATGCAGCCCACCTGGAACGCCTGGTTGAGCTCTGTTTTCTCCCTCTTGGCTTGTGGCTCTCCATTTTCATCCAGCTCTTCATCTATTTCACTTTCAACTTCACTGCCCTCATCTGCACAAAAAAATCATCATGAAACTAGAAGGGAAAAAATTCTAATACAAGGGCCTTTGTTTTGAAAATAACAGTGGGAATACAAAAAAAATAGGGAAGAGCAGTAATCTGAGAAAGCACACATTGAAAATTTAAAATCTTAATTGAAAAAGTCAATGATTATCCCAAATAGGTAAAGAGACTCTCAACTTTCATCACTTGAGTTACATACACACTGTTGATACAGTATATGGAAAAAGCAATTGCAATCTCAAAACCCGTCTCTTAACAAACAATGTTAACTTCATATTGCAAATTGCCTCTCACCCCATGACATGTACAGTTGTTACTTTGAGTTGCAGATAGGGAAACAGAGATGAAGTGATCTGGGGTGATTTAACCCTGAATTTTGACATACATTCTTATAGCCACAGGTTGAGTGATCTGGGGTCATCACCCCAAATCACTCAATTAGTCAGTATAAAAATGTATGTCAAAGTGTGGCATGAAAAGGTTACAAGGAACTCCTTTCTGTCATCCTCACTGACAAGTTTTCTGACAACTACTTGCATGCAATTCTGCCTTCTTCAATTCGCAAAACATTTACTACACATAAGCATACTCCTTCCTGTCCGTCTCCCCACAGCTGATACGCTTCTCTGTCCTATCAGATACAAGTAATTCTGCATAAAAACTGGAATATTTCTTGTCTCAATAATAACTATGTTTAAAATATATTCTTATTTTAAAACAAACCTACAATAGTCTAGTCTTTATTTTATGCTGCATATGACATGGATAGCTTATTGTATCCATCTCATATATGAATGTATCAGTGAAACATATACATGCACTTTAAAGCATGATACAACTCTAAATCCTGCTTTACTGTATTTTTAAAACATAAGAACGTACTTTGCTAAGAGACACATTAACTTTATAAAGAGTTATACACTGGAGAGATTAATATGCTTACCTTTATCCATATTTCCAGGGGACGCAGCATTTAAATCACCAAACTGCAAGATAAACAATAAAAAACACTGGACACAGTCCCAAGCAAATGTGAACTTAAGAGTACCTGTGCTCCACTGGTTTGAGGCTAGCATTCAAAGGGATGACCTTGGCTGCAGCCACAACCACAGTACAGCAATTCATTTGCGATTCCATCCCAGTCTTGTGCTTATTAAGACAATTATCACTAAGTAAGCCCTCAAATATTAAAATGGGGAAGTACAAACTTTTTAAAGATTACTTCAGCAGGGCTTTTGTTGCTTGAAGTGAGCTATTTCTGTGTTGTATAAAGCCATAAATTATGACAGATATCCATTCTGAACTGCCAATATTTTAACAAAAAGCTTTTTTTAAAATTTCCCAGACACAACTTCAATTGGGCTGGAACAAAAATGAAGGTGTGTCACAGTGTTGCAAATCTACCTGTAAGGTAGGTGAAAGGCAGTGCTGAGAAAGGGTTTAGAATCTGGTAACTGAGTTACTTAAAATATAGACCTTTTCAAAAACATTGCTCACAAGCTAGATGTACAACCTTACTCCTGTTCCATCCCTGAATCCAGTTAAGTTTCTTGTAAATAAGAATCAGTGGAGCGAAATGCCATGAATGAATCTCAAATGAAAGGAGTACATAATTTAGATAAATTTCTAACCATAAACAATGATACCAGTCTTTTTCCGAAGAATTTTGCCAATACCTGTGCCCAAAGCTTGGATAAGAGAAGAGAGAAAAATAATGTTTTTCACAGCTGTAACACTAGTTAATAGTGTCTTACAGTGTTTTTCAGACCGCAGTCTACATTTATGCCTAACACTAAGATGACAAGAATGTCATAATTATATATTTCTGTAGTACCTTACTGCAAATATAAAGCAGAGATTAAGCAAATATAATATTGGTGGGTCTCAGTCAAAATAAAAGCTTATATGAACTACTGGAAAAAAGAGGGATGAGAGAAACTTTGATTTGCAGATGTCGTACACGAATATAACAAACTGGTTATGAATTGAGACTTTTGTTCTCTTTTTTAAACCAATAATCTTTGAAACACATGTATGAAAACCAAGTACGTTGCAAACCTCTAGGTATGTCTGCACTGGTTTTATGACATATCTGTGAGCAGTACTGTGCGGGCCAAAATTCTGCATGTAAGTCATCCTTCTCAAGTCAGTGGGCGAACTCATCTCACTCGTGTTAACATTTATGTGGGAATTCAAAATGTGTGCAAATAGATGCAAATTGATCCATGTAAGCAACACTTTCCTATTACTCGATTCTCTCTTTATTTTCACATAGCGTACTTAGTTCTCAGAAAGTGGAAAAAGGTTATATATTGATCAATATTTTTCAATCTGTGCACATGAATCTGTATGCCGATCTGTAAAGGAGCAAGATCATTTGGAAATAATTGGTTGTTAGAATTCAATGTGATTTTAGTACTCTGACAACAAATGAAACAGGTGTGAAACTGTTCTATGAATATGTAACCCAATTTATAGTTATATTGCAGAACATTCTACAGCTCTACATAAATGTTAAAAAAATTTGCAAAGGCACATACCTAAATTCATCACTAAATCTGTCAAACTAGTCTCTTACATATTATCTTACCTCTCCCATAACTGCAATAGGTGTCTCTCCTGTTGCCTGAGCAACACGATGTTCTACTAAGTAAAACATGTATTCATCGTAAAGCAAGCGGATCAGATGAAAAGAGCCAAAGCTAGCAGCACTGCGCAAGGTTAAATCTCGAATCACCATTGAGCTATTCAAAAATAGAAAAATATATATATTTATGTATTATATGTCATAGTCATTTTACACTTACCTATGCAGACATTTCACCTCAAAAGCAATATTCTCAAAAGTAACGTTATCCACAAACTTATGGTGTCTTTGGATAGTGATGTCCAGGGAAGGCAATCATTTGCTTCTCCCCTTTCTCTAAAGGTATTGTTGGACACCACCTTACATGTGAAATAAACAGGTTGCTTTTTTTTCCAGTTTTTCTTTGTTTTGATATATGCAAAACTACCAACACTTGAGCATGCGTAACTTGAAAGAAAACTTTGTTGAAAACAAACAACTAAAATGGAAAGAAAACTATTTGATTTTAAACAAACTAGTGCTTAAATAGTGTCTGTTGTGCCCACCTTCCCACTGCAAATGTTTTAACTACCATAATTAAAACTTGGAAACTTAAAATTACAATAAGATAGTGTGTACAGATTATATTGACAAATTCTGATATTTTCAGCAAGTAGTTGCTACAGTCACCTTCAAAGAACAAGGTTTACTCTAATAACTGTTTCAATAAGCAGCTAACATGAAATGCTTCTCTTAATGTTCTTTTTACACATTAAACCCAGGTTTTGTCTTCCTTATCTAATAAACACCACAGTATTTTAATAAATAATATTTTAAATAGCGGCTCAATAACTGTGTAGTTAATTAAATCATAACATTTCATATTATATTTCTAATCCAGAACAAAATTACACTTGCATTCATTTGCATATGGCCTTGAAAGAGTAAACGAGGATCATTTCAGTCCCTGTCAATTTGCGAGTAGCCCTGCATTCAAGGTTAACAACAACAATTTCCTGAAAAAAACCCCCACGTTTTTCATGACTTAGAAAGCCACTGTTTGATACTACATCTGTTGACTTCACTGCAGTGAGCAATTCGGCAAGCAACAGTACAGTTGAATGTTTTAGAAGTCTATTACATATTACCTGTAGAAAGACCATTTTAACAGGAATTGCCGTGCTGCTTTAGGAAAGCTGGGTCTTCCTTCATATGGTTTCAACGCTTGCATCATTACATTATCAAGCCAAGCAGCCCACTGCTCCAGAGTGCTTTGCTGTTGAAGTGTCATCTTGAAGTCTGTTTCTAGTCTCTGAACCATGTTGTCATCACACTGGCACACCCAGGAAGCCTGCTCCTGTTGCAGCACATGGCAACTCTTAAATTAACAATACATAAGCCAAAGCACAGAATGTAATTCTTTTTCCTCAAAGATTAAGCAATTCAATGGATGAAAAGGACAAACCCCCTTGGCTAGACAAACTAGGGAGAAATTTATGTCTAGCATAATTTTGTCAAAAGCAAATGCTTGGGAAAAACATAACATATAAAAATAGCCATCAAAAAAAGGAATGATAATGAACAATGGAAATGACACAAGCATGTTGTAGTTTTCTACACTAATTTTCAAAAAAGGCTTCTACTTTCCTCATTCATCATTTTTCCACTCAAACATTTGGGACGTGACAGTTTTTTCTGGGACTATAGGCAGGGCAAGCAGGAAGAACAGTTAAATGAGGGGCTAAAGTAATAAAAGAAGTAGCAAGCGATCAGGTGCAAGGTTCCTTTTCAAAGAGGTTAAGCTTAAAGACAATTTCTGTTATATTATCTTATAAAAGAAAGCTTTGTAGGAAAACCGGGATTGTTTTGTTTACTGAATTACAGGCATAATGGACTACACATTACTTGAAGTACAACACAAACTGCATGCAAATGGAGAAATGCACTCTGCATACCATAATAAACAATTTAGTCAGTGCTATCAAATTTAAATAAGACTAGCTGGTCAATTCACTAACTGCAAGTCATATCCTTCAACTTCAGCTATCATGCATCATGTTATCACCTCATCGATACAGAGTGGAACAATGTTACAGTTAAAACCTCATTGACACAGACTGTAACAATGTTAACATTTCAATAGCTAATATAGTGTATCTTTGGTCAATTTCTCTTGACTGACTTTTGTTAAAATTATTAACAAGCATGTTAAAACACTCCAAGGGAAACAGACAAATGTAGAACTTGAAGTAATCCAGAACATTTCACTTTGCTGGACAAAAGGAAAAAAATACTTTTCCTCAGAGGGGCAGAAAAGTGGAGAAATTAAGAATAGTGAAAATGTAAACTTAGATTCTTTATCTAACTGGAAACTAGTTCTAATTTGTACTAATCTAACAAACTACTCAGGACATCCTGTAAATTTAAGCCTAAGAATTTAGATAAAGTAAGGTATTGTCTTTGAAATAATGAAACAGTCTCTACTAAAAACAATGCTGTGTGTTTAGTAGCTTTTAGAGACATTCAGAAGCTACGCTACTAACTGAGATCTAATTCTAAGATATCATTTATGCTATTACTAAGACATCATTCATGGTACCCATTCTAAGAATGTTTTTGCTCTACATTTGCACAGAAGTTGGAAAAAAAGGTGCACTTCAAGACAGTAAATGGAAACAGATAATGGTTCTGAGCTCTTACTTTCCTCAAGTGTAAGCTGTTCACTTTTGGACTGAATCACTGCATATACGAATTAGCAAAATGTTCTCACTTCACTTCCTTGATAGAATAATGACAACTAACAATAAAGTTCAAAATCATAGAGGAAATAAGACTTTTTTTTTTTTTTAAATTGATTATTTAAAGCTACATTTTACCTGAACATTGGCAAAATCAACACGGTTAAGATCATTGAGCATCTGGTTGATTTGAGAAGTATTTTGAAGCACAGCACGAGCTGCTTGAGCCAGGTGATTAAGAGATGTGTATCTTCGCAGAGTCTGGGCAAAGGCACTTACAGCGGCAACCTATTAAGAAATTGATTTATTTTAAAATACTGTAATCTTTATATGTAGATTAATTCTACAAGTTGAGTCTTTACTTTCAATTTCATATTCTGTATTAATGAGTTCTCATATGTGAATTATGTCCATGCAGCAGATCAAATAATGCCTTCTTCATAATTTTTTGACAAAACTGAATTATTTCCTCTCCCATTATTTGCTGCTTGATGCTAAACATGAAATTTTAACATTAAAGTTAAAAAGTTACTGTTTTAAGATGCTACCGCTCACTTGGTTTGCCACTGCAAGAATAATACTGCAACAGTTTTGTCTACCTTGGTTTGTATCATCCTCTGTGGAATATTGTTCATGGCATTTGAAAGCCAACCTTCAAGGCTTTTTGCAAAATTGCGAATGGCTTGGGTCAAGGCACCTGTGCATTAAAGAACAAAAACAGAATGAAAAGCAAGCAATGTACCTATCTTCCAATGTTTTGCATCCTCAGTACTTACGTACTCAATATTCAGGTCCAGTGCTTTTACTTAGTAAAAGACAATTCCAGTCTAGGTTCACAATGTCTCGTTCAGATATAGATTATGCAGTAATGATTTTAGTTCTGGTTTAATAAGCAGTTCTGACTTCCTCACCTAACAATCTTTCAAAGCAATGTTGTTTTGGGCACCCTTATAGAAGAATATCAGTAATTGCAGCAGTTGTTGGAATGGAAATTTCTATCACAAACTTTCAGCTTTCCATTTCATAGAATCATAGAACGGTTAGGGTTGGAAGGGACCTTAAAGATCGTCTAGTTCCAAACCCTCTGCAGGGACACCCTCCACTAGACCAGGTTGCTCAAACCCTCATCCAGCCTGGCCTTGAACGCTTCCATGGATGGGGCATCCACAGTTTCCCTGGGCAACCTCTTCCAGTGCCTCACCACCCTCTCCAGGAAGCATTTTTTCCTGATATCTAATCTAAATGTACCTGCTTTCAATTTAAACCCACGACCTCTTGTTCTGTTACTATAGGCTGTTGTACAAAGTCCCCCTCCAGCTTTCCTGTAGGCCCCTTAAGGTACTGGAAGGTTGCTATAAGATCTCCCTGGAGCCTTCTCTTTTCTGAGAAGATACAGGAGTGTGATTCACTGACAGAAAGTGAGATTCTTCAAATCTGTGTGCATTTTTGTTTCTTCATTATAGCACCCATAGAGCTGCTGAGTGGCTGACAGAGATTTAGAGAGAAACTGAAGAAGCCCTTACAGCAGTTTGCTCTAGTACTTAAATTAAAATGTAAGTTTCAATTTTTCAAAGGAGGAGGACAGGAAGTATTATCCCCAGGAACTGCACTTGGAAAAAAGAAATTTGTGTCTCCTTAGCAGCAGAAACCTCACCTTCCCATACCTACCACTTGCTCACTGACATAATAGCATCCATTCAAATGGTTGCAAAAAGGAGGCAAAGGACAAAACTACAGGTTTCTAAAGACTAGTAAAGAATGAATGCAATCACAAAAGAGGAAAAATCTAGAAAGAGAAAACAATGTTTATTTTCAAATTATTTCAGCTACATGTGAGAAGAAACAGTCCAAGTGAAGATTGACTGGATTCTGTTTATAAGGCTGAATATCAGAGTAAGAAATTAATACTGATAGAACTCGTCTTTGAGAAATGCTCTTTTACCATTTGAATTACTGATCACTTTTTTAGCAAAGGTTTCCCCTAGCAAAGTAAATTCACTAGAAGAAAAAATGTATTCTTCAAGACTTTTTACACATCTTCAAATTTGCAGTGAGAGAATCCGTATCAGTAATTTATATAACTGACCACACATTTGGATGCTTAGCTGAACACAGTTTGATCTTGCTAAGTACCTGTATTAGCTGAACACTCTATAGTAGCAGGTTTTCTTTCCCCCTTGAGGTTTCCACATGAAGAACAAGCTATTTTCCTTCAATTCTCTCAATCACCTAGCTCACTTGTGCTGCTTTGCAAATTATTTCTGTGTACATACTAATTAACTGTGTATTCACTCATATTTTCTTACCTATAGAACAAGAAAATGCAGGTGGAAGGAATAATATAAATACTGTATGGACGATATGCAGACATTTAAGGAAATATTACTGCTTTTTCACTTCTAATTAATTTATTACTCTTTTCCACCCAGCTAATATTACAAAATTCTTTGCATCACCGTAATACTGATCTCCTTTAAAAATAAATATGGAAAAGCAGGTCAGGCCTTAAGAAAGGCCTTTAACTAGGAAGAAAGAGGAGCAAATGAAAGGAATTCTAAGTTTTGAAGAAATAAAATAGCTAAAGTAGATATTCAGGCATCAGTATTGTCATCATCACAGAGCAACCATGAATTTCTAATGAGCTGATGAGCTTTGGAGATAGATACACAATTTTTCTCACACTTCATCCTTAATGACACATCTAGCCATTACTAAAACCTTAAGTACCTACATCCTCAAAGCCTTCTTTTAAGTTAATATGGCTACCACGAAGAACAAGAAAACCTTTTCAAAGAACCACATGATGAGTATGGGGCAAAGTAAAGAGCCCAAGATAGTTAAGTGTTATTAGACACACACTAAATGATGTTGCAATGGCAGTTACTGACAGAAAGTTTGACTTGGATAAGCACCTAAAAAGCTTGGGTTCTCAGCTGAAAACCCTCTGACATGCAGTTACTGATATTAAATGATTGTGTCCCATTTTCTTGAAACCCTGTACCATCAATGACCAATGCATCTTATGAAGCAAGGCAGGAAGATGCAACAAGCTAAGGAGCTATCAAATAAAAACTTCTTCAGAAACTGCCATGTTGTCCAGGAGAAGGAAGGGAAAAGCAAGGCAAAAAGCAGGTTTGCTGAAAAACCATGCCTGCACCACCTTTTTATTCAGAATTTGTGGGGGTTTTTTTAATCATTGCCTATTCGCTTGTGATAGACTCTATTACCCTAAAATTAATAAACTACCTACTTGCTTTGTCATTAGATAGAAAAGTAAAACATCAAACATAAACCAATGCAAAGTAATTTATACCAGTAATGGTTGTCAATAATGGCATGCATCTGAGCAAACATTTTTCATTTATCCTGCTACACAGATGAAAAGATAAATTATGGCAATCTCTATCAAGAACTTACGCTTTCCTTAAAAAACAGGTAAACCTGCCTCTGTAAATGGCTGACCTGCAGACATTTACATTTCCAGTTCCAAATATTTTTTTTGTATCATACATAGGTACTGAAACGTAATTTTATTTCACTGAGAAGCAGAAAGTCAATAAAATTTTTCTGCAATGCAGTACCTGCAAATATTCTTATGGTGCTTACAACTGATGCAGTCACGACAGCAGGTATTCACAGCATGACAAAATAGCTTTCCTAGCTGCAAAGCTACTGAAGGCTCCGGTTTTTTAAAAAATATTCATACAACTTTACAAAGTGACTGCTGTTTTTTCATGGAAAGGATATAATATGTAGGAGTTGTGAGGTTCATAGTGGGTTGCTAACATGATCCCTTTATAATATGTAGTACGGCATAGACAAGACAATAAATGCTTTATAAAGGAGTTCAACTTCCATCACATAAATTAATTTTCCACCAAAAATAGCCACAAAAATAGATTGCTGGAGCAACAACGGATTCTGTAAAATTGACTTTGGGAAAAAAAAAAAAGCTGTACTCCTGGTCATGGTTGAAGGGCTGGACAATTACTGACTCTTTCATGCCGTATGTATAGTAGAAAGACAGTGGATTGAATAATCTACTGTAGTAAAATAATCAGTAGTAGAATAATAAATTGGACTAAAAATTTCTGAGTTCATTTTTCATTGCCTTAATGGCCATTAACATTAGTTTCAGCAGCTACTGATAAGGAACTAAATACTAACTGTATAAAAATGGAATCACAAAGATAATATAAATTTTTTCTCCAAGTAATCAAAGATTAATATGAAAGGTTTAAACTAAAAACTACTGAACTGAGTGGAAGGACTGACTAACATTACTGCATATTGACTCAGGGCCACAGGACTTAAGTCAAGGTCTACCAGGTAGTCTACAGCCAGGGTACAAGGAACACATTTTTAACTGAAAACATAACACAGAGAGAAAGAAATACCTTTAACACAAAACTGTATCTTAAAAACTAGATCTTCCAACTGCAGTAAAATCCTCAGTTGCTTTTAAAATACAAAGCATGTGTCAACCCTTGGCACAACTTCCTGTGCAACAAAATTAAGGATAAATGATACACAATACTTTCCTAACTTTCAAACTTATCACTCAAGCTGCCCTGTAAGACACAAGACCACCACCACTATACACATGCATGCACATAAATCCTTAAAATGTTTCAGGTGTTCAACTTACTAGGAATAGGTCTAAGGACGTCAGGAATGAGAATCTCCACCAAAGCCTGGTACATCACATGGTCACAATTACACATCCATTTCAGAATAGACTCATTCTTGCACAGAGTAATCAGCTTTGCTTTTGGAAGTCGACTTTCTATTTCACTGAGATTGCTGTTGTGAAAAAGATTTAGCAAACAAATAAATGAGAATGCATCTACAGCAAGTAAAAACCTTCAGTGGGTGTTAAAATGTATTATTTTGCAACGATGTCATGTCTCAACCAAACCTAACAGAATTTCTTTAGCTGTTGTGTCACGTAGAAATGGATTTTAAAAATGCCTCTATAGCTCTGCCACAGCTCATAAGGTATGCAGAGGTACAAAGTATCATTTTGGCTTAAAAGAACTGGATAAAATACTGGGAAAAGACACCTTTTACTCTAGCTGTCCAAGCAAAGAAGAAAATAGAGGATACAATCATTTCAAGACTGCACTTTGGCATACACCCAGCATATACAAAAATGCTCGACAACGTAAAAAAGAAGTACTGGGTTAACATGCAGAATAATATATTTTTCTCATATGCTAATTTTTCCAATTAAATTTATTTGACACTTGTATTATATTATCATAAGAAGCAGTAAACAGAGAAACATCTACTGACCTTGGTTCGGTAATAGTAGTGCCATCAGATGGAGCAGAGGGAGAATAGCGCCAGAAAGTTTGCCACAATTTTTCTATCAGGCTGAATTGAAGATTCACAACCACATCCAGTATTGCCTGAGAAAATAAAACACATGTACAGATTTTCTTCTACCCAGCTTCCCCCTACTCCCAACTCCAACTAGATCCATAGCTTATTTTCTTTCATTGTGTAGTGGAGCAGAGGCAAACTGTACATTTCTCAAGTTATAAATAATATCTGTTTTAATACCCTCGATATCCATGAGTTATCCAGCACTATAAACTCGTGTGCAGAGAGAGCTGAGTAAGGCCAAGTGCACATGCTCAAAAGCCTCCAGAAATGAGTATGGCCTACGTAAATGTATCAGAGGAAGTCAACCAAAGAAAATACTTAATGCTACTGAAACCTGATATTTTATTGACTTTCATAATTCAGTACAGGTTTGAAAGCACCTTCAGAAATAATGTTAAAAGACAGAATTTTCAATATCAAATGTGGCTTAAATGTCTCAATGTTTCTTTAAAATTACAAAAATAAAATACTGCTTTTAATGTAAAAAAAAAAGAAATCACAAGTTAACCTGATTTACATTTCCTATTCACTAAATCAAAGGTCTACATGTACAAACTGAAGTTTAGTTTCTCTAACATTCTGAAAGCATACACATAACTACATTCCATTCTCAGTGTCTATTATATATTACTTTTTTCCTCTGTAAAGGGGTCCCTCCAGAAAAACCCTTTTTGCTATTGTCCTTTCTAATGAAATATGCAAAATATTCTGGGGGAAAATCACATACTAGACTTCATGAACTTTAAAAAAGAAATGGTTTATAGGAAATACCTCACAGTGCTCTCGATAAAGACTCTGCAGTGATTTGATGTCCTCAAAGGTAGTACCATCTGGTAGAGAAGATATTTCAACTTCTCCAAATTCTGGAAGTACTCGAGATGCATCTGTTTCCATGACAACATAATGAAAGAGGGTTGTTGTGAACAGTGCCAGTTATAGTATGATTAAGAAAAAAATTAAGGATGATACAAAGAAAATTCAAAAGGTCATAATGATCAAGTTAAAAATTCTTTCATACATGTTGTATGTTAAAATTGTAAACAAATGCAGCCAGCATTTTTTAATTGAAAAGAAATATAACAGTGTTCTTGAAGACATTAAAAAGATGTCAGGTATATACTACACCTATATAGAAAAGCTAACACGCACATTTTCAGAATATTACAGGATGAAGGGAAATATCTATGTCAGTGTGTGAAAGAATAATCCTTGAATAGTGCTTCTTCCTTGTTTAGCTGAAGTCTCTATGTAGCCAGGTATGATGGGACTTAGTAGACTCAATGTACATTTTAATTTGAAAAGTACTGAACTTTCCAGTAGAGCCAATGTGTGTTTTTCCTATTTGTCATGAATGTTTCCAAGAGACAAGCTGATATAAAAGGAAAATGCTTGACTGAAAGGTACTTGGAAAGGAAGGTTCAAAATATTTTAATGTTACACTTCTCTTCCCAATGATTTCAGTAACAGTGAAGTTAGACCAAGGGATTTGGTGCTTGAAAATCCCAACCAAATAAGCCCACACCTTCTGCAATAACACAGCCAGCGTCTTTCTACACAAACCAATAAATAAATTACCATTTGTTTCCATTACTGAGAATACAGGCTTAGCTGGATCCATGAATCCATAACTTGGACATTTCAAAACATTAATTTTGGGGTTCTAATTGAAACTGTTTGGCTCTTTCCATTTGTAACACCACAGCACACTTTCAAAAAAGCCCACTGGCTGGCTAACCTCCTTAGTAGTGCAATACCACTGTCCTCGTTTCAAGAAATAAAATGCACTGCAATGCACATGCAGGGAACAACTGTAATTGCAGGAATTTCAATATGCATGTCTAATATAAGTTCGCACAGCAATGGCATTGTGATTTATATAATATTGAATAGATCACACAAATACAATATTTGCCAATATTTTCCTTTTATACTTACATGATGCATATTAGATGCATGTTAAATAAAGCTCACATGACAGAACGTGTAATTTAAGTGCCATTTTGTTCTGTTGTAAGAATTTTAAAGAGTAAAATAGAAAGAATTTTAAATAGTAACTTTAGAAGCAACACCTGTATTTGTATTGATTTGATACTCACATTGATAATGAAGTACATCTGACTTGTTTATACAGCACTACAAAACCTGCTTTCATACCTAAAAACTGTTGATGATGTTGACTTTGGGCAATAACAGTTTGTTCAACAGATGTGCCTGTCTGTTGACCACTTCCTGTGAAGCCATCTGCAACTCCATCCACTTTCTGCATAGGCTTATACCTACAAAAATATCAAGTACAATATTATCCTTGCTGCTCACTTCGTCATAAAGAAGATCATACCATCTATGTTTGCTCTGATTTCTCCATTCCAAAAAAGTAGCAAAAGAATTTACACATTTTTATTTATTTTGCAAGTAACAGAAGAAACAATTACTAGGGGAAGCCAGAGCATTAACCCTACACTTCAGAATTAATAAAGGTGATAATACACCACCGCTACCAATTTCTTGTGGAATTTAACTTAGGAACAGTATAGCATGAGACCAGCTAATTTACACCATAAGGAACCAAAACTTTCCCGTTCCAAATAGCCTGACTTCCCAATAATCATGTAATTAAATAATATTTCATTACCTTAAGACAAAATAACATTACAGTCTGAGGATGGGGAAAGACTTTTCAAATCCAACAAACTTCTCTCAGAAGCACAGAAGGCCTGAGAAAGCTACCTCAAAACCCAAACTCTTCACTAGCCAATTTTCAGAATCCTTAAGGACAAAAATCACAGTGATACAAATGGGACTGTCAATTTGGATGGCCAAGTGTTTTTCTCAACAGTCAGACAGGCTGAAGATGGTGCCTGTCACTTCCAATACAACTGAGAATTTACTCTGTCCCAGGCCTTAATGCTAACATCTCGGATACCCTGCACTTTTGAAAAGGAATTGTAGCCACTGAAAAAGAAAATAAGAGAAATTCCAAAGCTAAATAAAGTTTGTTTTAATGATCACTCAAACTGGAATTGTTGTGCAGACTGTAAAACTCCATGACCACTTCAGAAATGCGACAAGAAATTCCACTCTCAATGCATTACCTTGAGAAGCAGTTGAGAACATTTAGTTTCCATTAAACATAAACCAGCATTATCTCATGTAATTATCGAGATTTTATTTTAAAATAGAGTTCCCATAAAAAACTTCCATTCAATATTCGAGGCATTCCTGACATGAATCTATGCAGTAACAATAGACAGAAAGTACACCTTTCCATAGAAAGACTCCTGTCCTGATTAACAAGTAGTTTTATAACTTCAGGAATTTCAGTGCTTAGAAAAAAAGACAACACCTATACCAATCCTATCTCTACGACATTTATATGAAGTTTCACTTTCTCTAATGGTCCAGGGTAAAATCCTATGCCTGTTGATGACAACAGTGAAATTCTAATCAACTTTAATAAATAAAATTTCATCTCTGGTAACATGGTAGTACTGAACTCTTCTGGATGAGCTTGCTATTACTTGAAAAATGTACCTGTATTCCAGGCAGTTCATCTGGGAAGAACTGTTAACTTCTCTCTCACTATACATTCTAATTACAAATTCTAGGCAGAGGATCAACTTCAAGACAGTTCCATTTCTTTCTAGATAATTTTTTCTTTTACTGACCATTCAGCTGAAATAGGATTCAAAATGTTTTGAATATATAAAAATAACACTCTCCTAAAAGTTTTTCAATTATGCAAAAAACCCTTTTAATTAAAGTATAGAAACCAACTTAATCCTTTGATGCTAGGAATCAGGATTATCTACCTACTTACTCCATTGTGCTTTACGTAAAATATGCTGGGTTAAATTCTTAATTCTGGCATTGTGAGAGGTTAACTCGTCACAGGAGTTAACCAGTTTCAACAACATTAGAAAATCACTTGCAAAATGAAACCAAAGAATGAAAAATAAAAGGAAAAAAAACTCTTCAGGAGCCTCAGCTGAAACAAAAGCAGACAGTGGTTAAAACTTTTAGTTTGGGAACAACTAAAAACATTAGTTTATTGTCAATATTCTTAGCACAAATCCAAACCATGGCCTTATACTAGCTGCTGTGAAGAAAATTAAGTCTATCCTAACCAAAACTAGCACAAAGTACTTTGTAGTTCCCAACATTCATAGAATCCTGGAACGGTTTGGGTTGGAAGGGACCTTAAAGATCACCTAGTTCCAACCCCCCTGCCATGGGCAGGGACACCCTCCACTAGACCAGGTTGCTCAAAGCCTCATCCAGCCTGGCCTTGAACACTTCCAGGGATGGGGAATCCACAGCTGCTCTGGGCAACCTGTTCCAGTGCCTCACCACCCTCTCTGTGAAGAACTTCTTCCTGATATCTAATCTAAATCTCCCCGCTTTCAATTAAAACCCATTACCCCTTGTCCTGGCACTACAGGCCTTGTACAAAGTACCCCCTAGCTTCCTTTTAGGCCCCTCCAGGTACTGGAAGGCTGCTATAAGGTCTCCCTGGAGCCTTCTCTTCTCCAGGCTGAACAAGCCCAACTCTCTCAGCCTTTCTTCATAGGAGAGGTGCTCCAGCCCTCTGATCATCTTCATGGCCTCCTCTGGACTCGCTCCAACCACTCAATATCTTTCTTATGTTGAGGGCCCCAGAGCTGGATGCAGTACTCCAGGTGGGGTCTGATGAGAGCAGAGAGGGAGAATCACCTCCCTCAACCTGCTGGCCTCGCTTCTCTGGATACAGAGATATTTTCTGGATCTCTATAATGATTCTCCCAGCAGAGCTTAACTTTGGTATGAACTCAGTATGAATGGGAGAGTGCTTGTGCATCTACGTGCGTGCAGGTGCGAAACATGGGTTAAAGGAACACACTAAATGCTACACAAAGCTGTATGCGTGAGTACATTCCAATGTAAGCAGGGAACAAACTAAACTAAAGATAATGTTAAGAAAATGCCACCAAATGTACCTAGGTAAGGAAAATAAGGGAACGACATAAGACATAAGTTTGTGTTAAACAGAATAATGAAGAAAAGTAGTATCCACTCCTAAGAGTTAAATAATGCAGGTTCAAAATCACTTTGTCATTGCAAAGGAAGAAAAGAGAGGTGATGATGATTAGATAATTGGCACAATTTCTGCAGAAACAATTTCAAGGAAACAATTCTAGTTGTGGCTCATGTCTTGGTGTATAAACGTGAGTTTGAGTGTGAGTGAATGACATCTGTGAGTGAGCGAGCTTGCTTAGATATTTTGTAAGTATCAGTCACCTTTTCTTACCACATAATCCTGCAATGTTTTTTGTAACAAGAATTTCCTACATGATCAAATTGGAAAATGTCTCATACTGCCATATTATGCCCAGCACAAGATAGTTAGGACCTATATCTTACCATGAACATGTATTTAGTCAGTACTGTAACTAAACTTGCTTTATATGCTGTTCTACCTATGAGTTTCATGAAATTACACATCTTAGCTATTGCACTTAGGGTAATATGGGAGGCTAGTGACATCAGTCAAATAAAAATTAATGTGAAAGAAATGTACTGATTTCCAATTTTTCCTAACATTTTCTGTTCAAGATAATTTTTCATATGCATATTCACACATTCTTTCACCACCAGCACAGCCCTTTATGGACACTGTGTCACTGCTTTCAGATACTTCTGAGCTTTCACAGGATCCACAGCAACAACAGATGCTGAGGGAAAATACTTAAATCAGCTCACAGGCAAACCATTATGGTCACATTAATTCCTCAGAAGGAGAGGAAATAAATACCAAACCAAACTTAATCAAAAACTCTCTTATAAGCAGCTTATACATAAAAATGATATAGTAATAAATACAAACAGCAAAATTTGACACTCAAGCTCTTACAGATTTTCTTCAGCTTGTGGTATAAGAACTCAAGATACTTAAGAAGGGTCTGTTCATATAATATCTCACTTTATTATTATTATTATTATTACTGTTTACAAATTTATGACAAACTTTATGTAAGTAGTCTTTAATGTTGACTGATATCTAATTTTAGTGATGTTAACTGCATATCTACCAAACTGGGTTTTTTTCCACAGCAGAGAAGCTGAACAATAGTTGCATTAGAATTTCAGCTTTTCCATGTGAACGAAAAAAACAAGACTTTGTGAAGCAGAAATATTATCAAGTACTCATGTTTATGTTACACTTTACCTCTGTTTCTGCTGCATGGGCTGTTGTCTCATAGCCATATATTGCATGTCCTCTTGAAGTCGATTAAGAGGAGAGTCTGGCTTGACACGAATCCCATAGTAATGATATTTGGAGTTCCCCCTTTATGAAAGAGCAAGAATTAAAAGAGCAGTAACAATAGTTTCATGCATCAACATTACACTTACTTTACAATGTACATTGACTGGCAAATAATACCCACAAATCAAGCATGACTCTCCTGTCATACCTGTTTTACATGGATGTCATTTAACCACCTTTGGGAAATTAGTTCACTCTCTTAAACATGTATGATCCAGAATTATAAATTGTAATCCACTTGAGGAAGAACAATAACATGGAAAAAAATACAACTTTTCTAGTTATGCAGAAAAACCAATTCTTTCCAATCAAGAAGCTACATTTTATTTGTACTGATAAAGTCTGCAGTGTATTTATCTAAATGTAACACATAACAATCAAAACCAGGAGAAGTAAAAATATAATAGCAACTGGAAAAGCACGAAACTCTTCCATTTTAAGGGGCAGAACTGACAGAAAACCACTCTAATATTTAAATACAGGCTTAATTTATTTTTTGACTAGCAGACAAGTTTCTTATTCATAATTATTATTTGTATTTTCTACTACAGTTCAGGATTTCATTAACTATACCTAGTTCCAAGTCTTCTGGTCCGTAATCCCATGAAGATTGACCGTATGAGTTTTCCAAAGGAGGCAGCATTGACTGGATCCAACTTGTGTTCCTGACAATGTCGTAAGTAATGGTTGTAAAGGGTACTTCTTGGAAGGCTCACCCCTTCTGCAGTTTCATAGTTGTCTAAAAGCCACTGAAGCTGTATCACATACAAAACAGAAAAAAAAAATCATTATTACTTTATTAAAAATATCTTAGCCATACAACATCAACTTTTGACAGTTTTGAAACCACTCTTCAGGTCTATTAAACAATTACTTCCTTCTTCAGAGATTCCTTAAATGTTTGCTATACCACAGTGTTTTAGGATTTTCAGAATTACCCAGAAATAGCAGAAATCATTGCACTTGTGACCTCAGGTAATTGTCCACTTCTTAAAAAATTTTTCATTCAGTACCACACACCAATACTTGATAAAGGTGTCTATGATTTGGAGATAAACTGTTAGTACTGCAAAGAAATAATGTAATCATAAATATAATTCACATAAATTTCAGAAAACAAAGTCTTTGGACTAATAACAGTTAATGTATTTGTAAACCTGGAGTATTATACTATTTTTCTGTGCCTGATGTTAAAAAACATTACAACATTTCGCTGACTAGGATATTTTTTTACTCTCAGATACATAAAAGAAAAAAGGTATTGCATATAAATCAGAGCTATGTAGATAATGTTTAAAATAACTGCTACATCTATAAAGCAGTCTGAGTACAATCCCTTTCAGTTGGAGCCTGTTTGCCTTTGACTTCCAGGAGGAACAGAATGAGATTCTTGGAAAAATATTAATTTTCTTATGTAATTGTGGTAGGTAATTTTAGACATAGGCAAGAAAAGACTTTTCATGTAACATCACTGGACTTTCCAAGTAATGCACATTCATGAAACACTTTTAGCTGTCACAAAAAGATAAAAGGGACATTTAAATACTCCTAGATGTACATTAAAGGAGAATGACAAAATAGACCAAAAATAATAAAGGATGAGGACGCATTTAAATTACACTGTTTTAGTTTTTTAATACACTAACATTTTCCTTATCTTTTCCCAGTACTTGCCATGTTTCAGTTCCCTGAAATTCTCCTTCAGATATAGCTTGAATGATTCACAATTTCATTTTCTGTTTGCATTTTTTCACTGTTTTCCCAACTATTTATACCAAAATAGTACATTGTGAATATTTGAGCTTGCTAGTACCTGAGATCTTACCAACACTCTAGATATGATTATCCAGTGAAAATGCAAACTGAGGACACTGTGTCTTCAAGACTTGCTACAAACTTTTACGCTGATCAGCTAGATATTCGCACAAATGTGTAATAATTTTCAATTTAGTCCAGCAAAGCAATTACCAGCATAATCAAAACACAAATTACTAAGCGACAACAAAAGATATACACAGTCTATGTGATATTTATTCCTTTGCAGAATTATTTTCCGTTAGAGCAGTGCAAAATTCTGTTCCATCAATGCTCAGTGCAACTTACCATGCAAAGAACATAAATATTTTAGTGTGCAATAGCCATGAAATATGTCAGTCCTGAGCTGTTCTTTATCACAAAACTGCTACGTACTGAAGTACAGATGATAAAAAATATATTGAATTTATAGCTATGTTTTAGTCACAGTGAGAAAATCACAATACAAATGCAAAAAAATTACTCGAAAATTTACTCTAAAACATTCAAAAAGCATTTCTGTGTTTGCTTTTTATTGAAAACATTCCCATAACTTTTCCATGTTTCCTAAATATAAGCTCTAGAAAAATATACAGAAGATGTAAATGCTTCCAAGACAGAAAACTTTTAGCTCAGTTTGCAGGTAATTTTGCACTTCAAATAGACAAAATGAAAAAAGTACAGTTTGTCATCTTTGTATCAGTTATTGTATCATTTTATTGTTTTAGAAGTCTTAACATTTACGAGTGCTTTCAAACTAAACATCTGCTATTTTGAAATAAAGCTGAAGAGAAAGTATAATCATAAACTTTTATCTGACTGTATTTAACTTATTTCACTAATGACCTGGCATAAGCCTGTCTGTGCTTAGAAACAAAGATAATTATAACCTTCAACTGTTACATTTTATCTATATTTAAAATGTATTATTACTTTTGTATTTATTACATGCATTTACATAACATGTCATATTATTGAATCTATAATTTAATCAGAACAGATACAGAATGTGAAGCATTTCTGTTTTCCCCAAATGTAAAAACTTTGTCAATCCCAAAAGATTGACAGACAAAAAAATAATTATTTTCCAATTAAGTTCTGTATGTTGCATTATTTTCCTCTAGATGGCTTCTAACCTATTATGAATCACTTTAAGTGCACTTTATTAATGATATGAATTTTTAACATGTTATTTCAACCATAACTTGCATTATTCAACACCAAAAAACCACAGCAAGTTAAGTGCAATATAAGAATTTTTGCTCCTGGGTTGAAATACTTAGGAGCAAAGGTTTGAAATCATTACTTGCTAGATTATAACCTGGAAGAAAAAGTGCAGTTAACATATGATTTTCAAAGGAAATTTATCCTCAAACACTGTAAAACCATTGTAAGTAACTTCAAAAAAAAACCCCCAAACCAAAACCCACACCATTTTTATACCATGTTGAAATATAATTCTAAAACTGAGTGGTTCAGGTTTGAATCCTGGCTTTTTAATTCATAGTACTGACCATACTGCATGAATAAATGGAAAAAGATATGAAGTGTTTACAGAGCCAGACCAGCTAGGTTGACTGTGACTCCAATTAAGCTGCAATGTTTATAAAACATTCAAATATCAATTAATTAAAGGAGTCCACCTCATGCAGAAATAAATCAAGAAAGATAATAAAACAGAGGAAAAATTACAAACACCTTAAAATGAGCACATATGAATTTAGGGAAAAAAAACCCCCAATCCTAGAAAGCCTCATAGAGGCATCATAGGGTGAAAATCCCAATCGAAAACTAGTATTTTCCCACAAATAAATCTATCATCTGCAAAAGTGAAAGATAATTAAATACACAATTTAGAATTCTGTGTAAAAAAACTATGACAGCCTATTATTTCATACATTCCAAAGCAAACCATTAGAAGTCCAAATCAAGGACTGTATAAAGAGACCTATATTTAAACTTACTATATACTGACCTTACTTGAGTTTAAAGTCAATAAGCATTACTTTAAAAATAGGCAAAACATCCAGTAAGTTTACTCTATATTGGTTTTTTCTTCCAAAATGACCAAGGCTACAAAAGACTGATTGCCACAAAAATATGCACAGGGATTGTTTTTGGGGATTCCCCCCCCACCCCCCAGTTTTTCACAGATTCAAAGACATATCTCTATCAGAATAATTTTGAAAAAGCCTTAACAGTCAAGAAAGAAATATCTTGATAAGACTTAATGGTTGGATGCAAATCTCATTATTAGGAAGACATTGTGAACAGTGCAGAGCAGCAGCAGTGAGTGGAACATAATTTACTAGGGCACAGCAGCTTCATAATAGGATTAAACACAAACTTATCAACACTTCAAGTGTTCCAATTCTTAACAGAAATTTCTGACACTTTGCTAAAAAAAGTTATGGTCCTTTTAAAAATGACATTTAAGTAATAATTTTATAATTATCTAATACTATTTATTGTTATTTAAATAATAATTTTGATACAGTCTTCTCTTCAGAACAACTAGTTTGTAAACATCCAAGGTGGCATCTAAAAGTTCTCCTGTATAACATTTTGTATAACTTTCTGTAATACGATTTTCTTCTTTCAATTTTGGCATTTTCTAAAACCAAATGAAACCAGAAAGTTTGCTTAAAATTTCCACAAAACAATTCTAATTTCGACTTTGACATAACTACAACCATACAAAAAAAAAAAAAAAAAAAAAAAAAAAATCCCAAACCCAAACATCCTAAACCATACATTTTTAATTTGATTTCTTAGTTACAGGCTCTGCCACCATATTCTTACATTAAGACCACAAACCAAATTTACATTTCTTCTTTAAAACAATAAAGGAATATGAATTTGTATAATCAGTAAAGCTGAGAAGGAAAAAAGAGGTAAGATGGATACAAAGTAATCAACATGGCAAAAATACAATATACATAACCACAAATACCAACAGAAAAAAGAACTTTTCAAGAAAGAATAGCAACTAACTAAACAGTATTATTAGTTATATAGTAAGTTTAAAATTAATTTTGGGCCTGTCTCCTTTTTTTTAAAGTTACGTATAATGGATTTATCACTATATTTGGAGATCAAGCTTTTACACAGTATCTTTTAATTTTGTATATAGAAAGTTCTTAACTGTAATATTTGCAGAGTAAGAACAAAGCAAAAGGCAGCTGAATAAGAGACTTCTGTGTACTTTAAATTAAGATAATGCTTTCACTTTTTTCCTAGGTCATCACATGGATGCTCTAGGATTCTTAAGGAAGTAATTTAATAATTAACTGTCTATTCAGAATAAATGAAGAAACACCTAAAAATAACCTAAAGATGTTACTTAGGCATGCTGTTTGTTTCTTCTCTTCCTCTTCACATGCCATGAAATTAATATAGAGTACACAGACTTAGCTTCGTAGACAACTTTATTTAAAATGTCAATAGCCAGTTAATTTAGAATTATTTGAACTTTCTCTTGACATTTACACTGTAATTCGCAGAACAGTCAAATGTGTTAACTTGTTTTAACAGGTGTAGAGCATAGGAAACAGTAACACTCTGCAATATACCATAAAGACATTTAATCTGACAAAATAAAGCCATGGATGATGTACTAGAAAATTACAAGCAACTAAGATGAGAAAATTAAGAGCAAAATGTAGTACTAAATTAAAACAAACATTTAGAGGGCAGGCTAAGCATGCAGAACAAGCAGGAGAGAGTGTATGTGAAGAAGAGACAACTTACATGGCTGTTGAGAAGAGAGCTTCTGTGAGTGGACAGACCATCAGACTTTTGCAGTGTCTCAATCGCCATTTCAATCTGATAATAGATGTCATTAAAAAAAGGACTCAAGACGAGGTAGTAAAAAAGCCTGATCAGAGACGTTTTGACAGATTGCTTGCAGATCAATAGAAATGCCTGCTTTATCCCTGGCTAGGGCATTTGTTCTACTAAAAGGCCTCATTCCAGAGTCCCAGTGAACACAAACCTCTCCAATGAGGTCACAAAGGCATTTTGCTTGCATATATACTGCAGGATCACAGCCTCAAAGCCCATTTTACCTTCCAACCTGCTCAGGAAAATAAATGAGTAGATTTACTGGTGAGCTGCACTGAAACTAAAATAACCCAGACTGAACAAAAATATCATTAATAAAATAAAAAACCCAAATAAATCCCTAAACAGAATTTTAAGAAAGGTCTCCATATGTGTTCCCTCCTACTATATCAGAAAGAGACATGCACAGTTTGCAATAAGTACTGAATTAGAGACAAAACTTCAGCTCTCTGGAATCACAGAATCAACCGCCAAACGCGAATAATTCAATAGGTTTTCCACCATTAGCTTTGCTGGGACAGAACATCACCATTACTGCTGCCAGCACCCCTTGAATATACCCAGCTGCCAAAGTAAATGGAAAGTCAGTGGTTATACAGACTGCAGGATCCAGCTTTTAGGAAAGCAGATTTGTTCACAATAAATTTGTCTTTTAAAAGGAAAGGAAAACACAGCACTACTAAAATACAAAGTAGCATTACTTCAAATGCAAATGTATGAATACTCTCACATCCATTCCCATTCTTTTCTTTTTTAATATCAATGGATATTTTGATCATTTCAACAACAGCAGCATTAAAGGAAAAAGAAAAAAAAAATAATAGAATTTAACTGGGGAGCCAGAAGAGCAAATACAACAATGAAAATGACAGAGACAACAGGATGCACAGTAAGAAAAAACATGCAATTAATCAGCTACATTAAATGGCCAAAATCAAAGCAATGGAAACCATCACTTATACTTTGTATAACACTTCTCATTCTCCATGTAGACATTTTTAAATGATCCTTCCCTATCCTATTTCAAAGATCAGAGTACTATCCATAATTTCAGTGGCATAATTTATCAATATTGGCTGAATTCACCCTCTGTATACAGCAGAAACTGAAAAAGTTTATATTTGAATGTACTGCACACATAAAATTAGCTTCTCCCTTTTTTACAAGGCAACTGACAAGTATTTATTTGTAGGAACTGTGAGGATCATTTCTTGTTTCTCTTTTATAACTGTTTAAAATTAGCTACACCAGCCTTTTTATAAAAAGTACAGTATTAAAAAAGCAATTACTATGCAAGAAAACATACTCTTATATGGCAATAGCTTTTTTTTTCCTTCCCCCTCCCCCAGTATTCTGATTTCTTCTTGCTTCAGTGGAAAATACTATGAGGTCAAAGCCTTCAGTCACACAGGAATGATCAGACTTTAAAAACATGCCTCATGATAAAATCTACAAGCTTAAAACATCATCATAGTAAGGTCAACTTACTATATACCACAGCCATAGACTTTCCTTTCTTCACATAATGCTACAATCAAACAATGAAGACCGTATACAGATCTAAATCCTAATTCTGAATCTTAGGATTGTTGTACCACAGCTCTTAGCCCACAGCAGTTCTATAGCACTGAAGTTACAGCTCCCACTGCTTATTCCCATTACTGAATTACAGCCATTTTGTTGCTGCAACTTGTGGCCTTGTTTGTTCAGAGCCCCAGTCTGTTAAAAAGTAGTTGTAATTGCACTTAAAAAGAAGAGTGGCATTACGTTACTCATTCCTTACTGCCCTTTTTCTTCCATGCCTTTTGGTGCTATGCAGTGAGCCAATAAGAAACTCGGGGTTTTTTTGCCATTTGGAGGTTTTTTGTTGCTGGAGTTTCTTGCAGCAGTAGATTTTCAGTATGGCCACTGAAGACAACTAATCTGTGTTCACTTTTACTGCACAGCATAAGCCAAGTGGTGTTGGTCACTCCTAAAACATGTCAATTTCTTCATCAAGCTCAGAAAGAGATATGTGATCTATATTTAAACTGAGTATCATATTGTACTAGGGCAAGCTCATCAAAAGAAATTGTTCTCAATATTAGTTATTTTGCTCATTTTTTCTAATGTAAATTTTGATAAAACAAACTTTCAGTATTATCTGACAGACACAACTCTAATGACAGAAACCTTCCTCTGTAGGCTATATAGTAACTTCTTAACTATTTCTGAGCATAAAATGTGTTGAAGACAGATTTCCTAGACACTAAATCATTCATATTGCCTTTTCTGAAAATTTCCAGCTTCCAAAATTTCCAACTTCTTGTTTTCCTCTATTGATGTTCCTCAGGGCTCAATTCAAGGGCCAGTGCTGTTCAATATTTTTATAAATGACCTGAATGCAGGAGTTGAATGCACCATTAGCAAGTTTGCTGATGATACCAAATGGGGAGGTGCTGCTGAGTCTCTGAGTCTCAGATGTGCATAGCAGAGACATAGCAAAGACCCAACGCAAACCCACTCTGAGAAATAAAAAAAGTCTTCCTCTTTGGAAGAAATAGTACTTTTTCACTATTTGACCAATTAACACAAAGTATTTATAGTAAGTTGTTCTGAGGAGGTCAGGACATAAAGAAAACAGTCTGCAAAAGTGTAAGCCCTGACATTTTGCAATTAATCTTACAATTTATTCTCTTTATCTGTTTGCATCTGCAAATCACCCTCCACCACCAGCAAAGCAGGCAACTTTAGGTGGTATCTTTTAAAATTCAGTACATTGTTGCATCATGTTCAAAAAAGATAGCTCCTCTCTATCTCCACAGGCACCTCCCATTCACAGTGCCTTTTATCCACTTCCATTTTATAAACCTTCCAAAGGTTTGACCTTTTAGGTTTTAAAAGAAGTGAAATTCTAAAGGAGCTTTCATCACATGCTCCATTATAAAGGAATTACTAATTCATTGTATGTGTAACAAGAAAGATTATTTTGGTATAGCTAGCGAAGTTCTGGGTACTTGTGACAATGGTGTTTACCTAAAAAGGTGCCACAGGATAAATGAACTCAGGGCTTTTGAAAAATGTGATGCTTTCACTCTTTTAAGATGCCACAAATATGCGTTATTTATGGTGGCTTTCAATTCTGTTTCAGGACAGAGTATTCATGTATGTTGTACTGTTTTCTGAAACTTAAGCCAGACAGTTGTGTCAGGCAGAAAAGCTTGCCTAAGAAAAAGAAGCTTGAAAATGACGTAGTATTGATGACACTAAGAGAACACAGGTCTAGCCTTTACAACTAGAAGTATTAAATTTAGAAGATTTGCGTTCTTCACAATAGGCAAAGCTGTTGCAGCACCTGTAAATGGGTTTCATGAAATTTTGCTCAAGAGAATGAAACAGTACTATGGAAGATAACAAGAGAGATACTTAAGTCTGTTGGAATGAAAGAAATGTAAATGTGCAGAAAGAGAACACAAAAAAGATGTGAAGTAAGCACCGTGTTTTACATATGCTGACCTCAAACAAATGTTGATTAACCTTAAAAACTTAGGAAAAAAGCTCCACACCGCCTCCCAACCCCCCACCCCCCAATTGCTTAATTTGTAAAGGTAACATTGACGTTTAATATACACAACTGATACTGGTCAAAGTACTTGCTGCAAATTCACACCTTCAGTACCCTGCTTGTACATAAGGCATCCACAGTGCTTAATGAATATAGTATGGTCTCTAGTGACTACGGAAGACGACATGGAGTCAACATAGGGGGGAAAAAGCACACCCAACAGCCATAGGCTGGGAAAAAACCCCAAACAAAACAAACAAACAAACAAACGTTTAGGTCAGATAACACTGCCCTTCCCAAATGTTCAAATGAAGCATTGCTGCCCATGTTTATCTTCCTTGCTGGAAGTTCTCCAACATATGGTCAAACTGACCAATTCTCCATCTCTCCCCCACATCATCCAGTTATATGTATACCTCATGTCTCTTGCCTACATTTTCAAACAGATTCTAAACTCTGTTTCTTTGTGGTAATTTTCCCCATATTTGATACAAACACTTAAAGCAAAACAATCAAACAAAACCCCTTATCAAGCTGATTATAAGAACTTCTAGAACATACCCATTCCAGCCTAACACTGATAAATACATGGAAACAAACCAGATAGTCACACCAGACAATCAGAATTGAGAAACTAAAAGGAAAGTTTAGTTCAGATTATTATTAAAACCAAATTTGAAAACATTTATGGCAAGACAGCATCTGAGAGTGGTAGACTGGATATACAAAGAACTGGCTGTATAAGCAACCTATGAGCTGCTACCAGGCTTTTATGAAGAAAACACACCAAAAGCCAATGGCTGAAAGCTGAAGCCTGACTGTGTCAGAGGAGAAACAGTGAGCATAAGCAGGTGAAGCCAGAGTGCAGAAAAGGCAGGCTGACCTTAGCAGGGTCACTCTCCCTTCTCCCCATATTCCTTGTCTTGTGAAAAGGGCACAGCCTCAACTCAAGACAGTACAGTGGAGCAGCAAGGCACTCAAAGGGGTAGAGAAAAACATATTATTTTGGCCACATTGCTAGACTGAAACCTCTGGAAGAGAGGGGGAGAAGACATGATGCTCCACAGCTCTGAAGAAAGAAAAACAGGGGGAAAATCTTGGAGGCAGAGATTTAAAAGGGCACAAGATCCACAGATCTACACTTCCCACTCCTCCAGTTAATTCACACCACATTAATGGGTTGTTAGCAGTAGCAGTGATTAACCCTTCTTATGACTCATTTAAAACAGGAAAAAAAAATACTATCTGGATGACTTTTTTCCCAAAAGATGTCACTGTGCTCAAGAAGTCATAAGTAAATGTCTTGCCAGTGTAAGAGGTCAGACCAAATGGTCTAATAACCCACTGTCGCATAAAAATCTATATATCCTAGATTAGATCAGAAGGGGTCTGCTTTATGCTAAGATGGATCCAGCTACATAAAAATTACCAGAAAAGTTGGGGAGTGGAGGAGGAAAAAGTTTCTCTACTAAGAAAGAGAATAATAAATAAAATTTAATCTCAAATTATTTTTCGTATAATAACCCCTCCACTTTTAAGGGACCATTTAAACATTTGTTACTGTTTGTTTTTAAAATAATTATAATACTTCCACTAAAACTATATTATTAGTATGTAATATTTACACTGGGCCTTCTTGCTTCTTGTTGTTCTTCTTCTCCCACCATTAACTATGACACATTTTGGGTAGGTATCACCCTTCCTTTAAAGTTCAACGCAAACTTTGCATACTGTGCTTTCTACTGGAAATAATACTTTGTGGTGATACATTATATCCATATCAATTTTGCTTTTGTTTTCATGCACATTTAGATTTGCATTGAAATAGGATGCATTTCTGCAACAGCATGAGTAGAGACCTGTGGTTGGTGATAACTGATAAATAACAACTGTAAATGCAGATCAATCATTAAGATTGTTAGGAAACAAGACTAATACATGGGAGCCTCTGACAAGCATAAAAACACACATTACTGGAAAAAACTATATGAAATTTTTAACCTTGTGGCATTATGAAATATGTTGATTTGATCATCCTGTTTCGTCACAAGAACAGTCCTTAGACATTTACATATGGAAAAAAATGGAAGGTGATTTAGATTTCATTATTAACATGGCAACACAATTTTCTACTTAGTCTCTTACTTATAGCTGCCCCTTCTTTAATGACAGCTGCCAATAAACCAAGCGTTTCATATATGTTTCAACATGCAAATTCATTTCAAATAGACATCCAGCTAGGGTAAATCACTTCTTGTACAATGTGATCACAATTTGTTCCTGACCAATCCACATATATTCACATGAAACTGGGCATTTTGGAAAGCTGTTTATCTAATTAATATCTGACACAGAAGATCCTATAATCTGAATGCCTTTCTGTTTTAGTGAAAATATCTTTTTTTGTAGGTAGAGAAGTAGTTTAACAGGCCAGTAAAGGATATAATGGACACAATTAAATCAATGGAAATTAAATGAGTAAAGAAAATTATAACAATTGTTCTTCATGCGTACTGCCATAAAGCACTACTGTATATATGCTGGAATAGTTTTGGAATAATGCACAATTCTTAATATTTTGGCTATAAAAACAATGGTATTGCCTGCTATAGCTTAAGCAGGACAACTTTCTTGTATGAATATTTTACAGAAATTAAAATTAATTAAATGTTACAAACAAAATATTAGCTCTTTATGAGCCCAAAGCAGAACCCAGAATTACATTAAACCATAAAGAAAATGAAGTACAGATAGACCTAACATAAAAAGTCTGAGTCTTCTTTATTGAATTCTGTACAAACCAGACAGTATAGCTGGCAAAAAGTAAATTAGATTTGCAAGTTTCATTTATCTAAAGACACAGTTAATAAAATGGACCTATTTTACACATTTGTCTTTTAACCTGAAACTGTTTTGTTTGTTGCTTTTAACTTAAGCTGTAACAACAATAATACAATTATTTTGCTTGTTTCTGAAGGTAATGATTTGATCAGTGAGGGTGAATAATAACAAAACAAATGAAGTTACCAGTTGAAAAGAGTAAACAGAACTAGTACCTCTATGGCAAAAGAAAAGACAGCTTGAGATGACCACTTCTTAGTAAGTAAATTCTTATTCATTTCTATATTCTTTGTATCCATATAAAAATTTTCCAAACTAATTCAGAATTTGGAAATATTTTCTCAGTATTATACTGGCAAATCAGCCTGGATACATGCTATTTTGATAGCTCCAATAAATTCTCTATACGTGTATGAAAAAAACTATGATGGTAAAGATCAAATGAGACTCACAGGCAAAACAAGCTCTACCTATCTATCTAAGGTACAATCCAAATAAGACATTACATTGCTCTATTTTGCATAGTTTAATTATGTGCCCTAGTAAAATTAAAACAGACTTGGTGCTTTAAAATTAGTTTAAGCTGAACCCTTTGTATGTCAATTGACTCTTGAATATTGCAGCTGAACCCTAGACACCAAGAGCCTAAAATTATGACATCTCAAATCATGCTGTGTCCCACTTCCTTAGCAAGAAAGGTACATTCTAATGTCTCATATTTACAGAACTATATTATGCAAAATAAATAGCATCTTAAAAAATAAAGGAAACTATTTTAGTCTTAAAATTGCAATTCAATAATTCTAATTTCAATAGCAGTATTTTTTTCTATTCTTAAGGGCAACTTGATATAGAAATAGAAATCAAAACAGTTTTTAATTTGTAAAATATAGCACCGAGTTTTGATATAATTCAAATAATTCTTGGCATCCAACTTCAAAGCAAGTCTACTACTCTTCATTAGCATTTACTGGGCTGTAGCCTCACATGATTTCACTTTCGATTCAGCATTTCCAACTGACTGAATACTGTTGACAGTGAATAAAAGAAAGCTTATAGCATTATATGCAAAACACAAAAATGCATTTGTTCTTACTTGATTAAGAATGATCTCTAAAAGAGATAATATTTGTAGTCAACTGTAGAACAACTTAAACCAGCTAAGAACACACAGGAATATCACTGTCATTTAAATACTTAAAAGAAACATCACTTTTCAAATTTCATGCCATCTAGAAGATGTATTCCTTATTTATGCCTACAGAAAACTATTTGTTTTGCCTGTGCTTGGTAATCATAAATTCAGCTGAAAAATTGCATGAAGTATCTTCCAAATAAGTAAAATGACAGAGTACTTTAAAGGAAGAAAGAAAACAGCCAAGTTAAAGTATTGATTTTAATTAAACAAATCTGAAAGAGGAATGCTACTTTTCTCAGAAACTCTGTTTTTATATTAAAGACATGCAAAATGCAGGCAAATGTTAATATACTCTCTTTCTTATTGTGTAACTGAAACCCAATATTTTTGGTTACTAGCTGAAAGGTCCCACTATGTTACTGATATGTATAATATTAACGAATTATGGGTCTTTCCAATTTTTGTCCTCAGAAAATAATAATACACAGTCTCTGGATGAAATAATGATTTTTTACATTGTACAAGAATTTTGTATTTATTCATACAAACAATGTTTGAGAATGAAAATACAAACACTTTATCAGATCATCTAAGCTAGCCAAAGCTATCGTAAGCGATCATCATAATTCCAAATAGAAGAATATTAGATTGTTACTCATTACAACTACAATTACATTATAACTTCCTTCGCCAAGTGATAGAGGAGCCGACAAGGAGGGGTGCCATACTGGATCTTGTTCTCACCAACAAGGAGGGGCTGGTGGGGAATGTGAAGCTCAAGGGCAGCCTTGGCTGCAGCGACCATGAAATGATGGAGTTTGAGATCCTTACAGAGGCCAGGAGGGTGCACAGCAAGCTCGCTACCCTGTACTACAGGAGAGGAGACTTTGGCCTCTTCAGGGAACTGACTGGGAAGGTTCCTTGGGATGAAGCCCTGGAGGGAAGAGTGGCCCAGTAAAGCTGGCAAATATTCAAAGACCTTCTCCTCCAAGCTCAGGAGTGATGCATCCCAATGAAGAGGAGGTCAGGTAAAACAGTCTGGAGGCCTGTGTGGATGAACAAGCAGCTCCTGGACAAAGTGAAGAAAAAAACCCTGAAGCCCACAGTAGGTAGAAGCAGGGACAGGGAGCCTGGGAGGATTACAGGGAAATTATCTGAGAAGTCAGAGATCAGGTTAGGAAAGCCAAAGTCCTGATGCAATTACACCTGGCCAGAGACATCAAGGGCAACAAGAAGGGCTTCTGTAGGTACATAGGGGATAAAAGGAAGATCAGGAAAAATGTGGGCCCTCTGCAGAAGGAAATGAGAGAGCTGGTTTCTCAGGATATGGAGAAGGCCAAGGTACTCAATGCTTTTTTTGCCTCGGTCTTCACTGGCAAGGGCGCAAGCCACACCTCCAGAGTCACAGAAGACAAGGGCTGGGAGACAAGACTGGGAGAATGGACAGCCACCCATGGTCAGTGAGGATCATGTTTGGGAACACCTAAGGAACCTGAAGGTGCACAAGTCCGTGGGACCTGATGGGTCCTGAAAGAACTGGCGGATGGAGTTACGAAACCTCTATCCATCATATTCGAAAAGTCGTCGCAATCTGGTGAAGTTCCTGCTGACTGGAAAAGGGGAAACATAACCCTCATCTTTAAAAAGGGAAAAAAGAGGATCTGAGGAACTACAGGCCAGTCAGTCTCACCTCCGTACCTGGCAAGATCATGGAGCAGATCCTCCTGGAAATCATTCACATGGAAAATGAAGAAGTGATTGGTGACAGCCAACATGGCTTCACCAAGGGTAGATTGTGCCTGACGAATACGGTGGCTTTCTATGACGGGGTCATGACCTTGGTCGATAGAGGACAGGCAAACAATGCCATTTACCTACACTTGTGCAAAGCCTTCAATACTGTCCCACAAGACATTCTTGTCTCCAGACTGGAAAGACATGGATTTGATGGATGGACCACTTGGTGGATAAGGAACTGGCTGGATGGTCGCACTCAGCGATGGTCAATGGCTCCATGTCTGAGTGGAGATCAGTGATGAGTAGCATTCTTCAGGGGTCAGTGCTGGGACCGATACTGCTTAACATCTTCACCAGTGACACGGATAATGGGATGGAGTGCACCCTCAGCAAGTTTGCTGACAACACCAAGCTGTGTGGTGCGGTTGACACACTGGAGGGAAGGGATGCCATTCAGAGGGACCTTGACAGGCTGGAGAGGTGGGCCTCTGCCAAACTCATGAAGTTCAGCAAGGCCAAGGTCCTGCACCTGGGTTGGGGCAATACCAAACACGAGTACAGGCTGGGGGGAGAATGGAATGACAGCAGCCCCGAGGAGAAGGACCTGGGGGTACTGGTGGATGAAACGCTGGACATGAGCTGGCAGTGTGTGCTGGCAGCGCAGCCAGCCAGCCATATCCTGGGCTGTATCCAGAGAAGCGTGGCCAGCAGGTTGAGGGAAGTGATTCTCCCTCTCTACTCTGCTCTCATCAGACCCCACCTGGAGTGCTGCATCCAGCTCTGGGGCCCTCAACATAAGAAAGGTATTGAGTGGTTGGAGCAAGTCCAAAGGAGGGCCACGAAGATGATCGGAGGGCTGGAGCACCTCTCCTATGAAGAAAGGCTGAGAGAGTTGGGCTTGTTCAGCCTGGAGAAGAGAAGGCTCCAGGGAGACCTTATAGCAGTCTTCCAGCACCTGAAGGGGTTCTACAAGGAAGATGGGGGGGGACTTTTTACAAGGGTATGAACAGAACCAAAGGTAATGGGTTTAAATTGAAAGCGGGGAGATTTAGATTAGTTATCAGGAAGAAGTTCTGGACGGAGAGAGTAGTGAGGCACTGGAAGAGGGTGCCCAGAGAAGTTGTGGATGTCCCATCCCTGGAAGTGTTCAAGGCCAGGCTGGATGAGGCTTTGAGCAACCTGGTCTAGTGGAGGGTGTCCCTGTCCATGGCAGGAATTTGGAACTAGGTCATCTTTAAGGTCCCTTCCATCCCAAATCATTCTATGATTACACTGGTGTCTAAGAATAAAGACCCCTGGTTTCATTGCCCTTTTGAGTTCTGATGAATCTGTATTATTAAGGATGTTTTATCTCCTATACTACATTTTTCAACACTTCCCACTCCCTGTTTCACAATTCTCTTCCCCATTACTTCCAGATCTTTACATCCAGACCCCAGTACCCCAAAGAATTTGGTGCAAGTATTTATTAGGGCTATGCAGCAAAGCTAGACTAGGTATAAAACCATTTTCTGAATTGAAATAAGGGCTGATTGAGTAAAGTCTGAAAGAAAAGTTCTGTGTCTGTGTTTAAGTGTCCGCAGTGTTATCTACCACAATCGTAAGAGAATGCATCTTCCCACAGCATTGTGAAACACTTCCACAATGAGCTTTTAATCTGCAACAGACTTGGGAGACATACCATGGGTAAGTAAGAGCAAAGTGTTAAAAGGTAGTATCTCAATGTTCTGAACTACTGGAAAGATTTTGAAATAAGTTACCAAACATACACTAAATTCCAGCAAATAAACGGAACAAATGTAGGGAAGTTACATATAGCTATCTGTAACTTGCATTATTTAACATTTACATCTAACATCGTTATACTCAACAACACTGTGCTTTCCATATGTTTTCAGGAAAAATACAAAATGTTAAAAGGAGACTGTTTTAGTTCCCAACCTGGAAAATATTCAGCTCAAACTATTCTGTGAGCATTCCCAAAACATTCACTAATTATCGCCTGAATGCAAAAATTTAACCTATGAATTATAAATATTTTCAAGCTGTCAATGGAAAGGTCTGTCTTCATGTTTAAGTTTTCACAGTTTCTTACTCCTATATATTAGTTATGGATATATATTTATTACTTATTTTACAGAAAGTACTATTTAGTAGTTATTCTGATAACATAATATATCTATACATTCTGTCACAAAACCTGTGTCAGTCTTTAAGAACATCTGAGTGACTAAGAAACTAGTCTCAAAGATTTTTGTGTCAGTCTGAAATACTTACTGTCGCTGGGGAGGCCCGTGTAGTATGAGTCACTGAATGACCAGAATTTTCCATTGAATTGCCAATCAGATAGGTCCCTCCTGAGCTGCTAATGAGTTGTCCTCCTGTGACACCCATCTGAATTCCTCCAGTGCCCACCATGCTATGAGACGAGACCACTGTTGTCACCTGTGCAGAACTTCCTTGAGTATCAAAATAATTTCCCCCGGTGTTTTGGCTGTACATTTGGGTTTCTGTGTAAGGGTAAGTTGTTGATCGGCTTCAAGAGAAGAAAACAAAAGAGAAAGAATCGTTATTGTTCATTTAGCTGAGGGCAATGTATAATAGCTATAACCAAATTAAATAGCATTGGCAAACAAACCCTGACTCCTCAGAGAATAACATTTAATTTAGTCAAAGCACTAAATAACTAAGTTACCACAATGTTAAACTAAGTCTCCATCAAACACTACAGAAAAATTTGTCAGTCTTACCTGAAGACGAGACAAAAATTGAAGAGACAGGCAGAAAGAGCTCATCCAATTACTAACATATTGCAAAGAAAATGATAAAGTTCCACTTTTTTAACTTTTTAAAATTTCACAATAAATTTTGAATTTTAGTCAGATTTTATATCTCTTGCATAACATGCATGTTGCAAAAGTGCAAACAATTCATACAAATGTCAGCCAAAACAGTCCAGTGTTCAAGAATTCTGTGTTATCTATTGTTTTTTAACTCATTAAAGCTCCTGGCTGAATCTTGAAATTCTGAATTCTCTGGTATTTGGGGAAATGCTGTTATTTTTACAGGATCAAAATTGGACATGAATTCATGTTGTGGAAAAAAGTGCATTTAAGAAATAAAACCCAAAAAGAACTATGACAGGAAAAAGGTCACAATGGTGAAAGAAATTAGAGTATGCAAGAGTAACCTTTTTAACATCACTATTCATGCCTCCCTAACCAGTTTACCCTGTCAAACGAGTCTGCCACTGAAACACGCTATCACATGTTCCACGTTCTTAATCACTTATCTTGAATCATTACTCTTCATGGTTCATGGTCTACTTACAGTTTTTGAATGTGTATTTGTTCCCATGTACTAAATTTGATCTTCAAACCAATGTATTTCAAAATTGTTATATAAATAGCATTAATTATTTCAAAGGCTAGATTCCTCACTTTGGAAAAGTCTATTTGGAAATTTTATCCTGTTTCATAACTGCTAAGGTTTGCATCTTGTCGAGCATGATAACAGAATGGTCACAAGGTAAAAATCCAGTCGGTTTATTCATCCATTCATTTTCTTATTTAAACAAAAAAATCATTACTATTGCTTGTAATCAACAGACAACACCATTGTGAAATTCAAAGTCCTGCATCAACTTGGAGTTGCGTATACTGAGATACACTTATTCCAAGTAAATAAATTCTAGAAGTAGTATGATGCAGAGAAAACAGAGAGGTGCCCAATCTCTGCGCAAGTCTCCAACTAACGTAGTATAACCAAATAGCTGCAAAAAAAAGCAACACCATGCAACTATGAGTTCAACAGGAAAGTTCAGATCGTTTTGTTCAAAAACACAAGAGGAAAAAGCAGCATCTGTGTTTTATGCAGTAAGTTGTTGACTGATACAGCTATCCAGGAATCCGAAGTCAGCCTTTTTTTCCCTGTATCTAGACAAGAATTAGTTTCTTATTGATATACAGAGGTGGTCATGGCAATGTACTGTTTGTTGTTACATTTTTTTAATTATGAAAACTTACACAAGATTGGCTGCTGGTAAGGTAAATAAATGAGGAACATACTGCACAAGTAATGATTTTCTGAAGCTAAGAGGAATTATTATTTCCGAGTGCATTGTTTACTAATAATTAAAGTCAGAACTTTTTCTGTATTAACTATGGCCACAATAGTACCTCCCTTCCTCTTCAGAGATTTTCAGAAACTCCAAAACTTTACTTCTAAATCCTAAATGCTTTATAAGCCTTATACTACATTATTTGCTCTCACCCCTCCTTAAGCTACTTAAACATTTTCCTTTTGAGTATTTCAAAAGCCTCAAGAACAGCTGCAAGAAACTTGACTTTAATCTTAAGAGAAATGCCTTGCAGTCTACTGAAAACAAAGAAAAATAGTTCTTTTAGGGACTAATGCTTGATCAGAAGGTTAATCTCTTAACATTTCTTTTGGAGAGATAAAATCGACTGATCTTTGCATTGCAATAACCTATGTACATGTTTAGGTACCATGGAGGTCCCAATTAAACTGTTTTATCAAGCCAAAGTGTCACTGGGATACCCTGTGATACCACTGAGATAATGTTTATCTTGTGATAAGCCAGATAACTGCTAGCAGAGCTGGTCTTGCATCTGTCTAAGACTCACAGAATTTACAGAATGTGAAGAGTGCTATGCAGCAGAGGACAACTTAGGAAAATGTAGTGATGGAAGCTTAGAGGAAACAGTTCATGCCAATGACTGTCAAGGGACTGAACACTGTAGTTGTCCCAAAAGAGACAAGAAAACCTTGGCATTACTATCAGGTATCAGCAAGGAAAGGAATGAACGGACAAAGCCATTGTTGACAATAAAAATAGACATGGGTAGGGGAACAAGACTGTCAAAAGATGCAAGGAGAGCAAATCTCATTTGCAGAAGTGGAATTGGAGAGGCATTTCTTTTAAGCAATGCAAAACCTAAAGAACACTCAAAATTTCACAAGAAAATGAAGTCACAGACTTTGTGTCAAATAGGGAGACAAAAGTAAATGCTTGTTTGCTTCTACCTTGTTTAGATCTGTATATCATATATAGTCTCTAAATAAGGACTGACTCTATCAGATCACCTACATCTGCTTGTTACAGTACTCCACATCAGTGGGTCACAAGCAACACTGGGGTACACCAATGGGTCACACTCCAAGATAAACAGACTTCCCTTTTTTCCAAACAACCAGCAGGCTCTTCTAGAACACCTAATTATTGGAGATGATTAAGCAAACCTTTAGCAATAGAGTTCCACAAGTAATTGGAAGTGAGATAAACCCATTATTATTACATGCACCAATAATTGCAACTTAACAAAGGGCCTTTTACCTTAACCAAATACAAACTAGTTAATCTGGAAATTAAAAATACAGCTGGATGAGACGATACTTTGGAAAGCAGTGACTCAAAGGTTTTAAGGTAATTACATACAATAACATGACCCCTCAACATGAAATACTAGCAAAGAGGAAAATATGTTATATTCTTTAGATGTACACAAGGATAACTTGAAACAAGGAAGTGATCTTCTACTTCTCCACAGCACATGTAGCAGAAACATGCAATACTTTCTCAAATAATCTGACATATATAGTCAGTTCTTTCCCACTGCAAAGTTTGTAAGAAACACTCTTAGCTTTTCTTTTCTTCAACAGCTGTATATAAAGATCATCTAGGGAATAACCTCAGTGTAACTAAAGCCTCCTGGCTCTTTATGAGAACACCTTGGTGATATATTATGCCTTGAGATACAAGGTAGGCAGCAGAATCTAATAGTTCCTATCAAAACACTGTGAAATTCAGTGTTTATTGGAACATGGCATTAGAAAGTTCATCAGAGTTGTTAGTAAGTTTGAAGTCTAAGTAGTTGGGCTGCAGAATCCTAGTTTCCAGAAGGCTGTGCAAACTAGATCATGTTTACCCTGCAACCAAGTCACGCAAAGTCAGATGCTGCATGCATTCTATTTAGATTAAGCAAGCCTACAACAGGTGTCCAGTGTTGAGATCACACACTGGAAATTAGTGAGACCAGCATAAGTCGGAGTAGGAATGCAAGGTACAATAGATCAAGGCATCACCCATTATGCCTTACTGCTGTCATGGTTTAACTCTGGCTAGCAAAATACCATGAAGTCAATCTCACAGGTACCCCCGTCCCCTCCTCTGGCAGAAGGGAAGAATTGGAGGAAAAAAAAACAACCAAAAAAAACCCCCAAGAAAGCTTGTAAAATTGAGATAAGAACTATTTACTAATTGAATCTAAATGAATATATACAAATGCTACTGATAATACGTAATTAAAATAATAGAAAATAGAACATATGATACAATATAATACAACTGCTCACCACCAACTGACTGATGCAAAGGCATGTCCTGAGAAGCAAGAGTCAGAGCAAGAGAGCCGCAGCCTGAGACCAATTGCAGCAGATTCCAAGCAAACCCTATCAGCGACAGCACAACCAGGAAAACTAAACAAACCCGCCAACTCCCTCATGAATGAGCCAGCACAGGAGTTAGCAAAGCAGCTAGTGCAGGAGTTAGAGAGTGTAAGCAAGTGAAAGTGTAAGAGTGATGGCCGCCGAACCCACTCCCTGCTCATGTACTGAACATGACGTGCTATGGAATGAAACACCCCTTTGGTCCGTTTGGGTCAGCTGTCTGAACTGTGTGTCCCCTACACTGCCTGTAGCGAAAGAAAATTGGGAACGTAGCTGCAGTATCTGAAGCTGAGAGAGACCTTGAATTTGGTGCAGGCATTCTCCAGCACCAGCTAAAATAGACACCTTATCAGTACTCTTCTCAGGGTAAACCCAGAAACATGGCTTATACCAGCCACTGTAAAGAGAGTTAACTCTTTCCTGACTAAACCCAGCACAACTGCTTACACACATTTTATAATGATTTGCAAAATTTAATCCTAGAAATAAAACAGAGTTGTGCTACAAAGTTGTTAATAAAATCATATTGTTTGGCACATGAAAATGGAAAATAACTGATTTCTAAGTTCAGCAAGCCCCAGCATAACCACACAAATTAAGTGCAATATCCTGCACTATATTACAGATACTACCATAGCTACAGAGCTTAGAGACACTTTTGTCTCCAAAGACACTGACACTTGGAAGAAAAAAGACAAATAAAAACAATAGCACAGAAGGAGTAAACTTTGGTGTCCTCCCTTAGTTTTCAGTGTGCACATGCACAACAAAAAATTATGTATTCTCAGTTGCACCTATGATTTGGCTCTATGTAAACGTTCAGAATCTGATCTATTGACCACTATAAATCAGTGTTCCTGCCATTCCATCCAGTCTCAGTAATAGCTTTGTTTAGAGATATGGTAAGCTTTTTGTTCCCTCCCAAAAATTCTAAAGAATTCCTTAATCTTTGAAGAAAGCTAGCTATCATCCACCCAGAGCCCTGTTCTCCTTCACCTATTAAATAAATGGCATTATAACATGCAATACATATATTCAATAACTCTAATTTATATAAATTAAATGTTTCCATTCTTACTCTGATATATAAAAGCATATGGGAAAATGTGTTTTGCAATATATAGTCTTTAAAAATTCTAAGTAGAAGCACAGACTGGTCCCATTCTTCACACACAAAATCATAATCTTTAGAGAAGTTAATATTCGTAAAAGTATTAAAGACCAAATTAGCTGTTCAAAATGTTTTTCACAACAACGTGTAAATTCTTCTGTAGAAGGGAAAGATCATCTGGATTGGGCTCACCTGCTAGGAGCTTTCTTATGGTGTTAAGGAAGTCTTTTATATCCCATTGTCTGATTTTGCAGAAACTGACAAATGGATTCAGATATAGAAACACAAGAAAATCATGGAAACCTGAAGGTTCATACTAAGCAGTCAGTAACATCTGGTTCTGTTTTTCCCAAGGACTGTAAGCAGTCATGTCACATCTCATACACTGCCAAAAGTGTATGTGCCAGCAGTTCACATAAGAACTTACAAGTGACAGATGAAAAGAGAAACTTGAGTAATAGCCTATTTAAGAACGACCTCTTTGGAGGCTAACAGTGAATTATCGTGGTCACAATGAAGTCATGCTGCAAAATGACCAAAGAATGCTGCCAGTGTTAACATCAGAAGTCTCTGATCCAAGTAATATTGCACTTTTGAAACAGTTTTGGATTAAAATCAACAAAAAAGTACCTGCAGACAACAGCAACAGGACAAGGGGTAATGGTTTTAAGCTAAAAGAGGAGAGATTTAGACTAGATATTAGGAAGAAGTTTTTTTTACAATGAGGGTGGTGAAACACTGTAACAGGTTGCCCAGAGAGGTGGTAGAAGCCCCATTCCTGGAAACATTCAAGGTCAGGCTGGACCGGGCCCTCAGCAACCTGGTCTAGTGGAAGGTGTCCCTGCTTACTGCAGGGGGGTTGGAACTAGATGACCTTTAAAGGTCCCTTCCAACCCAAACTATTCTATGATTCTTTGATAAAGAAGCTTTCTAAAGCATATTTCTTCCTAAAGCCAGTAACACATCAAAAATGGCAAAAGGTAGGTAAAAAAAAAAAAAAAAAAAGAGGTAGAGAAGCTCTTTTCCAAGCAACATGATCCTGCTTTTATGTTTAAGCCAACTTCAAAGCTGGTGCTTCTCCAAGTCAGAGATCAGATTAGGTAACCTCCAGAGGTCTCACCAAACCTAGATTATTCTTTCTGGGCTTCTAAGCTTGTGTACTGGAGAAAGGAACTTGATGATGGAAAATCATGTTCAGAGAAGTAGGAAATGCACAATAATGTGCAGAAAAGAGGCAAAAGAAGCAGCAAAAGGAGACAGTCTCCTTCCCCTGTCTCTGCTCATTCCTTCAAAAAAACCTGCCTATTTTATTAAACACAGAAATACATTACTACTATGTTTAGCCGCTGCACCTTTCTATGCATTTGCCACTAGGACTGCAGCCAGGAAGACAGAAGGCCCTGCCTTCTGACTTGAGGACATAAATTACATAGTATGTCCTATGGACAGAACTTACCCATAAACTGAAAGGTACCTTTGCAAACAACACTACACTGTATATGTAAATTCATGTAAGTCCAACTAAAACAATCACAAGGGTTCTACTTACACAAAATTTCTGCCATAATGAAAACAAACAGCATGAATTCTGCTTTTCATCCAAAAAAATATTTTGGCAAAAAAAGAGCTTTGACTGATTAATTTTTCTTTCCAACTTAAAATACATTAGTTAGTGGAAGCTAACTGAAAATATCTATTTAACTTCACATTCTAGTAAACATTCATATTCCAATTATTTGCCAACTTACATAGCTCCATTAGTGTAGACTGTGTCACTTCCCTCCACATACTGAACCTGGGCTGGGTAGACATGCTGTACCTGTTGCACAGTCTGCACTTGCTGTACCTGAAAACAAGAACACCAGAAATTTGGGATACTGTAAAGAAAGACATGTTTCAGTGCACCTAATGGCTTCTAAACAATATGGGGTATCTATGTTCTCTTAAGTACCAAAGGTGTGTCATAGCCATAGCAAAGAAAGTTACCATTCATACACAGCATCTGTGCTGTTGAGTCTGGTAAATGGAGTCCTAACACTGAAGATGCACACTCATGGAGCACACATGCCTTCAGTGCTGAAGACAGACCCCTCAATCTGAGTACCCCCTTTCCCAGAATATCATCAGGTATAACAAATTCTGACAAAACCTGGTCTTGTCAATGAGCTAAACAACAAAAGGCAGTAAGGCATAGGTTATCTTCACAGTCACAACCAATTCCTTTGATTCATATACTACGTAGGGAAGCTCCAGGTTATGTGAATTTCCTCTCCAGTCTTAATTTTTTGTCTTCTGCCACAGTAAAGATTAAGAATTACGTATTTTACACCTGCCATTGTTTAGAGAAGCCATAATTTGGTTCAACAGCACTCCAGAATCTAAAAGATACAAAAGGACTTGGAGACTTCACAGACTGTCACAATTCTACCCAAGAAATTGAATCAAGAAAGTGCCAATGCTCATAAGTAGTAAACAGATTTAACATAAACGACTTTTAAGTGACAGTTATTTTTCTCTATTTTGTTATGAGGCAGCTTCAGCCTGGTCCAGTTGGTCCAAAGGATCACAAACACCATAATCCCAGATGAATCTGGGTTTCATGCATGTGATGGATCATTCCTAAGAGCTCTTTCAGAACATTCCAGTTTAATACTTTCAGTTCTGTTGTATTTTTAGAAGTTCTGTAAATAAGCACATTTTTCCTAGTCTTTTATAGTATTGTGTCAGACTATGAAAGGACAATCTAGATTTTAACAGAAACCTTCCCTTAGACTGACAATAAAACCTGATTTCAGAAAAAAATAAAACACCCAGTGTTCTGCATGCAGCTATACTAGAGCATGATCTCTCAATAAGTTTGCAGACAACACTCAGTTGGGTGGAAGCATTGATCTGCTGGAGGGTAGGAGAGCCCTGCAGAGGGACCTGGACAGGCTGGATTGATGGCCTGAGGTCAGCTGTGTGAGGTTCAACAAGGCCAAGTGCCAGGTCCTGCATTTAGGTCACAACCCCAGGCAGGGCTATAAGGCTTGAGGAAGAGTGGTTGATGGCCGGCTGAATATGAGTCAGCAGTGTGCCCAGGTGGCCAAGAAGGTCAACAGCATCCTGGCCTGCGTCAGGAACAGTGTGGCCAGCAGGAGCAGGGAAGTGATTGTGCTCCTGTACTGGCACTGGTGAGGCTGCACCTTGAGGACTGTGTTCAGTTTTGAGCCCCTCACTACAAGAAAGACATAGAGATGCTGGAGTGAGTCCACAGAAGGGCAACGGAGCTCGAGAAGGGTCTGGAGAACAAATCTTACAAAGAGCGGCTGAGGGAGCTGGGGTTGTTTAGCCTGAAGAAAAGGAGGCTGAGGGGAGACCTGATCAATCTCTGCAGCTGCCTGAAAGGAGGTTGTAGGGAGGCAGGTGCTGGTCTGTTCTCCTGGGTAACCGATGACAGGGCAAGTGGAAATGATCTCAAGTTGCATCAGGGGAGGTTTAGATTAGATATTAGGAAAAACTTCTTTACTGAAAGAGTGGTCAGACATTGGAACAGACTGCCCAGGGAAGTGGTGGCATCACCATCCCTGGAGGTAATTCAAGGAACATGTAGGCGTGATGCTTGAGGACATGGTCTAGTGGGTATGGCAGTGTTGGATTGATGGTTGGACTAGATGATCCTTTCCAACCTTAGTGATTCTGTGATACAGAATCTGATATTTCTGTCCATTAACAGCAATGAAACACACCGTGATGGTTAAAAAACCTATTTAAATGCAAAGTTTCCTGATCTCCCTCGTGAATCATTACATAAATTGACAAATACACCTGAAATACAACTTCCCAATTTCAAAAAAAATCCTTTTACTATGTTTTCTAAATAAGGTGAGGTACAGCTGTGTATATTTGCTCTCCTAATAGTATTTACTTACTTAACAGAAAGATCCCGTTCTCAAAGTCAGCACACAAAACTGATCCAAATTATGCATGTTGCCACATTTTAAAACAATTTTTTGAATTAAAAAACATAAATAGCTGTATTGCGTAAACATCTTTTCAAATAATTAAACTATTTTATTTCCATCACCTTTGACTTCTTAAATTAGTTCAAATCATAACTTTCGGGAATGGGCTTGATCCAAATCCACTATAAGAAAGTTATGCCTCTGAGCTTGCTATTAATTCGTACTTCTCAATATTCCACTTTGCCAATCTGTGACAAAACCACCTACTTATGCAATAATTGACTAAAACATCTATGTATTTTACTGAGAAACATATATGCAACACATTATGACAGTTTTAAAGTTTGACTCTAAAAGTGTTTCTTCTTCTAGGGTGACTCAAGTTCTACAACCTCTAATCAATGGGAAAATGGGACACATGGTTGACCAGTCTATTACAGCGCACCAAACAGATCTACATAACCTATACAGTGAGAAAACCTCTTGAAAACATGCTCTGTTCTTAAAAAAACAGTAATGCATATAGTCAATTTTCTGTTCCAGCAGTACAGCTGGGGAAACCCTGCTGTTTTCCATATGGATTCCATGTTCTCATTCAATCTCTCCCAAAATGCACTTCATTCCCTATTCACACACATTGGATATGGCTTACTTCCTGCTAACAAAAAACCAACCCACACTATTTTTCTATTAATAAAGGAAATATTATTTTCTCCCTGCAACCTGCGTACTGATAAAATGGAACTCTACAGTTTGTACAAACACAACTTTAATAATTTCCTCTCAGTAAATGCAGGTCATGATCCCATTCTATACAAGGTATCCTATTCTCCCATTATTCCTGAATACAAGCTACTACCATTTCTGAAACAGATTCACCACAGTGCAAGACCTTTACCACAGAAATGATACAGCAGGCACAAAGTGGCATAGAGCGTAACAAAGCCCAGTGTCTAGTGAACAGCAAACTGAAAAATTCCAAAATACTTTTACTTTCCAATTTGAAACAACAACAACAAATTAATCTACTATTAAAAATACTAAAAATGCTAAAATTAAATTTTTCATTGATTTCAAATTTTCACCAAATTTTATATAAATTTTTTATTAGCCTAATACGCAGCAGTACTAGAAATTTCATGGCTGTTTATGCAAATAAAGTAACTTCTCTTTTTATATCAACATTAAAGAATGGACACACTGTAGTGCTCTTACAACATCTTATCTACTTTTGCAGATCAAAATATATTTTTAAATTGTACTGGGAAAAAAGTTCAATACAAAAGGGCCACTGAAGTAGGTTACTTTTTTCCCCCAATACACTAATTAAAAAGACTGTTTATAGTTTATAGAAAAAGTTACTGTGCTTCAGCTTCTCTGAAACTCAGTACTGCTATGGTTAATTTGATAATGGTGTCCAAGGAAGTTTTAGTCCCTACATTGCGTTGCAAAGTACATAATAACCTCAAGGTAGATAAAGTTAGAGGAAATGTTTCTCCCGTCAAGCAATGACAAAAAAGGAAGGGACCTTTAGGATGGCCTTGTATATGAAAATTCTGCCATGATGAAAATCTTAGTTATACAATACCCCCAATAGTAATTTTACTTCATTATGGGAATAATGTTTTCATGACAATTAAATCTAGTGCCCCTAGAATTTTCTTTTCAATATTCAATGACATGAAAAAATGAAATGCATATATACTGTCAATGAGCACACAATTATTTAAGAAGTAGGTTATGAGGAAAGAAAACCCCCAACATTTTTTGTGGAAATTATAAAAAAAGAAAAATAAAAATTCATTCTTCTCTTCTGTTTCATTTATCATTTTCCTTGCACCTTTTATTCAGCTGTTAAAGGAATTTTATCAGCTATGTACTTCAGTTTTTGGGGCAGAAGAGAAATTGGAGATCACAGAGAGAATATTCAAGAGAGACGTAAACCTAAATGGCCTTCTTGTAGTAAAAATACTACAAGAGTGAAATGAGTCTGGCTGAATAAATAAAACACAATTAGACATTAAATTAAAAAGTAACAGTATGCAAGTTCAAAAATTTTAAGTTCTGTGGTGGACTAGTGGTCTACTCATGGTAATTGTTATGGCTTGAAAACAGAATATAGACTTGTATAAGAAATAATGAGTTAAGTAGGGTCAGACAGAAGATCTCTCATTCTTCTTGCTTCAGTTACTCTAGCCTGAAATAAATAACTGGGATAGCATTACAAGTAAGCAGCTGAAGTGTTCCAGAAGAATCAGAGGCAAACGAAAAATTATTTCAATATACATGTGTAATTATAATTACTAGTTGAAGAAGAAAAACGAAAATACATTCTATTCTTAATTATATTAGCTCAGAGGAACAACCGAGGGACCAGGTTATACTGTATCTCTGAAAGTTTGTTAGCAAAAATGAAGTGTATAAAATCATAATGAAATGCAAAAATTACATAGAAGCATAAAACCAAAATTTCAAAGAAAATTTTTATTTCCAATTTGAAGTGTTTATGTTCAAAGTACTACTAAGCAAAGAGTAGAACAATAGGGCAAAATATATAAGGATTTTAAAACACCATACAAAAAACCCCTTATAATTACCAACAGCGCCTAGGCAAACAACTTGGATGTGCATCATTTTCTGTTTTCAGAGATAAAAATAATTTTTGTACCTTCATTAGTCTGGATTACTTTTGGCAAGCAACATATAAATAGCACATGCTGTAATATTCTAAGCACATTCATATTTATATAATGACTAATGTCAGTTCATGATTATGTTTTTCATATCTCAACATGATTTTGCATTAAGAGCTGTTTTGATTAGCTGAAGTCTGCATCTCCAGTTAATGATACAATGCTTTGTGAACACGATGGCCATCGTGTATGATGAATATGAAAAAATGCTTTGCTCAAGTTCTGATACATGGATATACTTTTAGAAAATATATGACTATTTTTAGTTTAATCCTTCCACACTGCATGGCATAAACTACAAAGTGAAGTTAATTTTTAATCCTTCAAAGCTTACTGCACTGTGCTAAAGAGTGTCTATTGAAAAAGCAATGATATGCTAGTGAAAAACCCCAGTATCTGAGGAAAAAAAGACTAAGAAAATTCCTCAGGCTATTAAAATGGAATTTAATTACAGACCCACCTTTTTGGCCTTACTCTTGTTGCTTTTTACTTGCATGTGGACATGTTTCTCCCCCTACCATTTGGCTCTATCTCACCTCATCAGTGGCAGCTGCCATGCAGCATGAAATCAGCTGCCACCAGTGCCACTTTTACAAGAGGGGAAGCCCATGTTTTTATTAATGGTACCTTTTTTTTCCCCTATTTTCAGAGCATCAGAGCAGATGTTTATAAGCTCCATGTTTATACTACCTATACGGAAAGGAGGGATTTATTTTAGCTGAAAATATCAAAAGTTACTCTTTCTCTGTTTGCTCAAAAGACAGGATGCTTCAGTGCAAAGACAGCTGTAGGAAAAAGGCTTTTCAGTACACCTTTCCACTTACTCAACCTGATCACCTTCAGAGAAAAAATGTTTCATGTTGAAAAAGGTATCACGTATTTTGTGAGCATAAATAAAACACTGAAACTGTGAAAACAACCCCAAATTAATGCATGCAGGAGATATCATTTAAGTATGGTGCCTATACAGAAAGTGAAACATGGGGAACAAAGACCTCACAAGGAAAAATGAAACACTACACACAGATTTAATATTAATTAAAACTAAGTAATCTAAACTGGCATTATTCATTAAAAAGTGATAATAAATTGCTATACATACGATAATAAGTATGTACATATTTTTGAATGAAACGTAAGTTTCAGCTTAAGCCAAGTTGTTGCATATACACAGGCACTTTTGTTACAGTATCTTTGAATTTAACAAAATTCAAGAATTTCCCTAATGTTTCAGGAAACTATATTCACATGAGAATATAATAGAAATGTGAATATTCATACATATTTTGGGTACATCTGACATTATTAACTATGTCTCTTATACACCATAGAAAAAAATGAAGGCGCATCTTACATACTATGTTCCTAAAACCTTCCCTCCAACTTTCAACACTGGTAACTCTGAACGTGCAGAAATAACAAAGTCCTCCCTCTGCCATCAAAAGATGACTTTATGAAATTACCACTCTCTCTTCTAATTTTCTTTAGGCAAATTGGTCCATTTCTATCAAATGTACATAAAGCTGATACTAACTTTAGGCAAATGTGACCTATAAACAGATAATTAGGGCAGATCACACCTACAATTTCCTTAACACTGTGATTGTTTCAAAGTTTGATATCCCTTTCTTTTTTTTAATGCTATGATTGAATGTACCTATCCCATCTACATTCTTCATCACATTTCCTGCTGGCATACCACATTCACATCTTCACCCTTTTCTCCTCACCATACGTCCACTTCTGTAATCTATCCTCTCTCTCTATACAAATCTCCCCCACACACCACATCTCAATCACTGCAATACTGTTTGCACTGGACTTCCCAACATCCTTGTTGCACCTTCAATCCTTGCAAAATTTTGAAGAATCTCCTCTTCCTTGGCTGCGTTGATACCTTAGCTTTCCTTTCTGAAACATGCTAATTGCTACAGTGTTAAGAATCAACTGGAAAAATATCATCTCATATCCCCACAGGGAAAAATAATAATGGGGTGTTCACCGAAAGGGAATACTCAGAAGCAGCAGTACTAAAGGAGTTGTATGTAAGGTTGATCAGGGACAATTTTACATATTCAGATAATGGAACAAAAAAAAAATTGTTCCCTGCTCTCGTTACGGTATCATCAAGCAAGAAAAAAAACAATCTACTCCTGGGCTTCTCTGCTTTGACATGAGCATGACATTAATAAAGGACAATTGGAATAACTTCAGAAGAGATACAGATGGTTGGTGATAACGATTAATGCATTATTTATGTGAGAAAATAAGGAGTAAATTCTATCCTAGAAGTTTTCAGAAAGGTATAAAAGTATCACAGGCAAAGTTTGTAAACATCAAAGCCCTGCTCATTCTTCATTTGCGTGTAACAAAATTAGAACAGAACTGCATAGAAGATCCTACCCTTACAGTTCAATCAATCCAGTGATTAGAGCTAAAATACTGTAAAGAATCCTATATGCCACTAAGTGGTTATCAATTTTCAGTCCCTCACAATGATCAGTACCTCACATGGATAAGTCAGTATGTAATATTAGACCATAGTATGTATATACTATTTGCTTAAAACAAGCAACTGTGTAGCACTACCCAATTGCCATCATCTATCTGAAAAGCTGAAATACAGGAATAACAAAGGATAAATCACATAAACTGCATCTACTAAACATCTGTCATCATGAAAGAACATAAAATTAATACAAATTATCCAGATTGTATTTCATAAAGAAAACAAAGTCTTGCACTTCACAAACATTATGGAAGAGTTAACCAGACAAAATCTCCTACAAAGGTTAGCTATGTTCAAGCATCATGGAAGCTTCAGTTAAAACCTAAGCCTTTATCCTAATCAACATTCAAGTAGAAAGAGAGAAAACTATCTACAGTCTGAACTCATAAAGATATAAGCAGAAATTATAGCAATGGAATCACAAGGCATTATAAATTGAGTCTGTACATTAGGAAAAAAATGTTAGTGAAATGTAAAAGACTCTGGAACACACACACATAAAAATGCACCACCTGGAATTTGAGAACTAAACAAATTCTGAAGAATTTAATTTAGGGAAAAGTGCTCCACTGACACAGAAAAAAAGTACACTATTTAACAAACTATGTCCAGTTCTGACATTATTGATTCTGAAACCGTGAAGTCAGTTTTTAATGAAAAACAACATCAGATGTCACTAAGAGTACCTGTCACACGCACAGCTAATTTCTGGGCATTCTGGTAAAATCTTGGACAGCTGTCATGGCTTTCTTATTTGGTCCCTGATTTCTACCTCTGTACTTTTCCCCTCCCCGTTTTGTTCAGCCACCACTCCTTCCAAAGCTTGAGGGTATTCTGTTTAGGCGAGCGACTGTCACAAGTAAGAGGTGTGCACTGTGCTGGCTGCTGCAAAAGTCTTTTTACTTCCCTGGCAAATGTACATCATGAATTTTCTATTGCCACACCACAAATACTTTCATCCACCTTTCTCTGGCTATTTTAATTCCAGCAAAATAAAATTGATGAAAGCAGAGCAAAAGAATTCATCCAGCAGTCTTGTATAAAATCAAATGCTTTACTACATTGTGAAGAAATATTCTTCCTGATTTCTTTTTTTAATCTTCCCGAAACTAACAGCCACCTACCTGTTGCTGAACTGGTACTTGCTGTACTACCTGTGTGGGCACTGCTGCTTGTCCAGCCACAGATGTCTGTAAAGTCACAGTTGAACCTGTATCCGACCCAGTCTCTGATGTCTGCATCGTGATCTCTGAATAAAATTAAGATGTAAAATTAAAAGGTTAGTGTATTACTTTTTTGTTCTGCCACTTATATTAGCACACTAATTTGTTGCTTATCTCTATGTGGATCTTAAAAATTAGCTAATATCAATCTTGCTATTAGCCAAAAGGTTCCCCCCCCCCCCCCCCCCCCCACTAGCACGTGTTAGTACCAATGAGTTTTTATCTTACTTTTAACTTAATTATATTTAAAATATCTTTTGTTTACATGTGCACAAACATGTATCACTTTGGAATAGTTCAGAAAAATCAGCAGCAAAGCTTCTCCCAGTAAATAACTGGTCAAGATTCAAAACTGTCTCTTCTCTGGCTTACTAAATTATACTAAAAACTCTACATGTTCAAATTTGAAGTTAAACTTCTAGCAGGCCACAGAATGAAGTGCTGTAATCTGGAAAGCAAACTCTAAAAAGCATTTAGTGAGTAACAGTGAAAAACCAAAGTAAGTAACTTCTTCAGTAGAAAGCATCAAAGCAACCACTGAAGTTAAAGTCTGAGAATAAACTTTTTGACACTAAAACCATATAAAAATACGTATGTGTTAGAAAAGTGCCTAAGATCGTGGCCCTATTTAAAAGCAGAAATGGAAATTTGGATCAAATACAGAAATGGTTAAAGAGTCTAAGAAAATGTTTACAAAGAAAACTTATCAGAAAGACAACTCAGGATGACTTATGCCTTCATAAGAAATACAGACTGGGAACTACAGGATTCCTCTATTTTGCACAGCAGAAATGACAATACAATTGACAAACCAAAGTTAGTTGAAAATCAGGAATTAGACTTTTTTTGTTGTTTTGGTTTGGTTTGTTTTTTTCTTTTCTTTTAAGTAGTGGATGATTAACTAGTGAACATAATAACTGGATGAGGCAGGTTCTTCTTCACCTGATACCTTCAAAACAAAAGACTGTTTGCTTCTATGACAAATTACCATAAAGAAATACAAATTACTAGTCTGTAAACCAAACGTACTGTGACCTAAAAGCTTTACTGCTCTTAATTTCTATTAATCTATATTAGCTATAGAATACTTCAGAAACCTGAGGACCAATGTCACTAAAAATGAGTAGCATTATCATGAATAATAAAAGAGGTTTGTATGAAAAACAATTTATAAATACTTGGAATGCCCTATCCAGGTGATTTTTCAGTTTAACTGAACAGACCTAGATGGTTGACATGGAAGAAAGCACACTTTAATCCCCCACTCCCAAATAAATCCTCCTCTCCCCCCCGAAAAATCCTACAATATTTTCTAGAGGCAAAACCATGATAAAAGTGTGTCTATTCAGGGGCATACCAATATATAGTAGGAGAAATTCTTTACTGTACAAAAAAAACCCCTCAGATCCCCTCAGAAATGTTCTCCTTGTTTGCCAACTGAACCAGCTGCAACAACAGACCTTCCTTCCAAGGCTGGGTTCCACAGCAATTTAATCATAGAATCACGGAATGTTTTGGGTTGGAAGGGACCTTAAAGATCACCTAGTTCCAACCCCCCTGCCATGGGCAGGGACACCCTCCACTAGAGCAGGTGGCTCAAAGCCTCATCCAGCCTGGCCTTGAACACTTCCAGGGATGGGGCATCCACAACTTCTCTGGGCAACCTGTTCAAGGGCTTCACCACCCTCTTCGTGCAGAACTTCTTCCTGATATCTAATCTAAACCTCTCTGCTTTCAATTTAAACCCATTACCCCTTGTCCTGGCACTACAGGCTCTTGTAAAAAGTCCCCCCTCAGCTTCCTCGCAGGCCCCTTCAGGTACTGGAAGGCTGCAATACGGTCTCCCTGGAGCCTTCTCTTCTCCAGGCTGAACAAGCTCAATTCTCTCAGCCTGGGAATTGGCAGTGTTAGGTTAACAGTTGGACTCAATGATCCTAAAGGTCTTTCCTAACCTGAGGGATTCTATGATTCTATTTAATACTAAAATCAGTGCCACAGTTCCAGGATCACTCCACCCTAACTAAAAATCAGTAGTTTTTCCCTTAAGTCCAGCATTAACAAAAACGTTGACCTTCCAATGTAATAACATCTAGAAAGAATTTTATTTTTACTTTCCAATATGCAATCATCTTAGTTTCCGCAGATAAATTAATAAGACATTGTCTCATATAAAACATACTTAAGTGCACTAGACCAACCTCATCCACAATGTGAATGTAAGATCTTAAGCAGAGAGAGTCAGAGATTTAGAAAAATATTTTTTTGCAAATAAAGGCAAAAAGGGAATTTACACTTTATATACATATGCCTAAACAGACATATGGAAATAATAACCATAGCAGTGAGTATTATGTCTTTTGAAGAGAGTTGCAGCACAGCACAATAGGATACCATGTACTTTCTGGGGTTTCCAAATTGTAACAATGACAGACAACGGCAGCATTCTTAATGGAATACTAATGAATTGAGTATTTGAGTTTTATACTTAAGCACTGTAACAGTTTCCTAAATTTGAGTAATTTATATTTAATTCAGTCCATGTGCAGCATGAAGTCATTGCTAACAAAAAAGAACCTAAACTGTAAAAATATCAACATGCTTAAAGGAAGAAATGTGGTGAAACTGGCCTTAAAGGGAAAGTGGTCTTATGAACTCCAAACTACATTTAAGTCACTTGTAAATGATCTTTCACTTAATGAAGTCAGAAATTTTAATAAATATCCTTCCTATTTAAAAATTAAAGCCAACTATTATTTAACAAAAGTTAATTTCTTTATATTGAAAATATTTAGAAAATAATCTCTTTTTGTAATTGCTATTTTCAACAATCACCCATAAAAGTCATTGGACAATGTTTTATAGGTAAATATTAAATACAAAGGAACAAAAATTGTGTAGTGTAGACACAGTGCTATTCTGTCAAAACAATGGTTCTGGCAATTAAGAATTTAAAATTTTTTAAAAGCATCAGAATAATCCTATGGATATGTGTACTCACTAAGGGATGTACCTTCACCTTAACTTATTAATCATCTGTACTTTTTTCTCAATGCATTACTTCAGACTTGGAAAATTCCTTCAAAATTGAAGAGAAAAACAGCAAACTTGTCTGTGCAAGCCTGCACTCACTCTTATATGTAACCCAAACAAAATATTGGCAATCTGGAAGAGTAGTGAAAATCAGAAGTTAAACACTGATTAACTTCCTAAACCACCTCTGCTACAAAAACGCTTCCATTGGTTTCAGAGCACAATTAAACAGGTCAGTTCAAGCCACCACTTCCAACAAATGACCATTTAAGATACTGCAGCTCCAGTGTGAAACAAAAGTGAACAGCTGTAAAGAATCAAAAGGCATTCTTTTATACCAGCTCTTAGCTCTACTTGACTATTTGTTGTTTTTGTGATTACAGTGTACAAACATGTCAATTACTGCGAGGGAGGAGGAATGCTACTACAGTCAAATACAATTTTGACTGGTGAGATATTATTACATATTGCCATGTATCTGTTAATTGCTGTGTCACATCTCAGGCCATACTTGATCATTATGGCTGCAATTCAAGATGCTCAATAAACCAGAGCCAGGTACCCTCATCTAAGGAACATACTGTGTTCATTTCTTCGCCGCAGTTGTCATGGATTGTGTCTGGCTGATACTAATGTTAGCCCTTGAGGAAAAGGGATCAGCTTCATTATAAGAACAAAGGATACTCTGGTTGTAAACCAGCTGTCAGTCACTGCAGAGAAACTTTGAGATGGGCAGACTGCAAATGCCAGTGACAGCTGAGTCTGCTGTTTGGCACTGAGGGATGCTGAACAAGGATAGCCAAGAATTAGGCATTCTCTGCCCTGCCCTGGAAGTGATGATGCCCAGAGACATATCACCCCCAGAGAGAACAGGAGAGACCTCAGAGAACCTCATGGCCCAGCCTAGGACTACATACCATATAGCTGGCATTGATACACTGACCTATCAAACTTCAGACTATGTTGTCCCATCCACAGGACAGAGAAGCTGTGTAATTTGTAAACTGCACATATATTTTTGATTAAAGTGTTTTGGTGACTGAGTCCATTTTATCTCCACACTGTCAACTTGGTGACAGCCTTACGTTTAAGCATACAATCTGATGTGCTTCTCTATCTCAGAACTGTAATATGCTTTTGTTAATAATCTGAGGACAAGTTAACTGGTTGCCCTATATTCTGATTTATCAGTAGGTAAACTACGATAGCTAAAGCACGGTTGTGGAATATAAACTTTGCCATCAGGTTTGCCTAAGCAGAAATAAACATAATGACTTAGTATCAATTTATTCAAAGGTGTGTACGTTGTTTCCATTGTTTTGCTCTATGTCTCCATTCTAAATGCAATTCTTTTCCGTATCTTGCTACACAGCATAGATTTTTCCTTGTAGATGCCATACAGTATGCTTGACAGTCAACCTTTATAATCTTCCTATTCACTGGAAGTTTTACTAGCACCATGTTAGTCTTTTACATTTATCAATACTGAGCAGTTACATGAACACATTTTTCTAATCTAAATGAAGACTCTCCATTTTTCATTGACACCTCATATAAGTAAAGGAACTGCATGTTAGAGCAGAAAAGTCATCCTTGCTTAATGGGACTGTCAGGTGTATCACAAGCAACAGATGAATGTTTCACAAAGATCCTTTTTATTTAGGCTAATTAAGCAGATGGACACACCCATCTGTTAATGGTTCTGCTTTATGTACCCAGTGCTTAGCTTACATTTATATGATGCAACAAATAGGCCACATTCTGAAAGAAGGCTAATTAACCCCTCCAAGTGGGAAAAAGATATTGTCCCAGACCAGCTGCTGAATGTGAAAAGATTAGTATTTCTTCAGACTAATGGGCAGAACTCGGGCAAAGCTACTATGCTGAAAATTACCCCTTTCCTCTGTATATTTTGTGCAAAATTGTCTGTGAAGTTCCCTAAAGATTTTTTTATTACACTCAAATCCTCTGTTTTCTAGACTAGAAATACCAAGACTGAATAGTTTAAGAGTCTAACCTGATCAATTACTTTCAAATGAGACTGTTAAAATGTGTCAGATTAATGATTACTGTTTATTTTATTCCTGGACTACTTTACCCTGAACTAATTACTTTTTTGAAGCTATCAGGGTCTGCAAAGTTTTGTTCAGTTACATATGCTTTATTGTCTAGATCAAATAATGTAGCAGGCTTTAATTCAATGCAGAAAATGAAAGCTTGTAATTTACTTTCAAGTGCAGCAGGGAATTTCTTTTTTCTCCTTTAGAAGGCTAAATAAAACATCAGAAGGTAAAGTGAACTAGATCTCATAATCATGTGCAGTAATGGCAGGCTTTTAATGGTCAGAATAAAAGGCTAATCTTAAGATTTTATGTATTTGTAATGATGAATCACCAATATTCTAAGAATTTCTGGCAACATAATGCGTTTCACAATGAAGAAAAACTTCTCAGAACATCAAGTTTCAACAAGTAATACAGAATGTTGATTGCTGAACAACTGCATAAATAGAAAAAAGTTTCAATAATACAAGAGTTTTAGATAAGCATTCCTTTTCAATTTTTGTGTAAACAAACATTTTATGAATAGCTAACTTCAAACAAGCAAAGTTATGAATTCAAAGAAACGATCTATATGCGTTAGTGGTAAAGCAGAAGGCAGTTTATACATGCTATTCACAGGAAAAAATAAAAGAATACATAATTTTTAGATACTAATGTATTTTCTTTCATGTTAGAACACCAGTTTCTTACTAAACACTACTTGATTGTTTGTCCTCTCCCAAGATTCTTACGGATACTAAAGAAGGAAGCTGGAATCTGCTGTTAAATTGCAGCTAGTTGCTAAATATTTCATTTAATAACATGAATTGCATTACTCTTTTCTCAGCTTTTCACATATTTATTGGAGGACTAATAGTTAACTGAATGACACAGAATGACACATACAAGCTGAATCTCTGGATTCACATATAACTTCAAGTAGCAAACGCCTACAACAGCAGAATAACAGAAAGGGGAAGTACAGAGAGACACACACTGTAAGAAAGCAACCCAAGTGGTTACTCTTGGTAACATCTACAAAGACAGTTCATAAATCAAAAAGCAATATTTTGACAATCAGTTTGTTAGTACCTAATAAACGTACTAGTCAACAATTGTCATAATGAAATTCTGTGATTTCCAGCAGATCGCAGGTGGCACGTGGATGTTTAGGCCGAATGATTACTTCATGTCTCTTCCACTTTGATCCACATACCATTTTTACCTGCAAAAACTTCAAAATTGTATTTAGTCTTGGTGGTTATCAGTAGCCCCAGACAGCAACCAACGACCACACCCATCTCTGTGCTCCTCCAGTGGGATGGGGAGGAGAATCAGAGGGAAAAAGAGAACTTGTGGGTTGAGATAAGAACAGTTCAATAATGGAAAGTAAATAAAATAATAATAATATGTAATGAAAATACTACTACTACTACTAATGACAATAATACGTAATAAAACAAAAAAGGAAAACAGGAAGGAAAACAAAATGACAGGAATGCTCACCACCAGCTGACTGATGCTTAACCAGTTCCCAAGCAGCAATTTTCCATCCTGGCCAACTCCTCGAACCTATATACTGAGCATGGCATTTGATGCTATGAGATGTCCCTTTGGTCAGTTTGGATCAGCTATCTAGGTAAGCTAATTTTCTTGTAGAAGAAGCAGCTGGGAACGCAGGTACAGTATCAGAAACTCTCTGAGAAATTCCTTGACATAAACATTCCTTAGCAACAAATGAAAACATTAGTGTTATCAATACTCTTCTCAGCACAAATCCAAAACCTAGCCTCAAACAAATCCAGAACAGAGCCTCATACTGGCCACTGTGAAGAAAATTAACTCTATACCCGTTAAAACCAGCACAGTGGACGATACATCAGTATTAGACATCAGCCCTACATGTCAATGCATGTGAGCAACAAGGCTGTATCCACAAACGGAACAAAGCAAAGCTTCTGAATAGTTTTTGATATGACCAGATTAGCAAGTACAACTGTTACAAGAAAGAAAACTAGCAAATCAAACAATTGTATTTATGCTATTCTAAGGAATTTTAGAGAACGGTCAGGATTAAAGGGAGGGCAGGAAGAGGGGAAAGCCAATCGTATCCTGGACTGTATCAGGAGAAGCGTGGCCAACAGGTCAGTTGATGACTCTCCCCCTCTACTCTGCTCTCCTGACACTCACCTGGAGTACTGAGTCCAGCTGTGGAGCCCTCAACATAAGAAGGATATCGACTGGTTAGAGCTAGTCCAGAGGAGGCCACAAAGATGCTCAGAGGGCTGGAGCACCTCTCCTATGGGGACAAGCTGAGAGAACTGGGCTTGTTCAGCCTGGAGAAGAGAAGGCTCCAGGGAGACAGGGAGACCCTATAGTAACCTTCCAGTAGCTGAAGGGGCCTACAAGAAAGCTGAGGGGGGACTTTTTACAAGAGCCTGTACTGACAGGACAAGGGGTAATGGGTTTAAATTGAAAGCAGGGAGATTTAGATTAGATAACAGGAAGAAGTTCTGCACGAAGAGGGTGGTGAAGCCCTTGAACAGGTTGCCTAGAGAGGTTGTGGATGCCCCATCCCTGGAAGTGTTCAAGGCCAGGCTGGATGAGGCTTTGAGCAATCTGGTCTAGTGGAGGGTGTCCCTGTCCATGGCCAGGGAGGTTGGAACTAGGTGATCTTTAAGGTCCTTTCCAACCCAAAACGTTCTATGATTCTATGATCTCTAATGCTAGAGATTGTGTGAGTGGAAAAGCCCAAATGATGTTTACTTTCATGGTGGGAGAGAGGGCGTGAAGAAGAGGGCCCTGATACAGTGTGTCAACAATCAGTTGTTGAACTGGTGCTGGCCACTGGGCTTTAGTTTCTATGACCACAGGGGTGTCTTTGAGGATAAAGTCTGCTTAGGAGAGATGGGATTCATCCCTCCAAGTGGGGCAGCAGTGTCTCTGCCAGCGGGACGGCTGACCTGGTAAGAAAGGACTTAAACCAGGAACAATGCAGGCAGGGAAAGAGCTACCAGCAGCCCTGTGAAGGAGTGGTGGACAAGAATAACAAGCAAAGGGCCTGGGGTGACATGAAAGAAAGGGAACACATACAACAAACGGAGGCTTAAGCAGGGTCATCTCAAGCATTTGCATGTGAGGAAGTTACTATAAGGCATCTTTATGAAGAAACTACCCAGACCCTTGCTGGGAAATCAGTATGCTGAGGTGCCTCTCAGAAGCTCATACACCACGGGGTATTCAAAGGGCTCACACAGAGCATGGTGAATAAACACTAGGAATTAGAGACCTGTGTACATTTGCAGGGGAATAATCTTGTTGGGATCACAGATATGTAGTGGGATGGCTCCAGTGACTGGAGTGAGGCAGTGGAGGGATACAAGATGACTGAGTTCACAGTTTGTTTCTTTTAGAAATTAAAATGTCTCTGTCTTTTGGAGCAGATCATCTTGAGTGCCATCACATGGCATGTTCAGGATAACCAGGTGATCAGGCCCAGTCAGCACGGGTTTATGAAAGGCAGGTCCTGCCTGACTAACCTTATCTCCTTCTACGACAAGGTAACCAGCTTAGTGGATGAGGGAAAGGCTGTGGATGTTGTCTATATGGACTTCAGTAAAGCCTTTGACACCATTTCCCATAACATTCTCCTGGAGAAACTGGCTGCTTGTGGCTTGGATGGGTGTACTCTTCACTGGGTAAAAAATTGTCTGGATGTCCAGGCTCAAAGAATTCTGGTCAATGGAGTTAAATCCAGTTGGTCACAAGTGGCGTTCCCCAGGGCCCAACACTGGGGCCAATTGTCTTTAGTACCTTTATCAATGGCTTGGATGAGGGAATCGGGTGAATCCTAAGTAAGTTTGCAGATGACATCTAGTTGGGTGGGGTGTTGATCTGCTTGAAGGTAGGAAGGCTCTACAGAGGGATTGGGACAGGCTGGATCAATGGGCTTAGGCCAAGTCTTTGAGGTTCAAGAAGGACAAGTGTCAAGTCCTGCACTTGGGTCACAACAACCCCCTGCAATGTTACAGGCTTGGGAAGAATGGCTGGAAAGTTGCCTGGCAGAAAAGCACCTGTGCATGTTGGTCAGGAGCCAGCTGCATATGAGCCAGCTGCATATGAGCCAGCAGAGCACCCAGGTGGCCAAGAAGGCCAACAGCATCCTGAACAGTGTGGCCAGCAGGATGAGGGAAGTGATTGTTCCCCTGTACTCAGCACTGGTGAGGCCGCACCTTCAATACTGTGTTAATTTCTGGGCCCCTCACTACAAGAAAGACATTGAGGTGCTGAGGCATGTCCAGAGAAGGGCAACGGAGCTGGTGAAGGGTCTAGAGAACAAGCCCTGTGATGAGTGGCTAAGGGAACTGAGGTTGTTTAGCTTAGAGAAGGCTCAGGGGAGACCTTTTCTCTCTCTACAGCTACCTGACATGAGGTTGAAGAGAGGTGGGGATTGGTCTCTTCTCCCAAATGACAAGTGATAGTACAAAAGGAAATGGCCTCAAGTTGTGTCAGTGGAGGTTGAGATTGGATATTAGAAAAGATTTCTTCCCCAAAAGGGTTGTCAGGCACTGGAACAGGTTGCTCAGGAAAGTGGTGGAGTCACCATCCCTGTAAGTTTCTAGAAGACATGTAGCTGTAGCACTTAGGGACATGGTTTAGTGGTGGACTTGGCAGTGTTAGGTTAATGGTTGTACTTGGTCTTAAAGGAGCTCTCCTACTTAAAAATGTTATGATTGTAACATGAAATTCTGCATGTGAGGGAAAAAGAAAAGGAAGAAACACTTTACCCTCTGTTTTGAACTACATAAGGATTAGTTCAAAGACCATCCATTATAAAATTATCAGACTCCAAATGGCTGAAGCTTTCTGTTGTTTTAATTAGGGATGCATAAATTTCAGTACATCTTAATTTTCTGAAAAGCTGAAGTAGTTTAAAACAATGGAATTATGTACCAGGTTCGCACATAATTCACAAGATTTTCATGCAGGCAGTATTGGTATTGATATTATGATCCTGATCCACAAAACATTTAACTGAAATACTTAGTGCATATACTACAGTAACTGGATAACCATGTGATGGCTCACTATGTGTGCAGTACCTCAAAGGTAAGTGAAATTCTGTATTCCATTTTTGCAATCTTTGATGGAAGATCTACACTACAGTACAGTGAAAAATTTATATTCTTAAAAAAATAATCAGTGTTTCACTAGTTAGTAGCAATTAACACAACTAAGTCTATGCTAGAAAATTTTACTAGTATGTCTAAGTCAAGAAGAGTTTAAATTAAAAAAAAAGTACCACATCTTCTGACAGTGTTATACTACTTTTTGCACACTTCCTCTCCAAGGCTCCTATTTCTACTAGTTCATACTCTTTTCCTGACTTACCAATATATAGAATACTGTTCTGAGATTTGAGTTTCTTAGTTAAAAACACTATTAACACACTGGGAGTTATTTGGAGAAGAGTGTTCTAAGCATATCAGGGTTAGGAATGTCCTTTTCTTTTCAGGAAGAAAAGATGAAGAAGTATGCAAAGTCTATGCAGTTACTGAATACAGAGTTACAGTCATTTTGTTATTATCAAGGAAGGAGATTTCAACAAGAATATAACAACACTGACACCAGTAAATAAAAATATTAGCTTAAAACAAACTAAGAAAAGTAAAGGAAATCCTTTTCCTATTGAACAAGGAGACATGCAAATAGACTTACAACTGGGATATAGGCTTAGTGCAGTGATAACTATGTAATCTGCTTAAACAATGAATGAACTGGATAAAACCTCATCAGTTTCTCCAATTCCTATCTTCTTCAATCTATAATCTTATTTTACAAGAGAAGGATGTATGTGATGCACATCAGCAGACAAGTTAGTGATTACTTCACCCTGCTAAAGATGAGGGGACTGGATCTATCTTTCGCTGCAGCTTTCCTTCCCTGCAGTGGGAAGGCCTATTCATGAAACATGCCCTGTTATTCTACCTCCCAGATGTAACACTTCTTATTTTAGAACAGAACAATGAAAAAGTTGTGTTTGCCTTACACCCAGATACCTAACCAGAATGAATTAGAATTGGAAGTACAGCTTCTCTGGGCAACCTGTTCCAGCGCCTCACCACCTTCTCTGGGAAGAATTTCTTCCTGATATCCAATCTAAATCTACTCTCTTTCAATTTAAACCCATTACCCCTTGTCCTGTCAGTACAGGCCCTTGTAAAAAGGCCCCCTCCAGGTTTCTTGTAGGCCTCTTCAGGTACTGGAAGGTGCTATAAGGACTCCTCAGAGCCTTCTCTTCTTCAGGCTGAACAACCCGAATTCTCCCAGCCTGTCCCCATAGGAGAGGTGCTCCAGCCCCCTGATCATCTTCACAGCCCTCCTCTGGACTTGATCCAGAGTTGCTCTAGCTGTAGTGACAGGGCAAGGGGTAATGGGTTTAAACTGAAAGTGGGGAGATTTAGATTTGGTATCAGGCAGAAATTTTTCACAGGGAGGGTGGTGAGGCGCTGGAACAGGTTGCCCAGAGAAGCTATGGATGCCTCATCCCTGAAAGTGTTCAGGGCCAGGCTGGATGAGGTTTTGAGAGGCCTGGTCTAGTGGCAGGGTGGGTTGGAACTAGATGATCTCTAAGGTCCCTTCCAACCCAAACCAGTTCGTTAAATTCTACGATTTAATTCTACAGGGCGTGAAAGGGAGGCAAATTACATAAGAAAACAAAGTTATTTCTTCTTATCCAAGAATTTTATGATTACAGAATATTTCCAGTCAGAAGTCAAAATTCATTCCTTTATTATACCAAATATTCTTATGGTAAAACTTGTATACCTCAGTCAAAGATTTCTGTTTGGTTTCCTTTATGAGAAGAAGTTAAAGTAACATTATTATTATTATAAATAAATTGAACTACACCCATTCTTCTGTTTTGAATTCCATATTGTAAGAACAGTAATTAGAATTTATGGCTTTTCCTCTTGTTGATCTGCTTAAAAAAAAAATATTAAAAGAGAGAAGGTAGGAATGAGGCCATTAACAGAAATTAAACTGATCAGCTTCCCAAGACAGTTCATGTAAGATTTAAAATAGTAGGAGAACTTTTGTAAAACTTCAGCTCTGAAAACAGAAATTAGTAGCAAAGTACTGAAACAAATCACTGTATGAAAAAACATAACTATTCTTTTCCAGGAAATAAAGAATCCATTCTAGAGATAAAATAAATTGGCCCACAGGGTGGCAGAAGAGACACACAAAATCCAAGAAGAAATCCCAAATTGTGTTTGAAGAAAAATATGTTGCTTTAGTAGCACTTCATTTAGTAGCCTGACAAAACCAACCAAACAAAACAAAAAGATGATTGTAATGTTAAAAATGAGGTAACATACCAGTCTATTCATATGGCTTACTCACTCGTTTATTATAGTGTGGAAAACTAGGTAGGTACTATAACATAGTAACCACACAATTTAAGAGTACTTCCTATACTGTTTCTACATAGGGCTGTACCTAGACATACAGTTTAGTAAGCACAGCTGTTTCCAGAAGTGTGTTGTGTCTTACCCCTAAACTAAAAACACTCATTCCTAAACCCTAGGATTTCTGATAAATCTGTATTACAGAGAATGCTGTATATAGTTTTAGTTCTAGTTTTAGCATTGGTATAGTGGTATTCTGGTTCAGAATAAAAATATATATTTAAAAAAAAAAAAAGTCAGGACTGGTGTCTAAACCATTTCCAAGCAAAGTATAAATAACAAAACAATAACATAGAACTTAACTAAAATACTCATCACCTCTAGCCTCATAATATCTAAATGACATAGCCACAGAAGCAGCCCAAAGAAAATAAGGCAGTTATTCAGACAAGCATTCCGAGGAAGTCTTTAAACTCCTTGAGACCTTAAAAACCAAGTGAACAAAAATATAGTAGGCTAGATATATCACTTGAGAATAGGCTGATAAACCAATCGTTATTTCTAAGACTAGCACCTGTTAGAAATACTACACACACCTATTAGTTTTTAATTCCAAATGCATGCCTGTATGAAATCTACCAAACACCTCATTTCTTTCCGACCTTCTTATAAATCAGTGATAGAGACAGAATTTGAAGCCATATGGCAAATATTTAACTTGGTTTGTTTCACTGAATTTTCTTGTGGCAGCATACAGAAATTTCTCTAAAACATGAAACATTTGATATTAATGAAGTATGATGGAAGGTTAATTAAAAAAAATTAAAAACACTATTATGCTTTTTCTTACCTACATACAGTTTTAAATGCTCTTGAGTAGATAAATCTGACTAGTTCACACTGATAAATCAGTTATGTGGCCATCAAGAAAAACTGCTACATTAAATGTACCCCTAAAGTGACTAAGCATTTGAAACTTGCTTCTTAAAATTCAGTTAATGAAGGTGTTAATAGGTGAACTCCAACAGCATCACTGAAAACAAGCTGATAATATAAGAAGAGCTAAATCAGCTTAAGATCATGGACAAAGATAAATTTCAAAAATTTCATTAATTATGTTAGCTTCTGAAATTTAATTATGAAATGTGAATTACACAGACCTAAATACACTAAGAATGTAGCTAAGCTGCAGTTAATCCTGCAAGTTCTAGTCCATAGAAACTGTATTTTGGCTCCTTACTGGCTTAATTTTAGGACAAGCTGTGGTGGCTTCTTATGCTGTTTCAGTACATTTGCTGAGTGAGACAACTGCAAGATCATTACAAAAGGGGTGCACTGTGCAACATGATAAAAATACCTAAATAATTAATAAAGATTTACATTATTTTAACCAACTTATTTAGAATGCAACTGATGTACCAGCCCACTTGCTTTTCTCCTCATTTTTTAGAAAGTTTACAGTTCAACCCTCTAATCGGTGATACAAAAGAGATTATATATTCATCTTACTACAGGATTGAATTCTGGACTAACATCAAAAGGGAGTCCCTTTAGCTTTAGACTTCAATGATATACACAACAATAACCATCTATCTCCATAAATCCTTTAATGTTTTACATAATGTTATACATTTCACTGAATTAAGAGTAGAAAAGGAATTCTAAATATATCCAGTAGACAAGATATTTCACTCACTATGTAGCCTCTAGGCTAGAAAAACCAAAATAACTCTCAAGTCCATGCAGCGAAGATCCTTGCCTAAGAGCTGAGATGTTTAAATTCAGAACCCTGCTTTCCCACAGTCCTTTTCATGATCTTCGGTATATCACTTTGCCTGACGGAGTTTCAACCTTCCCATCTCTGAAATGCAGACAGCTGATTTCTTTGTCTCATGAACATGTCAGAAAAGGAAATACACTTACATCTCTGATCCCCTGAGATCCCGTATTAAAGAAATGGCAATAAACAGCACAAAGTAGGTTATTCTCAGATTTCTACAGCTGACACTGCTGACTGGAACAATTGAGTCCTGACAGATATTTCCACTATCAAAATATACTCTGGTTAATGCTTACTGATATATCAATTCCTGAGTACCTTGTCATTTAAATTCAAATAGCCCCAGATGGATACAAGACACTGATAGCAATTACATAATCTGTAGAACTTGTATTTCCAACTTAAAAGCAAATCAGCAAGCAAATAAACTCATTGATGAGCAGTAGATACTAAAGCAGGCAGTGACCAAGCCTCAAGTATGTTGACAAGATCTTTTTCATCAAAACAGCAGAAGTGAAAAGCAAGAAATTGTTCTACACAACTTACTTTTATACAGACACTGTGCTTTGCTTTGACTCTAGCATTTAACCATATGTAGTTCGACAGGTTTTAAAATTAATTAATTGACTAAATTAATTAAATTCAACTCACTGAGGACAATTCTATTGCTTTGTTTTCTTCCTCATATGAATATTTTACTAGCAGAGTCTGAACTACCATAAACAGATTTAATAAACTAGAAACAAATAGCAAAACAGCTTTGAAAACATTCTAACTAAATCATATCATGTTGCATTTAGAATGAACCTCAATTTCTGAAATTCTGATAACTGAAAATCTCAATTATTCAATGCTAGAACAGCATGGAAGAAAATGAAATAGAGAAAAAGTCAAGATCACCAGTACCTTGCTTTAGTCAGTATGGTACCAGAAAAGTACATATAAACCCAAGCAAAAGTGAATACTGGATAGGTATCTATTAATGGGGGGGGTGGGGGTGTGTGGGGGGTGGAGTTTAAGAAAATGGAGTAAGACATGTGGAAGAAGGTGTAGTTATTTTAAATGAGGATATACACAAAACAATTATGTCTCTGTGATAACTGAATACTAACAGCAGCATGGATCTAAAATGCAGTTAAAAAACATATCCCCACACTGCATGTTTTGTGAACTGACCAACCTTAAGATGCAGACAAAATGGTATTACTGTTTTATACCAAATGCAGCTGTTTGGCACTATATACCTAAAATCAATCACTTAGCCATGTGTCTTAGACTCATTAGAGAGTATGCTCCAAAACTATAGTTTTCATTTATAAAAGTATCTTCTAGTTTTCAGCATCATGGAGGTGATTTTGCAATGTGAAAATCTGTAAATTAAAGAGACTGCATCCAGAGTCTGACACAGATTTGAAACATTAGCACCCAGTTCAACAGTTTCCCAGGCTAATTCATCATTTTGCTGTGACTGCAAGCTTGTCTTCACTGCCCACTCCATCCTCTAGCCTTCAGGCCATACCAAGATTTATTCCAAAAGCCTCATGCTTTCCCACTGGATAGTAATGGGATCTGCTGTACTGTTCAACTGTCCAGCCACCAGGGAAGCCTGAACTGCAACAAAACCAGTACATTCAAACCTACTGCCAGGAAGCAGGTGAACAAAAAGCGTAAACTTTTGCTGTTCTTGACTGATTCAAGAATCAGAACAGGCAATGAAATTGACTAGATGTTCTCATTTTCCCTTCTACACATAAGGAAGAATATACTGAGGTAGCTGCAACAACACATCTGATGTGGAAGCTACCAGGGGAACACCTAGAGAGAAAATAGTATCCAAAAAAGACTACATGCAATCAATTGGTAAATTATGGCTTTTGAATACTGTAAATGCCCTCATGCATAACCTCACACATTTCAGATGACGAACCAGCTGCCCCTTCAGTCCTTTTGCCAACTGAAATAGAAGTACTTGAAGACTGTAAGAGAGACTGAGAAGACTATGGAATGATATAAACAACACATCCCCAAGGACAAATTACTGTAAAATAAATAGGTTGTTTCTTCAGATCACTGTATGTACTTTACTCATTCAGAAGCCTCAACTGTATTCCTAGTAAAAGAGATCAGTATGAAGTCTCAAATCACTGGAAATTCAAGGACAGCATCTGTTCTAGAATTTATCTATAGAGCAGTGTTCATGGACTAAAGCCTGAAAGTTAACCACTAGATTTACACATGTCCCAGAGTATTACATCCCTAAGAGGCCTCCAAGGCTTCTGCAACCGCAGCCTGACAAGATTTAACCAAGTCTAAAGCACTGAGAAAGACGTATTGAAAATGTTTGAAGGGGGAATGTTTTTATTTTAACTCTTTCCTTATACAATCCATACATCTTCAAAGCTGTCTAAAAGAGATTTACCTCTGAAAAAGATACAATATTACTGTCACATTAGAACACCAGGTCATCTCCACCGAAGAAGTTACAACACAAATATGTTTGCAGTAAGATACTGAATAGACCATAACAAACTAATACAAGAGCTTCCCTCACCTGGCAAAACCTGCTAAAAAACTTCAAAATAAGTAAAAACCATGAAACATGATCACATTTCTAACAGATCCTGACAAGTACGGACATGCTAAAAAACTGATAAGAGATTCCATTGCCAAAGAACGTTCTGGTTTGGAATGAATTTAAGACACAAAGTCTCTCTGGACCAAGTAACTCAACACTGACTTTGCTGGTAATGACAGACTCTGTACTGATGAAGACAATAAATAAAAATTTTGGAGCACATATCACGGTCTTGTTATTACAAAGTGTTCATTCATGAGAATATTAATATGTGTATTATCGTCAAGGAATTTTATTAGAAGACCCAGGATGGGTCTAAGAAAAATGAATTATTCTATTCTCCACTTAACACACACACACACACACACGAAAAGGCTCACTTCTCCAGTCTGCTAAGGTCCCCGTGAATGGCAATGTATCCATGTCATCCACCCACCACAAGTTTTGTATTGCCCAAAAACTTACTGACCATGCGCTCTGTCCCACCATCTCTAGGTCACTAATGAAGACTCTGAAGAGTATTGGGCCCAGTATTAATCCCTGTGGCACACTACTGAGGACTGGCTTCAGAGATGGTCTTTGTGCCACTGATGACAGCTCTGTGAGCCTGATAGTTCAGCCAGTTTCCAGTTCTCAGTGTCCACTTATCTAACTCATACTTCATCAGCTTGACTATGAGGATATTATGGGACAATGTCGAAAGCCTTGTTAAAGTCAAACAATATCCTCTGCTCCCCCAAATCCATAAAGTCAATAATCCCATTGTAGAATACTATCACACTGGTCAGATATGATTACTTCCCAGTGACCTTCTCTTCCTTTATATAGCTTGGAAATCGTTTTGAGGATTACTTGCTCCATCATCTTCCCTGTAATTAAGGTGAGGATGCTCTGTCTGTAGTTTCCTGCATCTTTCTCTTCAAGAGTGAAGATTTTTTGCTTTCATACAGTCCTCAGGAACTTCCCCTGATCACCATAACCTTTCAAACATAATCAACAGTGAAGTCCCAGTGACATCAAGTTCCCTCATCATTCTTGTGTGCATTCTACCAGGTGCAATAGACCTGTGCATGTCCTACTTATTTAACTGGTCATAACCTGATCCTCCTTCACAGAGGGCAAGCCTTCCTTGACCCAGGCTTTCCCACTGGTCTCATGTATCTGCAACTCCTGAAGGCAGGTCTTGTCAATAAAGACCAAGGTAAAGTGGGTACATTGCCCATTTCCACATCCTTTTCCACCAAGATCTGCTCCAAATTGCACTCACAGAACTCATCTTCAATTTACTGCCTGGATATTTCATTGCCTCTTTTCCCTTACACACATTTCAATATTTAAGCACTTCATGAAGGCACTATTTAAAGTAACTTATTTCTTACAGTGATTTGCCTTGTGATCAAACTCATTATGGGGTATGTAGGATCGTAATTGTTTTAGTCACACACCTATATGATATTTTACTTATTCAACTCAAAACTAAACAACTCACTTTAGCCATTATACATTTGTCTCACATACTGAAGAAATACAGAAAGTGGCAAATACAGGAAAGAACTGCAGTGTGCAGCCTGAAGTGATTAAGGGTATGCTTTGGAAGCCAAACACTAAACATTTACAGCATCATTACCTGGTAAAAGATACTTTTTCAGCACTACAACGATTTCATTTCAGATATTAAAAACAGCAATTACAAAGAAAGCTGAAACCGTATTGGCACTTATTTGGAAAAAAAACCCCAAACTCAAATATACAGCACAATTGGCATGTTAATAAATTTTGATACAGTAACTTAGCAAAAAAATTTAAGGAAGCAGAACTTGTTTAAAAGAACTGATGTATGTCTGAACCCACAACACTAAATTATTTACTGACCATTACTGCAGTTACAAAATAACATTATTTTGAAATAAAAAGTGGCAAACATCAGAATATCTGCTGTTGTTATAAGAGCACTGGCATGCCAACTTATTATTCAAAAGAAACTACACTGATTTTAACGTCACATTTGCCATGTCAGTACAACCTTCAAGTTCAAAAGAGATTGTTTTCTATAGAAAAAGAAAAAACAGTCCTAGATACTTCAATTAATTGCAATATTATTTATCTAATGATTGCAGATTTGATTATTTTATTTCAACCATGTAAGTGACTGTAAGGTGATATCACTGCTATTCTCATACACATATATGAATTCAATGGCATATTTTCTCAAGGCATAAATAACCTTGTGTTACTGACTATGACTCTGGCTTGGTAGTTCCATTCCATGATCAATTAAGACAAAATTAATATAAAGTTTGCCTTGTAGGTCAGCACCTTCAATCACTACAACATGAAATTTCTGTGCTTCTAAGAAGATCTACAAATTAACTAAGTTCCAAACACAGGACTATTTGCTCTAGCATGCTTCAAAAATCAAATCCTGGTGTTCTGAAAATTTTGCATCCTTTCTGTACTTGTCCCATATTCACAAGGGAACTCATTTTGCCCATTTCCTGAAACACTATCTATCCTTTTGGTAGACATACATCTACCAACTTGAAAATTCCATCTACCTCTTCAAAAGTTCATCAGCAAAGATTGGTTTTGTACACCTTTGCCCTCTCTAGATAAAAGCATTGCTGATTCACAAGCATACTTCATTGTAGTTTCATACTTTTCGCCACTTTAAAATCTTCAAGGCCATATCAAGAAGAAAGATAGTGACACACACAAATATAGTTTCAATGCACAAACTGCATTCTGTACTTGTATCTGATTAAATGCTGTGTTTATACGATGTAGGCCCATTAAGTTGGGTCTTAAGTATTTAATTAAGCAGAAAAACATCTCATTTATGTTCTTCACTCTTCCTGGCAGATAATTGTGGCACAAATACAGTATACGATCCAACACTGAATATTGTATATAAGTAAATTCATTCAAGGAGAGTATCATACATGCTCCAGTAGCATATAAATAGGAGCTGGGTCCCAGAAAATCCATTACATTTTGTAGTCATTCACACAAGTACATTTAATGCCAATGTAGGTTTCTGCTTGAAAAACGTTCACTACTTAAAACTCTATCTTTACCCATTTAAAAAAATATGTAATTTTAAACATCTCGTGATATTACATAGCATTTTACCAACACTAGATAAGCTAATATTAATAATAGTTTCTATTTGTTATTTTAGTCATGGTCAATGTATGGAAGAAAGGAAGACATCACTACAAAAAGTAAACAGAAAGCAGATGTGTTTCAGGATTGGTGAGTTGACAATTGTTTCAAGTTATGCTTTTCAACATACACACACTGAATTTAAGAAGTTCCAACTTCAATGAAACTGTTCTTACACTAAATCAATATAGGAATAAAACATGTTTACATGAAACAGAAAATTCTGGAAGTAAGTTTGCATATCAACAGCAGTAATTAGAAAAGAAATTAGGAGTAAGCACATAATGCCATGCCACAACACATTAAACTTCATGGAAATTCAGCTGGAGTGGTAGGTGCACCGGTGTCATGGTTTAACCTCATGCAGCAATTACGTACCACAGTCCCCCCCCTCCTCCAGGGCAGGAGGAGAGTCTGAGGAAAAGACAAGGAAGCTTGTAAAGCTGTGATAGGAACCATTTAACAATTGAATATAACTGAAAGTTATAGTGATATTACTAATACTGCTAATAAGTAATTAAAGTAATATAAATAAAACTAATGATACAATTGCTCACCACCCACCGGCTGTCACACAATCAGGTCCCGAGATGCAAGAGTGTGAGCCTGAGAGGCCCCAGAGCCAGAGCCCCAGTGTGACAACCCAACTGGGAAAAAGCCAGACAACCCCCAAGCCCACTAAGGAATGAACCTCCTCCATCACTAACAAATGGTGCAAAGAGCTAACAAAGGAGCTAGCGACCCAGCTATCAAGATAGCTGAAGTCTTAACAACATTGTTGCATGGCAAAATGGGTTTTCAGACGAATTTATATGATCTTTTTCCCCTTCTCACTTTGTCTGCTGTGCTGCCCCATAAGATGATGTCATCAATGTACTGCAGATGTTCTGGAGCTGCAGCCTATTCTAATGTGGTCTGGGTCAGTCCATGGCAAATGGTAGGACTGTGCTTCCACCCCCGGGGCAGTCAATTCCAGGTATACTGGATACCCCTCCAGGTGAAAGCAAACTGTGGCCTGCACTCTGATGCCAACAGAATGGAGAAGAAGGCATTAGCAATGTCAGAGGTGGTGTACCACTTGGCTGCCTTTGACTCCAGTTTGTATTGGAGTTCCAGCATGTCCAGCACAGCAGCACTCAGCAGTGGCATGACTTGATAGTCCACTGTTAGTCTCCACCCCCCGCTAGACTTACGCAAAGACTAGATGGGGCTGTTAAAGGGTGAACGAGTCCTGCTGATCAACCCTTGGCTCTCCAGTTGACAAATGTCCAGCTGACATCAGTTTATGGATGGGAATCAGGGAGTCTCAGTTGCTGCGATACTGTTGCCAGTTCACTGTTGTGGCAGAGACTGGCATCTGTTGGTCTGCAACCTTCAGCCATCCCACACAGAAATGTTCTCTGAGACATCAGGCAAGGCAGACACATACTTTCTTTTCACATACTTTCAATTCACATACTCATTCCTCTAGAAGTAGGTTTTCCATCCCACCTCCTCACATCCTCTCTGTGGTCACGTAGGTGAAACACTCATAATAAGAGTGGGGCCACTATGGGAAGCAAAGTTGTCACCGGGGGGGTGGTGGTGGTGTCACATGGCCACAGTTGGAGCTGTGCAGCTCAGGCCACTGCCTCTTCACGTCAGAGCCATTTGGGTGGTTCCACAGAGCCTGCCTCTGGGATGAGAACCAGTAGCAGATAGGGCAGTGTTCGCAAACAGGTTTCTAACTTTACACAAGACAATGAGAACATTCAAAAGCGTGCTGATCCCTGGCCTTAAGTCACCAAAAGCCCATGAAAAATTTCCAAAATACTCATACACTTTTGCCAGTGGCCTGAGAGAACAGGGAAAAAATTGGAGTAATTTCTCCACATCCACCCCAGAACCGAATAATCTCTCTTCGATATGCTGAGTCCCCATGGAGTAAAAGGAAGAGGTGTAATTATTGAAAGCCTTCAGGAGATAGCTCTCAAAATACCAGGGCGCTGACAATATTAAATACAGATAGACGATTCCTCCCAATACCAGTAATACACCGACTAGCCTAACAAAACTCTTCAACCCAATTCACGCAGTCTAATAAGGAACACATAACGCAGTAGATCCCACCATTCTGTCATCAACTTAAAGAGCCCAGAACTCAATGTCTTGATCAGGCACCACCACATCGCTATAACGAATACTTACCACACAGTAATCAGACCTGTTCTTATCCCAACTCTTTTGAGTCCCACGTTGGGCGCCAAAAAGAACCGTCGTGGTTTAACCTGGGCTGACAGTGAAGTATCACTCAGCCGCTCACTCACCTCTGGAGTAAGCACATAATGCCATGCCACAACACATTAAACTGCATGGAAATTCAGCTGGAGGGATAAGTGAACAGACCACAGATTTTTTTGCTAAACTTCTTGTTTACTATAGTCCTTTGAACTTTAGTGGTCTGCTTCCTCCCAGTCTATTTTTCTACATTTCCAAACACTGAAATGAATTTCCCAAACTTAGTATCTGTTCTATTTTAAAATAAATAAATAAAATCAGGAATAAGTCTATTTCATTTTCTCTTATGCTCACCTGCCTCTTTCTTCCTCAGTTTCCAAGATTTTGCATTGTTTTGTGCTACAATACTCTACACACAATTGTTTTTCCAACCTCTCATTTTTCCGTTACTGCCTTAAACACCTTTTTTTTTAAAGTTCATTTTAATAAAAATGGTAAATCTCTAAGAAATGCAAAGTATCCTTCCAGATGTAATTTTCACTTGAACTTCACTGAAAACACAGGAAGCAATGAAACACTCATTACTATCCTAGTTGGCATAGCATATTGTCTAACCTCTGCTTTTTTTGTTTTGAATGGGAAGGTGTTTGGGGTGGAGTTTTTTTGTTTGGGGTTTTTTTTGGTGTGGGTTTGGGTTTTGGTTTGGGTTTTTTTTGTTTGTTTGTTTTTTTAATATAATGAAACAAGTAGCCCAATAGTTTAGGTCTGAATGCAATGGAAACATAAACCTGAAAATCCAGTTATTCACGTTTGTGCAGAAAGAAAAATATTGGGAACTACTCAAGCAATATCATCTGATCTAGAAGTAAAGACAAGCACCAATACAATATATGGGAATCCATCTATATGGAAGAAGGGTCACGGGGAGTTGAACAAAGATAATGACTACAGTTCTGGTAAGTAAATTACATCCTTGCAGAAATTCTGAAAGTAATCTACATGATTTGGGAATATGTATTTGCCATAAATAAATACTGGATAGTATTTCTTATAATGTGAGGTTAGTATGCTTCAGGATCCTCTGAAAATGTCACAGCTGTACTATGTAAAAACAACTCTTAATAAAAACACCCTTAAAAGGGTATCCTCTATGAAACTGAACACTGTAAAAAGTATGTTCTTGATTTTTTTTAATTTCTGCTTTCTGTACAGTAGCTAAAATTTTAATAACAGATTTTAATCTCTTTCTAAATTAGAAACCTCTATTTTTTCTAAGTCTTTCACACTCTTTTAGCTCTCCAGCTGTGGCAGAAGTAGTTACTTTATCACATAAATGCTTCTGTCATGCACAAATTCGGGTAGCAATAAAGAAATGCTACTCAAATGCTTTTGAGTAGGTATCATACTCAGACTAGATCACACTGTTAAATCAGCTTTCTAAAATTTTAAAATTCCATAGTTTGAATGAGTTGATACTCTCAATTACAAATATAATACGAATTCAGAACGTTGTTCAGTCCAGTGTTTAACCCATATTTAAACTAACCGAACTCTCGAAACATAGCATCAGCTAAGCAGTTTGCCTACAGACTGCTTAGATGAACCAAAGTACCTTTTTAAGATATTTTTCTAGATTTGGATTTATATATGTCACATTTTAATATAATTTTCAACCACAATCATATAAAACAATCCTCTTTCATTGAATTTATCTAAAATATCTCTCTGTCACCATACCAATACCCTTTGCAGTAAGGATTCCAGTGTTAAATGATGTGGAGGAAAAACACTGAGATGAACAGTTAAGCTGGTGGACACTATCTAGTCAAAGCTAGGAGGTCTATTTGAAAGGAAAGCTTTTTTCGAAATTTAGTTTTTAAAATTCCTGTGATAAATGAAACCGCTACTGATCAACATCTGAATCTACTGAAACAGTGGAATCCAGTGAAACATCCCAAGTCAAGTTTGTAACAGCTACTTGGGCCTTCCGCTGAAGTACCTGGCCTTTGCCATAGTGACACTTCAAACTGCATTACCAAAAATGGACACAGGAACAGAAGATGTGTGTTTATCTAGTGTAGTTCTATGTCTTTATTCAACAACCACTGTTTCAATTTTCAACTGAGCCAGGTCCAAACATTTTAAACTCAAATGTAACCACCTAGAATTACATCATTACTATTTTGTGAGACAATTTCTGTTTCTCATCCCATATCACCTGCTTGCCCATATATTTCTACCTTTCACACATAACAGGTCTTGAAAACATGAAATAGACAGATTAGTACGGCACTTGTCTGACAGTTATTGTTTTATTCACCACCCCTTTTTCCAGCATCTTCGCAAGACACAAACTGTTCTAATAACGTCAGAATTCTAATAACTTAAATTAGCCTATTTTATTGTGTATCTTACAAAATAAGATCTTTGTATATGGATTTTTATATTAACATATGTCTCCAAAAAATTATAAGTGCTGCATAGTGTCTGATAGCTGAATCAAGAGAAGATAACAGAGCAAATACTAAGTCCAGAAGAGCCTGACTGTGATGAGCAACCAATCTCCAGCAGTGATACCACATGCTCCAAAGACCAACACTACGAATCCAAATAGTAGGCAGTTACAGAATAACCTCCTTTGGGGAAGTCTCTTTTTCAAGTTAATTCAAGTCTGACTGACCATGTTCCTTCTATAACATGCATCTGCCTGTATAGCTAGGAACTTCTACAAAGTTCCAGTAGAGATCAATTTATGAAAGTAGTTAAGATTTACAAGTCATTTAAAGTCAGTATTAAATACCCTCCTTCCTCGAATTCAATGTTTCTTTGTTTTCTCCTATGTTACAAACTACTAGACTTCAAAGTCACTCATTCTAAGCAGCTTTGTCAGGGTTTCAGTACCAGAACTTTTCAAAGTACCTTCATTTTGCAAAGAAGTTTGCCCCTTTCAGAAAAAGAATCTCCCTAAATTCAGACTAGATTATTATGGAAAGAAAACCATGACAACTGTTTGTATTCTTGCTTTATTATTACATTCGGCCTGGTCACTATTGGAAATTCAATCTATTATTGTTGCTAGGAGCCAGTTGCTATGCAACCTAAAAGGGTTATGCAGTGCTTTCAGGCTGAGAAGCGTTGAAAACACCACAGGCCTCCTCCTATGGCTTGAACCAGTTTATTTAAAAAAGACTAACACTCTCCTCAGACAGTCCCCAACTCCAGGCATACCCTTAAAACAAAGGTGAAATGACAGATTTGAACAATGTAAACAAACATGAAAACAAACACAACAACAGGAAAATTACACAAAATCTGCTGGAGAATGGCTAAGAAATGACATGCACAAGAGCTGAATATTATGGTTTTTCTCCACTCTTTCTAATTATCTGTGATTGTTTCAGCCTGCACCAGAGATCAAGTTGTTCTCCACTACCAGAATTAAGAAAGCCACATTTTCTCCAGCTTGGTCCTCTAAACGGATCCATACTACAACATGCTAGCACAGGCTGTGAGTGTTTGCTGTCTGACTCAGAATGCTGGAAGTGTAAAATGAGTTACAACTGACTTTTCTCTAGTGATCATATACATTTTTGCTTACCTTCATGAACTAATGATTTTGTTGGTGTCTTTTTCTGAAAATGCTATCCTCTTTTGAATACTATGGACAGCCATATAGGAGAAACACACACCCCCCCCCCCCTCCCCCCCCAGTTTTCTCAAGGGTACCAAGCTAAGAAAGAAGCACACTGCCCCAAAAGTTATCAGAAATGCTAAAATTAATTGTTTATACAATAGCCGTAACAGCCAGTGAAGTGAAATGAGGAAAAGCTAGAGTTTGTCCTTCCCAAAATGCTTTGTTACTACTCAGTTGTTGAGGTGTTTGAGTGAAACCTTGAGAACAGTAATAAATATGAAGCCTGTTCTGAAGAAAAAGAAAAATCTCAGAGTTGGGGGTAAGACAGCAAACATTGCCCGAATACATTCATGAATACATGAACTTTGCTTCTTCTCCAGAATTTGTAAGCTGCAGAATCTTTTTCTAAAGCAAAGCCAAACTTCTCACCTGTGTTAGGATAAGAAACTATTCACTGGAGTCAAAGAACTCACCTTTTCCACTGTACTTTGGGGATTCGGTCTAGTAAAGGTGACAGTCACTACTCTAGTGGAGTTCACAACTGAACACCACAATGAAACACATTCCATCAACTTCTACATACAAACCATAAATCTAAGACTTACTGAGTACAAACATAATTTCTACTTTATTGTTTATAATTTATTTATAAAGAAAAGATCACAGTAACGTTAAGTTACCCTAGTGGTCGTAACATCAAAGATGACAGGCAGCTTAGAAAACAACAACAAAAGAATAGCTAGAACAATCTAAGCATTTTATGCTGTAAAAACTACCTACTGGTTTGTAATAAAAATAAAGACACTGATTATCTGAACCAAGTTCTACAGTCAATGTTTTGATTAAGTGCTTCTGTGTTGCCCAAGGGTTTATTAGAGAGAGGAAGGACTTTAACAAAAACAGCAGAGATCCAAAGCTATGTCCATCTACCATTTTTCCTTAAATGACCTTTCATGAGGATGATATGCCCTTCAATGTCATTGGAGCCAATGAAGCTTGCAGACATCAAGGTTTTGTTTACACCAAACAGAATAGAGCTTTGATTTATTCAATCTGGTGAGACATGCTGGTTGTCTTCACTGACAGCTCAATAAAAGAAATTTGACTACTATCTGGCCACAATGAGCTTAAGGCCTTGCCTAGCATTTCTCCATCATTTATGATATCTCACCTGTAGAACATTCAATGAAGCAATGGAAGCTGAATGGCAAGTAGCAAAATTAGCTTAGGAGGCAGTTCTACATTACCAAGCTGATTTAAGAAGTTAAGGATGTCTCCCATAACTCTGGAACCCTGTTCTTTGGATGTAATTCAATACCACCGCAATCATACTAGAGAAAATGTATACAAAACTGCATCCCTATATTTCCTGTTCAGAAGAAAAAATTAATGAATTACATGAAATTGATAAACTGTGGCTACAGCTACAAGCAAATAAAATCTGAATCATTTAAGGTGCTTAGAAATATTGTTTTCAACCTTCAGACACAGTGCATGGTGATAGGGATCCTGCAGAAATTCTTTTCTACTTGTTTCTTCTAGATGTCAAATCACTTAATGTAGATGGACTACATTTGATTTTACATACTCTCTACATACATAAATAAAAGACATACACTGTCACTTTGCATACACATATACTGTATGTGCAAATACATACACATAAACATACATATATCTATACATACAAAACAGCTGCTTCATGCATATTTTATACACATGCATCCAGCCATCTGCATGAAGTGGCTTATATGCTGTTAACAATACTTCACATTTTTCATTATACTACTGTGTTCATTTTACTGTATCTTAAAAAAAATAAATTCATACATAGTTCCTCTAATCCATACGGAGTTTCAGAAGATTAAAGATCTCAGCAATTTTGGGAATAAGGTGCAGGAAAAAGTTTTTTGCCCATATGTATTCAAATACATACATATTTACTTAAACTTACTTAAAACCCAGCTACTTCAATATTAAGTTCCAGTACATGTACAAATTCCAATGCTAATTTAAATCTGGCACTGCCATGAAACTTCATTGGCAATATCAGGCTTTTAGCTGTGAAGCTACTAAATTTCTCTGGAGATACTGTTTAACAGTGCACAAATTGTTCACATAATCATCTTCACATACAGACTACTGACACCACACCCTCAGAGCAGTAAACACAGCACTACTGAGGCTATGAATTTCTCCCAAACTGCTTTCCTACAAATTTATTAAGGTGTTCCGCCCTGAAGTCAATGATTAAGAAATTGTTGTTCCTATACTCCCAACACTCCCACACCTAATATAGAAGCAGCATTAAGGATATGTGAAGACAAAGAAAACAACAAAGGCAGGATGAGTAATCGTAAAAGTCCAAGCACATAAGACTGATTAGGAGAAGAGATATAAAGTTTATGTAGAAGAACAGCGAGTAGCAGAGAGACAAGTGAAAGCTAGAGGTGAAAAGCAAGGAGGATATGGAATTGATGCATATATATTAATGGTCCTCAGCTTTCCCAAAATCTCACCTTTCCTGCTTTAAAGCTAAAAAGAAGCAAAAATACTTTTAACAACAGTGTCCATAAATCCTGAGAATGATTGTACAAATGGTGCGTTCTACACAAGAAAAAAGCAGACACAAGTTTGGGTATACTTAATATAAAGAATACATACAGAGAGGTCAGAAATGTACAAAATTTACAGTAATAAAACTAAATTTCACTTAAAATTAAACAGTACTAGGTATGTTTCAGTAAATTGCTTACAGTCCTTAGTGAAATATAATACATTCTTAATATCTTCATTTATCTAAACTGCATTATTGAGTTCAAACACACCACTTAACATGTGCAGTAGGTATTAAATTTTTAGGACCATGAGAGCTAAAAATTTCAAATTTAGAAATAACAGACTTAGGAGGACATAAGCCCAAGTGCTACAGGAACAGTGACCACAGTGCAACGAAAATTATGCCCTTCTCACTTTGCACAAAAATACATAAAAGTTTTTCTATCTGCTACTAAAAATTTTGGCAAGATTTAAATTACAACAGTTTTTCAATATTATAATCAGTTCTGTGAAAGGAGATGGTATTCTTTTCATATCTCCAAACATAAAAGGACAGCCTTAAATAAGACTAGTATATTCTATAAGCAATCAATAACAAAGAAAGCTAATTTTGTTATAGTTCCACTGAAATCTTGAAGTTGTCATTGCAGTAATCAAAGTCATAGCCTAAATTATGTTATCAAAATAATATACTGACATGAAATGAAAATTATAATTGTAAATTCTATAAATAAATCTTTATACCTCTGTGTATGGATAATGTACTCCAATATGAAAACAGATTAATATATATCACATATAAAGGATATAAAGTAATATGAATAATGTATATGACTATATGAATATAAAGTATTGGGAGAATCCAGAGCAACTCTTAAAGAAACCTGGATTTCTAAACACAGAGAACTTCTCATTCCATAATAAAAGAGTTCCAGACTGAAACAGTATTACCCAAACTGTACATTTTGAAATCCTAAAGCTCAGTTTTTCCTGAACTAAGCAACACCAAATTAATACTTTAATGCTGATCAATATGGTTAAATTAAATATTTGAAAGACACTGTGTATGAGCCAGTAACATCTTTGACCAAGAAACAACTATGTGCAGAAAGAAGTGTAGAAAACTATGGCTTTAAAGAGTATGATAAATTCTGATACCTTGGGAATAGTCACACAAATTTTTTAAAAGTTAGAGTCTAATTGCCTTGGAGGATTGTACAAAAGTTTGCCAGGACAGATCCTGATAAACCCAAGCAAGTAGCAGCAGCTGCCCCTCAGTCAGCCCTACCAGGTGAGAGAGACTTGGCTTTGTCATTATACAAAGGCGGCAGGTATCCACAGGCTCTGCTGAAAATCTTAATAGGCATAAACTAAGCACACTTTTATAAGTCCAAAGTGATTAAAAAAACAACCAACCACCAACAAACAAACAAACACCACAAATCAAGAAGAAACCCCAAACAACTCAAGATCGTATTTTAATGTATCTTCAGAGTTTCTCAATCCTCAATATGATTATTTTTTTTTCTCCCCTCAAACCCTGGAGATTCACCTATTCTCAGGCTGCTGGTAAAAGAAACAGATTCTGAACTTCTCAATACATATTCTTTCCAATTATGTAAAGTTGGCTAAAAGGATGTGTCTCAGAATATATTTTTAAGTGTCAATTTTGTGTATATTGGCATGAACCAAGTTAAAGCACCCGGAAAGAAATCTCCAGATTAGCCAACAAGAAAGCAAAGTGGCTGCTGGCAAAGAAAGAATCATGCAGTCCCTGGAAGCAGAGATCAGTAGCTGCAGGCTATCCCTACAACCCACCCAGATATATGTCAGCAATGTGTGATGCTTAGCAGCCTTGTCACACCCCACTATCTCAAGTAAACTGTTAAATATTAAACCACATGTAAACCAGGCATCAACAAGGACCAGGAAAAAACCAATGGATACTGAACTACAGAGCTTAACTAAAAATGACTGCCAGCAAAACTATAATTTTGATTACAAAATGTACATAAACAGGCATCACTGCCATCAATGATAATATAATAAGCAAGCAAAAAAGGGCTAAAACAAACAGCAAAGGATGAAAAATGTTGACATAAAGGAAGATTTAAAGATTGTTATATATTTTAATTTTCTGACTAGGAAAAAGAAAGAAAAATCAAGACAAGAAAATGAACAATCCATCTTTAAGTATTTATATGAAGAAAACTTTCAAACAAGTACTCACAGAGAAATTACAAAGTTGGGTACACATTTAGAAAAAGATACCTTATTTTAAAGTATTGCTTTATGTCCCAAAGATATCCTTCACCCTGTCCCATCATCTGAATTTTAAGTATCTCTTTAAAAATCCACTGCCCTGTTTTGTATCCATATATTTAAAGTACAGTAATTGTAAAATTAAATTATCATTTTCTTAATGCTGCATTAAAGTTAGCCTAAAAAGAAATCAAACAATCTCATTCTGCTTTGGCGAAAGAACACAAAAAAAACCCCACAGACAGATGGTAACTGATGATAAAAGTATCTATGTCCTTTTCCATCTGAGTATAGTTGTATGAGGTGACTAATGTTTCACTGTGTTTATCATGTTTGTTCTTTTTTTTTTTTTTAAATATATATTCAAGTTCAGAGCAAATCCAGCAACCGCAATTCCACAGGAAATGCACAAGAAATGTATTATGTTGGAAGCAATGACAAAAAAATACCATATTATTTTACCAAGCATGATTGAAATTCAGTGTCACACTGGACAACAGCATATGAGAAACTATTTAAACCTTGTTTGCTTTCACATGTGACTTTTCCCAATATGTTAGCTTTCACAAGCACACATTTAATCACAAGACACTGTTATTACCATAAATGTTTCAAAACCAAAGATTGATTTTGTGTATCATGGAATTATGAAGTATTTTAATGTAAAAATATACACAAATTCATACACTCAGAAATATGCCAACAAACTCCCACATGGCTTTTTGTCCACCCTGCAGTAAAAGACACTCAGTTCCAAACAGTGCATTCTACCCTGCTTTTCCAAACCAAGGGGACTCAGTACCTTAAAAGATAGTCTCAGCTTTATTTCCTGGACAGATATCAATATTTTTATTTTTGTTGCATGTGTCACAACCAACCACTTCAATGCTTGGTTTTAGATTACAGGCATATATTCATAAACAACATTCTAAAATTATTGAATCGTCCTTACTTATCACTGGACTTTTCTCAAAGAAACAGTTCTCTAAGCTCTTACCCAAGATTGACTCTAGAAAGCATGTGAAAACATGGAATTGTGGACAACACATGCATAACAGTTCTTACTATCTAACATGGCTCTTTTCCCTCAAAAGAAAAAACACTGAGATGGAAAAAAATAGGAAGTTCAGTGTAAAACCCAAATGAAGTAATGGATACTGAAGAACATACTGAAACAGAGAAATTAAAAACAAAATTATTAGGGGAAATCCATTAATTATAAAAAAAAATTACATTAGTCAAGCTAGTACTGTAGATTAGTGAATAGTTAACAAATCTCTATGTTTACAGCAATTTTACTTACAGTACAAATGGAATATTGGAATTGCACAGTTGGAGCAAAGCATGTTTGTTTGCTTGTTTTCTGGCTTCTAAGGTTACAGAACTTTGCTTCAAGAAATTTTTGTATTATCTGACAAAAAAGTTTGATGCTCAGGTAAGCTAAATACTATTACTTTCAAAAAATCGTTTAATGAAAGGTAATGTTAACTGGTTTTTGTAATTGTTTAGTAAGATTTCTTTTATTAGGCTCTACCCTACTACACATACAGAGAATGAGAAAACAATTCAAAAATAAAAGACACTCAGTTTCTGCTGTTCATAATATATACCTTTAACAAATATTGTCACTGAATTTGATTTTCAAGTCTTAAACACATACGACTATGTAACTTATACCATTTCATTGTTCTTCATAATTACCAAGTAACAGTAAAACAACATCAAATAGATCCCATTTCATTTAAAATATGGGAACATAACCTACACTGTGAGATGTGAACAACACTGAATAATGCTTGTCTAATTTTTGAGATTTGTTAAATATTATTTGGTTTTCTTATTGAAGCTCTTTGTTTTGCTCAGCAAGATTGGTATGACTTTAATTTTCTTGGTATTAATTTTAATCACTGACTTGTAAAAGTCAGACATGTAATCTTACTTGATGTGAAAGTTCTTAAAGACAAGCACAGCAGAATAGAAGTACTTGAAAAATACTATTTTACAGTGTTAGATCTTTTAGGATTTCAAGTTCCACTGTGCATCCAGTTAACTAGTTCAACAAGAAAAAGGATTTTTCCCCAGGATAAAATGCACTGCAAACACAATGAAAATCTTATGTCCCTCTTCCCATGAAACACTTGAATTTGATGGAGGTAAGTTTAACAACATATGAATAAAAGAAAAATTCAGGTTCTGAATAATGTATTTGCTTGTTTCTGCCTTAATAATTGAATTTGATTCAGCTAAGAATGAAACATCTGGATTTAAATAACGAGATCACTTTCTAACACTGCCTTGATTGTCAAGACTGTATTTATCACAATTAGTAATATGTACACATCTTTGCTTATTCCTCAAGTAGTGTGAACAACAGATAAATTAATTGTGCTATGGACTTTGGCATCTGAATGTCCCACAATGATCAAACCACAGCCAAAACAAATGAACAAAAAAACCCAAACAGCACCACTTTAATCAATAGAAGTATTGATTCGGAAACTCTTCTTCTAACTTCACCAGTAGTAGTTACCGCCACAGACACTTCCTTAGACCACTGCTCTTCATATCCACCATTTTTATTAATTTTATATTTCCACCTATATAATAAAGCAAACATTTTTTCTAAACAAACATCTCTTTACAGACACTCAAACAACCATCCTTGCTTCCCAAATCCTTTTTTGGATACAATCCAGTTCCTATCAAAATTGACAGGAATACAGGTGAGTTACAGGAAAATATTTTAGACAGCCTCATCACAAAAACTAAAACCCTGAAAAAAATCAAAACACACACACACCAACAACTCTTAGGATTCCTGGCCATTATATTTGTTGAATACCACATACAAATCACCAGGAACTCAGCCAAATATAGAATGTTTCATCAATGCCCCTGAACTGGTCTCAACAAAGCCAGGAAAATATCCAATTTATTTTTAAATTTTAAATAATTCCAATTAAAAAAAAAAGCTGGTTTTCTGGTTTTTCTTTATTTTCCTCTTTCACCGCATCAAAATAATTAAGAACTGCAAATTAAGGTCCTGATAAATGCACACAAATAAAAGTCCACAGAAATCAACAACTGGGGACTGATTTTGCCAGGTATTCAACCAAGGTCTTTCCTTCTGGTTTTTGTAAATCCCTTTGTTCATAGTTGCCTTCTCTTGAAGAGACCTAACAAATTCGTTCTGCCTTTGCAGTTTTCTCTGTGCTATTATTTTTGCCTCTGCAGGGATCCAGTGAAAATTCTTTAGGTTTCATTCTAAAATATTCTATAAATAAATCCTGTCTATGTCCAGTCCTAAATTTGTGAAATCCAGAGCATAAAGTGTTGGACCAAAATAATGTAACTGTAGTAATGCACTGAAGGAAAAAGGAACAAGAGTTCTGTGTTGTTAGGGAGATCAACTCTTGTGCACCCAAACTATGTCTCTGTGATATATCTCAAGACAACTGTTCTGTGATTTTAGATCTAGACACACCGCTCTTACCTCGAGAAGTGAAGATCTAATTGCAGTCCTATGAAACAGAACCAGCCAAGAAGAAAAAGACAACAAACTAGATCACAGTCTAAGAACTTCAGCTGTACAGCAAGGATCACAGGTAAAACCATAGTATAGTTCAGGCTGTCAGGGATTTCAGGAGTTCTCAAGTCCAGCTTCCTTCCCAAAGCATGCTCAGACTGGCATCAGAGCAACTCCTCAGGGCTTTATTCAGACAGGGCTTGAAAATCTCAAAGGACAGAGATGGCAAAACCCTGCTTGGCACCAGCTGCATTGCTAGGCTGTCCTCATGAAGAAAAGATTTTCCTTATCTCTAGCCTAAACCTATCTTGTTTCCACTTATGAACATTGTCTCTCGTCCTTCCACCACGCATTGCTGTGAAAAGCCTTCAAAAAACCCCAAACAGGACAGCACACAGCACTGAGTGCTCTAAGCACCTTCTGTTCCTTTGCTTTTATTGCAACCAACCATTTCCATACTAGCAGGTTAAATGCTGTAACTAGAGTATGTAAAAGCTTTTGAATCAGTACATGAAAGACAGAAGTACTTCATGTAGAATGAACGTATTTTAAAAAACAAAATGTAAACATTAACCAATGACAGCAGGTAGTTGGGAGTTGAGAAGCGTAGCTATGAAAAAATATTACCATTGAGACCAGGTAGCTTGGTTTACAGAGACACAGCTAATGTTATGACAGGACTTAATGTACTATCAATCAATGTCTCAATCCCCACTATTAAGATCCAATTACATCTTCAATCCATTTTTAATGGCCAAGCCCTGCTACATTGCTCTTTCTATACAACAAACTTCGGAACACATACTTCTTCATTTCTGATCAAAACTCGCCCACACACACCTTCTTTTATCATAGATGACCAAAACACCTGTGCTGAGGACACAAGCCATTAAAAGCTGTTGAGATTTACAGTACTGAGTTATTCCAGGTCCCAACCATATAAACTAGTATGCCACTCTGAGATCAAGTAATGGGAAAGTAATCCTAGAACCCCTCTTCATCTCCGTTGCCCGAAATACGTTTGTCACACAAGCTGTGACCTGAGGCTACATGAGGAATATTTCTTCAGTGGGTCATGAAAGTTGGTCACGGCACTTAAGTCATGATCCTGTGTTTAGCTCTTCCCTTATGCCAAGAAATGCCAGTTTCTTCACAATTCAAATCACAAGAAATATATACTAAAGTAAGAACAAGCAATGAAGACACTGAACACCTTCAAGCCCCGTGAAAGACAGGAAATTTGACTCCATGGCTCATATCAAGACCATGGCAGGTAATTTTAGTATCTGAAATTTAAATCTTAGTAAGATCTATCATCCCAAACAACCATTGATATAAGATGGTAACTGAAGTCTGAATATCCCAGACCGTACAAGTTCATCAGGTTGTACTGTTTGACTACTGACCACCTGGATGTCTTGAAAGAAGAGCATTAAAATAAACCACACCAAACAGCTGCAACTCAACAGCACAAAAACACAGCATTGAAAATGCTAGGAGAAAACCAGAATCACTACCTTGCATGATAAATCATGCTACTGCTTTGTAGGACAACTCTAATTTTCAGTGCATTGCAAATAAACCTTCCCTTGTTTTGACTTGTTTGCTAGTGAAATGAATTTCAGTCACAAAATCTGAATTCTGTGAATGAGCTTGAGGTTTGGAAAGCCCTAAGCCTCTCTCATTTCCACATAAATACAGACCCAGTGCACCAAGACCTACAGAAAGTTACCTGCCCACTACAGTTCCTTGAAACACCCTGTCAGGACTCTGGTCCTCACAGTACCAAGGAGTTTCAGAAACTTGAAGAGAAAGAGAGCAAAGCAGGACAACCTTCAGTCTGAAAGCACTTGGAAAGACCCAACACTATGAAGAGTTTTGCTGTCAACTCATTCACTCCTGTCTCACTTCAAAACTCAGAACCTGAGCACAAAAGGATTTCCACACAGTAAGGGACTGTGCTACATACTTCCATTCTAAAGCTAAGAATGTTTTGCTCCCTAAAACAAACTTACAGATGACACAGCTCACTGAAGAGCTTTCATGACTTTCAAAAAGTCTGAATAATAATATTGCCATAAGTTACAGGGAATTGCTATTACTAGTAAACAGAATCAACTCTGAGGAGTTATAGACATACTGCATGTTATGTTTCCCATGTACTAAATCTGATCGAAAACAATAAAATCAATATGGAAGAGTTATTTAACAACTCTCTTGCAAACTGCAATTCAGTTGAAGTGGTTTAATGCAGAGTGGGCCAAATAAAATAGTACTGAACTAAATCCTAAACAGAAACCCACATCTTGACATGACCTTAGCTACCACATGCTCAACAAAGCAGCATGTCAAGTTCACCTCACAGCTAACAGTTGATTTGGTAAGTTAGCAGGTAGTTGAACTGCTCCTCACCAGCCAAAGATAATGTAAATTTGAATACAGTCAGACCTTTCTGCACAAGTAAGCTAAACAGTTTTCATAAATCATATATTAATTTCATAAATGGGTGTAAGAGTTTATAGAACCATAGGTATTTAATTACACATTAACTTTCTATACCTTAGCTAACCATAAAGTGTGTATAATCTGATCATTAGTTTATTTCAGATTTTTTGATCATAAATTTTGTTTTAAAATGGTGATTATGGAACAATTCCTCTCCTAAGAAAAGATTTTGAAAAGCAAACATGGGCTTTTAATTAAGGCAAGTAGTTTTAAGGCAAGGGTTTTTTTACTGTATCTTTCCAAACACTCTAACAGACCCAAAGCAATTAACACTGAATGCCAGCAATAAACATAGTATGTAAAAACTTAACACAGTAAATGCAAATTAACATTCCTTTGTGTACATCTACATGTCCTTCTTAATGGAAGAACTACACATACATCTCATCAACAATAATGTGGAGTGGGAAACATTCTTCCTTCACTAAATCCATAACTCTCCTGCTTACGCCAAGCTACAGAACAATAAAGAGGTAAGAATACAGCAGACATCTTACTGGAACAAAAGCCATTAGGGCTGTAGATAGAGAATTCTGAAAACTTTTTGCAGCACTTGAATAGATGGTAAACTTTCAAATTTGTAAGACATTTAACATAAGACAGAAATCCTGACATTCACCACTCCTTGCTGTGGCAAGAGAACTACATTGATTTTGATATTTTTTGCTTTCATGTACCCATAATAAGTAGACTTAGTCCTTCTTAGTAAATATTAGTTAGTTTTTGTACTTCATGTCATTTAAGACTTGCACTGCCAAATCGCACCCTCAGCTGTCTGCAGTGCAGAATGCTAAAAGAGCAAAGGGAAGAAAACACTTAGGTGTTTAGATAAGGCTACACCTCATTTTATTTAGATGAGGCTACATCGGCCAATAGCCTCTTCTGTAAGTGCTTTATGGATAACATGCAACAGGTCACACCAAAAGACATCAGTTCAAATTCACAATCCTGGTCATCTAATCTACTATCAAGTAAGCCCTTCAGATAGCCTATAAACATCCAATATCATTGCTAGATTAAAGGAGCTATGTAAGCAAGACTGTTCTCCCTCCTTCACCCTAGATTTAAGTACATTTGGGGAAGAATGGAGTTGGGAAGAAAATCAGAACAGAGGTACTCCAGAAACAATATACAATGCATCACCTGAAAATTCAGGAGACATGAACTAGCCCATTGGAGCTAAAAATGTATTTTTGAACTTTAGCTCCACAGAAGCATAATAAATAGCTATCTGTAGCACCTTCATAACTGTGTTGTAAGTAGTTCTGGCCCAGAATCCTATTACACTTTCAATTCTTTCTAAGGAAAGTATAGTTAACATAGAAAAAAGTAATCAGACAAGGAAACGACACCCTAAGTGTGGTAGAATGAACTACCTCATAGCATCTGCAAAGTGACACACTGCATCTTTTAACAGATTTGTTTCTTTATATTTCTACTTTGCAATGTTGCACAATTTAACTGCTCTAACTGTTTAGAAAAAAACCCTTATGTGGTATCTAAGAGAAAACACAGCTAGATTAATTATTATGAGGTAATAAAACAGAAGAGAGAAGCCATTCACATGGCAGATAAACAGTAAACACAGCTCTGAGTCATTAGCTGCTGTGGTAGCATCCAAAACCTGAACAAAATCTAAAGATGTGGTTCTTGCCTTAAAGACTTTATAAACTTACTGGAAGTAAGAATTCAGTAAGAAAATGAAAGAAGTAAGAAATTGTTTACTCAGAGAAGGTCTAAGAAGCTGAAACATATGCAGTGTACTGGGGCCATGAGTAAATGAAATAACCTTTAAAAGTAGTACTAGATATTTTTTCCTCTCATCAATGAATGAGGTCACAAATGTTATAAGTATACTCAAATTTAGTGATCAATGTACAATATTTGGTGTTCCCATAGTATTGTTATGGATGTCATGTAAGAATTTAAACGTTAGAAATAAGTTAGGAATTTACAGAAGTCTGAATTGCTAGAACTTAAACTTCCAAGCCTTATTAAAATTCTGTTATTAAATACAACTTACAATATAGTCCATCCACCAGCTCTTGACTTTGGGCCACTAAGATATGGAACAGCCAACTTCTTCCATTATATTTAGCACAATATAGCCAAAATAGTAAGTTTGCCATATTGCAGTGCATAGAAAAAAAGTAGAAAAATTTCAGTAAGATTTATTCAAATCTCATATACATTATCAGTGTATTTCAATGAAAAAACTTTAAGATTTTCTCTCTTTTTTGTATTTCAAATAGCATAGCACCCTCTGGTGCATCTACTAGAATGAAAATAACTAAGAGTAAACACCAGTCATTGTTATAAAAAAGACAACTTCTAAAAAAGAAAAAAAGGAAATGTTAGAAAAAAAAATGCCTAAGAATTGTTATAAATCAAATTTCAATTTCATTATTTCTTATTAAGGTGTTTTATAATCGAGAAAACTGTAACTATTGAGGAATGAAGTAACCCAACCAAAAACCAAACCAACCACACTGCAAGTGTACTAATAAAGAAGGGTACCAGCAAAAGAAGACAGAATTTTAAACCTAATCCTCTGTTCTTAATAACATTATTTTTATTAAAAAAGAAAAAAACACCACACCACCACACTTAAGCAAAATACTCTTTTAGAAAAAAAGTAAAGCTAAGTAATTTAGTGAAATAAATATGTTACATCAAGCAATGTATCTGCTCTTGGTCTTGCAGGAATGAAAATTTTTAGGACTACAGCTATCCAGTCATAAACTGCTAAATTTCACACCCAAACAGCCACATATCCTTTAAAAGTCCAACGAGAACAGAATTAACAAACATGATTGTACTACATGGCACACTTTAAATTTTGATATGACATGTTACCTATTAAAACACACCTAGTCACTGGGAAAATAATTTCCTACAAAAGCACATTTTGCTAATCACAAAGGCAGAGATCACCACCTGCTTTAGGCAGCTCTTTTGTAAACCTCTGGAAGTCCCAACACAATGCACAAGAAATGTAAGTGACACCTGTTTAAACCAGCCATCTGTCCCTAACAAACTAGATTTATACAAATCAGCATGTGTACTGATCCTTAAATTTCCAAAATACCGGTATACATAGCACCTGTGAGAAAAAGGGAAACATTGTTATGACTGACAACCATCTTTACCATAAATACATAAATAATAAACTTGTGGCTAACAGAAAAGCACCACCTTAAACATTAGCCTATTCGCTTTAAAAGCCTCATTAATTTCACTGCCCTCATTCTTAGTTTAACCAAAAAAAAAAAAAAAAAAAAACAAGTAATAGTTTCATTCATAATCTAAAAACATACTGCTGTTGGCATTCTGATACATTTGTTTGACACAGAGTTTGATTTTGAAATGGAACCCCAAGGACACTACAGTACCACTGAAAGCTTATTTTTTATTCAGTCTGCATTTGTGATGCATTCACAACATGTTGTTTCAACTGCAAATAATTTTTAAAAAGGGCTAAGAATCATGTATCTTATATTTTTAAAAGCCTGTTCATTTTTGAAGAGATATCACACTACCTGGAGTTGGTAAGTTTTCGGTGACTGCAGGTAAAAATACAACTAATATGGAGTATTTTTAAAGGGAAGGAAACCTTTAATAAGAGGTCAAAGTAAAGCATGAAAACTAGAAACACTAGCTAGAACATCAAAAGGAACTGCAGTGAAAAAAAAGACTATTGCATTTTTAGACACTTGCTTATGTTTCAAGTAAGAAGAGAACAAAACAGTAATAGACTTCCCTCTCTATGTAAAGTTTAGTAAATGAAAAGGCAACATTTATTTCTGTAGACAGTTTTGTGAATAACAAACTACAGTATGAGGCAGGAACAAAAAATGGGATAGTGCTAACAAAGCCGAACCTAATTATCATACAAAGCACCCTGGCTTTAAACTCTAACAGCATTGTACCTTTGATTCCCATTTCATTTACCTAGGCTACATCACTGGAAGTGTTTCTCTACAGCAGCACAATGTGGGTTACTCACTAACAACACAAGAGAGCATATGATCCAGATAGGCTTGTTAGGATATGCTGAAACACAACTACATAGTTCCACGGTCAAAGTCATGTCAACCAATGAATTTAGAAAAAAAAAAAAAAAATTAAAAAAAAAACAAAAACAAAAACAAAACCACACCAAGACAAAGAATCCCCAAAACCAAAAACACAAAACAGAAACCCCAAACCACAAGCTACCTCATTTTTAAACACTGGCTAGTATCACAAACACCAACTATTTTGATAGCTGTGGGCATTAGGGAATCAGAATGCATAATGCAGATCTCATGTGTGATCATTACAGTATTTCAGAGAGGATAAACAGTCAATACTTTTCTCAGCACATTCCATAATATTAAAAGAGGTGATTAAGGCTGCATTATTATTTTCCAAATTGCAATCACTGCCTAAAGTAAATGTGGTTGAATACTACCAAAAAGTCTTTGTTTACAGATAAAATGTACTTTTAATCTGATTTTTAAGAAATATCTGTATGTCTACTCACAGTTAAAACAGAAAGTTTATCTCATAGCCTATGCATGTACTTTCCTTTGCTACCAGGGATCTGGACACACGTTCTGCAAAGACAGATCTCAACACCAGGAACGATTCCATCCCAAGTACTTCTCTGTCCCACTGTAAGAGGGCTACTCAAGAAAGGCATGGTCCAGAACTGACATCATCTCTGTTCAACAATAGTACGTATCAGGAATGATTTCACAACCAATGAACCACATAAATGACCAGATAAAACTAATGACAAATACATTTTTGAACATGCCATATAATTGACAGCGTACTGTAACTCACACTGAAAATTCTTAAAAGTCTTTAGAACTTATTTGACAGCAGGACCTAGAAAATTAGCACTCTCTGGTTTCATCTTGCATCAAATAATAAACCGATGACAAGATAAAGACCTGTGGTTATTACTCAAAATAACATATCTTCTGAGTCCTTACTGGCCCGTGAAATATAAATAAAAAAAAAATCCAATATGCCTTAGCTCAAGAAATATTAATATCAACTATGTACTAACTACTTAGCACATTTTGTAGTGGACAGACACTTGGAAAAATTGCTGCTGTCCCATTCATTGGTTGTCCCAACGTGAGACAAACTAACGTACTGTTGTTTAAATTGTAATGACAAACCCTGCATTCTGCACAGGGTTCTACAGATATAAAAACAGAAAAAGCGTATATATAATTAAAAAGTAGGCTTTAGATTAAAACCAAGAATATCCTTTTTCCTATTTTACTAAATGAAACAATAAGGAAATCAGTCATCAGTTCAAAAAGAAAAAAGCTTGCCACAACGACACGTGATTTGACAAGTCAAAGGGGAGAGAGCAACTGGATATGGAGATGTTACGAAAACTTCACTGACATGATAGATGCCAAAATCAGTTTTATCTTAAAGAATTTAAAAAGTATTATTTGACATCCCCGACAATGCAAATTTTTAGATCTTAATAAGCAATCACAAAAGGATGAATAAAACAAGCATTTTGGATTTCAGAAAAATGCCAAACATTCTCATTAATAACACAATTTCTACAACAGCTCCTTGAGAGGTAAAAAGCTGCCTCTTTCCCAAATGTACCCTTCAAATACAGTAGCAATGCCAAAATCAGAGACTTTTTGTTTTTAATACTATTTCTAGTTTTCTCCTTTCTTTAACTGCAACTTTGCGTGATGAGCAGCAATACCTTGCATTTCCTTTACTGTGGAGAGTTATGGAAAACTGAAATGGATTCTCTCCACACAAACATAACTCACTGTGTATAAACTAGATCTACACATGCACTGTTCCATACTACACTGGCAGTATGAAAGCATCATTTAAAAATAATCCCTGCAGCAGGAGTGCAAGGAGAAAAAAACCCTGCTACTCTGTGTGTGTATGGAATGGGGGGGGTGTGTGTGTGTGATATTGAATAAAAAAAAACCACTTCACAATACAAAGAAAATACAGCTTGCACTAAAACAAGAAGCAACATTAATTATGAATAAAAGAAAAAATTACACAGCTACATAAAGTACGGAAAAGTGATTTATATGATGGATAGCACGAGAGTATCATTAAAAGATAATAGCAGGTTCACAACAATCTGCAACGTTTAGCAGAAGCACCAAGTCAGAACAAGGCTCCTGTAAGTGAAAGGGGAAAAACACACCCTGCTGTTAGTGTGCTACAGGACCCGTCTCAGACTACATCTTTCTTCCCACACCCACGGGTTTTTTTGGCTTTAAAGTAAGTAACCTTCGGCAGTGGCCGAAACCTCGTTCCCCGATTTCTACACACCCCCCCCCCCCCACCCCCCCACCCCCCCCCCAATCTGTGCAATCGAGAGACCAAGTAAGATGCATACCCACCGCATCCAAGCAATTGTCCTGGAAGTCCCAGAAGCGTGCCTCCATCCCCATCATCGCCAAGCCTCTCTTCCTCATTTGGCACCGCGGCGAGCGCCCCTCCCCGCCCAACAGACACCCCCATCCCAACGCCCCTCTCAAGAACTTGGTCCCCACACAACCGTCAAGTACACACAGGGGCACAGGGACCGGAATGGGGGTGGGAGGACGACAGCAGGGAGCGAGGGGAGAGGACAGGGAGGAGGGACGGAGAGGGGGAGGCGGCGGGGGAAAGCGGGGGAGCCGGGAGGGCCACCCACGACCCCCTCGCTGCACCGCAACCAACCGCGCAGCCCAAGGGAGCAGCCCCAGCCCGGATGCTGCGAGGAGGTGGGAGGCAGCGGATAGGGAGGGAGAGCGGAGGGAGGGCCGGCGTGCGCCCGACAGGCATATTCACCTGGGCTGAGGCGGGCTGTGGTGGTGTTCCCGTTGTCGTTGCTGCTGGAGGTGGCGGTTGTTGTTGTTGGTGACGATGAGGAAGGGGGTGAGGAGCAGCAGCAGCAGGAGGAGGAGGAGGAGCAGGAGAGGAGCGGTTGTTGTTGATGGGTAACAGTCGCCAGGACTACGGTGACTATGGCGCTTGATTCACAAGGCAACGGTTGCTATAACTCACAAAAGGGAGAGCGAGCGAGGGAGGAGGAGGCGGCGGCCCAGCCGGAGAGGCCCGGAAGAGGCGGGGCCTGTCCTAACGGACAGCACAGAAACACCTCCTTCGGCCAGATCGGGCACCGCCCCGGTTCTTATGCTGGGCCGGGGCCGCCGGCGCGGGTGGGCAGACGCAGGGGCGAAGGGGCAGCGGCGGGGCAGCCGGCGGGGGAGGCCGGTTGCGGTGTGGGGCCCGCGGCGAGGGGCGTGGCCTTGTGGGTGCTGCCTGGGCCGGGCCCGCAGCCGCCTGACGCCACTTCCGGCAGGCGGGTAGGAGGGGGTCCCGGCTGCGGCGCGCGGCCTGCTGCGGGGGTCGCACAGCGCCCGCCGGCGGGCGAGGAAGCCGCCGCCAGGCGGGACGGGCAGGAAGCTCGGCCGGACGGCCGCCCCTCTCCCCCTCCCACCGCCGCCTGTCACAGGCGTCCCACGCCTCTTCCCCTCGGAAAATGGCAGCGAGGAGCCGCGGGCGGTGGGGGAGCTGCCCGGCTGCCGCCATTTTAAGGCAGGAGGGACCGTGGCTGCCGGGCCCGCAGCACCGTGGCTCCGCGGTGGTCCTGCACGGCTTGGGTTCTTCCGGCGGGGAGGCACAAGGCCGTGCTGTGGCCGAGCTGAGGCCACGGAGCGCCGGGTGGCAGCCCTGGACCCACCTGGCCCTGCTGCCCCGACCGGCCTCGAAGCCTGTGCAGGCGGTGGGGCCTTGGAGGTGGCGAGTGCCCGAGTGACACACGGCTGCGAAGACTGGCCGCTCTCTTCCTGACAGTTCATGTCTCTTCGTTCTAGGTGTGTACATGGGGGACAGGTGACCTGGAGGTGTAGGTGGCTTTCTGGCTGTGTACAATGTCCACACATTTAGTGGCCACTACAGTGTGCTTCAGTCCCAGCGTATGCCTGTGTGCAGGCAGCTCTTCACTAACTGGAAAGTGTCTGTCTAGCTGTAGGCACAGGTGCTGCAGTCTACCCACCAAGTCTACCCACTAACGCTTGCTTGTAATCTCTGTAAACCATGAAATTCCCTCATGACTTGTGTACATACTGGTCTGTACCCTCACATGTTCTGTTACCAAGACATGGTTTAACAATCTTGATCGTCTTTCTTCTGCCTGTCATTACAAGCACCTGACATTTGCCTCACACACCCTACAACTGTAGGGTTGTACACACACCCATATTACATCTGTCCCTACAGGAACAGATCGAAATTGCTCATGTGTATGACAGAAGTGTTTTTCAAAACCTTAATAGGCACACTGATTTTCAGAGCCCCATGTAAGCATCGTAGCCATAACAACTATTTACAAAAAACACTGAAAAATATGTAAGAATATAAAGCTCCATCAGTCAAGGTTTTATTTTTAAGTCTGTAGCAGAACAGTCTTGATTAATAAAAATGGGCACCTCTACAGCTGAAGCTATGTCTGACTACTTCCTACTGTAGAACTTAATCTTCCTGAATGCTAAACTAGTAACTGCTCTGCTGGGACCTTCTGTCTCAGTGGGTACATGTTCTAAGAGCTCACACTGACTCACTTGGAATAGTAGGCTTGCCAATCAGAAAGATCAAGATGAGATACAACCATAAGCAATCTAATAACAATACAGAGCAATGCATTTAAGCAATTAAATTGAAGGTAAAAGATATTTTGATAAGCATCTTTCACACTGTCTAGCAAATACAGGTAGTTTTATTTACCTGGTAGTATACTGAAAGGTTTGAGAATCTGTGATTTCATTGTAATCAAATTTTTTCACCAGTGAACTAAAATAGGGTTGGACAGAAGTTACTTGTACTTTGAAAATTTGCTTTTTGTCTTCAGAATAAAAACGTTAATGCCTCTGAAAAAGAATTGGTTGCATATGCAGGAATTTATACTGTGACTTCTTATGCTGAAAATTGTAATGGAAGAAAGGCTACTCCTATGAACTATTAGATTTGTAATACTTTCATTTTTTAATCTTCAGTAAAGTTATATTGCCACCCCTCAGGACTTTTCCAAAATACAGACTTTTTACAGTGTTTGGATATTTCTTCTAAGGCCTGTCGAGTAATCTCATACAACATAGCCCATTTTTTGTTAAGTCCACTTAGGTGGTTGTTTGTTTCTCCATATGGTTTTCAGATACAGTCTGTCACTTGTACTATGTCTGAAAGATAGCATAAGGCATTCCTATCAGCCATGTTGTGCAGAAAACAATACTTGTATATCTTATGAAAAATTATGAAGATAATACGAAATATTGGAGTATAGTGTGTAAGAGCTTGATTAAGTGTTTGATTAACTGATTCAGACCATGGATCTAATGGATCTACTGGGTCTAATCCAGTATTCTTAGTAGCCCAGTTAGTAGAAGAAATTATTGCCTAGAGAAATGCAAGACCAAGCATATATGTGCACATCACTTGTTAACTTTGCCACCCTATGACCATGTCAAGCTCAGAGAATCGTTTCCAAGAATTTGTGTCCACGCTCCCCTTAAACTCATATAAGCTTTGCATTCACAACGTCTTGTCAGGCAGAGCCAACTGCCTAGTAACAATTATATGAAGAAATAAGTCCTTTTGCCTTTTCTGTAGCCTAGTTCCATTTGATTTCTGTCTTTTCTATTCTTGTGAGTGCTCATGATGAGGGGGAGAAAGCAAAGGAGATATGTATAGATGTTGATGTTAAGGGGTAGGCAACCTAGTGCAGATCTGGAGACTACAGTGCCTGTCTGCTTATCATAGTTATTTTAGATACTGTAGTGAGTACACAGACCACCACACAATTCTGCTCAAGTAAATTAGTTATTACTTATCTAATTGTTAAATGCTAATACATGTAACAATCATAGCCATTACAAGTCATTCACTGGTCTCTTGAGTATTGACTACCAATCTCCCTTATGTTGTAGACATCCCCTCTTGCTTGGTGATCTGCATACCTGTAGTCCAGTTAGGTGTGATACATGTTCTCCCAGTGCCTACTAATATGTTGGGGTTTTATAGGGTTAGGTGAGTTTGGCTTGGACCATAGGGTCAGGCTTGCTGTTTGCATGAAGAGTATATATTTTTTCATGCTGGCTTTTCTTCTTCAGTTAGCATCCTGGAGTGATGTAGGAATCATACAATCACAGAGTAGTTTGGGTGTGAAGGGACCTTTAAAGGTCATCTAGTCACCCGCCTGCAATGAGCTGGGACATCTTCAAGTAGATCAGGTTGCCCATCCAACATGACCTTGAATGTTTCCAGGGATGGGGCATCTACCACCTCTGTGGGCAACCTGTTCCAGTGTTTTACCACCCTCATTATAAAAAATTTCTTCCTTATATCTAGTCTGAATCTACCCTCCATTAGTTGAAAACCATTACCCCTGTTACAATAGGCCCCACTAAAAAGTCTGTTTCTCATAATTCCCAAGTATTGAAAGTTTGTAATAACGTCTCCCCAGAGCCTTCTCTTCTCCAGGCTGAACAAGCCCAACTTTCTCCACCTGTCCTGATAGGAGAAGTGCTCCAGCCCTCTGAGCATCTTCGTGGCCCTTCTCTGGACCCATTCCAACAGGTCCGTGTCTTTCCTACATTGAGGACTCCAGAACTGAACGCAATACTCCAGCTGGGGTGTCACCAGAATGGAGTAGAAGGGCAGAATTACCTCCCTCAACCTGCTGGTCACATGTCCTTGCTGTACATTCAGGAACACCAGGATTCCTTGATCAGCTGTACCAGACACTTGAGGAACTGAGACTCCGTTTTCTCTACTGACTCAGCTGCCAGTGCAGCCTGCATGTTTGACCTTGGGGATGGGAACAGATGGCCACACTGCGTTGCTGAGCAGGAGGCCCAGTAGTGCACACACCTCACTGTTGCCTAGGCCCTCTGTTATGTGGACAGTACTGCCAAGCTGCTCTGGAATTCCTGAGCTCTGATGAAGATAAATTTATATCTTTTCCATATGGAAATTACTTAATCTTCTTAAATTGTGTTTCACCCTAGCTGCTGGCCCTCTCATCAGTGATTGATGAGACAATCACTGGTAGACCATCAGTTTGGTATCCTGGTACTGCGAGCTCTCTGTCCACACAGTTTTACCAGACATGTACTTTCCTGGATTTCCTGTAGTTTCCCATGTTGACAATACCATCATTTTCAGGGATAAGGAAGGAAAAAGATGGCAAGAACTGACAGTAAAGACTCTAAAGAGCAAATGTAAAACTGCTAAAACCTGGCTTTTTATGTGCATTAAGAGCACTCCAGGATGTGGCATAAGCTGTACCTACTGGGAACTTTCTGCTACTACCTCTGAGCTTGCTATACACTAGAGGATTTAAGGGGATGCGCCCACTCACTGAGTTTAGGCTCTTGCATCCACATTAGCAACCGAAGCATATTACGTGCACTTGTAGAATGCATATTCCAGTTTGGCTGCATTGGAAAGGTGCCTTGAAAAGGCACATGAAATTTGCATCCACCAAGATTGCTTCATGAAGAGAATCAAAACACAGTAAGTGGGAGTCATAAGAGATTTGCCTTGAGAATGCATGGTTGATATAATGTAAAATGCTGTAGTAGGCATATCCATAGTTAATTTAGAAGCTTGACATGTTCAACAGTATTTAAAGTCTCTTACAGTTTCTTTACACTGAGTTTGTAATAAACCAGTATCCTACATATAAGTATCAGTAATGATTTTTAAAATGATACTGCGATATATTCCTAGAGCAGCTTTACCTATATAATAAGTAAAAATAATCCAGTATGAAAGAAATTCATCATTCTTCTGTATCTGATTTAACAAATGTATAAAACACTGAGTAGGCATATGTTGAGCCACATTGTATCTGAAATAAACAAATACAGATTTGTTTGGTTGCCATGCGAAATCTGAGATTACACAAGTCACTATGAATCCACTTTTCTTTAGGAAAACAGCTAAAATCTCCAGCCCTAATCCTGGAAGAAATTCATTTGATTACTGAATTCAGGGTTTGTAGTTGTTTAACCAGAATTTGAATAGCAATTTCAACAATTTCTACAAAAACCATTTTGCTCCAACTTTCTAATGTTAGGGAACAGTAACAAATTGATAACATTTGTAGGTGTGGCAATGCCAGAGGTTCCTGAATCTAATCACCAGCTTTTGTACAGACAGCAGAGAAGGTGTTCAGCTGTCTGGCCATACATGAGGCTTTAACATTTCTCCGTTATGCTCAAAGACTATGACAGTAAAGTCTGCAGGTTGGATGGAATCATCCCCTTCATCAGTTCGATTAAATCTATCCACTCCAGACAGTGACGAAGGGTAAAATAATTGTCACTTTCTGCACTCTGGCATCCTGCAGAGTTAGTGCAAGTCCTTGTGTTCACTGGACTGTGGCTGGAATTTGTAAGTGCTTTGAAGACCAAGTAAGCATTCCCCTTTCTTAATAAAAAAAGCTTAGAATGCTGAAGTAGTAAATTTATGTTTTTTTGTGAATGCAATACACAGTACTCTTTGTGAGAACTGTATTACTTACACCATGAGTGGGTAATTGTGCGGATGAATTTTAAAAATCTAATAGACAGCTTCTCTAATACAACTATCCACCCTCAAGAACACGGGACTAGTAGATCTTAACTTAAATTCAGCATACAATTATAAACCAAATCATCTACTTGGGTACATAGATTTGGCTTCTTTGTTGAAGTCAAATGGGGATGTTTATCACTAGGCTGGGCTAGGGTAGACCAGTCTAGGGTCTTTTGTTAGGCTTGGCATTTGTAAACAACAGCCTCTGCTTGTGATACACACATTGTATATTGAGTCGGTTAGCCAAACATACACAATGTTATGAAAAAACCCCAAATTTACAGTGGGAGTTGTGGTATACAGTCAAGGGCATTGTGGCTTGCTTTTGGTGTAAATATGTACAGTTTTGCAGGACAACTTTTTTCCCCCATTGCAGTGAGTTTAGAGAAAACATTTACTCAAACTTCTTATGTGTATTTTCATTTATTTAATAATTCGTACAACCAAATCTGGCAAACTCAAACCCGGTTACATACTAAAGCTTAAAATCTGTTGCTATTTTGGGATTTATTTTTTATTTTTGGTAGCATCCAAAATTACAAGCATGTCAAAAAGACTCAAAAGTAGAGCATGTAAAAAGCATGTACATTACGAGCATGTAAAAAGATTCCCCTTCCACGCAGGGAGAGTCCCATTTACTTGACTGAGGCTCTGTGGGGTTCTTCAGCTCATTTTCACTGTACTGTGATACCTCTCCTGGAGGCTGATCAGAGCTAGCACCACTGCTTTGTGTCCAAACTACAGGCTTGTAGGCTGCCTTGCAAAAACTTTGGGTTACAACACCCTGCCTGACATGGGAGTGGCTTTGGACACATCAGTCTTTGCGGAAGCCCTTGCTGCTCCTTGCCAGCTCTGAGCTGAACCTCGGCAAGTCAGGCATGGGTTGATTTGTGGAGGTGGGGAACAGGTGAAGATGCTGTCTGTGCTCATTGCTGGTGGCTGCAGGGCTCTGAAATGGAGGCAGACATGTCTGTCTTGGCAACAGTGGTCAAGCAAGGTGGGCTGTGACTGCCCAAAAGGGCTGCCCCAGAAGGTTGATTAGGAGACTTGTGTTGCTGGATAGCGACAAACCTGCTGCTTGTTTAAAGCAGGAGGAGGCAGGAAAAGCAGAAGTGGTACTTCCAAGAGCTTCATAATCAGGGCAAGTATAGGTCCTGCCAGGAGCTTGCTCCATAACCTTGGCTTATCAACCTAGGGGTGAAGCAGGCTCCAGTAGTTTGTCAAATGTAGGTGTGAACAATTTCTCTGCTGAGAGCATCTCCTGAGCTTCCTCAGCAAGAGACCTTGGCAGTGTGGGACCAGCCATGTGGGTACCTGTGGGCCAGGGTAAACAGGGGCATCCTGGGTGTGAATCACAGAAATTCTATTGTATTTCAGTACCTGAACCATATTTCACAAGATATTAAATCCAATATATGTGATAGGAATGTAGACTTACTTTCCACCAATTTTAAGAAAAACAAGGGTGTATTTTCTGAATTTAGACATCCCTTAGTTGGGTGCATTTTAAAATGACCGTGATTAAGTGGATGTATCACAAATTAGAAGTTATTTCAAGTAACTGTAGCATGTTTTATCTTTTATTTTTGGCAGGATGTAGGGGGAACAGTAAGATCTAGATTGTGCAAGTTGCTCACTGCCAACTTCAGTGTCTATTCAAATACAATATTATCATCCAAAGGAGAATAAACAGTTTTTGAGGACAGGCGAACATAAGCATGAGGCAGTGTAAAGATTTTGCCAGGATCACACACTGAGCCAACAGAGGATTTTGAATTCTCAAATTCTGCTCTTTGGTAAGAATATTTAACTTCACTTGGAACTGGAAAATTATTACATAATTTTATAAGGCACTCCTTAAAAGCATAAATGTCATGGCAAAGTTCCTCTCTGAGCTTCATGATATGAAGGATCAGGCACTGTTACTACCTCTATGCTAGTTCACAGAGTATAAATTGCTAATTATGTTCAGGGGCTGCAGAGAGAGACAAGAAGCAGTTTTGACATGCTGTCCAAAACCACTCCAAAAGCCCGGTTGCATTCCTGGCCAGTGAACCAATCTACCTGGACTTGTGCAAATCCTTTGACACTGTCCTGCACGACATCCTTGTCTCTAAATTGGAGAGACATGGATTTGATGGATGGACTACTGGGTGGATAAGGAAATGGCTTGATGGTCGCACTCAGAGATCAATGGCTCAATGTCTAAGTGGAGACCAGTGATGAGCAGCATTCTTCAGGGGTTGGTGTTGGGACCAGTACTGTTTTAACACTTTTGTCAGCGACATGGACAGTGGGATTGAGTGCACCCTCAGCAAGTTTGCTGATGACACCAAGCTGTGTGGTGCGGTTGACATGCTGGAGGGAAGGGATACCATCCAGAGGGACCTTGACGGGCTGGAGAGATGGGCCTGTGATAACCTCATGGACTTCAACAAGGCCAAGTGCAAGGTCCTGCACCTGGGTCAGGGCAATCCCAAGCACAGGTATAGGCTGGGCGGAGAATGGATCAAGAGCAGCCCTTAGGAGAAGGACTTGGGGGTACTGGTAGATGAAAAGCTGGACGTGAGCCGGCAGTGTGCACTGGCAGCCCAGAAAACCAACCATATCCTGGGCTGCATCAAAAGAGGCATGGCCAGAAGGAGGTGATCCTCCCTCTCTGCTCTGCTTTTGTGAGACCCCACCTGGAGTACTGCCTCCAGCTCTGGGGCCCCCAACATAAGAAAGATATGGAGTGAGTCCAGAGGAGGCCACAAAGATGCTCAGAGGACTGGAGCACCTCTCCTGTGAAGAAAGGCTGAGAGAGTTGCGCTTGTTCAGCCTGGAGAAAAGAAGGCTCCAGGGAGACCTTATTGCAGCCTTCCAGAACCTGAAGGGGCCTACAGGAAATCTGGGGGGTCTTTTTACAAGGGGTAAAAAGACTGTACTGACAGAACAAGGGGTAATGGGTTTAAATTGAAAGCGAGGTGATTTAGATTGGATTTTAGGAAAAGTCCTTCACGGAGAGGTTGGTGAGGCACTGGAACGGTTTGCCCAGAGAGGTTGTGCATTCCCAATCCCTGACTGTCTGCAAGGCCAGGCTGGATGAGGCTTTGAGCAATCTGATCTAGCGGAAGGTGTCCCTGCCTACGGCAGGCGGGTTGGAACTAGATGATCTTTAAGGTCCCTTCCAACCCAAACCATTTTGTGATTCTGTGATTCTAACTTGTACAAGTGTATATATTCATAATCTCACTGTGGGCAGAAGGGAAGGAATTTGGTTGAAATTGTGGGTAGTTCTTGTCCAGACAATGGAAAGGGAGTCATGGTGTAAGGAAAGACATTTTCAGTTACATTCACCCAGCAACATAAATGTTACAAGAGTATGCAGCCTCTACCAAAAGCAGAAAGAAGCTAGGGTCCTGGCTTCCATATTAGGGGGGTGCCCATGCAGCTCACAGGAAGATTTAGTTCCTTCAGGAGGGATTCCCTATCCCTCCAGAAGGCTGAAACTTGTGCAGCTCTCAGCCTGAACGCACAGTTCAGTGTTGTGCACTTAAGCCTTTCCATCCTGGTAAAGCAACAACACAGACGCACACAGCCATGAGGCTCTTGACTGATTCCCCCAGTTCACTGTTACTCACTGGTACTTGAGAGCAAAATCCTGGGAAGGGGAGAAAAAGAAGCATGAAAATACCAATTTCTGCAAATCAGAATGAGGAGGGAGAGAGTATGTCCTGAAGCAAAGCTGAAAGCACACAAGAGGAAATATATTGTCTCATCATCAGCAGGTCTAATGCTTATTAATGGTGAAGATTGTGGCAGACAATTTCGTAGCAGGTGTAACTTCAAGGATATTAAAAGAAGAAAATAAAATATCTAAATTCCTTACATGTAACAAGGTTTTTACCTGTTGTAGCTTGTTAGCCTTTACCTCTTTCAGTACATTGGTACTATTTTGTTGTATGTTACCCTTAATTGCAGGATGCCAACATTGTGTGTTGCTGTTGATGTGAACAGCAGAGACATTATGGCGATTATAAATGATGGGGTGCTCCTCTATTCTTAACGCCACCTTTTGTATGTAAAGATTTTATCATACTAGATGAGCTACTGAGGCAGCTCTAAGTTTAAAATTAAAGTTTGATTGTGGCAATTGTGGAATTCTAAGCATAACTTCACAAAGTTAATATTCTTTCAACCTGGATTTTGTAGGGAATGTCAGAAGAATATGCATTAGAGATAATTCTTTTGTCATATATATTCATATACAATTAGGGTCTCCTTGACTTGTAGAATACTCATGTATAATTACATGTAGATATTTGTTTCTCTGCAAAACCAAAGAGCCAGGAGGATGCTTTCAGAAAAATTTAGTTTATATGTTTATGTACTTTCTCACTAGTTGAGGGAAATAATAATGGGATTATAGAATGTGACTACTGTAAAAATATACATTAGTTCTATTATGTATTTTCTTATGAATATAAGGTATCATATTTGCAGTACTAGAATGTTTTCTTTTTACAGATTCTCACACAATAATGCTTCCTTTATAATTACTTTGCATTTTTTCCTTTCCTTTCCTTTCCTTTCCTTTCCTTTCCTTTCCTTTCCTTTCCTTTCCTTTCCTTTCCTTTCCTTTCCTTTCCTTTCCTTTCCTTTCCTTTCCTTTCCTTTCCTTTCCTTTCCTTTCCTTTCCTTTCCTTTCCTTTCCTTTCCTTTCCTTTCCTTTCCTTTCCTTTCCTTTCCTTTCCTTTCCTTTCCTTTCCTTTCCTTTCCTTTTTTGGGGCAGAGGGGGGAATGAATTACTTGGAGATCTCAAGATTATTCCTCTTCAACCAATTTAATCTGAAAATACATTTTTTTCTCCATACTCTATTGTTTTATTTTAATGTACAATGCAAAATCAATGTTATTCTGTTGGATTCTTCCCTCAATATATATTGTGATTTCCCTGTCTGGGTTCAAATAGGTGTAATCAAAATGTAAAAAGTAATATCTCTGGTGTTGGCCCTTTTGATTAAGTCTCCAGGCTTCATTCTTAGGAAATCTTTGAATTTATTAGTTTACTTAGCACCACAGTTAATTTCGAAGTATGTTCTTCTCACTGCACACCAAATTGCAGTTTATTGTAATAATTAAAGTACAACACATCTGAAAAGTGACTACATGATACGGGACATTTTTTATTAGACAAAGACTCTGTGTATAGAAACAACACAGATGTGGCAAGAACCCTAGAGATCTCATAAGCAGTATAAATGTTGGGGGAAGAAGTAAACAAGAGATGAGGAAAACCTAGCTTTCACAGGTGCATGTAAGCACTGTAGGCATTCCCGTCCTTAGTATTAATGAGAGAAGAGCCCAGTTGTTGCCACAAAAAAGAAAAGGAGTAAAGGAGGAGCATGAGGTTTTGCAGTGTTTCCTTGTTTTTATGCTTCAAGATGAAGCAAATGGTTTGAGGCCAACTCTGGGTACATTTAGCCATTGCAGTAGGTAGCATGCCAGGCACTGACTTTCTCCAGTGCTTCTTGGCTTTCTGTCCTTACTGGCATTTGTTTATGCCTTCTTACAAAACAATTTGACAATGGCAACTGAAGCATGACTGACTACAATGGTAGGAAAGCAGAGGCTGAGTAGCATTTAAGAGCTATCAGAAATTATTAAAAGCAGATGAGAATCATAGAATCATAGAACGGTTAGGGTTGGAAGAGACCTTAAAGATCATCTAGTTCCAATGCCATGGGCAGGGACACCCTTCACTAGACCAGGTTGCTCAAAGCCTAATCCAGCCTGGCCTTGAAGACAGCCACAGATGGGACACCCACAGCTTCTCTGGGCAACCTGTTCAGTGCTTCACCACCCTCTCTGTGAAGAACTTTTTCCTGATATCTAATCTAAATGTACCCTCTTTCAATTTAAACCCATTGTCATTTGTCCTGTCACTACCTGCCCTTGTACAAAGCCCATCCCCCCATCTTTCTTGTAGGCCCCTTCAGCTACTGGAAGCCTTCTATAAGGTTCATCAGGCACGATCTGCCCTTGGTGAAGCCATGCTGGCTGTCACCTATCACCTCCTTGTTTTCCATGTGCCTTAGCATAGTTTCCAGGAGGATCTGCTCCATGATTTTGCCAAGCACAGAGGTGAGACTGACTGACCTGTATTTCCCTAGGTCGTCCTTTTTTCCCTTTTTAAAGATGGGGGTTATGTTTCCCCTTTTCCAGTCAGTGGGAACTTCACCAGACCGCCACGACTTTTTGAAAATGACGGATAGAGGTTTTGCAACCTCATCTGCTAGTTCTTTCAGGACCTGTGGATGTATTTATCAGGTCCCATGGACTTGGGCACCTTCAGGTTCCCTAGGTGTTCCCAAACCTGATCCTCCCTAACCATGGTTGGCTCTCCATTCTCCCAGTTCCTGCCCTTGCCTTCCACAACTCTGGGGGTATGGCTCGAGTCCTTGCCAGTGGCAAAAGACATCATTAAGTACCTCAGCCTTCTCCATATCCTGGGAAACCAGCTCTCCCATTTCCTTCCAGAGTGGGCTCACATTTTCCCTGATCTTTCTTTTATCTCCTATGTACCTACAGAAGCCCTTCTTGTTGTCCTTGATGTCCCTGGCCAGGTTCAATTCTGTCAGGGCTTTAGCTTTCCTAACCTGATTCCTGACTTGTCAGACAACTTCCCTATAATCCTCCCAGGCTCCCTGTCCCTGCTTCAACCCTCTGTAGGCTTCCTTTTTGCACCTCAGTTTCTCCAGGAGCTGCTTGTTGATCCATAGAGGCCTCATGGCATTTTTATACAACTTCGTCTTCACTGGGATGAATCGCTTCTGAGCTTGGAGAAGATCCTTGAGTACTTGCCAGCTTTCTTAGGCTCCTCTTCCCTCCAGGGCTTCATCCCATGGGACTTTGCCAATCAGTTCCCTGAAGTGGCCAAATTCTCCTCTGCTCAAGTCCAGGGTAGCGAGCTTGCTGTGCACCCTCCTCGCCTCCTTAAGGATCTTGAACTCCAGCATTACATGGTTGCTGTAGCCAAAGCTGTCCTTGAGCTTCACATTTCTCACCTGTTGCTGAGAACAAGGTCCAGCCTGGCACCCCCTCCTCGTCAGCTCCTCTGTCTCTTGGAGACAAGGAAAGTACCTGTGTGATACTGCAGGACTGAGCAGCTACATTGTGGATGGCAGCGTGCTGCTACTACTGCAGACTGCTCTATTAGGGAAGACACCATTCTCTTAGCCACTTTCTTTGCCCCAGTATGTCTGCTTGGCAGTGACTGAAAATAAAAAAGTTGCACTGAAACATGCCTAATGCTGCCAGTAGCCTGAATATTCTTTTTGTGTAAGGTGTGTTTGTGTGAGTAATTCTGTAAAGACAGTGACTGCAACTTGGCACACAAGTCATTTTCTAATCAGTTGGAATAGTAAAGGGAGAACAGGGAAGCCAGCTCAGCACTTTCACGAAGCCTCGTCAGGGGACTCCAATATTATCTCAAAGTCAGTCTAAGATCTGAGAGTGGATTTTCAAATATGAGAAAATTGGAGTTCTTAGATCAGTCCAAAGCTAAGTTAGCATAAAACTGTCAGGTCTTCTGCACCCAGCTTCCATAGCATGTGAAGCATTAATAATGGAAAATGGTCCTTAAGGACGCAGGTGGTTTATGTCAGTCCTGCCTCTGCTGTTTCTGAAACACTGGAAAGCCTTTTTTTCCCCCTGAAAACTCATATTGTAACTTCTCTGGGCATGTTAAGAAGGAAATAATGCATCTCATTTTCTGGTATTTTAAAATACCTATATATATAGCTATATGTATGTAACTAGTGAATATCAACATAATACAGGCTTTAAGGAAATGGTCGTGCTGAACACCAGCTAGTGCTGAAAATGCAGGGAGGATGCAATTTTGCCAAGGCGTCAGTTACATGCATTCCAAAAAACTATGGGGAACATATATGAGCTTGTAATCAACACTTACTTTATGGCTGGACAAAAGAATACTGCCACAGTATCCAGGATCAGCACCATGGAATGACAGAATAGGGAACAAATCCAAACAAGTAGGTTGCTAATGGCTCTTTTAGCCTCCAAAAATGGATTTACAGATTCTAGTGTGTCCCCTGCCAGGAGAAATTGGAGGAAACTCAGTCCTGACCCTTCCCATTTGGCAAGGCCAGCGGCCATGAGGCACCAGCTGCTGGTGTCAGTGTTTGCACAGCCTGCCAGCCCCCTGTTTGCCCATAATAGCAGCATTTATAGGAGCTAGAGTTAAAAAATTTTATGCCACCTTTGTGAGGTGAAAATGACTAGTGGCAGAGTGTTTAAGAGACTGCCAGCGAAACTATCTAGGAACTTAAACTTCAGTAGTCCTGGTGAATAATTTTATCTATTTTTACCTTTGGAAAGCTAATGTAGGAAGAAATATTTTGCAGCATGATGGTGTATCATCATGTTTTTCTTAACAGATTAACGAGCTGGAAGGTGTCTGCTATAGGAGAACATTAATTTAGTAGTGATATTCAATTTTCATAGAAGTAACAGCATGTTACAAACTGCAGAGAAAAAGAGAAAAGAAACAGATTATAAGAAAACACCTTTTCAGATCTTTTACATGCTACTTGTCCCTATAATGGCATTCATTGGTGCTAATTTCAAAAATAATACTGCCAACCTAGCCTAGTGAAAATAACTGTTTGGTATCCCCAGAAAAGACTGGGCTTGAAATCTTTACGATTTTGAAAGGGATTGTGCTTGTGCAGCTTCAGTTTACCTTTGCAAATATTCTTCCTGAGCCACATGCTCCCTAAAGTGAAGTAACTTTTAAGGTCAAAATACAGCCTTAAGTATGTGTGAGATATTCCCTATTGTTGCTGAAGGACAACTCTCTTAATCCCCAGCCTTTTGAAGACAAAGAAGCTGCCTTTCCATCCTCCTCAACACAGTAGTCTCTTGCAATATTTTACTTTGTGTAACCTCTCATAACTTTGCAGTCTTTTCTTCACTGTGCTCCTGTATCTCATTTACTCACCTCCTTTTCTTGCTTTAGGCTCCCAGTGTACATTTTCCAATATCCCTTTTGCTCCTCATACTTCCTATGTCTTAGGAGGATTTCACAGTTCATATGCCCAATCCTCTCCCATTCACAGCATGACAGCCAATGCTGGTAATTACGGTCCTCATTTCATTAAAAACAAACCCCTGTAGCGAGCATCTTAAGATCAACTTAACTTTTAAGAATACCTGTTTATTGCAGACTCAGCTCTGCATTAATTTAGCACATGTAAGTGTCTGTGTGAAAACTCTCTGGCTTAGGGCAAGCAATGCTTTCCTTTTAAGCTAGCAGACCATTACCAGGACATCAAAGCTCAAAGGCTGCTGATGTAAGGCAGCAACTGGACTTGGGATAGTTTTCAGTTCAGTTCATGTATGTAACCTGCATGCCTTTTTGCCCTCTGAATTTTCAGCTGCACTGTACTGGCTTGCATGACTTATTCAGAAAGAAAGCACCAGACGTGTAGAAAAAGTGTCCATCCAGTTGACTTCAGCCCTACAGAGAGTGATGGAACTGCATGGACTTTTGGGGGCAAAAAGGGAGACTGCTGAGCATTACCTATTACATTCCAAAATGCACACACCAAGGTTTGTCATTAGTGTTAAAATAAATAAATGAACAAATGGAGGTAAAGAGCTAGGACGCCCTGGAAAAAGCTGGAGCCTGTCCAGGTGAAAACCTTGTGCATTATAATGATAATAAAAGAACTTTAAATTCAAGCTAACATGGAACTAAGAAGCATATAACCACTTCTCTTCAAAGAGGATTATGTGAATTGATTGAGGGATGAGACAAATGTCCATTTTTTAGGACAGCACTAAAATAGTTAAAATAGTTCAGAACAGAAAAAAAATCTAAAATCTAAAAGGCCATATAAATTTACATTGAAGGAAGTCCTGCTAAGGCTCACTAAGGTTTAAGTGGTTACCTTAGCACTTGATTTCTGTCACCATTACCAGCTGTAATGTGTAAAGGGCTCATCAGATGTAAAGGGCCCACAGCTCCCTCCTAACTAGTTTAAATGCCATTAGCTCCCAAGAAATGAATATTTGGAGTCACTGGAACAAAACCTACTACTATGATTATTACAGTTACTGCATTAATACTCAACCACGGTTCTTTCATAGCACTTAAAAGAGCCCCTTTGGCACAAATATCTAAAAAAGCCAAATTGTCACTGAACAATGAGAGGAGACATAGACAATAGCAGGGACACCCTCCACTAGACTAGGTTGCTCAAAGCCTCATCCAGCCTGGCCTTGAACACTTCCAGGGATGGGGCATCCACAGCTGTTCCAGTGTTGCCAACCTCTCTGGAAAGATTTTCTTCCTGATATCTAATCTAAATCTCCCCACTTTCAATTTAAACCTGTTACCCCTTGTCCTGTCAGCACAGGCCCTTGTAAAAAATCCCCCCCTAGCTTCCTTGTAGGACCCCTTAAGGTACTGGAAGGCTGCTATAAGGTCTCCCTGGAGCCTTCTCTTCTCCAGGCTGAACAAGCCCAACTCTCTCAGCCTTCCTTCATGGGAGAGGTGCTCCAGTCCTCTGATCATCTTTGTGGCCTCCTTTGGACTCACTCCAACTGGTTGATATCCTTCTTATGTTGAGGGCCTCAGAGCTGGACACAGTGCTCCAGGTGGGGTCTCACGAGAGCAGAGTAGAGGGGGAGAAGCACCTCTCTTGACCTGCTGGCCACGCTTCTTTTGATGCAGCCCAGGATATGGTTGGCTTTCTGGGCTGCCAGCGCACACTGCCGGCTCACGTCCAGCTTTTCATCCACCAGTACCCCCAGTTAAGAGTTAAGAAATTAGGCTAAGAGTTAAGTTAAGAAATTGATGCGGTAAACCTAGCCAACTAAAATAGAAACTTCATGGGATTATTGCGTTCTGCCCATCCTTGCTGCTCAAAAATATGTGATCTCAACATAAAATTTCTGTCAGGTTTTCCAGTATGATGATATACTGGTTTTGATCTTATATTCCCATCATACCTAAACTCTCACAGTAGGAAGGCAAATCTTATTAAGGAATATCTGTCTTGTTTCAGATATTTAGCATTATGAAACTGAAGCATCTCATTTACACATTTAAATTTGACTTTTGGCAAGGCAGTAGTTCTACAAAGGAGGCTTGGCTATTGAATGATAATGAATAAAGAGCTCCACACATTTCCTCATCTACCTTTCTGATTGTTGAAATAAAAATAACAAATCTGAATGGGAATGAAAATGTTACTTTATACAACGTTGGTCCTTGCAGCCAATGTTTTTGGAATTGTTGAGTTAAAGTTTCTTTATCTAAAATCTCCCTTTTTATTCTCTTGAGACCAGCGCTGAATAATACAGGTGTTATTTGACAGAAGCTTAAATAAGGCCTATGTCTTTGTATTATCACAGTGTAACAGAGGTGATTGGGCCATGTCCCCCAGAGATCCTGATGTCAGCTGATGAGCTGTGGTGCTCAGTCCAGCTTCTTCCTGGCAGGAGAAACAGAGACATGAAGAAAAATATTCTCTTTCTCTACTAAATTGCTGTCAAAGTTTGTATTAATAGCTGCACTCTGATACTCAGTGCACAGGGATGCACTTATCCAATAGCCAAGCACTATCTGGAATTGAAAAGAAGTATTACTTACAGGATATCCATTCAAATTAAATATCCAACTAAACAAACTGAAGGTGGTAAGCCAGTAGCCTCAAAGAGTAGCCTTGACCAGTAACTTTGGCCTGTGATACTTTTCCATAACTACCAGTTGCACTGAGGTTAAATATGGAACAGAATTAATTCTCAGAAGTGTCCACCAAAAAAAAAAAAAAAAAAAAAAGAATATTTATCTCCTGGGCTGGAAGGAATGACCAGCCATACAACTACTGATCTTTCAGGTATTTAGTGTAATCAGTGCTGTCTAGAGACTCTTTGCCAAAACAAGCAGGTGCTCCATCTCTGAGGCATTCATAAGAGAAGCCAAAACCTAGTATGATTAAAAAAGACAGCAAAGACAATCTAAAACCGGTGTTTTGTAGCTGCGACAATATATATGGAACTGTTGCTCATGAGTGTCAATTTTCCTTTCACTGAGGCTAGCTATAGGAAAAAATAACAAAGCTGCACTGTTAACATTCTTGTCCCTACCTTCTTATCCTAACAAGGCCAGAGTTTGGGGATGTGTGTGGGGTGTGTGTTTCCCAAAGGTCTGCACTGCTTCGCTGGATCAATGGGCTCCCATTCTCTGTTGTGCTTTTTGGTTTTGTCCTGCAGTGATTGGCACAGACACCTCCTATTTCCTGCCCTCTGTTGAGTGCTGCACATTAATGTTCATTGCAGCAAAAAAAAAATGGAAGGTGGCTTACCACGTTTCCCAAGCCCAAGCAGATGAATAGCTGAATGGCACTCTGATGATAAATACATATCACCCCTGCACCTCCACAGGCTATTGAACACTGCAGTGCCTTACTGCTCACAGCTACTTTCATACACCACCTGTTGTCACATAGATGTGTATGCCAGGACCTCATTAAAATGCCTTTCCTGGGTTTTTTTTAGAAACAATAGAATGAGAAAGGTATCAGAAGACTTGAGCCCAAAGAAACTGCACATGTAACCAGTGTAGTGAAATCAAATAGCATTCTGTGCATATTTTTGCTCACTATAGCCACAAATTAAAGACAACTTCTCATTTTGCTCTTTCCATGGAACAGTAAAAAAATCTTGAAATATTTTGACTGACCGTACGGCATATCAGATGGACATATATGTGGTAATCAGCCTCTCTGAGTTTTTTAGACACATTGGGGAAAAGATTAGAAATTAGGATGCTGGAGAAGGCCATATGGAGATGTATAAAATCATAAGATGACTTATGTTCTATGTGCCTACAAAAACACTCAGAAGACCTGATTTTACTGTGATATCCATGATTCCCAGGGCAGGATCACTTCTTCACTCCTAGCTAAAATTACCCATTTTAATATTACAGTTTTGGTGTGTGAAAAAAATTGAACTTCAGTCACTCACCCAGAGTCAAATTTGAAGATGGCAGTCAGAAAAGCTTCCTTGAGATACTTATTCAAGGCCTCAGAAATGAAGCAGACATGAAATTCTTCATATGAAATGAATGTCTCTTCAGACATGTGCCATAAATTCTTGCCATGATTATTCTTCAACATATGTGAGTGATTTTCATATCACATGCATTCTTTCAGTTAATCAGATTCATTAATCTCCCTTTTAAAATAAATACAATAGTTGGATCACAGCCCTCATATATACTGTACAGCTTCAAGCTGAGAGATGAAGCTGAAGTACTCTTTAGTAATAAATAGATGTTCTGCATATTTATTTCACCAGAACAATAATGAAAGATAAAACTGACAGCCTGATTGTCATCTGCAAAGATGTACTTCATGTATCTCAGCACTGAAGATGATGGAAATAGACATATTTACATTAGCACCACCTTTAGTCCAAGCATGAATAATAGTGTGCTTTACGGTTGTCTACAAGATGCTCTGGAGCTCAGTATATCACTTTAAAATGCTACCATTCCTCGCGGCTGGGGGTGGGGGTGGGGGGATGGGCAAAATTAGAAGAAACAAACAGCTTGTGCTGACAAACACTGTCAACTCTGTGTTCTGTCTTCTCCCGCCTTGTGCACTTTGGTAACATGATGTAAAAGCCTCATTCTTGCATGTTCGAGTTTTGTTGGGGGTCCACCTGCCAGGGACTGGGAACAGCTGACCGAGTACCTGCAAACGCAACTTCCCCCTGCAGAGGAACTTCTCCGTCGGCTGCAGGAAAGGCAGCTCCACCTACTGACAGTTCTGCCTGCCTGCTCTTCAGAGGGTAGAGGAGTTACTCAGAAGTGGCATCTACTCGCATTTTCCAGTGGAAATGCTGTTCCCAGAACACTGAAAAGGTATTCCTAGACTTTAAAGCTAGAGATCCATGTTAGGGTGTGTTTTCTGTCCTAAGATGTCCCAGTCGTTCTGTGGTTTCAGAGTTTCTGAAAACGTGACTTTCTGACAGTAGGAGACCTACCAAAAGCAGTACCTTAGTACATTTAAAATGAGCTATTGATTTGATTTTAACCATGCTCTGTCCTGAAATAGCATGTCTATCTGTTCACTTTTGATCAAGTCACATTTTGCCATGTTGCAGGTGCTCAAATATTTGTCTTTGTAACTTAGAACATAGCGTGTCTTTCAAAGGATTTTTCTAGCAACTGCAAAATTTGTCACATGCATTTCCAATGCAACAGTACTGCACTTGGTCTATCAGGTGTTTTTTGAGATGATACCTAATGTGTGCTCAAACCCATTGAGACGATTAACACCCTACTTGGGTGGAAACAGGATGTGGATGTGGATGACCCGCAACGTCTCAGCAAAACTTGGTCTTCATGAGGACTGCATCTGGCTGCTGTCGTGTAAGTTAGAGGAACTGAATTTGGCCACTATCAGGTGGCCAGATGTAGAAAGGATGAGACAATCTGTTGTGCCTTGAAGAACCTAGACTGACTGCAGTAATAAGATGTTTGGGTGGGAATAGCTGAGCTTGATCTGAATGCTAATGTAGCTGTAAGTAGGGTTGACCTGATTTCTACTGAGTGGTTAGGAAGTGTACTTATGCAACCTTTATTCTGCTTTTTCTGGGGGGAGGCTAGGGAAGAAGGATACTGGTATCAATATCAAATACACACACGTAAGTCTTAAGAAAAATGAAATTAATTTTTCAAAATTCTATGTTCTAATATATATTCTATATATTTTCAAATTTCTGTGTCATGTCCGCAGATTTCATAGAATTTTGAATAGTTTGGCTTAAATCACTCTGAAAATGTTAACTTCTAAGTCAAAACAAGCTTGCCTTGCTGATTTTTTGCTCCCTGTTGCAATCCCTTTCATTAATTCAGAGGGTTTTTTTGGTCTGATACACACTTACAAAAGTGAAAATTAATTTATCCAGCATTAGTGATAATGTCTACACTAGTCAGTCCCATAAAATATCCAGTAGATTGCTATTCAGCTAAAAGAGGCAATTAGTAGGGACATATTGATCACAACTTGAATTAGAACCTTGCTGCTCCCATGAAGAATTGCAAAGGCACAAACAAGAGAGTGTCCTAGTGCCAAATATGGTGGTGTTAGTATTAGCTGGAAAAACAATGGTGCCTCACAGACTGTAAAAAATAATCTGGAGCTGTGTGTTAATGCCCAGTTCCATGCAGAAACAGAGGTCTCAGTCTGAATCCATATATAAAGATCAAAACTGAAAACTGTCCTATAGATTCAGGGCAGGTATCTGGGTTCTTCACTAGCAGCAGGAGATCTTACTACAGCAGTGCCTTCAGCCAATATCTGAGAAATGGCAGAGCAGCCCATCTCTAGCTGGGGATATCTGAAATTTGAAGTTACTGAAAGTTGCACCATTTCAGTGACAGAAAGAAAATGGTGCTGCCAATCAGAGGTGAGGAGAGGTTGGGGGAAAATAGAAATAAAGCAGAATGAAATAATGGAAGTCTCAGCAGATTTAGAGCAATTAAGAGTCCATGGAAACAGATTACAGGTAATAACTCACTAAACAGAAATAAAAATGTTTAAGAGAGCAGATTACAGCAGACAATCAGTAATCCAGTGGAGAGACTATGCTGAGTACAAACCCACTGGAGGCAGGAAGGGGGTCTTCCTTCATTTTCATTGAAAAAGTTGCTGGTAACCTGAATCGGTGAGCCGAGGGAATGCCACCTGGCACAAGACTGGCACGACCACCATCACAACTCAATCTTGTTATCCCAAGGATGGGATGACAAAGCACTGGCTGATCCCACTGTGGGAGAGGGCGAGAAGAGGAGAAGGGCAACATTGGAAGAGCAAGGCAGGTGCTGGATGGGCAAGCAGGGTCTGGGATCTGTTTCTGGCTGTCTCACCCTCCTGGAAACAGGGTCACAGCAACCAGCCCTGCTGGATGGCTAGCTATGCACAGCTCTTGCATGAGCCAGGCCATGACCACTGCTTGTTGTTTTGACTATGCTTAGTGTTTCATTGGCAGTTGAAGAAGTGCTAATCTTAACACTAAAGAGGTAAACCTGACAGCACTTCTTCCAGAGAGGTATCACAACCTTTGTCAGGTTAGTATGGTTCAACTGCGCTGCTGCTAACAGCAAAGTTTGGAGGAGACCTCCTGTTCCTGTGCCTGGGGGATATAGGACTCCCATTCGGCAAGGCTGATGTATGTTTTCCAAGTAGCTTTATGTGCATTAGTTCATGGTCGTGCTGGAGTACAGCTTAGTGCTCAGCACAAGAGGAACTCAACACGGTCCAAGGTCAGAAGTGTTAGGACAACATAAAATTAGGGCTTAGTACTACTCTGTTATAATTTGTTATGCAGATGTGGTTCTACCTCTTTTCTAGGACTCCGATTATGAATGCTGTAACTTACAAAGCTCTGGGAGGTGCATATGGCAGCTTCCAAAGGTAAAACAATTTTGTCCGTGGTTTGTCAGGTGATTAAACATGACTATGTTGAAATTCCTCTGTAATGAGTATGTGTCACTGTGCCATAAATGCATTCAATTCACTAATTGAGTTAAAGCCTTCATTTTCAGAGGGATAAGGCAGCATTGGCCTTTCTCCAGTTTTTTAAAGCAGTTTCACAGAAGCAAAGCTGATGTTCAGAATAGTTTCAGAATAGATCCAAGTCAAGAAATAAGAGAATAAATGGTAGAAAGACAGAGATTGATGATAGACAAGAAGATTATGCAAAATGATACAAAATCATGGAGTTGGAGGTAAAAAAATATTGACTCCTCCCCAGAGGAGTCATCTGTATAAAGTCTGCTAATAGAACTGCTCAACAGAAGAGGATTTTTGTATGTTTTATAAATTTTTTTCACCAAGGGTTACCAAACTGTGTCATTATTTTTGATAAAAACAAAAACCTCTCCTGCAGATCTCTGTAAGTTTCCTGTTATGTGAATAAAGAATATGAATATTAGCAAATGCTTTTTGAGACATATTAATTTTAGAAAAATCAGATGTAATGAAGGCCCTTATATTTCTTTCTTATTCACTTTTTGCCTCTTTTCCAGTTCTTTATCCCCTTTTTGTGCAATGATGTTACTATTACCTTTTCTGTCGTAATAAGAGAGTTAACTTTTAATTTGCTGTTGACTTATGTTCTGTTATTATTGTCACATTTTGAGATAGCTTAAGTTACTGTAGGTCCACTCAGCCCCAGATGATACTGCTCCAGAAAAAAGTGTGGTCCCATTGCTAGGGACTGTAATGAAAATGAGGACAGTATTGTCCACAGCAGTTTGACAACTTCAGAAAAGCTCAGGAAAGTACACCATTACATCATTAGCTGTTGAACAATTCCTAAAGTTGGTGGGAACTTGGCACGGAGAAGTAATGAAGACTAAAAGTCTTAAGTAAGTTTAACTTCTACAGGTTATTGTATAACATGTCAAGTAAATGAAGGTGTAAAAATTAGTTCTGCATAGCTTTGTAAAAATACATTTTTTTCTGTTCTCTTCCCCCCCCCCAAAAATATAAGATTTTCTGGGTTTGTCTTACAGTCCTACTTTGCTAGACCTCAGTTTCTCAAAAATCTTTAAACTGCCAACATAAAAATAGTTTCTTTAATCTGAAATATTTGAAATAGGTGACATAGAATAACACTCTAAAGTGTGTACTCTATCCTTGTTTAAATTCTCCTTTGATTTTCTGTTTTGTTTCCCTGTCTAAGTTTTTCAGTTTTTACACGTAAGATTGTTGGTTGTTGCCATGGCAATTCTAATTGATTTCTTTTTACTGTTTTTTCAGCCTTTCAGAAGAGAAGCCCTTCTTTATACCCATTTTAATTTTTGTAGAACAAATGATCATGCCGACTGCTATTCAGGTCTATAATGTGGCACCATCTTCAACATAGTCTTTTGTCTAGACCCCCAAGTTCTTGTTATGACTACCTCTTGCACATACTTCCTGAATAATATTTGAGGTAAGGCCTTTCTTATCTATTCACACAGGTAAGAAATGTCTTTCAGTGCTCAAAGCTATCCTCATTTCCAACTGTAATTATGTCCACACTGTCTTCTCTTTGAGCAAAACAAATGTTTTTTCCACTAATATCTCTTCAGCATGCTAATGCAAGCACCCTTTTACTAACTTGTGGTTTTAATCACCTGTGCCCTACCACACTCTGGAAATTTTTCTCTCTTTCACCAACCATAAAATAATAATTTTCATTTGTATGTCTCCTTCCAGTCTTATCCATATGTTTTAATTCTTCACCCTCAGGAATTCAGCTCCTTCCTCTAATCTGCCCATAGTAGAAGCCTACTAACAGTGTAAATGTTATACATACAATGACATGTTCATATACTTCCTTATGATTAGAAATAACTTTCAGTTAACATTGAAGGCTAATATCCATTGCAAATGTAATGATAAAACTAATGATATCTTAAAAAAACACTGTTGAATTGTCCTTTGCCATCCATGGTTTTAAAAATGCAATTAAATGTGAATATTTTTATTTTGGTATTATTTCAGGCATCAGCTAACAGAAGGGAAACAGGGCATCTCGTGTTATGCTGCCATCTGCCCCTTGCAATCTATTGTGGTTAGTCAAGCACAAGCATTCTAGCTTTGTGTAATGTATACACACACACATACATGTAATTATATCTACTAATATATGTGTATATAAGTATATATAGAAATACATTTATATATCAATTTTTAATTTTTTAAGTTCTAATTTAAGTATACATTTAATTTTTTTTTTTTTAATCTAAGGGGAGGAAAAGTGTAGGAGGAAAGGGATAATTTTCCTATCCTTTTCTGTAGAAATACAAAGAATAGAGCAGGATTCCTAAACAGAAGAGCCTACAATTTTCTTAAAAAGAGGTCATCATTGCAGTAATGTAATAGCACCAGAAGGTGTGCAGATGGCTTTGACAATAGACAGCAGGTTTTTGTGTATTCATTGTCTGGGAAAGGTGAAACATGACCAGGGGAATCTCTAGACAGCTCTGCAGACTCAAAACCAAACCAATACAGAAACCAGTTATCTATCTCTTTGCTAAGTCACATGTTTTGCTTGCCTCTGAGCCCATCAACACAGGTTTATGTATGCTTTTCTCCTTATCCCTATCAGACTGGTGCAGCTCCATTTCAGAGAACTGTCTACCTGGCTTTTAGATCCTCAGCTCTCGCCCTGCATTAGCATTACCATTAGCAGCAAAATGGTAGCTTGTGATCAGCCTTCGAGGGGAAGTGTGGTTAACTTCCTTCTGCATGTTAGCTCATTGAGAAAATTCAGGATTCCCTTGTCATTTCCCACACTGAGAGCACAGAGCATGAAGAATCTCTGTTTGTGGCATGTTGAGGTTTTGCTGCAATGTGATTCTTCTAGTCTTGTTATCTTCTGTATGTGCTGTAGAAACACTTTGTGGCCAGTAATTGTATGGACTGGTTTAGAATAGGGAATGATGAATCTTTAACACCATTAGTCACATATTGTTTTTCAGTATGTGAGCATAATTCTTTTTAGATTCATAAAAGTTATCAAAGGGCTTTTCTAAATAGAGCTTGAATGTCTTAAAAAGAAATCTGAGGCTTTAATGCTCTGTAATTATCTTGTCTATTATCTCATCTACCACTTAATCTTTAATGCTTTCTCCTGCTTCTCCTGATCTTTTGACTATATGGGCCCGGGGTGGGGGGGGGGGGGGGGGGTGGGGGGTGGGGGGGGTGGGGGGGTGGTGCTGGGAGTTGCAATTTAAAAAATCCCATATTTCTTCAAACAAATTCTGGGCATTTTAAAAGTTGTTGGGTTTTTTTTTGGGGTTTGTTTTTTTTTTCCTCTTCTGAAGTTTCATAAAATTCACTTGAAGGAAATCAGTTTTGCATACAGAGAAAATCACCAGCTATTTTAAATTTGAAAATAGTAACTTAATTATGTTATTGCATAAGAGTTCCTGAATTTAAGGCAAAAATATTTTCCTACTTGCCTAAAGTACAAAATGATAATTCTATTAATTTTCTGTGTTAAGTTGTATACATAGTTTTTCTGCCAAGACAGCACCATTAAAGTGACTTTGGAAGGTAGTTTTTTGGGAGTGAATTACTAGATTTATTTGTGAAGGCTGGGTCCCACACGATCAGATGCATTGGTTCAGCAATGTTAGCTTAGAGCCAACAAACTGTCAACTGTAATTTGTTTTCATTCTATTTTTAATGCATTTTTCACTCATTTTTTATGATTTTATGATTACAGGTAACCTGTAATAAGTAGTGACTACATCAGTCCCAAACTTGGTTACTGGCTTATTTCCATGAGGTAACTCATCACCACTGTGATCCTACTGAGATGGCAGAGGGAAGAAGAATACTTTCTGCTTACCATTTTCTTTATGATACTGAGAGCTGGAGGTGTTGATTAAATATATAGAGAGCTTATTCATTAATTTCCAGTATAAGACCACCCTCAGAGTACAAAAGCTTCATTTTATGCGTAAATGGAATTTTATGCAATTCACTATGTACCCAATGGTTCCTGTTCTGTCAAAGGGCACAATTAATAGGAATCTGGCTCCATCTTCTTTACTCAATGCACATGGAGGATCTTTTTTCCCAAAGAAATTTAAATTTTTCATCAAGACCTGAAATGTGGGGTTTGCAGATGGGTAGGTTGATGTGTGGTTTGGTTTTTCTTGTGTGTGGTTTTTTGTGGGTTGGTTCCCCCGCCCCCCCCTAAAAGTTAACATGTTACTTTTTCATTAATAAAGATTTTTCACAGGGGTCAGGATTTCCCACTAGTTCAAATAATAGGTTTCCACCACCCATCAGATGTACCTTCAGTTTTCAGATCCTTCCATTCTATTATCACAGCATAATCCTTTTACAGTTACAATTTATGCAAATTGATACTGTTAAATACAGTGTACATCAGTGACAATGGTAGGTTTTACCTATAGCTCCTGAGTCATTCTGCAGACTGTAGCCTGTAGTGAATTCTTGAACTAGGCTTACAGTCTACCATATATTCTGGGTTTTAAACTTCATGAAAATAAACCTGATTGATAGCAAGTGACAGGGAAAAAGCAAGTTATACATACCAGGAATAAGATGTTATACATATTGCAAGTCCTATGCAGGCTTAAGGTTGAACCCAGGTCTTTTCCTAAATAATAAACATCTATCTGGAACAGTGCTCTGTGTCTCTGGAATGTTCTTTCTTCAGAAAAATATCCCTTAAAATTTCAAAGTTGATGTCTGAAAAGCATTTAGATAATGTATAAAAGTCCTGACTTTTAGAATTTGGCGTGCATCATGTGCAAACACATATTTGATGATCTCTCCCTGAGGGTGCATAAAAACAATGTCCCTGAGAGCTAGAAGACCATTTATTACCTGTATTCCAGGAATACTGCAGGTGAATATTACAGTGCCTCCTGCATGACCAATGGCCTCATAATAGGAAACCATACTGCTTAACACATGCAAATGTACGGATCACTTTGGAACAACTTAGAGATGATTTTCACTTTTGTCCTAGAGCTGCAGGCAGAATGTTGCAGCTGACAATTGAATAAAAATTTTGTCATTGCCTTATCATGGTATCTCAAAATTCGTTAAGTTGCATTGGTTGTCTGTGTTGTCAAAAACTTCTTGTCACTTATGTAGTATGTGAAAAAATTCCAGATACATTAAGAAGGACATGGGATGGAGAGTTAGCTTTAAAAAGAGGGAAAAAAGGGGGAAAAACCATGAAGTGCTTTAGGATACTACAAGCAGCTACTGAAACACTACTAATTCTTGTCATTTTGCAATAACAATTTCTTATCTTTTCTAAGTACTCTGTACAAGTTCCATATAATCAACAGGGGAAATTGAAATCAATAATGAGCCAAACAAGCTAATGAAGTAGGATAAAATATATCACAATAGTGAAAAAGAATCTTTCTCTTTTAGCTAGTTAAAGGATATTCAATGATACTTGCAAGAAAAATGCATTAACATTTGGTATTAAATATAATTTGTATTTAAAGTTTTTAAAATTCTGAAAAACAGTTTGTAACAGTAGAGTGTATTGAAAATAAACATATTCCTGCAGGGGATTTCAGCTCAAATGCCACAATATTGTAATACCACATGTGAGACAGCATGTTAAAATGAATACACAAAAAATGAGGCTGCCTGGTCTGCTTTTATTGTCCAAATTGAATGAAGAAGCAAAAGAGAGAGCTAGCAAAAGTGGTACAAATGAAAGGTATTTTTATTATGGAAGTTTTTACAAAGGATTTTTTTAAAATACAGGTTTTAGTCTGACAGTGTTCCTTTCAGTTTGTGAGATCAGGCAAAAAAACTTCTTGCACCTACACATCCATAAGTATCAGCACAAATTATGCTGCCCTGAAGGATGGCAGTTAGTAAGATAAGTAGCTTTCCATTTTCAAAAATAATATTTTTTACACTTCTGATACTCCAGAAGTTCCAGAAAGAGGAATTGTCTATATGATGTATGATATATTACATTTTACTTCACCAAGTAGAGCACACTATAAAAGAAATTGAGAGAACACTGTTGTTCTTTTCACCATGGGCTATAAAGACGCAAACTAAAACTGATCTACACAAGTCACATGAAATTAACACAAATAGCTTGTGTCTTAAACATGTTTAATTAATTCAATAAACCTACTGTCAAATTACAATAGAAAAGCCTTTTCTAGCTGTAACAGAGGCCTAGCATCTATTCAGGGTAATGGCTGCTTTATTGAGCAATCAGATAATATTAATTCCTGTTGCTAGAAGCATCAAATGGTTTCTTAGATTAAGTGAAAACAGTGTTTGGTGTTTATAAATATCAAACAGTGTGTGTAAATATCACATCACAGTGTGATTGGTACATGAAAAAAGACATGACTGGTCTTTGGCCTTATTTCTTGGCATTGGGCTGCAATGTTTATGTAATTTAAATATAGTGAGAAATTTTGGTGAGGCCAGCAATAAGATGTTGTGGAGATCCCTCTGCCTTTTCTTACATTTGTATCTCAATGTTTTTTATCTTCTTCCTGTTGGAACAGAAAAACTGCAAAGACCTGTATCTTCACTGATTTTCGAGGTCAGCTTCTGGTGACCCAGTGCCTGTCCATGTAAATTATTTACATGCACATCATATTCTCAGTGGTGCATCTGTATACTAAACCACTGGCCAGATGTTAATGCATTTCTAGTGTTTTGAAAGAAGACATAGTTTTCCGAGGCCCTTATTTTTCTGCTTCGGTTATGTCCGTACCACTGATAGCAGGTCAGTGCTTTAGGTCACATACTGCAACTGATTCGAGTTGAAAAAAAAATCCCTACGCAGAATGAGAAAATGTTTCTTCATCACCCATATTATGTTATTGATCTGTTCTTCAGAGCATTGGCAGGGATTTCTTGCCATACCCTTACACATAGGGTTGGATCACATGTAACTGTAACCTAAAATATCAAGTGACAGCCTGAGACAGTAGTGACAAATGATGTATATATTGCATCACAGGCTGTCTTTGAATTGTCACTCAGAGCTGAAGGACACCTGACGATTAATAAAAGGTGGGCAGATTAGCCTGGTGGATAAAAGTTTCTTTTATTCCTCAGGCCGTCTTCAGTGTTAAATTTTGGAGTCATGGTTCTCTGAATTTGAAACTCTTTGTGTCTACAATAGAAACAAAAATGTATTTTAATGATGTTTTGACAGAAATATGAAATTCTTGTGTTCCTTAGAACTGCCCTCCTTGAATTTGTGGTCACCTAGAAGAAAGGGGCAAGACAAGCTTAATTTCCTCAAGAAATATGGGAAACTCCTGCCTTGACGCTCCTTTCTACAGTTCAGTAGAGCCAGAAGGGAATATGCTTTTGCCCTGTGTGCAGGTTTTGGATAGGGTAGTAACCTTACCTAGCAATTAAGTACCACGCAGCGGCTCGCTGACCTCCTCCCCTCCCCCAGTGAAGGAGGAGAGGTGGAGGAAAAGACAAGGTAGCTTGTAAAGTTGAGATAAGAACTATTTCATAATTGAATAAAAATGTAAATTATAGTGATACTAATACTAACAATACTACTAGTAATAATTAAAATTATAGAAAATAGAACATAGGACACAATTGATCACCACCCACTGACTGACAACAGACAGGTCCTGAGAAGCGAGAGTCTGAGCCTGAGAGCCCCCAGAACCAGAGCCCCAGGGCAACAACCCAACTGTGAAAAAGCCAGCCAATGCCCCAACCCACTGAGGCATGAACCTGCCCCACCGCTAACAACAGGTGCCAAGAGCTAACAAAGGAGCTAGCGACCCAGATATCAAGTTAGCCAAAGTCTTAATGACACCCCCTTCCTCCTCAAGGCCACCTCCTGTCAAAGTAGTGCTCAGGTGTACTAGGCATGAAGTACCATGGAATGAAGTACCCCTTCAGCCAGCCTGGGCCAGCTGTCAGCACTGTGGAGAAGATTAACTCTTTCCTGCCCAAAACCAGCACAGACTTAATTTTCTTCACATTAGCTGGTATGGAGCTATTTGTGCTGAAAACAGTGTTGATAATGGTTTTGTTACTGCTGAGCAGTACTTACACACCACACTACCAGTGAGGTCTCTGGGGGTGCACAAGAAGCTGGGAGGGGACACAGTCAAGACGGCTGGCCCCAACTGACCAAAGGGATATTCCATACTGTATGACGTCATGCTCAGCATATAAAGCTGGGGAAGAAGAAGGAAGGGGAGGGATATTCGGCATGGTGGCATTTGTCTTCCCAAGTAATGGTTATGCGTGATGGATCCCTGCTTCCCTGGAGATGGCTGAACACCTGCCTGCCAATGGGAAGAGGTGAATTAATTCCTTGTTTTGCTTTGTTTGTGTGTGTGGATTTTGCATTACTTGCTAAGCTGTCTTTATCCCAACTTATGGGTTTTCTCACTTTTACTCTTCCAATTCTTTCTCCCATCCCACTGGGGGAGTGGCTGTGTGGTGCTTAGTTGCTGGTTGGGGTTAAACCATGGCACCCTGCCATTTCAGGGGTGTTTTCTTTCCCAGCTCCATCTGCATACCTTCTCCTGAAAGGAGCTGCTAGGCAGGAGTTAACAGCATCTTCCAAGCTTTTTGCAGCATCTGCTGGAGCTGCAGGCGATCCTTCACCACTCCCAGTTCCTGCCTTCCTAAACAAACTGATTAATCCCATGGCTTGTCCCTTAGATTTCTTTAAACTTTCTGAAAGTCTTGGTCAGAAATGAATCTGTGTGGCTTTGTTAGACTGTAGTCTAAGATGATGGAGAAGAGAGACAGGGAGAATTTTAAACCATGTGTAAAACCCAGAATTGCCTGTGAAGATGTTATTGACATATTAAGAAATTCTTCAGTCCCTTTACTATTTTGAATGTTAAATTATACTACTGGTAAATAGAAGTGTTATGTCTAAACTGTGGTGCTTTAGTGCTTCCCCTTTTATTCTGGTGCAAAAATAGTCCTTCATCTTTAAGTTAGCAGTTAATCTTGTGCCTCCTGTACTTGTGCTAGACTTCATTCCCCCAAAAACCCAGTAATGGTTGAGAAATGTCTATGTCTTGTCTGTACTGTACATCAAATACTTGAGTTCAGGACTTGTTAGAAGTGAAATGTATTTGTTACATACAATAAATTATTTGTCTTACATGTAAGACAGACATAATTTTGATTTTCAGGAGTAGGTCTAGGTTAAACACCTTCTACTTTATATGCATTCCCATGATTAAATTACAGCTGCATGCTATGAATTCTCACTTGTCAGCTTCAGCCAGCCAAAGATAAGGGGTTCAAAAGGGCCAGTGTAATTTGGCAAATCAACAGATGGCTGCAGGATGATGCCACAGCAAGGGCTTTGACTTCATGGACCATGGGACTAATTTTGAGAAACCTGATCTGCTAGGTGCTGATGGGGTACATCTGACAGAAAAGGGAAAGAGCTTTTTTGGGCAACTAATGTAAAGCTGCTGGGGGCATGGAACCTCAAACCATCGACTCCTCAACATAAGAAGGATGTGGACGTCTTGGGGAAGTCCAGAGGAGGGTCATGAAGATGATCAGAGGGCTGGAGCACCTCTCCTATGAAGAAAGGCTGAGAGAATTGGGCTTGTTCAGCCTGGAGAAGAGAAGGCTCCAGGGAGACCTTATAGCAGTCTTCCAGTACCTGGAGGGGCCTACAAGGAAGCTGCGGGCGACTTTGTACAACGGCAGGTAGTGAAAGGACAAGGGGTAATGGCTTTATTTACAGTCACTGTCTGTTTGATGAAGGACTTCCCATCACTGACACACTACTCCAAAAGGGAGAATTTAGCACAGGTTTAGCACAGAGAATACGCAGAAAGAGCTGGGATGCACTGGGAGAGTGTGAGCCTTCTCAGTGCCCTAAGCAATGTCTGATAGTGCAGGAAATGTCTGGATTCACAAAGCTTCTTGTGATTGCTGTAGCATTTAAAGCTTCCCCTTCTCTGGGTCATAAAATAAATAGGGTATTTGCACAGTAAAATAATTTTCACCCCCTAAACTGACATATAGTTTTGTAATAGAGATGCAGGAATGTAGTTCATTAGCTTTAGATATGATTAAGGTATCTTAATCTCTCAGGTCTGGTGCTAGTCCAGCTACACAAGAGCAGTTTTCTTTGGTATGCCATAAAAAACCCTTTGTCCTATATTTTCTGCATTTTATGCAAATAACTTTTTTTGTTGTTTGTTTGTTTTTATGACAGTGAGAATTGACTGAACTATTCTTCCAAATACATCTTCAGTTTTCATTTCAATGCAGTGCTTAGTTTATTCACCAGGGGTCATCAAAGGTCTGGATTTCCTTTGTCTACTGAAATGAGCTGAATGATGACATTTCACATCTTTCTTCAGGACCTGGCATTTGGAAATGTTTGTGCACCCTCTTACAGTCCTATTGCTCAGTCTGTGATAATTATACAATGCACTCTGAAGACCCGTTTCAAATATTTAAGACTGCAGTGGCTGTTTTGGAAGACAGCCCAAAAGTCACTTTTTTACACACTATTTTTCTGTTAGTGAGTTTAAATTTCTCTTGCGTGATATTTAAATGAAACTATTAGCAGGTGTAGTAGCACTAACAAGTACTGTTTTCTTGCAGATGTTTGTAAAAGCAAATGTAGGATAAAGTTGCAAAGCTTGAATTAGGTACAGAACTGTTTTTCCTCTGAATTCTGGTCTGTTTAGACTGTGAGAAATCAGACTTGTCAGACCTGTCTACATTATAGCCTCTCACAAAGGCAGCAACAATGAAGCAAGCAGGTATGAGTTTTCCTAATGAAGCACTTATAGTAACTACTGTTTCAGCCTTACGTAAAATGCATACTACTGGAGATAAAAGATACCATATACCTGAGCATAACTCACGTTATGTATAGGCTTGGGTCACTAGAACACTGCAAGTGTGTATTGTCCTAGACAAAACTTGTCAACACTGAAATATCAACTCAAGTATGTTCTCCATCAAATCCAAAGACTTTTGGACATAAACTGAAAACAGTTTACCTCACTTTGCCAGGCACTTCAGGATCTTCCTCCTAGTCCAAGACAGACAGTAGAGCCAGGGAGAGGTAAGTGCTGGGTGTCAAGAGCAAAACCAGCAGCTTCAGCCACTGAGTCTAAGATACTTTTCTCTCCCTCTTTCTGCCAGTGAGTAATGGCAACTCCCTACCCTAAAATTCTTTTGTACAGAAACTTATTTCTAAAATACCTGAGATAGGTAGTGTAAATAAAAGATGCATATTAGAATGTCAGGTAGATAAACCATGTTGAATATTCAGTGATCCTCATAGAGGTCAATAAATGTCCTGGCATTATTACTTTGCCATGGTTAAAAGTCTGAGGTAACCTACTGGCTATTCTAAACTTTATCACTGCTTTCCATTATAAGGGTATTTAGTGATCACCTCACTTCCATCAGACTGAATACCAGACCTGTGTCTCATGGGTCACCTTTTTTTCACAGGACCTCTAAATTCTTGGTAAATGACATCTTCCTCCTGAGACATGAGCCACTTTCAAAATTTCCCCAAGCATCCAGTTCCATGGGTGGTAGATCATAGAACCATAGAATCATGGAGTGGTTTGGGTTGGAAGGGACCTTAAAGATCATCCAGTTCCAACCCCCCTGCCACGGGCAGGGACACCCTCCACTAGACCAGGTTGCTCAAAGCCTCATCCAGCCTGGCCTTGAAGACAGCCAGGGATGGGGCACCCACAGCTTCCCTGGGCAACCTGTTCCAGTGCCTCACCAGCCTCTCTGTGAAAAACTTTTTCCTGATGTCCATTCTAAATCTCCCCACTTTCAATTTAAACCTGTTACCCCTTGTCCTGTCACTACAGGCCCTTGTAAAAAGTTTCTCCCCCCGCTTCCTTGTAGGCCCCTCCAGGTACTGGAAGGCTGCTATAAGGTCTCCCTGGAGCCTTCTCTTCTCCAGGCTGAACAAGCCCAACTCTCTCAGCCTTTCTTCATAGGAGAGGTGCTCCAGCCCTCTGATCATCTTCATGGCCTCCTCTGGACTTGTTCCAACAGACTGACATGCTTTTATGGTGGGGATATGTATGTTATGTTATTTTGTATGGTTTCTGTTTCATGTTTGCATTATGCATCTGGAAAGAGATGCACCCATATTAGAACTTGTCCAAAGGAGAATTTTTCTCTCCTTCATAGATTTTTGGTTTTTAAAGACAAACTGGATTCATGCTGTATCCTGTCAGTGCATCACTGGAGTATGTTTTCTCTTCTTTGCCCTATTTTAAGTGCATCCGCAAGAGCTTTTATCATTGCTATCTATGCCACATTTGTTTGAAACCGGCCAATGGTGTTAAAAAATGTTCTGGGGAAACTTGACTGATGCAAGCATTTGCGGACAGTAAGAAAAGTAAAACTTAGCATTGCCATTACTCCCAGAAAGATACCTCAGAAAAGAGAGATCTAACATAGCTACAGCATTTCCTGAGAGGAATTTTTACACTCATCTTTTTTGCACTTTTGTGCTCTGATTTGTAATACATTCATGATAATTACCATGTAAATGCTTGCCACCACTTTAGGTTTCTGTCCTTATCTAACTATTCATATATATATTTTGTTTACTTACATCACTAAAATCTTCAAATGCTCTCATGATGAGAAGCTTGATAGGAGGAAAAAATCATTTAAATAGTAAGGTAAGAGAGCCATGTGTAAAGGAACACTTAAAATGTGGAAAAATTAACTAAAATCTCCATATATTCTGTATGTTCCATAACTTGCCTTATGGCCTTTTTTAAACTCCCCAAAAGATGACATAATCTTATATCGACTTACCAAGATGATCATGACAGGCTCAAGATATCCAGACAGAAAGCTTACATAGTTTGGCTGAGATCAATGACTGAGAGCAGTATTGATTTAGACCATCTGGTTAGCAATTCCTAATTCAACAGAAGATTTCTAGACCTGTTTAATGAATATTATTAACTGCTTGTTTCTAGAGAGTATGTTAAGTAGTTTTCAAGAGAAAAGCATTTATTTAATGGGCTAGACAAAGAGTAAGACAACCAACGCAGGATACAGCAGTGAACAAAATACCAGCACCGATACTGTTACACCTCTCTTTTGAGGCTAATTTCAATGCCTTTTCAAACAGATAATCCACTTCGTTGCAAAGATAATGAAAAACAAATAAAAATTTAGAGCTTGCCTGTTTCTAATTTCATTTGTCTTAGTATGAAATAAGTATGTCATCAGAGATACAAGGAAGAAAGTGTTAAGCAAATACAGTCTCTGTGACTGAGTAGCTGTCATGAAATACACTGAAAGTGTATAAGAACACCCTAAGAACCTCTCATCAGTTTTTTGCATCTGTTCTGATCTTCACCTGCTCAGATTTCCCTTCATATGCTTCATTTTATACATATATGCTTCATTATATATAGATATACACACACATATATATATATAAAATTAAAAAATATAAAATGAAAAATATATATACATCAAAGGCAGCAATACAATGCCTTGCTCCCAAATAGGAAAACACTAATTAATGTACTTATAAATTTAATTTTTGGCAACTTTGACTTGTGAGAGTTAGGGATAGGGAGAAGGCCACTCAGCTCAGATCTTAGCCTTCCTCATTTTATACCTGACAGAACTTCTACAGACAAGGAACACACATGCATACCACGCTGCAGAATTAGGCTCACCGAGTTTACCAGTGTCAGTCTCCAGCAAAAGCTGGAGATTTAAGAGATATATCTGTCAAACTTGGCTTATGCTGTCCGGCTTCTTCTGTTGCACCTAACAAAGCTTAAACTGAATTCATTCACATACATGTTGTGGAGTAACGTCTCTCAGAGTCAGAAATGTAATGAATACCCAAACCCATCTCTTTCTCTGAGTTTAGCTGCACAATATTCTTGACAGTCATTTTCAATGAAAAGTCCCGTTTCACCTCACCTCCTTTTATACTCCAAGTCAGAGAATAATGTTGACGAGTCTAAAGAAAGTTTTTTTAGTGAAGGGAGAACTTCCTATTACTCTTTGGAACCTTCTCTGAAACAGCTAATTTGGAACAACAAATTTGATGTCCAACCTAGCAGGGACTCGAGGCAACATGTCATTAACGTGTATAGACGTCTACAAAACATTCCTAATTTACAAACACAAAGGTGATCTGGGTTTTTGTTTGGGGGTGTGGGTATTTGCTTTGTTGTTGTTGGGGTATTTTTTGTTTCCTGACAGGGAGGCAGGTTGTCTTTACTTGTCTTTCGTTTATGAAAATGTAAAAAAGTCAAAAGTAGCACACTGATTCACTATCAGAGTTATGAGTTTACTTACCTGTATCATTGTAAGAAGGATATATTACAGACAATGTGTCCTACATTTTGAATTATCCATTAAAACTGGAGTGCAATAATAGTGAAGTGGACAGTATCAGTATTTTTTCCTTCAATCTATTTAGAAGACAGTTACAAGAGTTGTGTAACACTGACGTCCTTTTAAGGATCTGTATACTAGTATGTAATTCTCTGTGCAACCCCCAGAGTAAATATTTTTTTGTGTCAGAGCAGGAAAAAGAAGTGGAAAGAAAACTACAACAGTAATACAGAATAGTACCTGCTATAGTAAAATGACTGTCCTTGATTAGGCAAGTGTTTCACAATACCTTGCCATGCCTTGCAGAAGAGCAATACTACAATTGAAACTGCTCGGCAGAAAGAACAGCGCTGTGAGACAAGGATCTTTTAGATGATTTTATTTATTTGTTCTGCTTAATAAAGATGTTACAGCATTATTAGTTGAAGCTCCATTGAGAAAGCAATTAGTGTATTGATTTTAAGACTGCTGTTTTCCTTGACTGGCTTTAAAAACATGTCTTAAAATTGTTTAACTATACTGCTCATACACATTTTTTTTTTTTAACTGGGGAAAACAATATAGCCATAAGTGCAAGGAATCAAGCTAAAAGCAGTGTCTAAATTAATTGCTGCAATTCTATGCAAACAAATAGCATGGAAAAAGGTTTGGAGAGTTTTATTTGGACAAATGTAGAAGTCAGATTAAGCAAAAGAGTAAGTTTAATTTATGAAAGTAATTATCTCAATAGACAATTATTCCTGTATGAGGTAAATATACCAAAGCCAAACCTTCTGAAGTTTCAAAGAGGACAAAACAGATAAATTGTCAGAAGCAAACAATTGTACTATAAACTATGATAACACAACACTGTAAGCAGTCATAGTACTGCTTCCCAATCACAATCTTTGCTAACTCTTAAAGAAAAACCCTCTTTGTTCTTGTGTTTTTGTTTTTGGTTTTGTTTTTGTTTTTGTTTTTGTTTGTTTGTTTGTTTGTTTGGGTTCCTGTTCCCCTCTTATTTGTAGGAAAATGTATACATTTTTCTAAAGCACTTCTGAAATCTGTTCATTTTATCAAAAATTCATCACTTTCATTTGAAATTTTCATCTTATGTTTTAAAGAAAGAGGAAGGTTGAGAAGATTTTCAGTGTTGTAAATCTGGATTCTGCCATCTATCTTTTTTATATCCTTTACTTGAAGTGCTGTACAATTCCCCTTATTCAGTGCTATACAGTACTGAAATTCCTTCACCTGACTGCTAATACCTGGCAAACATGCAACAGTACCTTTTCACATGTGTCATATACCCTTACCTTCCTTTCCAGATAGCTTTGAATATAAGGTGTTGTTGAACACCAACAAAACTTGGGTTTTCATAATGTGCTTAAAAGTAATTTTTCAGAGAAATTTACTTTCAAAAGTATTAGGCACCTATTTGCTTCTTGAGTTGACTTCCAAGGCAGAAATGCATCTGGAATTTAAGATTCATAGTTTATTTATTAAGTTGTAATGTAGAAAGTGAGTTCAGCTGTTACCTTTCCAACTCGGGCTGTTGTTCCCTCCCAAAAGTACTATTTGACTGATAGTTTACTGTTAAGGTATGGCAACAGTATTCCTTTGCTTTCAAGTGGTGCTTCAGTTAGAATTTTCTGAAGTTTCCATTAATTTACTTTTTTTCATTTTCCATAAACAATTATTAGTTCTGCTGTTTGCAGCACTGCAGGGTCCTTTGTTATTTGCTTACTAGCTGACAGAGCCTGTATTTTAAAAAAAGCTTAATCAGGAAACTCAAAATGTCTTTTGAATTTGCTGTTATTAGGCCAAGCACTGTGTTAACTCTGTCTAAGCAAGTTTTTCTTAAAAACGAGCAAAAGTGAGAGACTGAAGATTTGACACCAAATGCTGCACTGAAGCTCACTGTGTTGAAAAGTACTTGCTGTACCTGTATGTAAACCCTTAACACTGTTAATTGGTTTTGCTAGCATGCAGTAACATTTCAAGTTGTTCCAGGGATATGATGTTCAGAAATTTGATAAAGGCTGTCAAAGGCTTTCTTCAAACCCAAAGGTCTATAGTGAGAGTTTTTTGCTATTCAATGCTGTTACAAATATTCCTAGGACAAAGATGTTCTAGGCCAAAAATCTAGCCTGCTCTTCACCTCAGCTACGTTCTTTATTTTGCTTTAATGAGTTTTGCTGGAGTTATACTTAGAAGAAATGAGTGATCTTCCTGTTCTACTTATTGTCAAAAGCTCTCAATGCATCCCTAATGTTGATCTTGAACTCCACCTTCAGCTTTCCCAGATTTTAATTTTCTATTTCTATTTTTATTTCCTGTGACTTGAAAAATGCACTGGATTTGTATGGATGTTTAAATGTTTTTACAGAAGGATGATAGGGTGTTAGGGTGGTGAGTTTTTGTTTTTTCTTTTTGTTTTGTTTTTTTACGCTGGGCATTTACTATTATTTGAAAAGAATGAAGAACAAAGAACTACTGGAGAGGGTCCAGCACAGGGCCACTAAGATGGTGAAGGGGCTGGAGCACCTTCCACATGAGGAAAGGCTGAGAGAGCTGGGTCTGTTTAGCTTGGAGAAGAGGAGGCTGAGGGGGATCTTATCAATGCCTATCAGTATCTAAAGGGTGGGTGTCAGGAGGATGGGGCCAGGCTCTTCTCGTTGGTGTCCAGTGACAGGACTAGGGGCAATGGCCATCAACAGGAAAACAGAAGGTTCAACCTGAAGGTGAGGAAACACTTCTTCCCTGTGAGGGTGACAGAGCACTGGAACAGGCTGCTCAGACAGGTGGTGGAGTTTCCTTCCCTGGAGACTTTCCAAAGCCGCCTGGACTTGTTCCTGTGTGATCTGCTCCAGGTGATCCTGCTCTGGCAGGGGGGTTGGACTAGGTGATGTCTAGAGGTCCCTTCCAACCCCTAACACTCTGTGAATCTGTGAAAAATCTGTTGCTTTCTTGTTTAAGGTCTTTCCAGACTTCTCTGTTGTGGTAGATAGTGCAAGTTTGCCCATTACAAACTTCCTAAGCAAGTTTTTACAACATCACAACCAAAACTTTCAGTAATCTCTTTAACACCCTGGAAATATTATTCATTGGTGTACGATATACAAATGTGCTTCCAGGAGATGTTCCATTCAGTGAACAAAGAGAAGAGGGAATTAAAGTTAAGAGAAAATCTAAGGAAGTTTCCCCCATTTATTCAATGGAGGAAAAAATGTGATAAACAAGAGCTTCTAGAGAACGAGATTAAAGATGGGCACCAGCTCAGAACGAGGAGTCAAGCTTGTAAAGTTGTTCAGTGGAGGAAGCTGCCTGCTTGCCTGCAAACTGTCATCCAGTTTCATTTCATGGAAGGGGAAGGAGCACCACAGCATGCAGAGTCATACTTCACAGAAAAAACCAGCTTTATCAGAGTGCACTAGCCACGTTGTTTGCTGCTCCATCCAGAAGTTGTACCTGTGTTTTCTGTCGCTACTGCCTGCTTCCAGTTTACCCAACCAGGAAAGTCCCGACTTTCACATCTGTTTTTGATTGCACTCGATCTATCCTTCCTTCTTTTGGGAGTGTCCAGGAATGACCTTTAAGACATGGTATCTGCCTGCCACTGGTCACTTGATATCCTGGGGTTGACAAATGGGCCAAACACAGAGCTTCAGTGACAGCAGGTAGGTCCAACCTAGACTAGGCTCTGCTCTGAAGGAGTTGTCCAAGGCCACTCTCTCAGGTGCTCTACAGCAGTCAGAAGAACACATTAGCAGGACACAACATGTTTGGAAGGCTGTTTGGGCCTCTTGTAGTTACAGTGATATTAGAGCAGAGCTACACCAAGTGAGCTGGTATGTTTTATTTTTAAAGGAAAAACGATATGTTCTCCATTTACAACAAAATGGTAGAAACACCTCCAGCCTACAGAGTTTTAAGGCAGCTTGCATTCCTTATGAAGCTCTTCACACACTGAACTGTGATCTGTACCAGTGCGTTTTGGCATCTTAACCACAGATCAATCCACGCGGCATTGCCACTGTGCAAGACATTAAATCACACCAGAAAAGCAGTCTGAAAAAACTATCAGTAAGTAAGTCTTACATGAAAAGACAAAGTTTTATTGCTTTCTTATGTTACTTTTCTTTGTGTAAAGTCAACAACCACCAAAAATTTCCAGTATGTGGATTAGTAAATAGCTTGAGTAACCACTGACGTGCTGCAATCTTCTGGCATGGGGTAAAAGATTCTGCAAATCAAAGACTGGAGAGAATGTTTATTTCATATTTAGGTGTATTCCAGTACTAAATTGTTTAGGGATTTTAAATCTCAGCATTAATCATGTTCGTTTATTTAGTTAAGTTTTTTTTCTTTATGATGTTTCCTCAGAAGTGGGGGAGATTGTTGCTTTTTAAATCTCTTTCTTTTCTTCCCCAAATTAAAAAGTAGTCCTCTTCTCACAAGGAAATTGAGCAGTCTGGTATAATAAGGACAGGTAGAAAGGTGTTAAAAGGTTTAAGTGAAGAGTGAAAGAGTGGAATATAAGAATTTGATCCAAAGATCCATTATTAAACTCTGTGATTTCAACAGTCTTCTTCTTCTGCAGGAAACTATAAATATGGGAAGGAATTAAGATTTGGGTTTTGCAACAAGAAAAATCAGCTAAGAAAAATAGTGAACTTATGTAATTACATTCGAGTGGTTTAAATGACTAAACACTGAACAATTGTAAAGAGTGTAGGAAAGACTAGAAAGCACTTATCATTAGGGAAAGGCTGTTGCAACTAAATTAGACCAAGTTTAGGGTAGGATTTAGTGTTGAGGTTTAGTCAGCATGAGTTATGCGTACAGCCCAACGCCAGTGAAAAATAAGAATCTTTCATTACAACTTGATTGATACCCTTCATGGCTGAAAAAAAAATTATTAGGTGAGGGTTTTTTTTTTTTAATTTTCAAAAATGTGCTCATTAATAGCTATAACTGTTCAAAAATGTATCAGAGAAGAAAAATAATAGGCTTTATTGTTTGGGGATAATAGGATAAAAATCCAGCATTCCTTGGAACTTTTGGAGTAGGGTCAGAATGCATAATGAAAGAATTGTGAAGTCTGGATCCAGTTTTACTACTGTTGACCATGGCTCAAAATACCCAGAAATTTCAGAAAAGCTAGAAAAGCAGCCATCCTACAAATATATACAGCCACTTTGCACTGCTCTATGGTATGAACTGTACAAGAATATGCCTGGAATTAAATCTAAACAGCTGTTAGAAAAAATAATTGTGTTAAATTCTGCTCCAAGATGCAAATATTCATCAACATCTATGGCTCTTTATAAATCTCCCCTACAGAGTTTTTGGCACAATGAGAACTCACCAGATTTGACATCTGCATTTTCAAATCCTTCTAGTTTGCATTTAATGGATAGTAGACAAAGAAGAAAGGTGCCTGGTACAAATAGTTTCCCTCAGCATTACAAAAAGAATTACTTAGACATAGCATTGTTATCATACAGTGATTGCAAAAATGGGATTAGCCATGAAGTATATGAGTCATGAAGCTATATTCAGAGGTTGTTTTCCATTGGTGTAACATATGAGAAGAAATATAAGGTAAGAGATCTCTACCTAAGGATCTAATTTAAAAAAAAAAAAAAAAAAAGGACCAGTAAGAGGTCTTTGTTTCTGAGAAAGAATTACTAACAGTGTTGCTAGGTACTCTTTCTCAGCTGCATTTAGGAACACATAATCACATCAGTCCAGACTGTAGTTTCATGGTGGAAATGAGCCCATTTTATCCCCACTTCATCTCACTTTTTAAGACTGCTAAGCAATAAATTCCTCACTTCATTCACTTTTAGGTCACCCTACACTGCCATGTGTTCCTGTGGTATGTTTAGTTTTGGAAAGTAAAGAACATGACACAGGTGACAAAGCATCTGCTTGCAGATTGTCTGAAGCTTTGTTATAGCCTCTCTGTCTTACTATCCATAACACCATACAGAAGATTCTCAGAGCAAAGTATAACTGCTACCAGCCATCTTAAAGACCACACTTCATCTGAATATTTTTACAGCAGCAGGAGCGTTCTTTGGAGTCCTTTAACGTCAGGGCTCGAAGGGAGGAGTGGATCTGCACACACATTCCAGCACAGTCACCTTCTGAGGCTGCATGCCTGATTCTGACTGATTTATATCAACCTAGTTCCAGGGACCTCAGAGAAAGTGCTGTGGGATGGTAACTGCCTCCAGTGAGCAAGAACTTGTATGATCAGTACCAGCTTAACACGAAAAGAAAATACTGTACTGTCAGCTCATTGTAAGATATCTCCTAAAGCGTGATTCTACTTTTCCTTGTACTGATACCATCCATTTTCATTTCTGGGGAAAAGGAAAGCTGATATTTTAGTCCATCAGTACACATAGGTACCATATTAATTTTCCAAATATTTTGATCAGTGCCACCTTTCAGACATCAATAAAGCACACAGCATGTTTCTGCTAAACACAAGCAGACTGTGCCTTCCGCATGTAAGCACAGAATTAATTCCATGGAAAGAAAGAGTGACACCACTTCAAAACTGGGGGAACTCTGCTAAAAGGTAGGACCATCTACCATAAAGAGAGGAAGTCAGCAAACGAAATTAGCATTGTTGAGCAGTACTCAGGACTGAGAGGGTCAGCAAATTTAGAAAGATCACATCAACAGTTTCAGGAGCTATGGGATGGTTTCTTGGAATCCTGTGACTCAGCAAGGTTATTTGGGTTGGCATAAGATTGGGTTTTTTAAAGAATCTGTGTATTTTTACGTCTTGTGCAACTGCCACGTGTATTACCAGGGCTGTGCTCTCAACCAGATAGGGACCTTATCCCCTGTTTTACTGAGGTGTACATCTTTTTTTTTTTTTTTTTTTTTTTTTTACTTATGTAAAGTAGTAAAATCTCTTGAATGGTAGAATGAACAAATGCTTTGTTTAAGTAACACACTGGCACATGTCAGCTCAAAGAGGTCTTTTGTTCTCTTTTGTTGTGGATGCTTTTAGGTTGTTTTACAGAACAGTCCCTGGAGTTTAAAAAGGCATGAAAAGACTTTTCCTGACATTCCCAAGAATATTCTAGAAACCCATTACCCCAGAGGAACAGGCAGATATGAGGCCTGGGTCCCTTCTCAGCAAATTCAAAGCCTAGACAGAACCTGCTGATACTTTTTTTGGTGCTCTCCCATTGCTGCAGCCAGATGAAGGGGATAAAGCCTCAAGGTTGTTTCACTCAGCTCCTGTGTTTTAGACAGCAGGTCTTACTGCTTCAACATGTTATTCTGTAACAGAACTTATTTACCTTCACTGAACAGTAGCTGATAAGCTTACTAACATCTCTGAGTTTTCCTCAGCTTCTAACCTTGTAGTAACATGAGTAGCTCATAAACGATGGTGCTGTTGTTTTCAGAGATGCTTGATGGTGATGAGCTTGTATAAAGACACTGAACCCAGAAGATAATCTGGGCAATGTGTATTTCAAATGTATCACCACTTAGTAAATGCAGACTCACAAACAGGGTGTCATCTTCGCTCCGAATCAGGTCTGGAACATAACTTGATTGTACTTTTTTTCTTTTTCCCCAAGCCATAGCATGCAGATATTTTGGGGGGCTGTCACATTTGTGCTATGCAAAGAATTAATTAAGAATGGGACCTCTGGGATGAGAGTGGTCTGGCATGCTTTTTCAACCTGTTGTTTCTGGAGTGCCCTTGCACCCCATTACATTTTGTCACTGTGCAAAGAAGCATGTTTGAAACTCCCGGGTACAATTTGCAGTAAATATTACTGGAGGCTCTGAGAAGACTCAGAGAAGCAAAGAACCTCCTGATTTTTGCATGTAAAATACAACCCTGAATCAACAGGGCTTTACACAATTATGCAGGTTAAATGATGTACGAACAGGTGACACACTTCTAACATACTTATTAGCTGCCATTTTTCATCAAGTGCTTCATCTCCTTTGCTGAGAAATAAAAGCCTATTTCAGGAGCTCATGAAGTGTTGCACAGAAAGCTTATGTTATCCTAGACGTCTGGGTGAATTATTAACATGGCATCATGTCAGGTGCTCTTTGTCCCCTTTTTCTCTCACTCACTCCTGATAATTAGTTGAAACTCAGCATTCAAGAATACTGCCTTTGTTAAATGCCTGCAGGATGAGGTAAGGCTATAGGATTAATTCCAATATTTTACAAACCCACACATAGTCTAGCAGGGAGCAACCTTGAGAGGAAAAAAAAGTAGATTACTCACATTTTCTCTCCTTTCCACCCAAACTCAAGTGTATGAAATTTAGATGAGCTTTTATTGTGGCACTTACTAAGCTTGATTTAGTATTCAGGCTCACGACATGCTCTCTTTCTCTACATTTTAGCAGAATCACTCCTTGTGCACTTCAGTGCAAATGGGGCCTGAATTAAAGTTGACATGTCTAATGTCACACTTTTATAGACTTTTCTATTATCCCCCACTCCCAGTAACAAACTGGAAGAGAGGATGACAGATGTTCTTCCTGAGTTTGGGGTGAGATTTTCCCTACTTCCCATGTAGAATGAGCTTGACAGTGAATCTCAGAGTATTCAGCAACTGCCGCTGCATACATGGTATCAGTTTTCTCTCGAAAAAAGTGACACAAATAGAGAGGAATAAAAGAATAGGAACCAGTGAATGAAAAATCTACTTCATGGTATAGTTTGTGTAGTTAGTTACGTCAGGGAAGAGTGGATGTACAATTCTGCCGTGACAAAATAGTAGTAGTCTGTGACCATGGCAACGTCCTATTAACAGGTACATATGGTACAGTGCCATTGAGAATCTGCTCAAGGCTCTATATGGAATTGGAACAAGGCTCTCAAGTGCTGTGAGCATAAAATCAAGGTAACTAAGACAAATTTAGAAGGCAACAAACCACCACTGTAAGGTCTTCCAGGTTATACCTCTTCCTACCTCTTCCAATGAGCAGTAGTTTCTGGTTTTGATGACATTTGCAATGGCTTCAGCTGGACTAAAACTACGTAATTAATAGCCTTATAAATGGTACTGGCAACTACAACTCCAAATTAAGGTTAATTCTGCATTCTTCTCTTGTTTTAGGAAAGTGCCTCAAGAGCTTTGAAAGGAAAAAGCTTTTATAATTTCCTGCATGTCCTTCCTATGTCTTTGTATATATATAGTTTATAGGTATATTGTATTATGACTGTTTTTATTCTGTCAGCCATTCTTCCTGAAAAATTAATGCTTATGAGCCTCCTGAATCAACATTTAAGATTAGTTTCAATTGCCTGTGACCAATTCTGCTACTGCTAGCTTGCCATAATGATACCTGTGTTTGCAATTGAAACCAGGTTATTAGGACCCTTTCATTGCAGGCTAAATGTTTGTAACTGTTTTCTCAAGTGGAAACTAAGTTATACATCTATCACTTTTTTTGCCCTTCAATTCTTTAAAAACCTGTGTGTTCACAGCACACCAGCGATAATGCCCCCTGTGGCACAGCAGGCCACATTTCACATGCTAACCAAGTAAGATGTAGTTTTCCTATTCACAGAACCACTGTCCCAGTGGATCTGGGGAAGAGCAGCATAACACTACTCATTTGTGCCTGGGGTTTTCTAACAGCACGCTGAGCTTTATTCCACAATTAGCTTAAACAGTATAAAATAATTGGATAGAAATTCCATGTCAGCCTTCAGGTGACATGTTCAGTTGTGGTATGTTTTGAGCAAATTGACAAAAAGCACCTGAATATGTCAGCAAATTTCTTTTGCTTTTAGGTTAAACCCAAACTTCAGTTCAAATTTAGACCAGTATGATGTTCAGGCAGGACGTACACCTTAGGGCAACATCAGTTATCCTACTTACCTTCTTCTGCAAGCAGAGGGGGATATTTACCCTCATCCGTGTTTGTGCAGTCTCCAAATTAGGAAAATATTTAGTGTGCTTTGCAAGGAAGATTTTCTGAACAACAGAAAAGATACTATAGGAAAAGTTTTTTCCCCTCTCCTTTCATGGTACTGATTTTAGCATAAAAGAACATCCTAAAGCCATTAAACAAAACCATCAGTAAGAATAACGAATACTATATTGTCCAGTTGGAATTCATTTGATGCGATCATCTGTTGCATTCTTTGGGCAAAAACCCAGGTATTAGGTTTCTCCTTCAGTTTTTCCTTACTACAGGTGGTCAGAATTACATCCAGCAGCTTTGGCTTTCCTCAATAACCATGATTCTCCCAAGTGTAAAACCCAGCAGGTCAGCTTCCTGAGGATCCTTTCTGTGGTGGGATTCACAAGTGGCACAGATGTACCAAAACCACTGATCTGTTCAGAGCCCATGTTTGGGAGAGGCGCAGGCTGCGGCCAGCCAAAGGCCACACTGGTCTCCACTTGCTTCAGCAAACCTTTTGCCATCAGAGCTGTCCAGTTTTCATGACCAGCAGACCCAACACCAGTGATCCCTTAGTCCAAGGAAGCATGAAGATCACTTTTAGTCATAATTTCCCTTAAGGCCCTTGCTTCCCTGTGAATAGCCTTCACTGTGTGAGATGACTTGAACAATAGCCTTGCATAAGGACGTAATTCATACAGTGGAAGTAACAACTCCTTCAGTTTGGCTTTAGTTTCTTCCTGTATGGTAAATGTCCTGTTGGAGGTCACACAGTGATGTGAAAGTAAAATGAGGAACAATGGGATTGGCACAGTCTATTCTTTTCGTCCACTGAGCCTCATTGACTGTCATGTTGGGGTTAGGATCAAAGAAGAAAGTACAAAGTAAATGCAATGAAGCCACTAGTATCTAAGTCCCTTTTAGCTAAAAACAAACAATTGCCCCCACCTTTATTAAAAGTAGCTTTGCTCAGCAGTGTGTACAGCATGGAGTTTCCATGAAGAAGGTCCACCAAACTGAAAAGCCCAGCTGCCAGCACAAATTCTGCATCTAACAGTCTCTACAGTCTAACAGGGCTCTTGAGTAATTGAGACACACAACTGCAAGTACTAGAAAAAGTGTATCAACAGGTAAGAGTACCACAGTGGCTCTGAGTGCCACTCTTCTCTTTCTGGTTCAACATTTAACTCCCATTAGTGAGGTAACCTTATTGTAAATGCTTGGTTTGAGTAATTCTGATAGAAAGGACTGGTATTGTGGAGATTCTATTTCCACAGGTTCCTTAAAATGAGTTCATTAATTTTCATAGTTTCTGTTCAATACATATCTAGATCACAAAATTGCTACCATATTTAGTGCTTTTGTGGACTGCTTAACAGAGCCAGAAAAGAGAAAATTGACACTGAAACCAGACAACTTTCAGCCAGCATGTTTTGGCTTCTAAAAAAGGATTGTAAAAAAAAGCGTATGAGAGAATGAAGCTTCCACAGATTTTAAGCTTCCAGGGTAAAAACAAAACCCCATTCTTCAGAAATACTTTGACTCCTCTTTAGATAAAAGTCAAATTGACCATGAATAAAGGTTTAATGCAGTTATGATGCCATCTGACACTATTCCCGCTTCCTTGATGGATAAGCTGGTCCAGTATTACTGCCTTAACTTTTTCCTCAGGCACTACTGATTTCACTTCCATTAAAGTATCCTTCCTCCGACCAAAGACACGTACAGTGTAGTTACAACTGTGTGCTATGCAAAGGGGCGGGTTAACAAGTGAAATCACAGTGCTGTCGGTCTTGTTACTCTGATCATAAATGTCAGCCATAGTTCTAGCAGCAATTTCCCCTTCCTCCCACCCCCCCCAGCCAGATTTATGCTGGAGTTTTCAGAGACTTTTCAGGGAATAGTAAGGGCAGGTGATCCTGGTTTTCATAAGCTTAATCAACTTCACTGTGCCCATTCCTGGAATACCTCAGGCTGGATGATTTACATGCAGAGCCAAGCTGACTGGCAGGTTCAAGTACATTTTTGGTCAAAAGGGAAAAATGCATGATATTGAGGAAATGGTTGTATTTTCTTCTGTCTACCTAGATGTACTTGGAATGCCTTAGCCTGTGTACCTAGCTGCAACCATGCATGAGGTTTGCATTTTCTAGTTATAACAAAGGTATGTTGGAACTTTTAACTAGAGACATAGAAAGACGTTCTTTGTTACAGTTCACTGAACTAGCCCATCTCATTTGTGAATCATTAATGATACTGACTGCTGGGTAAATTTACTTTAGTTGTAGATCTATAAATGGCATGGGAAGATTTGGTAGAATGATTTTTCATACTTAGCTTTTAAATGAGAACATTATAGTTTCAAGGAAGGTAGAGGGAAAATATAAATTAACATTTTGCAGCAAGACACAGCAACCTTAAAGAGCTAACATTTTTCATTCTGTAATATTAATTTTACCATTCTGTTTCCTGTAGCTATATATTGCAGTGAGTGAATATACACATTCATGCAGAAGTTGTGCACTTTAAGACTGTCCATTACGGGAGAAGCTTTTCAGAGCTGCCTCTTGAGGAGGCTTATTTACAGTGGCTTACAGACAAAGTTTAAAAATCTGGTAATTCAAAATGCGTTTGATGTTAGCTGGGGTGATAAAGTGTTCCAAGGTAGGAAACAGCAAGCCTGAATGTGAAGAAACATTTTCTGGGGGATCACTACCTAGGAAAATGGACAGTTGTGTTTTCCTACAGACATAGTACTCTAACTTCAAATGCAAGGAATCTTGTAATTAGGTGCAGTAAATATTAATAGATTCATATTCAGAATGGAAGAATGCTATTTGTTTTTTTCTGCTATCACTGAAGGAGACAGCCATATAGACCTTTATTAAGCTATTTTACATCAGGGAGGAGTGGTATAAATTCAGGAATACACTATGACTTTGGCACAGGTGCATGGGAGAACTCCTGTAAGTATGTACAACCAACAAAGCAATAACCAATTCCTGCTCCGAATTTCCATCTTGTGAGAAATTCTGATTTTTCAAAATGGGGTCTTGTTCTGAAATAGGAAAAAAACCTGACCACCAACACTTTAGAGAACAAAAAGTCCAGGCAACTTTCATTCAGAAATTATGTATGTTCTCTGCAGAAATACAGCTGTCACAGAATTTCTTTATCACACTTCACTGTTTTGACATAGGAGGTTTTGCAGGACACCATGAAAAACTGATTTAGCTCAGGCACCCAAAAAGCAGCACATGGCTTTCAGGCATCACAAGCCATGTTACTCCCCATTGCATAGGGTATTTATATACTTATTATTTTAAGGTCTCTATCTCCATCATAAAGAAAAATTGAATTCTGAAATACTTGAATTCAGCAACTCTCACTTCTTCATGGTAGCTTTCAGGATTCACTAACAATATTTCCTAAACCACAGGGCCAGTTTCCTACATTAAATTAAGATGCAGTGTAAATAGGAATGCACTGGGCAAAGTTGATTTTCAGTAAAGCTCTACTAAGCTCACATGTATACCTGTCAGTTAATTTGGGTTTACTAGTTTTTGTTCTGCTCATCATTGAATCAGAGTCAATGCTAATAATTTCATAGTAAAATCAGTTTGCACTATTATTTTCAAAGATCTCTTTGCAAAGATATAACAATTTTTTCTCACTAAATTAATTTATTAGTTTTTATGTTCCCTTAGATTTCTAGTCTAATTAGTGGGTGTGGTAAAAAGTAACGTCTTATTCCCTAAACATGCTGGATTCTTGAGATGTATTTGGACAATATGGACATTAGCATGCATCCACTTCTATCTTTTGTTAGTATTTCGTCTAAAGCACAGTAAAAACAGATGCTCTTTTCCTTACATTAAATACTTCGAAATAACTTTTTAATTGTTTAAATATGTTAGAAACAATAACCAGACAGACAAGCAAAATCCCTTTACATGTTGTATTGTAGAAAGACATGAACAAAGAAACCAATAAAAATTATCACAGCACAAAAATGTAATTAGATGTTCTTTTATTTGTGTCTCCACCCAGGGTGTAAACACACACTGAGGTATTCATTTATCTCTACAAATCTGTAGCCTTACTATAACAATAATTAAATCCAGACTTAAAACTCTGTCCCAAGTGTTTTTTAGAAGAAATCTCTGATTTTCTTTTTTTCTGTTTCTAATTATACTAATCCATACAAATACTAGTACTTTTATGGTGAAGGACAATGGCTGGAGCAGTCCCCTTTAAAGGCATCTCACAATAAGATGTTCTACTGGTCATGTCACAGAGTTACAATTTTCCAGTTTTATTTTGTACCATGCACATACACCTTTCAATTTTACCTTTTACATAAAAAAGAATTTTATGAAACAGGACAAAAATAACTTACAAGTATATGAAAAATAGCTGTAACAAACCACAAAATTATACATACTAATAGAGAAAAAAAGTGTAACTAATTATTTTGAAAATTTATTTTTCATGGTATGCAACAGGTATGTCTTTAGAGCAAATATCAACCAGATATATACAGTATGGCAAATGGAGATCATGTGTGTATATGTAAGCATGTATAAATATGTAGAATACTCTCTAAGGTTTAGGAAAAACATAATCCCGCTTTCTCTCCTCACCAAAGTGCTTTGTGTAAAAAAAATTACACAAGATTCTGCTTTCTGTACAGAATGAAGGGATTTTTTTTTCTTAAATATAACCTCATACAGCTTTTAAATTGTGGTCTTTTACTTTTGCTTTATATGTTCCCAAGAAACATACATATTTTTAAAAAACACAACCAACCAACCAACCAAAAAACCCAGTAACAACAACAACAACCCCCACAAAATTTCACACAGAAAAACCCCAAAAAGTGCTGCTTAAAAAAAATCTGCTATAAAATTACACAGGGAAAATGGAATAAACAGTTAAAATATGATTTTTATACTCATTCACACCTCTCCAAAGAAAGTTGAAAACAAAATACAAAGTGACCGATGGCCTTAGTACTGCAATACTTCAGCATCTGGTATTAGTAAATTATAATGCCTATATGTATGCGTGTGTATATACATCACATATATATATATATATACATCGAAAGGGAGATCCAAATACACACATGCATGCTCATACACTCACACATGGACATATGAGCTTTGAAACTATTTTAAACTCCAGTGTAGACCCATTTCTAATGCAGACATAAACAAACCATTTGAATCTGAAAACAAGAGAATCGTATAAAAGAATGATTGTAAATAATTTCATTAGAATATTGTTTAATGACCATAGTCTAAAATGACTTCATCTCTTAGATATGAATCCCTTTAGAAAGTTAACAATCCAGCACATCATAGAGTAACAACACAAAAATCACTGAGGCACAAGTACTTGTCTGTGACTGGCATTATGCTAAGTATTTTCACAAGCACCATTTTTCATTGTAACATGTAACAAACATGATTCCCTATTTAAATATCCAACATACATGAGATAAAATGGTTCTTTTTTATACAATTGCCCTCAGTGTTATAAGCTGATCCCCTAAAGTCAGTCTGGCTCCAAAGAGAATAATGAATTAATCATGAAGAATCCTCTTTGTCTTTGACACAGAAGTAAACAAAGGCATACCTTTCTACAGACTGGTAGCCCACTCTCATGTGCTTTATTTGACTGTACTCTAGCTCTGTCTTTTTAAGCTTAAGGCTCACAGAAAGCTGTAAATATATACATATTATATATGTATATATATAAAAAAGAATGAATATATGACTTGCAAAAATTTCCATTTTTTAAAAGTAACTGATGAACCCCCAAATTACAAACACTGTTTTTGAATTCTGTATTCCCACCTTCCCTTTGGTCAGGATCTTTCACGATGTGTAAGTCCCCTCTCTACTGGATAACTCGTATATTCAGATAGTAGAAAAAATATTTCAAAAGTTTTAAAAGTCAAGGTGGTACAGATCTGAATTCAGCAGCAATATTTCAGTTTGGTACAGAGCAACTGACAAATTCTGGACAATCATGTGATTAAAAAAACCTCGAAGGATTTACATATGAAAAAGTATGTATATACATATAAATGCCTATGTAGACACTGGGCCAGATCCTGCCCTTACGACTTCATTGGAACAAAATCCAGACCCATGCATTTGAAATGAAAGTGTTCAGTGTGCCTAATTACTCCTGTTGAACCAATGTGCGGTGAACCGCATGTGCGGTGACCACAGAATGGGCTTGAAGACAGCAGAAGTTAAACCCTTATTACACAGCGAAACTCACTGTCAATGCGCTGGGCCAGAACAGACGTTAATGCAAAAGGACGGTCTTTTTGCCTGTTCATGTATAGCTGTGTAGGGAAGCCCGACGTCATTTCACCCAATGTAAACCACACGCAGTAACAACTAGACCTACTATTGCAAGCTGAAGCAGAGGGACACAATCAGTTGGGATGTGAGAAGGGAAGTAGAAGGGGGAAGACTTTAGTACAGAATTATATGTATTTAAGCTGTATCACTTGTACATCATTTATGTGCATGGGTTATTCATATATTCTTTGCATTTACTGAATGAAAATCTCTGCATGAACTATATAAGCACGTATGCCTGTGTATACAAATACACTACGTGAGTATAAACCTCAAAAGATTGCCAGTGTCTATACACATTGGAACATAAATTCACCTATGCAACCTAATGGCAAATTAAATTATTAATTTGACCCAAACTGCATTCAAGAACCCTCAAAAGCTTCTCTGCATAGCAGAACATTTGTATAAACATTTATTTTTTTTTTTAAATTCATCTTTCTAGATGAGTGGTTTTAGAAGAATCATTATGGTCTAGTGTATATGAATGAACCTTGGATTTTTGTCCTTTTTATTAAATCATGTCATGAGCATATTAAGATGGACACTGTACAATAAGAATTCCACAACAGGGATGAACAGGAATTAATAATTTAAAAACTCAGTCTTACATAATGTAAGAGTTGCTTCCAAGGTATGATCACAGTGATGATCATCTCCACTGCAAAATACTGTTTTTAACTCATACCTTTGCAGCTTTCATGAAGCTGCATTTGCTTGCATCCTGGACTAAATTCGAGGACCACAGCCTGACATTGAGTAGAAAAAGCACTGAAACAGTTCAGTTTTACATCTCCAAATAACTTGAGTCCTGAAAATTACTTATTGAAATGAAAAATGTTAGGGCAACAAAAATTTAGTTGAATCAGTACAGATTGCTTTTAAAGAAACAACTGTAGAATTTAAGGAAGGATCTTTTCTACAGGTTTTTTTAACTATACTGTAATGTACTATAGCACATACACATACAGCAATAAAGCTCTACAACATAATTAAAAATCAACAGAAAGTTAAAACATACTTATTCTTCTTTAGCAGCTGTGCTAAATATGGACAAACTCCATGTACCTTCTCATGTAGTGCATTTAACCCTTCTTCTTCATTGCATAATGCACAGTGTCAGAAGGAATATTGGAAAAATAGCAATGGCCAATTTTATGGCTCAAAATAGAGAGGGAAGGAAAAGACACCTAAACCAAAGCCTTTAAGAAATCCAGTACCAATGACCTTTGGCTCCAAAAAGAAGCCACACCAATGCCTCCACTGGCTAGCGCCTTAATAAATATCTAATGTCTCTCCCTTTTTGATGCTGGGATATGCTTAACTCTGGAAGCATCACATGTGAACAGGTTGTGCAAAAAGCTGTATGCCTTTGAAATGTTTGTAGTATGCTCTGGTTATACTTATTTTCTTTCTTCTTTTTTTTTTTTTTTTTAAAGAATTTTCTAAAGCTGTGTTCTTCAGCAAGTCCACTCATTCAACCTGAAAGTATTACAGCCAATAAGCAGTTTTCTTATTCAGTCTGTGAATTCCCTTTGAGAAATTAAAAAGAAGAAAGAATTAAAAAAGTAGAATTGCGGTGCCACAGATGAAAATAAAGGAAAAAATTGCTAACGTTTTGGCAAAGCTTGCCTTCTCCAAACATCCTCTGTCTCAGTTGACTGCTTGAAGACATGATGAATGCTTGGTGATTGCTTTTTGCCTCTCCATTATGTATGTATAACAACCCATATCCCCATACATACATGGCAGTTTCATGGAGAGAAAAAGTTTGTAGAGAACTAGCAGAAGGGAAAGATAAAATGGAATCAAGTCTTGCAACTAGATTTATATTACTTTAGCCTTCAGTGTAGACAGAAGAAAGCTGGCTAGAACAATGATCCACTGCATGTACTTGTAGGAAACTGCTATCCTCTGGCATGCTGCGAGCTGAATCACCAAAGATACCTGTGGACCCTGCTGGAAAGTCATAAACTGAAAAAAAAACCAAAACAAAACAAAAAATGATTTATTAACCAGGATAACTGCATCATGGAGAATATCTTAATACTTAGAGAACTGGAAATGGCTTTAAACCAAATAGACAAACAAAACAAACGAGCAAATATATGTATGAAATTAATAATTACATAACTTACTGCTTACCAAGGGAGGAATTTCAGTTCTGTCAGAATCAAGCCTGGAGTACAGCAGATTTCATCACAACTAACACTTGCCTATTTAATGGGTACCAAAATTATGATAATTTTTATAATAAACTTGATGCTTGCTTATTGAATTTCATCATATGCAACATATGATGAAAGGCAATAAAATAACGTAGAACTCATTTGCTGTTAAGCAGACCCTGGCACCAAAATTACTAACTTGCGATACTGCTTGTAGAGTAACTGCTTGCAGAAAAACTTCCATGTTTTGGATTACATCTTTACATACTGTGACATGCCTCTCTGAAGTTACAGGTCTGTTGGCTTTTTAATGCACTATTGAAGGACCAAGGTGTAAAAGAAATTTCAAATCACAGTCAATGTTAAGCAAAATCATCCTGTATGGAAGGACCATAAAAGACTGGGGCATCAATTGTGCTTAGTCCCTAAGTTCAGGCTTACTGTCTTCTACTGATCCTCTGCAGAGAGGTAACTTTCACCCTTTCAGAGCAGCACTGCAAGCCCCTTCTATACTTTTCAGCTAGGCAGAGACTAACTCAAGTGCGCACAGAAAAGAGTGCACCCAGGCAGTTCTTGTCATGGAAATGTGAATAAATGAAATTCAGACAAGCATAAAGCAAAATCAGTGGTTTGAACCATCTCAGGGCCCTGCTACAGTACTTCGATCAGAGTGGAGTGGCTGTGCGAACACAGGACTCAATGGACTGTACTGCAGAGCACATATATGAGCTAGTGACTGTCTGATTCCCAGTGGTTAGAACCTGAGAAGCCCTCAACAACGTACAGCCTTCACACAGACCAGATGCTACTGTGACACATGGTGGCTGGGTCCCAGTGCCAACCACTCCACAAAGGTCTGAAAACTACCTCCTCTTTGTGAGGAGTCAAGTTGTCACATACACAGCTCAATCAGATCTGTCAAAGTCCACAAACTGTATGCAACAGCCACAAAGTCCCCAGCTGTTGTTTACCTGTAATACTAGAATGAGCTGAGAAAGTTCGGTGGAAAATGTCAAGCCCTGCCTGGCCCACTGATGTGGGAACTAAGAAGTCTTCAAAAGGAGGAACCACATTGCAAGAAACACCATGTTGTGTGTTCTGAGTTTCAGCGTAATGTGGAGGACAGAAAGTCTGAAGCTGCTCATAAAAACCTACAAGAAGAAGAAAGTGGTCAGTAAAAGAGCTGGACAGAGACGTAAGAGACAGCATGTGGAACTGTGGCTGTGAGAATGATAAAAACCTTGACTGCAGTAGCACCAGGACTTCAATTGTTTCCCACCAATAAAACAGCTTTGTTATGAAGCTCCCTGAGACATCCTTCAGTTGCTGTTAATTCCCAATGCAATCCACCTCATGGATATCCTGACTCCAGCATGCCTTGTTAGAGGCGCTGGCTGGCTAGAAGCTGAAATTTGTCAGTAAATTTCCCCCTTTACTCTGCAGTCCTGCTGTCTGAACTGCTACTCTCCAGATTTCACACTGTGCTGATGCCTGAAAAACTCTAAGACAATGCCTAACAAAATAAACAAAGATTAGCCAAGTAAGGTCTGAATAAAATCTGAGGATCTGCCACTGATGCCAGGACAGAAGGCTTAGTGAGGACACGCACATGAGACTCAGAAAGGCGTGACAGCTGATGACCCATGGGTCCTGCCATTTCTGAGTGCGAGGTGAGAATCTAAACCACTCATCAGCAGCAATGAGTCCACATGGAAGAGAACTGAGACCACTGTGTCACATGACACAAAAAATGACCACCAGGGGTTTTGTTCTTTAAGTTGTTTTTTGTTCTTTAAGTGATATTTGAGAGAGGCATATAAGCACTGAGTAAATTCACATTGAAGTCCATGACAAAGTATGTATTTATATAACCAAAACAATGGTTCATGGTAAAACATGAACAGGTATGAAATCTAAGAGGCACAGTCAGAATTCTGCAGTAGGTTGTTCTGAAGATTTTTCTCACGGAAGCAAAGTCTTTTCTCCTCCTTAAAAAAACAGTGCTAAGTCTAAGTTTTGGAGGTCTTGCTCAGAGTCTGAAGGATGGCTTTTATAGGTAAAAGAGTGTGGTATGCATTTATTTCTGTTTTCTATCACATGTTCTCAGAGAGTATGTTAGAAATGAAATAATTATAAATTCAGCATTACAATATGTACATGTTTTAAGAAAAACTGTGAATCAGCTCCTCTCTGCCAGTACTGTGGCTCCTTGTTCTCACCTCTCTCTTTCTGTGCTTATATTAAAAAGGAAAAAGACAGAGCATTCCCTCCAATGTGTTACACAGAAATTGTAGGCACTGACTGTCCAAAAATAGGCTCAGGAGTGTTACTGTGATATAATCTCTGAAGATTTTATTAGCAAACAGCTTATTGTCTAGGCTCTTGATGAAGAGAGAGTTGTGGTAAGTCATACCAAAAAGCCACTGTCAGAAAAATGACCCCCTGACTCAGAAAGCATCTTAAGGAATTTCCTGTGTCTCAAATTTATTCCAGAGATACTACCGTCAATAGAAAGAGATGGCATGCAGGGCTGTCTCTTCTAGCCAGTCTAGTTAACCAACATTCATATGACAAAGTCTTTTCAGCTGAACTTAGTTTTAGCGCAGAAAGATCAATAAAAAGCAACAACAATAAAACCTTCCATAAACCCTTAAAACATCAACATCAGAAAAAAAAGGAAAAATGTGGGAAAGGGGGACTGAAAAACACCTTTTAATGCGTCTTCTGTATATAAACTCCATACTGCACATACTGGCTTACAATTTCAGAACTTGAATGACTCCCCTCTCCTTAAGTATCTGTTTATTGGATAACTATCTTTTGGATATGATAAAAAAGGAGAAAACCTTGTTACTTTCAGTGATTACAGACTTCAAAGAGCATTTAGTACTAGGAGGGAATAAGGAATCCTAATCTGGAGAGCTATAGGGACAGCCAGCTCTAATCTTTCCACGTGTTCAGGAATTAGCCTCAGCACATCCGCACTGTGTAGTTAGCAAAGAATATTTATACCAGACATTCAGCTTTCAAACCTGGGATCTATGGATGTCTATGAACCGTACCAAACCATGAGCAGTAAGCAAATCAGTTGACAGGATAAAAAACTCATCTTGCTCCCTAAAAGCAATGGGCTGTTTGGGTGAACAACATATAGCAAAAGGCCTTTGGGTACCATTAACAGTTCAGAAGGCATAAACAAGATATCTTGGGTATCATACGATACCTGAACATAACTACTGGCGTATTCATTAATTACTAGTAATTAGAAATGCTTCACATGGGGCATGTAGTTTTGACTTATGAATAAAAAGTACTTTAAAAATAAAAATTTTATTTTAGTGCAGTTCCACAGTCCAACCCACATAAACCTTCCAGCCTCAAATCCCTTTACAGGAATACTCTATGCTTAGAAACATGTTACGAACACAAGGCACTTGGCAAACTGATTCTGCCTAGGAGCTAGGTGTATTTCCATTAACTGTACTATGGAAGTGTGTGTATGGGACTGTTTGCTAAAGCTGCACCAAGTGTTTATGTACAGATACATTTCATAAGTAAGAGGGATGGAGAAAGGAGAAGGATACAGCGGAAAGAATGCTGTATTGCTTTATGTGATATAACTGATTTTATGCCAAGCAGAAGGAAGGATGCATGATTTGGGAGTTATGATTATTTTAGTATGAGTCCTAATTATTTTTCCTTTGAGACTAATTTCTCTGGTCTCTGTGAGGAAACATACAAATGTTGGCATGCATAAGATGTGCTTGAATGGAAACAGAAAACTCAGTATTTTAAAAGCATCAGAATAGGCCAGGACTATGGACAGGAAAAGACAGTCTGAACCTGCACACAGGAACTCAGAAGAGACCTTATGGGGAGGTCTAGGTAACAATGGCATTTCACTTAGCAGTCTTGCAGGACACTTGTGTACACACAATGAGATAAACGCCCAATTTACCAATACATAAGAACAGTTTAGATCAGGCACATAGTTACATGAAAGAACATCGAAATGCTCGTCAGTGTTGTGTCTGCATGAAAAAAGAGGACTTTGACTTCACATGAAAGAAGTGGGAAAAGAAAAAGAAAGGGGAAAAAAAAGAGAAAGACAAAAAGTAGAAGCACAGTTTCTCTTCCACAGTAGGCATAATTTGCAGACTCTCCGCTCACTCTAGAGAAGCTGAATGGTCATAGATGTCAGCATTGTCTTTTGCAGGGGCTGCAGGCGCTTTGCAGCCCTAGCTGTAAGACGACGATTTCAATATTATTTTCTTTTTAAAGTTCAGCTTTAACAATCTGAGTCAGACTGCAGAGCATTTTAGGAATTTACAACCCATCAATCCTTACGCGTTCAGTCCTGACACTTAGGAATCAACTGTAGTAAAATAAAATGAAATGAAAGAAAAAACAATAGCCATCCCTGACTTGACTTAGAAGCTACATAGCTACTGACAGTTTCTGCCTCCTTTAGAAATGCTTTTAAAATCAACTTCTCTCAATCAACAATAGGACACACAGTGAAGTTTACTGTTGAGTCAGACTAGTTATGAGAAACAACCATTTCAACCTATAATGATCTGAGCCAGCTGGCAAGACTCTTCAAGACACATGCTGAAATGTCCTTTCACATTGCTCTGTGCTTATTCTCTATCTGTGCCTTTCTCACAGCATCCTGCTTGTGACGCAGAGCAATCTGGCAGTAACTCTGACGATTGCTAGTTAAAGTCTGGCAGAAAAACTACCTACCTTGGGGTTGAGCTATTTTGAATCACATCCTCTGTGTCTGCTCATTCCCTACTTAAGCAAAAGAATATTGTCTAGCAAAGTCTTACAAGCTTTGGTACATTAACCACTATATTGCAGAAAGAACCAGGGAAGTGCACAAAGCACTTTCATTATCTGGTAACTTGCAGATATTTTTTTGAGATACAAAGAGAGGACAGAAAAGTAATTCCACTTTCCCAGATTCATATTCTTTTCATGATTCAGTGTCATAAATATCCATGTTATAAAATAGAGCACCATAAACAGGAAAGAGTAGAACAAAGTATATATAGCTCTCTTCCCCGGCTGTTTAACACGGTTCTAAGTATCTTTGTCCACATTTGCAGTGCATCAGGTCACAGTGTAGAAGTCTTTCAAGTGGAGCCCAAACATGATACAGCAAAATCTCCTAACTTTGGTATCAGGAGCTCTTCCCTTTATTCACATGGCACCATGCCCAAGATAATCCACACCACTGCTGAATGTAGAATAGCATGAAACCAATACTGCAAGAATCAATCTTAAAAGCAAGAAGCTCTTGTTCTTTATCACATACAGAGCCTTGTCCTGAGAGATGCTAAGCATCTGAAAATCCAAGGTACACATCCCATCTCAAAGTCACATCTGAAAATGTGGTCCACATAAATTTGAGATAAGAATCTTAATCCCACTGAACTGATGCGGACAAAGCTTTCTTTACAGATCCATAGTGAATGACAGATCTGTAATGAATGACTGCCACAGTTATCATTCCATAAGGTAGGAAGTTCCTGATCAACATCTATTTTATCCTCAGTCAGCTCTCTTCCTGGCATCACGAAGAGAGACTATCTTCTCAAGAAAATTATTATAACTGCCATTAAGAAATACGCATCATGGGTGAGTACTCTACTTCTGTGGTATGTAAAAATTCCTGCTGTCTTGGCCTGAACTACTTCAAAATAGTGTTCCTCTGCAGTGTATTTCTACACTGTCCAATTGATGAATTACACAAACATCAAGCAACCATTTGGTACCAACTGAATGTGAAGAACAAAAGGGAAAGAAAGAGTAAGACCAAGATATGAGCCACACACTGTACTGCCAGACTGACTTGCAAATGTGAAAAACTAGAAATGTTTTGATTTATTTAAATCTGATTAATTGTAATTAAAACATAATCTAGTAATTATTAAACTAATCAGTTTTAAATAAATAAACAAACCAACAAAAATATTATTTATCTATATTATTTATATGAATATTTATCATATAAATACGATAAATCAGATTTATTTACCGTAACAAAATCTACTAGTAGAGCTGCTTGTACAGATACACTAGTGTAGCTAACTAATATCAGCTAACAATTTTTTAAAAGAAAATGGCAACTTTTTTCTCTGAATATTTCTCATGACTTTGTAATTTTCTTCCATTACTGAGCCAGCATTGGCCATCAGCCTAACTTACAGACACATATGACTTGAGTTACAGCAAGAACATTAAAGGACAGTCAGATTACTAGTGCAAAAATGTTCATGGTATCTGAAGCATCCAAAATCAAGTCAGCTACGGCCATGCCCAAAGTAGCTTTACCTCACTCTATACTAAAGCACAAGAAGCTTGCTCACTGTAAAGGAGGAGTTTCTATTGTCTGACTTGTCTCAGAGCAGTACCTTATTCTTGCAGCTGCCTGTGTGCTGCTGATTCCTGTGTCCAGGCACCTCTGCTGAGATTCCTGTAGTTGGTTCTTGGTGAAAAGACTCACCAGTACAATACAGGTCCTGGGCCAGCTGTTGCAGATTTCCAGAACCTGTACTGTCTTCTATTCTGTCTACAAACACAGTACAAATAGTGTCCAATGGCATCAAGTTGGGAAGTTGTCCCTCCAGTTCCCACTTCAGGATAGTTTCAAATTTACTGCCTATTGTAGTCCAGTAAAAGATACTACAGTCTAATGAAAGGAAAAGAAGAGCTTCACTCCTGCAGCTCAGTGAGTTGTTTAACATCATCACTTCCTAACATGCCATGCAGCAAAGGAAATTGTGAATTTCACAGGAGGAAGGAAAGCGAATATTTAGTCTGTTACATAATATTAACCAAGGCAATGAAAAGCCCTTTCTGACATTAATGTGTATCTGACGTAAAATCACTCAGAACAAATAATGAAATCTGAACTGTAGACAATGTTCTTCCAAGTAAAAGCAGTTCCACAACATGAGAAGCTATTAGATATAAGAGGCTTGGCAGTCTTGGATCTCCTACATCATTTATTTTTAAAGAATAGTGCTCTGAGATCTCCACAAGCTTTTAAGATGCTCAGGCTTTCAGTAAGAGAGTCTGTTTAGAACTTGTTTTCTTCAAAAAGCTTTTGGGCAGTGAAACTCTTTCTTCCTCCGTACAGCCAATTTAAATGGAGTTGACAAGTTTAAGACTACATATTGAGACAAAAATGTCACCATTGTTTGGTAGCGGACTGAGCTGATGTAGCTATAGTTACAGCACTTTAAATCATGAAAAGGCAGGTTATGAACTGCAGGAGGCAGAAACTAACAGAGCTTCCCATACCCATACCACTTCTTACATACCAAATAGTCCAGGTAGGTGAGATAACTCCATGGTGTTTTTGAACATTATAAGACCTAGGAAGATGGCAGTATTTGTATTGCTCCTGGGAAAACACGTCCATGAACTCTTGAAACATTTCAGGCAAGCCTTTCAGGCACACAGGACAAACAAAGGTTCAGTGTAGCACACAGAAGTGGGATAACTGTGACTAAGTTGGAGGGAGTGTATTCTGACAAAATACCTCTTACAGTGACAATAGGTTACTTAACCTTTGGAAGAACATTTAATACCCAAATGTGGCTATTGCACTGCAGTGTATTATATCTTTCAATACTAAAAAAATAACTTAGAGTTCAGCCCACACTGTCTTCCTACCAGTTTTAAGTGTAGAGCTCTTTGCAATTGCAACTTTGAGTTGCTATCTGCACATACATAATTTCTGTCAGCAGTTTCTATTTTCAGCATAGGTTTTCCTAGGACAGGGATGAAAACACAGTAATGCTAACTTAGTACTAAGTAAGGTATGGGTTTAAGGTCCAAGCCCTTGAGGTTATCCATGTTTTGATCCACTCGGAATACAGTATTAAACTCTATTGTAAATTTGGATGTAGAATGGGTCGTCAGTCCATATGTGATATTCACCCAGATGAGGGTGTTTATTGGTCCATTTTTTAATAACGGTTGTAATGACCCCTGCCTTTTGTATTTTTAAATCCTCTTTGGACTGTAGGAGGAGGAGATGGGAACACAGTAGTATCACTCTGGCTTGCCCTAAAGAGAAGATGCCCAAGCAGATATGGAGCTAGCTGCACCAGCCAGGGCAAGTCCTGTGTGGAGCAGTGACTAATCCATGATTAGCCTCTGGGAGGTAGGATTCTTTGGAAACTGTTCAACTTTGGAGCAACTGGTTGTGATCCTAAAGCTGCCATGACCATGAAAGGAAGAGGGTGGTAAAACCATCTATGGACTCAAAGACAATTTTCATTCCAGACAGGAAGACAGACCTTAATATCTCCACACCTTTCTGGAAGATAGGCAAGATTTCTTGCCAAATATTCAGAAAAAAAAAGGAATTAAGTAGAATGTATTATACTGTGGAAGGCTAACCTGATCATTTCATGCCTCATATGATTGGAATTTATTGGACCTGCTTTGGCACATCTTCACACATGTCATATAACAGTGAGCAGTAGATTAATAAATCTCATCCTGTACTCTGTTGGCCCTAGTTTATTAGTGAAAATTTAATCAGAGAATAGAGAAAGGCAACAATAACTGTTTACACCCATTAGTAAATTTCATGTTCTTCTAGTACTAGTAAGTTCTGTACAGGATTACCAGTTCCTGGAAGAAAAGCACCTGACTCAGATCCTGCTCATGTGTGGTCTAGTACTCTAGGAAGAACAAAACAGGACTGGCACCTTCCTTTCTCCCCTTCACTCTCATGAACCATGGGAGATGCCTTAGTCTCATCCCTTTGCTTAGAGAGACTGCTTCCTTCACTGGAAGAAAATAACAGCAGCCTTGATTTTCTGAAGATATTTCCTATGATATCTACTATGACAATTCTCAGGAAGTCTGATCAAAAAGCAGAATCCCAAGACGTATAAAAATCCAGTGTGACATGTACCTTGTGTATGTAAATATAGCAAAACATATATTTAATCAGTTGAGAGGAAACAGCATTACCACTGACAGAATATTTCTGAAATGTTAAGGTAATCACCATTCAGCCTCCATACCATCTAGGAAAAAAAAAGCTAAAACAACCCAACATTGCTTTCAGCTGCTGTTAATTTTCTTCTTGGCTACAGAAGTTTATACTTTATTGAACAAAGAGGGAGAAAGAAGTTTTGTAGAAACTGTTTACATAGTGCAAATGGAAACACAGCTGTGAGAGACATGTATGCTAATAAAAGAAGAGGTCTCCATCACTCCACAAGTGCAGGGGAGAAAAATATTCCATCTCTTGAAAAGCTGGTAACACTTTATGTGTAAAGTCAGGAAGGATTTGAACCATAACATTAGAAAATTAAAAGCAGAGGCCATCACAGAATTACTTGCAGTTGTATTTCAACAACAGCTCTGAAAAACAGGCTGAAACCTGTAACTCCATCCTAAGATGAATAATGATTAGCTAAGCTAAGAATTTTAAGGAATTCTGAAGGTAGGGTCCTGAAAGCTAATTTGCAGGGTCTTTCAAAAGGAAAGGTGCCTTAAAAATACCAGCACCAGCCCCTGAAGCACTTAATTTAAAGTCATGCAGCAGTGACTAGCAACTAACATCTGTGATAAAGATTCTTCCCTCTTACCTTGGATGTGGAGGCTGTTTTGTTGAAAAGAAGGGTTTGCTGCTGGCTGGTATGTCTTTAGAGGCATTCCTGCAGGCTGCTGAAGGTGGGCAGGTTGTGGAGTCCATCTCTGCATCATGTGATGCTGAACTGAAATCCTCTGGGGGCTGATGTGGTGAGGAGAAGGAGCTGGAGCAACAAACCTAGGAGTTCAGAAACATATAACTGTAAAATCCCCAATAGATAAGAGCTAAAGATTGTTTCTACTTTACTTTGATCACTACAATATTTAGCGGTATGCATAGACACAGGCTTCCAAAAGATCAGTGTGCATCCCAGATACAACGAAGGTCCATATTGTGACATTTCATTACTCCTGACAACTGGGAAATGAAAAGGCTAAATTGCACCCTTATAATGGAAAACTCCATTTAACTTCCATGGGTGGGTTTAAGTCTTAATGGGAGGAGATACCTCGTGGGAGACCTGATTTCTGAGGCATTGCCAGCTGTCTCATTTTAAGGCTTTGTATTAGCTGTATCTGCCAATAAATAGCTGTCCTTCCTCACTGAAAGCAAGTGGTCCATTCTGGTCACTGGACACCAGGGAGTCAGATATTGGGTTCAGGTTTCAAGTTCCAGAAATCTTCGTATGTTACACAGAGTTCAATATAATGTATATGAATCATAGAATGGTTTGGGTTGGAAGGGACCTTAAAGATCACCTAGTTCCAATGCCCCTGCCATGGGTAGGGACACCCTCCACTAGAGCAGGTGGCTCAAAGCACCATGCAGCCTGGCCTTGAACACTTTCCAGGGATGGGACATCCACAGCTTCTCTGGGCAACCTGTTCCAGTGCTTCACCACCCTCTCCAGGAAGAACTTCTTCCTGATAACTAACCTAAATCTCCCTGCTTTCAATTTAAACCCATTACCCTTTGTCCTATCACTACAGGCCCTTGTAAAAAGTCCCCCTACAGCTTTCTTGTAGCCCCTTCACACTCTGGAAGGCTGCAATAAGGTCTCCCTGAAGCCTTCTCTTCTCCAGGATGAACAAGCCCAACTCTCTCAGCCTTTCTTCATAGGAGAGGTGCTCCAGCCCTCGGAGCCTCCTTTGGACTCATTCCAACCAGTCTATATCCTTCTTATGCTCAGGGCTCCACAGCTGGACACGGTATTCCAGGCGGGGTCTCACAAGAGCAGAGTAGAAGGCAAGGGTTAAATTGATTCCAGTTGAGCTGAGTCTGCCCACATTGAAATGCTGATCTGGACTGAAAGTATAAACTTAGAAGTCTAGCAAAGGAGGGGAACCATTCAGACTGAACCTGATGGTGCAGCTGCCACAGAGGTTCATCACTTCAGTGGTATGTTTTACATAGCTCTGTCACTACTGGCACTACAAGGATACGCTTTTTACACAAGGGTTTTACAGACTTTGTAAGTTTCACTTTTTGCTACATTTTCTTAAAATGGTGTATCTCAAAGTACACCAAAAAGCTTTGCTACAGTCATTTCTGCAGATTGAAAGCTAAGGTTATAAGAGGTTATGAGAGCTCTGGTCCATGCCCCTGATGTCCAAACTACCCGCTAGACCAATGGTATCTGATTAGTAAACAGAAGCTCAGGGCGGGGCTCAGGAGTGCCTCAAGGTCTCTTTCTCATCCATGACAGGAGAGCTGGGAAGGCCAACAAAAAAGAGCCAGGATATTTCTCCAAGAGGGTGAGTGTAAACTGATGTGGCATTCTTGTCCCAGATCAGCCTCTCTCTCCACTCCTGAAAGAAAGCTGCGTCTGCCAAACAAAAGCACCCACCTACCCTTCTCTGTGGGTGTACTCAATAGCTACTGGTAGGAGAGGTTGGTGCTTGAACTTAACACAGTCTGCCAGGATCCTAAAGCACAGATCTGGTGTCTGTTCTCCTGAGGCTGGACCTCAATACATTAGATGACTATTTTAAAACCTAGCAATAAAGTGAGCTTATTCCTGCAGAACTGTAAGAAAGCTCTAATCTCACCATGAATACATCAGAAGTTGTCACTGTCCAAGCTGACTGGAAGCAAGGAAACCAAGAAGAGAATTACTGTTCGAGGCTCTGCCTGACCTACAGCCTTTAGATGGTGCTTCCCTTTGTCCATGCAAATTTGAAAGACTCATGACCTTAGAATTATCTTGGATGTTGTTCTTTTAGGTTGGCAGTCTTTCATTTGATTTCACACTCCCATCCTCAGGATGCTCATGGAAGTACATGACTGGCCCAGCAATACCAGACATCACGCTTATACAGGACTTGTCCCACCACCACTGCTTGATGTCTCCAAGAGTTGTTACCTGCATCTGCTTCACAAAGCTCTCTAGCTAAGAAGCCAGCTCCCCTTCCTAAGGGGAGAAAGGAGAGCAGCAAATTTGGTCCAAGACTGGAGCCAGCATGTAAAACTTCAGGTGTCTCATGGATTTCAGTCCCATCTTAAAGGTAAACCCCTTCAACTCACTGCCTGCTTCATTTATCCACCTTCTAAAGAAGAATAGCAGCTCTGAGTTGCAAAAAGAGACTGAGCTCTCCTTGCCTTTTCTTTTTCAGGAGACAAGGGAAAGACAACAGAAAGAACCCAAGGCAGCATCCCAAATCTTTTTGCTCATCTGTCCTCAGTGCTTGAAACCCTCACTTAGCGGAAGCTTCTCTCTCAGTGCCTGAAACCTCACCCTGCAGAAGTGAGGAGCATAAGAAGGATGGGAAGGATGGGAGACTGGCGTTTTGAGGGCAGAACTGGGGAATGATTGATTGCAAAAGAGACTTAGAAGTGAGAACCACCACAGCAAAGGAAAGCTGGAGTTGAGTATCTTCTCTGGGAGGAACTCTGGAAGAAGTGGCTAATCTAATTGCTATATGTGCTGAAACATCTACATATAAACACATATGGAGGAAAGAAGAAGTAACACCAAGAGTTCAAATTTCAAAATGCAGACAAAAATTGTGTACAGTAATTAAAAAAATATTTAATTTGGCAGCCAATCACATTGATTTGGCATCTGAGATACAATTTACAAATTATTGATTTTAGCACTAATGATACCACGACTTGCCCCTCATGCTTCTGACTTTCCTTTCTCTCAAATTCTCCTTCCCATGTGGCCTTATTCTGAGGAATAACATCAGAAAGCACATTTCAAATATGCGTATAAAGATTACTCTGAATCACAAGAAAAAAGTGTTAAGGGCAAACTTACTTTAAAAAAAAAAGTGTGAAAGTAAACTTACTCTGACCCTTTTTTGTAGTCAAAGAGATTCAACTTTGTTAAATTTTGAGAGTTGCTAGTCTAGTCTAGGAAACAGGACTTAAAACATTTTACTGCATTTTGGTAAACAAACCAGGCTCCACCAAAAATGTCTGACACAACGGATTTTTCTTTTAACAGAAAAATACGTGTTAAGAACCCAAATACCAAATAACCATTTGGGCTGCAGGACAACAGGTCTATCAATTTCATATGCCTAGAGGTTAGTAGATTTCCGCTTTTCCTGTTTCTACTGTTTCAGAGATGTAGGAAAAAAGGTTCATTTTTGCTAATCTAGGAAATAGATCATTATTTCATATTACGTCTAATTTCTGTATTTCATTTCTAACTTGCAGTTTGTTGGGAAAAAGGTTAATTCCAATTATTCTACAGTTTCAAATAAATTCTGCAGGGGACTAGACGCAGACAAAAATAATGATAACAGCATACTGTACTACAGTAGTAATCATAGCAAGTGAAGGGAATATATTCTTTGCTTGGGAACAGCAAAGAAAGTATTTTCATGGCAACTAAGTATTTGTTAAAAATATATTGAAAAGAAAGGAAACTGGCTCTGCATATAAATGAGGAAAGAAAAGACTTAGTTGACCTACCATTAACCCATGCTACACTACGGCACAAAATGCTACTAACGGTAATAGCTTGGCATAGGAACTATTTAACTATGTTGGATGTAGTTATGTCTTCATTCTCTGCTTTTACTAAACTTGCACTGAGAAGTAAAGCATGTGCCATCAGTTAGACAACATCAACCCTTAACGGTTGCTTTCAATGTGCTTCCAAATGGAAATGGAACATTAAAGCCGAAAACTTTGGTCTGTTTTCTACAGAGGTCATAGTTTTCTTTGAACAATTTGTAAACGCAATTTATTGGATTGCTGCTCTGTTAACCGAGTGAGTTCTGATCCCTTTTCTTGGATTGCAGCAGTTTTAGAACATATCCAGATGTTATGCAGTTGACACAGCCAGGAGATCAGGCTTTCATCTTATTGCAACTGAAGTTTTGGCTGGACAGAGGACAAAACAATACACTCCCTGTAGCAGGTTGCTGTCTCCAACAGTGCCCTCTACAGTGCTGAATTTTCTGACAATGGTAAGTCAGGAACAATCAGTGCTTGCTCCCTCTTAATTACCTTTGTATTTCTAGGTAATTCCAGAAAATCTATGGTGATCTCTCCATTCTCTGTTTAAAACATGCCTGCCATTCTGCTGTGACCTCACATTTTGGTTTAGCTCCACACTTTATGCTGTGTGCCAGTGACTTTTCAGCTCCTCAGGACATCGTCAGTGGGCATTGTCAGTGGGGGAAACATTGTCTTCTAATACAGTATTCTGTAACCCAACATACTGCACTGATAAGTCAGTCCAGACAGCCATCAATGACAATCAAATAAATATGGTTTAGAAACACTTGTAAAGAAAGCATACATTTTGCCAAGCACAATTTTGAAAAATCAAGTGTTTTCTCCAAAAATCATGAATGCATTCATTTGACCAAAATAAAAAAAACCCTAATTTTGTCATCTACCTATGATAAACATGATTCACTCCAGTGATCTTTCTACTGCAAATTATTTCCATCATGCCCCTCCCCCAGGTAAAGGAAGTGAGTCTTCTCCCATAACAGAAATATGTTGGCCAACACAAACAAAATTCTTTAATAGTTTTGTTCGCCCATGAAATTTGCACTCATCAAGCTCTGTCTGACACCTTTCACAGCAATGATCCCACAGCAGGTTTCTATCCCCATGGTGTCTTGTGGGAATAGATAAGATGTAAGTAGACTTTAATTTCATATCCTTCTTCCTCTTTTCAGTCATTAAGAAGTGCCTAAAAATCATTTTCATGCTCAAGCTTTCAGCTTTAGGAAGACAGGTGCTGCTATTTCAGATCAAACCAGTGTTCCATCTAGCCCAAAGAATGGATGGCAGGAAGGAAGAACCACCGCTATGATCAGCAGTACATGCTCTTTGGTGAGAAGAAGAACTTTAAGTGGAATTTGAAGTGGAATTTAAGGAAGGAAGCTGTAAGCAGCCAACTCAGTATACAGATTTCCTGTCAACAGACATATAACTGTAACCTCTCTCAGCATTTTCTGTGTCTGTATTGTATTAGAGACCTGAGTTTCTAGCAAATGCAAAGAAGAAAAAAAAAAAAGACAGCCTTTAGAAAAACGAAGAACTGTGGAAACAGGCTGGGGAAAAATTCTAAGGTTTGCTAGGTTGGCTGTAAAATGAGGTTGCAGAGGTAGGTGTCAGAATCTTCTCCTAAGTAGTAAGTGATAAGACAAGAAGAAACAGCCTCAAGTTGTGCCAGGGGAGATTTAGATTGGATATTAGGAAATATTTCTTCACCAAAAGGGTTGTCAGGCATTGGAACGGGCTGCGCAGGGAGGTGGTGGAATCACCATCCCAGGAGGCATTTAAAAGACACGTAGATGTGGTGGTTAGGGACACGTTTTAGTGGTGGACCTGGCACTGTTAGGTTAACAGTTGGACTCAGTGATCTTAAGGGTCTTTACCAACGTAAATTGATTCCATGATTCCATGGCTCAGGTTCAGGGCTAGACTTGCTGCCACCTCCACTCTTCAAGTGTCTGTCATTTGCTCACTAACAAAAAAAGTGATAATGACTTAGCAGACAATCCTCTGAAATGTCTCATATTTGGAAAGAAATTACTATACTGATTTCAAACCCACACTGTTAATGTCTTTAACTGAAGACATTCTTTGAGGCAGCCCCTTGTATGCCACATACAAAGGGCTTTGTAACATGCCAAGATTGGATGTCTTGACTCCTTGGTTAGAACTGTTCAGAGGCTTTTGCTTCTGGAAGTCTGGCTCAGAGCTACTTACTTACAGCAAATGCATAAAAAGAATATAACCACACACACAAATGAGCATAAAGAAGCACTGTTGCAGACATACTACAGCATTTCAGTAATTCTGGACTGAACAGTTCAGACCTAAGTCTTTCTTTCCAGCTTTACACAATGTCTAGCTATTCTTGCCAAGGCAGGATGCATCATGCTTCAGGGACATAGCACTAGCTCTGGTAGACAGGAAAGTGAAAAATCATTTGAAACAGCAAGTCCAAAAGAAAAATTCTGTTATGGGTCTCACAGCAGTTAACAGGTTACTTCTTGCACAAAAGCAAGCCATAAAAAGCAAAATGTATATATTGGGTAATTCAATAAAGAATAAAAAAATTAAAGCATTTGGCACCATCAAGCTTTGGGGCACTGAACTGCACATGGTATCTATTCCATATAAACCCAAGCTATTTTATCTAAGTCTTAATTACATTATTTTTTCAGCTTCCTTGAATGCCTATGTTTTCTTTTATTACAAAAATGAGTGAAAGGAAGCCAAGTACACTTTTCCTTTTATACATGTGCCTTTGAATACCATTACCATTTGGTACCTTCCTTGAACAGTTGCAACATTTCCTATTAGGGGAGCAATGAAAGTTAATACCAAAGAGCTGGAACAAACAAAATGCAAATCTGCATTTTTACTCTACGTGTTCCCTCCTTTGATAAATGAAGCTGCTTCTTGGACCCAAATTCTCTATATCTGACTTGCATTCTGTGTACACTGAGTTTTGTACAGAGAATGAAAGCAGTGTTAGATATGTGCCATGTTTGGTTTGGTTTATCACATTAGTAAGGCTTGATCAAGTCCACACTCTTCCTCCCATCACTAGGTGGAGAAAGACACCAAAGAAACCTTTCAATCACTTTCTACAACATCGTACTTGAAGAAGTAGGGAAAGTGCTTATTTCCTTCTGCTTCTGTCACTCACAAACCTGAGCATATTGTCCAAAATGGAACGGGCACATGACTGGCCCCCAGAGCTGCCAAAGCATCCAGGCCAGTTTGGATCAGGTTCAGTGCAACAAATGCAGGCTATCGCAGGGGCGAGTGCTGGTCAGCCAGCCTAGCTCTGGAATGACACCAGGCATGCACAGCCTGTCCGGAACTGCACAGCATGGGGCGAACAAATCCCCTGCTTACACCCCTAGATCCTGCAGTACTCTCCATGAGTTGATTCAAGAAGGTGATTCACACCTTTCAAAGACACTGTTTCTGACACTCTGTGTAGGGAGGGAAGTGTTGGTTTGTTCAGTTCACATTCTCACAGCTGACATCACACTCATGAAGCGACATAAATGACAGCCTACCTACAGAACCCCCAGGTGAGCAGACTGTATTAGGGAGTGGACTGTATTAGATACAAGATGCAGGTTCTGTGTTAGTTTTTCCTTTAAACATTTCCCTCAACTTGCACTATGTGTTCTGCAGTCAAACCAACACTGCTAAATTGCCATTTATCACACTGCCTAAGTGAAAATACTGGCATCTTTTTTTTTTATTTTAATCCAAAGTAGCTCCACGTATAGGAATTAGCACTTAAAGCCATTTTAGAGAGTGTATACAGTTGACGTATGAGAAAGATGTGTATCACGACAGCTGTTTATTACAGTTGTTCCGTAGAGTACTGTAGTATCCTGAGGTCTGTAACACATTCAAGGACTTAATGAGTGAAGTCATACTTTAAATGTATCTGCTATGGTCCTACACCAGTAACTGACTCAGCAATGGGCTAATGAGAAGATCACTGTCTTATGTAATGAAATTTGTACCTGTAATACCTATTGATCTATCCCTGTCTGTCACCTCTGGCAATTGCTGGATATGGATGTTGGACAGTCCACACACTAGACAGAAAACTATACTGGGAAGTAAAAGCCTCTGGGTCAGGCAAAAGAGCATGGGCAACCCCACGGCTCACACAGAGGGCCAGACGCAGGGCAAGGGAAAAAGCTCAGGACCGTGTGGTCAGGAATGGGGAGGAAGGACTGAACCCCTACATGAGCTCCAATGATCATGAAACAGCAAGTTTCATCTCGGACTGTTGTACAAAAGCTCAACGACTTCCAGTGGCTCCAGAACTGGCTGAATTCACCCATGCAGTCTGAAATCAAAAAGTATATTCACCTGCTGTCAATTCCCTGAGCCATCACGTTCTCCCATCTTCCTGATACAAGGCAGAGTGAGTACTGCTTTCCTCCAAAGAACTTAAGCTCATTTATCAGTAACTGAAATCTAGTGAACCTTCTTTTCAGGTTTATAATTGGACACTTTGTGGTCTCCAAATTACTGGCATTACTTTGACATACATTAATTAACTACAGCAATTTACCATTTAGAGCACTGAAAAATAGGTGGATTAACAAAATGATGTTTTCATATCCATATACATATAGTAAGAATTCAGTATTTTGTGCAATGGTGTATTTTCCTGACTTTTCCACCGAAGACCTACTTGCTTAGACCTCTGCAGTCTTGCGATCTGGTATACTTCTGGTGCAATGAACCAAGCAGAAATCTATAATAGCATGCACTATATAAATCATCGGAAAGATTGCTGTAAATAATTTAGGGCATGTCTAAACATGAAAATTAAACCACTTGCAAGCAAACTGCTTTCATGTCACTGAAACATCTAGAATCATGGAAACAGCAGATGTTCAAGGGGTTTGTACCTAGCCAGCATAAAATAAATCCTGACTATAAATCAAGCTGTTAAACCAGTGAATTAAAAATTCTTTCCTCATCTATTGGTCTTAAAAAATGGCAAGAACAATGAATGTCAAGTTCCTGCAGAAATGCTTAGTACTGAGTGAATATTGACAGAATCTGACTCTCCTACCACAAGTAAACAGAAACATGAATCTCAGGGCCCCAGTTCTGTAAGGTATGGCTGGGCTTCTATGAAGTTTAGTGTTCAATCCTGTCTGACTTTCCTTGCTCAGGCCATTGGTGGAGATTAAGAAGGGACTGGAGGAAGACCCTGAAACGGAGACAGATGGAAAATCTCCCTGCTCATGCTGGGATAACAAGAGTGCTGTTCACCTCTTCTTTCCCTTGTACACCCATACCCAAAGCAATTGTTATGTGGGGGCTGCCACCAGCAACTTTCTGCACACAGACAATTCACTTTCCACCCATCCTGGCAGCTCTGAAGGCAGTACTGCCCCAGGCTCAACATTTGAAAAGCACAGGCTGGCCTTACCTCTCTGAGTCTGCAGCTGAGAGAAGAGGTAACTGCTGGGGAGGACGGAGAGGGCTACCCTGCATGTTATGTCCTGAGGAGGGGTTGCTGCTGCGGTGGGACAAGGACACTGCTCCAGCTGCTGTTCCACTTCGACTTGTCTGTGTGCTGGGGAACACAGCTGCTGAAAGTAAAAGGAGACAAATAAGCTTTATCAGACAGGCAATAACATTGATAACTGACCAAATACTAACAGGTAACACCTCCCCTGAAGCTGCACTGCCAATTCTTAGCAACTATCTCGTTTTTCTCAAGTGCTGTTTTCTGTCTGAAGGGAAGAAAAAAAATTACATTAAAAAAACCTGAAAAAACTTTGCTGCTCCTAGATGACACTTTCATAAAACTAGGCATGACATAGCCGTGCTCCTTGTCTTGGGAATTTTGTCTGAATAGGCTACAAATCTTCTACAGCATCCTGTTGTAGAAGAGGTGGCAAATACTTCTTAAGAAATATATTTTTAGAGCTACTGAACAGAAAGCAGAGTTTTGTAAATAGTGAAATACATTCTATATTTTTCCCCTCAGCTGTAAAAATCCCAAATTTCTTTAAGAAGTCAACCCAAACTCAAATATTCCTACTATTGTCCCCAGACTCCCCAGTAATTCATACAAAACCTTTAAACTAGCATTAACATAATTTCATCATTTTCTATGAGGTTGCTCTTTTACACATTCCAAATAAGGAAAGGTTTTGGATGATTAAACAAAAAGCAACACAGTACTCCCTCTGAATGCCCTAATTAGTTGACCCCAAATCATGTAACCTCATTTTCAGAAGTTCTTAACATCAGTTAGTCAGAAATTAAGACACTGATTACTAAATCCCTCTGAAAATGCAGTTACTCAATTATTTTCACTGACATCTGTATGAGGTAGCTCATGTCAATGTTGAATGGCAGGCAAACACATGCTCTTAAATATTTTATGAACCCTGAGAAGGAATCAGATAGGCTATCTGCAACACGACAATGATCTCTCACTGTTTGGTTGTTGTATCTTCCAGTCTCTTCATAAAAAAGTATTGTTTACGTCTGTTTTACAGAATTAAATTCTACCTATAAAATTTATGTTATGTCAGTGAATATGTTGGAGTTAATGATTTGAATTTATCGATAAAATCCTAGAATTTAAACCAGTTCCCCAAAACGCACTGTCACTGGTAAAAGATCTTTCTAGGCTAAAATACCTGCAAGGATACTGCCGTGATAGCAGGACAAACTCTTCTTTGGGAGTAACCCCACCACAGATCCATCTTCAGGAAAATGATTTCGCAGGTCACAATACTGAATGTTGCTACCCAAGACCAATAGGGTGAAAAATCTACCTCATTTCCCAGGTCCTCAGCCTATTTCTGGAAAGCCTTTATTCAGTGTCACAAGTCAATCTTTGTGACACACTAGAAATTCACTTGCCTAAGTCAGAGTTAAGAAATGGCTCAGGAGTTTAATTATGCTATATCCTCACTAAAGAGCAGTCCTGGACATCTTTCATTCAGCTGGTGGAGGTGACAGTGCACGATGACAGACAGGAAACCACTTTGGGAATAAAACCATCTAATACAGATGCTGCAGATGTAATATCAATGTTTAAGCAAAGCTGGCATGAGCCACACTGGTGGGCAAAGCTGTAGGAATGGAGGCTGCCCAACCACATGTCCAGAAGGACCAACAAAAAAGCCTGCGCCTGCCCTCGGCACTAGTCTCTGTTGTTTGCTACTTCTTATATGGATCAGAGCCTCCTAATCACAACCCAAGTGATAACAGACATCTGACAGTAGAAGTCATGCCTAACATTAAGAGAGGTACAGAGGATGCAGATCCCACAGGGAGATGAGACACCACTTAAATCATCAGAGTAACTCACTAAGAACGGGCTGAGGAAGAAACACACACACCTCCCTCAAAGACAGAGGAAGGTAGCTTTTGTTTTATTTTCACTTTGCTCATGCACCCCAGAAACCACTCTCCCCACACCCATCACTCAGAGTAGCATCAAGACAAATCCAGAGGGGAAAACAAAGGAATGACCCTTTGAATTTATTATTTTGTGCCTACATGCAGTATAGAGGGAAATACTGAATAACAATTAAATTAACATATTATGGCAGAATAAGCAGATAGAACATTTAACAAAACAGTATGTTGTGAGGGAGAACCCTGATTATCTAAATAAAACCAGAGACTATTATTTAAATTATTTCTTGAAGAATTAAATAACTTGCATTTTTTCCCTGAGAAAACATTAAGATGTGTAAGAAAGTACAATTACTTGTATTCTTGACTAGGTTTCCTAGCAATTTCTCTGTACTTTTTTTCTGTTTCTGCTATAGAGGCAATACACAGTGTAAAGTACTAACTAAGGCAGGGACTAGAGGGGCAGGTAGAATCTTTAAGGAAAAAAAAGCATACATATCAGCTGTAAAAACATGTTCCTGTACACAGGGTACGTTAAATGATGGCAAAATGACAGAAGAGCATACCACAGTGCCTTGCAATGAAGTCTCCAAGAGCAGCACTGGAAATGATGGTGTGAGAGACCATGTAACACCCGCGGGCAGCGCAACACAGCTTTTGTCAGTGCAGCTTCTTGCTGCAGAGAGGTACTGTGCTGACAGAAGCCCCTCCACGGGCAACCAACAAGTGAAATCGTAATGCTGGCAGCCGCTTCCCAGTGGAGACACTACTATTAAAACTTCCTACTGTGGACGTGGCATTAGCCCAAGCCACCACCTCAATCTTGTAAATACCCATTGAAGGGAAACATGCCAGTCACTGACAGCCTACAAACTTATGTACAAATAAGTCTACATCTCATACACTATTTGTATAAGACTACAGTGACACATCATTTCCCTAGTAGAGCTAGTCTTAAGAGACTGACAGAAAACTTTGGACACTGTTTAAGAAACTGCTAGATAACTTGACTACTTTTTCTTGGGAGCTGTGTGTGTGGCAAGCTCTTGCAGTGGTTTAGGTGTTAAATGTCAGTTGATTGCTCAAACTGCTGGCAGGAAATATCTACACGAATGAATGTCTTTTCAGTGTCTGACCCTATTAAACACCTGGTTTGAATGGTATGAAACTGAACAAATGTTCATATCAACCAGCATGCTCACTGACTCCAGTATACCACCACCAGGTAGGTTCACACAGAAAGATGCAGAATTAAGTGTAAGTATTACTTCACAAAAACACTTCCTACAACAACGATTTTCTCTGTATTAATACAAGATAAACTAACACACTTAAATTTTAAAATATTCAGCTATTCTGAAACAAAACAAAACAAACAAACAAAAAAAAACCCCCATAAAGCAAATAATGACTGATACTGTTCCTCTGTGTCCCTTAAAAAGCCCAAGCTACACCACCACGTAAGATGGATATAACCTGTTAGTGCTGAATGTGAAACTCGGATGGGGTTACAACCCATAAAGTTTCAGCCACAGAGAGGGAAGAACCATGTTTTAATTTCTGGAGTCTCATCAAAAATCAATTTATGAACACATAAGAATTTTCCATGAGAATATCTCTGCAAAGGCTTCTCTATGAGAAGCTAAATTCACATGTATGCTCATAATGCATAGGAACAAATTAGGTGACTGGAAGAGAAAAAGCTGATCCTGAATAAGGTTTCTTAAAAAAAAAAAAAAAAAAGACAGAAAAGTAGCATTTAGAAAGTTACAGAAACCAAAGCCTAAGAAAACCTCCTTTTTAAAATAGTCAGAAACCTGTAATTTCATTGAACATTTTTTAAATTAAGCATTTTTTAACCCTCCCCTTTGAAAATTATCAATAATGGTATAATTTACTAACTTGGATTTATTACTGTCAAATCAGCACTCCGTCAATCTATGTCTGCCCCCTAAATACCTCCACCCCACTGGAGTAGGGCTGAGAATTCTTTCCATACAGGATAAGCCAGTGTGAAGGTTTCATTTTGTAGCTCAATCAATTAAAATTACATGCCTTCATTTGTAAGAGTGGGGTTTTTTTAATTACTATTTGTAACCTTCTATTTCCATAAGGAATATTTATGTGGTCCTTGTGAATGTGATTTACTTGTGCACAGAAGGAAAAATCCAAAATGCTTCTTAAACTTGGGAGCATCACCTCCATACTTATCCCTTCTCACCTTCCCTAGGGAGTCCATACTTCCCTACAGGACTTCATGGCCAGGAGTATGTTGGCATGTGCTACATGGAGCTGTAAATGGCAAGCCTAGCAAATGTTCATGTTGCCTGTGTTGCCTTGATCCTGTCCAGCTCATCTGTAACTCTGAAGACTCCAGTGTGCATGGAACTTAAGAACCCAGCATGCATTAAGAAGTAGAGCGAAAGTCAAAATCACATTATGAAGATAGTAAGCCTGTTTCCACAGTGGTTCTGTCACATGGACCATCCACACTGAGGGTCTCCGTATGTTTCTTCAGATGTTCTGCAAGCAGATCAGAGATACTGGAGGCATCCAGAGATACTGAAGGCAGCTAGAAACTGGAGAGTTTATGAAGCCCACCCACTCAAGATATTCAGACAGAAGAAGGAAAGTCTAGGAAAGCACTCTGTACAATAATCCAGTCTCATTATTTGGACAGCTGTTCAATCAATCTCTTTCTTTTGAGGTCCCTTGCAACAATATTTAGAAATCTAAATGCTTAGTACATACAATGGTTTTGTGGTAAAGATCTTCCACATGTAAAAATTGTGCTAAGACACCACACCATCTACTATGCATCTTTTTCTCTACTCCACAGCTCAGAAAGTAGGAGAGGAAAATTAAGAAAGTCACTGAAGAATTACCAGCTGAGTCAGAATAAAAATACCAGAGTTAGTTTATAGGTAATTATAGGCCTCTGATAACAATGGTAAAATGGTGCTTGCTAAAAGCCTCCCAATTGCAATCCAAGATATTCCCAAAGCAGCCTATAATATAAGTAAGAAAACGTGTGTGGTTCTAATTCTAGAGCATTCTTTGACATCTTCCCTAAGCTGGACATAACAAATATTTTCTAGTCTTGTTGCTGATTACTTGCAATGACAGGCAACTGGACTGACTATTAGCTGAGAAAGCTGGACATCCTGGAAACTGCTGTAGTTAAATCCCTGAAGCAACTAAGTGAGATCTGGATTAGCATTTAAAGTTGTTCCTGCCATGGCATCTTTACATTGCACACCTTCATTTCAAGACAGATTCTTCTCTTTCAGTGGATTGCAGTTTTTGAAATTTTGTCTCATCATGAGGAAAGGAACTATGAGTGGTGCAGTCGTCTTGTTGCTTACAGTGTTTGAACCAATCCATCAGTAAATATTCTCTTCTTCACATGATCCCAATGATGACAACAATTTTTGGAGAGCCATTGTGCTGTCTCAAAATGGAAATTACAGACTCAGAAGTAAAAATGGTGAATAAAAGGACAATTCTAAAGGGAAACAAATTATCCTCCTTAAAATAGGTAAGATAACAAAATCAACACTTTTCAGCCCTGTAATGTGTGTATGGTCCTACTGGGTATTACATCACATTTAGTAGTTCTGGGTATGTATGTCATACTTAAATTCAGCCAAAAGAGTGACAACAGAGATCCTTTAATTGTTGGTTACCCTACACCATGTCCTCTTTTGCATCCATTCTCTATGCATCTAATACACCTCTCTTTTTCACTGCAATGGTCATTCATATCTCAGTTCTTCCTCTTCTTTTTTTCTTCCAGTAATGAGCTGTAATTACTTCCCAAGGCTGTCAGCTTTAACAAACAGACTGCTTTTTCTTCAGACATCTCCCACACTGCCCAGGGTGCCTAATGGTTAGGAAGCTTGCTCACTGGGACAATTGCTTTAATTAAATTCTTTCCTTTTTCCTGTATGAGTCCTCTGTCCTTTACCTGACTGGTGCACTAACATTATCTCAGATATAAACTCCTTTGGGAATTAATTACTTTTTCTTATCTGTGCAGAACACCTAGCTCAGTACTACTCCATTGGAAAAAAAAAAAAACCAAACAAACAATCCCCCCCACAAAGAAAAGTATCAAGTAACACACCTTAAGTCATCCACATAACCTTCTGTAACTTTTCTGATACAATTTTTAATTTCCAATTTGCAAAGAAAATCATGCACTTGACAAGCTTTCATAATAGTGTTTGCTTGCTCCAGAGCAGAGTGTGATATTCAGTAACTATTTATAGAATAATGACATGTTCTGGTTTATTCTTAAACAAAATGGTCAAGTTTTAAGCAAACAGCACAGTGAAAATAATTTTGGTTTGTATTGCATTATTTATGATTCTTTCAGCCTTAAGGATTCTAGATTGCACTATACAATGAAAATTGACATGATTTCATAGTAGAAAAAGCATCATTTATATGTTCTTATTATGAATGAATTGCTCACATCTTTATTCTATGAACTGAATAAACCCAAATGCCTATTCATGTTCAAAAACTGAAACCTAGATGCTGCCAGAAATTTCACACTTCAGTAGAGTCAGACTTTGCATTTGTTTTACAAAGTATCACTATGCTTAGCCCTAGAATTGTATGTACACTTGCTTAACCTTAGGCCTATAAATGCTATCTGTGTTAGTTTTAAGCAAAGAGTCTGTCGTGCTATCTCACTGTATTAGTAAGGTTCTAGTAGTTCAGATTTCTTTTATAAAGTCACAGAGCCCACAAGGTAAGAAAAATCATTTATGCAGTCTTAACTTTCAGTAATAGATACATAATTAAAAAGTTTATTATTGTATTTCATTTAAATATATCTGTATTTGCAGATTCTGTACTTTAACAGTACAGAGAAATGGTGATCATTGCAGGCATTGCTGTACTTTGGCAAAGGAACATGGACTACCACCTAAACATCTACTTTTGTCATCTCTTGCATATTTCTAATATTTTACTTTCAAACATTTATTCTGTAGATCATTTAGGAATAGAGAAATCCTACCTTTGCTTTAAATGTGCATAAATGGTAAGAAAAGTAACCTTCAAGTGAGAAAAATTTGATTTAACAGCATTGGAAGAATGGAAATATGTTCCCGTTTCTACTTGAAAAGTAGCACAGGCACATTTCAGCTAATATGATGTGTCTAGCAGTTCCCAGTAAAAGTTACACACTTTATTTTTCAGAAAATCATGAAGTTTATATTTAGAAAAAATGTTGTTTACAGAAAAGGTTGAAGGTTAGCTTCTCTAAGGCAGGACACAGAAGACTTCATGTGTTTTGCTTTTCTCTCCTTTGGGAATGAATAATTTTCATGTTGCCATTTCAATAAAATAATTCCTTCCCTGTTGGAGTTATCTCACTCGTACTATATGATGAGTAGTTAATGAAATAATTTATTTCAATTGGATTGGGTGGTTATCAAAACCTAGTGACTCACCTATAGTGATTCATGTATACCTGACATAATACCCTCAGCTAATTGATGTGAAACAACACAAGTGAATAAAAGTAAGAGAAATTTGTCAAGTTATAGACAGCTGTGAACACATGTAATGGAAAGCAGTTTAAAACTTACAGAGAAATTGATGCTGATAAAAGTATGTTGATTAATACTATAAAAATTGCTGCACAATAGGAAGCAGTGCCAAGTAAGAAAAAATCCCAAATAAATTGTATCAAGGAATGTCCATAGTTAGTAGTGCTGAAAACTCCAAGTATTGGAAGACAAGGCATGAAGGGGATTACAAAAAGTAATGCCAGTCTCAGAATCCTTCTATGGGACATCATGACCGCAGAAAATTGCCAGTTAAGGCAATCAGCTTTTTTTAATTGCCAGTTAAGGTTTAATCAGCTTAGGATCCTGACAAGTCATGGGGCAGCGGTTTGTTCAAGCCGCTGTCAGCCTAGGTTTGGATTAAACCAGCAGCCAGACTTTGACAATCACAGTCTAGAAGCTAGACTGGTGAAAGAGCCAAGTGCTCAAGAAGTTCCAGTGGAAATCTGTGAAAATGTTCTCAGATTCTGAAAACTTGGTCTTAGCTCATCTTACACACTGTCCCTCCATAGCTTCCATCCTACCTAAGGGCTTGAAAGGAAAAGGAAAATAACAAAGGGGGAAAATACCCCTTTTATTTTAAATGAAGCTTAATGAATTCAAGATGTCTACAAGGAACGGTAGAAGTGAATTTCTAGCAGAAGTCAAATGCCTATAGAGCAAAAATATTGCTCTTTGCAGCAGTAGGTCTTTTCATGGATAAGATACTGCCTCCCTTCACATAAGGTATAAAAATCCATTCAAAATCTATCTTTCTATGTTACTTTGTAGATTCTGTCCTTCTCATGAGATAGATATGGATTTTAGAGTACATCCTACTCTGCAAAATCATCCCTAATCTCAAGTAAGCAACAACATAGCAGGCTGTTCGACTTTTTCTATACCTGGGTAAAAATCATGAGCAGGCCCTGGGGAGTGTCCCATGGTATTATCTGTAGCATCATGTGGTGACGGGTATGGATGGGGGGGCTGGTTTGCAAGGCAATCATTCAGGATGTCCTGGCAAATCTCTGAGCTCAATTGCAACTGAAATACAAGAGATAAAAAAGGAGAAATTATTATAACATGGACAAAGAAAAGGAAATAAATCACAAAAATATTTAAGACACTGAAAAATTATAATGAAGAAATGCTGAAGGGTTAGAGAAAGAAATGGAGGACAAGCAAAATTCTTCTCTTTTGCATCCTGGATAATATCCCTCCATTACAGCAGGTATTTTTTGAATCTGGAGAAGGAAACTCTTCAAGATGCTTAACAAGACTGTACTCAGGGCAAGAGCTACATGTAGAGATAGGACCTTGGGGGGATGGACTTACATGCGTTCTCTTGTCATACACTGCAAAAGAGAAAAGAGTGTCCTGATTCATCGATAATGGAAATTTATCAAATGTCTGACAACCGTTATATCTGCAGAGGGATACTATAAAAAATGCAGGTATTTTACTGCTGGTTAAGTGCCCTGAACTGGCTTGCTGAGGGACCAGGAAAGCCAAGGTGCCCACAGCAGCGGAAATGAGGCACTGGGAGTGAGCAGCCAGGAGCTGTGTCATTGGAGACAGTGAGGATGGAAGTACAACTTTATATGGAACAAAGTTGACTTGAGACCACATCGTTAAAGTGATCAGGACCGCATTTGTTTCACATTAGCTGAACTGATCTGGAAGTGAGTGCTCTATCACTGCCTCTAATCCCAGCTGCAGGCATGGACACTTGCTTGGTACCTGATCCATCAACAGTCTGTTGATCTGGCTGATCCACCAAAAAATTCATTCTGCAAACAATTAATAAATTCATAAGAAGAGCTTTCCTTTTGATGAAATTGGATGAGCAATCTCACCCTGAAGCAACAATACAATACAATAAGAACATGCAATTAAAAAAAAAATCCCAAAACCAAAACAAGGAAAAAGGAGAAAGTCTACTGCGGCACCCTGACTCAGGGCTGTCCTAGCTGTAATGCAAAACTGCACCCAGGGGTTTCAGGCAGATGGATGCTGCTACAGGTTGCTGGGGCTGATGCCTGTCCCAAGCCCCCGACTGATGATCTATATAACAAAAATTTTCCTGTTCCTTATGGCCATCTCAGTTCACAGGATGGTGGGATGGTGTACTCACTTGAAAACTTGAAAAAGGAGGGTCTGTGCTAATATGCTTGTGGGCTACTGCAATGGTTGAGATACAGATGAATCACCCAGGATGATAAAGAAATAGTTCATGCAGCATGATGGGCAGAAAGCTGACATAGTGCAGCAGGAGTTGATGCAGTCATGCATCAGAGTCCCAAGAAGCAAATCTCACGGACTCAACTGAAACTTGTCTCTGATGCCATGGAAGGTGAGCAGGCAGCAGCAACTAGAACATAACCAAGCACCTCTAACAAACTCCTAAGGGGAGGAAGAGCAGCAACAAGAAACATTTCTGCCCATCCTATACTCAGATGTGAAAAAAGAGTTAAGAGGGAATGATTCTGAATGCAACATTAGAAAGACCCATTGGTGTGCCATAAGACGCTGGTAATTATTCAAATGACTTCTGATGAGATGCATTAGTATGAAACTGTTGCAAGAGAGTGAAGAATTGGTCTTACACATCACAAGCACCTGAGGTAGGGTAGGAAGAGATACTACACGGCGTATGAAACCTATGCAGAGACTGTGAAAGCTGTAGTTCATTCTTTCTCTTGAAAATGTAGTGACTCATTACACACCTGAAGGTACATCACATTTGTGAAGTGTATTTGTTATTCTAGAACTTGTTATTGTAGAATTCTATGGAGGGGGAGAGGGGCATAGGAAGAGGGAGGAAAGGGAGAAAGAAAGGGAGAAATACCCTGACAAATGCTTTTCATTTTTTACCCAGAATTACAATCTGTTTTAAGCCCAAATGCTTCTTCCAGGGTAGCATGTATGGTTGTGTACTATTATCCACTAATTATTCTGGTTTTACTTGTATTACTAGTAACATAGTTTTTTTCATGAAATTAAGTGTATGTGAAATTAAATGCCAATTATATCCTGACTCATTTTTTTATCAGTTAACTTATTAATGAGCATTATTTGACTTTAAATTTCTAAGTATTCTAATATGGAAATATCTATGAAAAAAATCTGACTTCTATTAAAAATACCAGGATTCCATCATGCAGAATACAAATTGACAGAGTTCACCCGTGTGAAGTTGTTTGTCTGTCCAATGTCTTTTTTGTGAGTAAGAAACTGATCAATCTTCTACGATCAGATAGCACTCATATGGATGAAACTGTGAGCAGAACAAGGAAATGAGAGCCGAGTACTTATACATTAGTTACAAGTATTAAATAACACCAACAGCCTATTTTACACATTGTTCTATTTGTTATTGCATTTGCAAATCCTTTGATACTGAGACCAAATGTACCGTAACAACTTGTGTTGACATAAATTTTCTGGTTTGCTCACTTAAGTGCTTATAAAAACAAACAAAACACAGGATCAACAACAGAAAACCAAAACCAGTGAAACAAACACTGGGAGTCAGCTGTGATCTGCTTCCTGAAGATCTTAACCCATGCATTGGTTATTATTGATTGATTGGTATTTACAACCAGAAGGGATAGAAATATAGATTTTATAAACTTACATGCACACACACGTATTGTATATTGTAATATTAATTTTAGAATGTCAATATATGTATGTAACATACACATAATGAAGTATCCTGAGCAAGAGATGGGTGTTACAGCTGCAAACACTGCTAATTCAAATTGCTACTAAAAATACTACCACAGGCCTTCTATAAACCCTCACCAGGTAACAGATGCTGGGAATAACTTTAGTCTCCTTTACTGTAGGGTACGTATGCGAGTTTCTCTTTAACAGTAATTATTGTTGCACCATTGGAAAGGGTAGGGAGCAAAGGATAGACTACCTCTTCTCTACTGCTCAGCAGAGCAGGACCAGAAATGGGTACACTTCTTCTTGCAGAAACAGCCACACAACTGCCTCCCAAACTAGGCACAACAACTGGCAAACGTCATTCCCCAACATAACTGTTTTATCTTAAGAGACAGTAACCATGCTTCGGTTGCTGGTTCCTCCTTCCTCTGACATCCTCTGTGCATTGTTTTTCCAGATCTTTCCTCTGTACCATTAACAGGGTGGTTAAAGCTGTGGTCTTTTTGGAATAAAACAGACTGCAAAAAACAGACACTGGTTCAAATATGTCTGATCAATTCATTGTTTTTTCCTGCAAAGACATTCAGGGTTTAAAACTGCTCTATCTCAGTGAAATAATTTTGTGTATTTTATAGAAAACTTTTAATAAACTAACTGAAACCAATGTTTTGCATTTTGTCAAAAGCAGGTAAATTTGAGTTATAGTTTTTCTTCAATATGTGAAGAAATGAAAGAACCCAAATGATCTCAAATACAAGTAAATAAACCAACCATTGTATCCATAACATTTTATCTTCAGTTAAAAAAACTATAAAGGAGAAATACTAATTGACCAGATCTAAGTTCTGTAGTCTGTTTCTCACTTTGCTCTAAAAACAATGTATTTCTTATCCAGCCTAAGCTGTAGACTTATCAACTAGCTGTAAAAGACTGACACTTTTTCTGACTTCTGTACAAACCATATCCCAGCACAAATCTACCAGCATCCTGGCTGCAATACCTTGCTTCCCCTATGATCACCTTGTTTCCCTCACGATCACTCAGCTGAGCACCACTCAATCACACTGGGAATGAAAACCTGCCAATCCATTTTTGAGAACCACAAGGTTAGAAAGTTACCTTGCTGAATGATGAAATCTGTAACTGACAATTTTGCTGTGCTGAGCACAGACATTTTCTGTGTGCTGTAATGTAGCCTGAACTTAAGGCTGACCAAGGTACAAGTTAACAATCAACTGCTCAGCTCATTTATAACCTCCCTGTATGGAATATTTGTTCTAATTAATAGATTTTTCTAATAGCTATAGAATTATCTAATAGGTAATTAGATAATTCTAATAGCTCAGTTGTACAGTAGACTTGTGAAGTTTTGTATCTGGAAACCTGACACAGTCCCAGTATCACAATGCAGCAATTTTTTCTATTACACAAAACAAATAATTGTCAGTCATGATTTACAATTGTTTTACTCATGTGACAATCAACTAATGTTTGTCAGCTTTCAGAACAATGGATGGAAATTCTACTCCTGTACATTTTAGATATGATTAAATAACTACCTGAGATTAAATGATACAAGCAGAAGTAATTATAAGGGAGTAAGATTTTTTCAATTTCACTATATTTGAGTGCAAGAGCAGAGGTGTGCTCTTGATATGATGCATAACATAATTCCAGAGAAAACCTCTCCTTGAAAGAAAGGATTGTTTGTTCTGCATTTCTCTAACTAAGGTGTGTTTTATCTGAGATCTGCATGTTTCTGTACAACCTGGCTAGGTTCCTCAGCATTATTCCTGTTTAATAGAAACCAGACACCATCAAGGAAAACATAAGCAATCTGTGTTTATGGTTATATTTAGTTGGAAGAAAAGTACCTTAGGATTTCTCAAACATTATTAGCTTGTTTCCAAACCACATAAAATAATAGGATGCCAGTAACTTCAAAACCTGCCTATATGTGCTCAGATTAACTCTAGTAATTCTTCAGCAAAATCTGGACTCCTCCAGTCATCCAAACATACCAGTTACATCACCAAATCACAGTGTTTTAAAACTTGCTTTTGTGAAAGCAGACTTAATGGACTGTATGTATGCTGTGCACCTGGTAGAGTACTTCCATACGTAAGGGAGACATTGGTTATAGTCGATTTATTTTGATGCAGGTTAGATCTGTGTCTGCCATGTCTAAAAGCAGCAAAAAACTCCTAAAAACTGCTAAATTTTGTTGAGAGGAATTGTTTTACACCAGGTGTAATAGCTTTATAAATGTTGGGGTTTTTTCCTTCATAAAGCTAAGGAGGAATTTTTGTTATGCACATAGTCTGTGGATGAAGTTTACTATGCACTATTTGTCAAGTAGAGCATAAGCCAGTAATGTTACACTCATTTTATTATCCGTAAGTTAAGTTGGCACTGGGAGAGGGAAGCATGACCTGTCTACAGAGAGCTGCATATTGTACTGTTTTTTCTGAAAGAGTAGTCAGAATTTAATATTTGCTTGTACATTTAGAGTAAAATTATGTCCTGTTAGCATCATGACATTGACAACACACATATGTGAGCACTAGAAAATTACAAGTTCAATATGAAGACATGCTATGTGACACTGTTTACTCATACTATAGATTTACTTGTTAGATCATCCCTTTACTCACACAGATTACTTTCAAGGTCCAGTGCCTTCTTGGACAGTATTAAACCTTTTTGACAGCAGACAGTAAAAGTTTATGCCACATTATGACATATAGCAACATAATTCTTGCCTCTGGAAGCTAGAGACATCTTGGAGCAAAGAAGCACTGCAGACAGAAGGGATTCCTCACAAACCTTTGTTTCCAGTGAGTCATCTGGGCAGGACTTCTAGAGAGCCACCGCATTTGTTATTCTGCTAATTGTCTGCCACGACTTTCAGATATATGGGCATGCTATCTTCATCTGCTTTCACATTCTGTTTCAACTAAAAATTCGGGCAGGGAAATGTAATAAAAATCAAGTTAAACTAGCTTATCTGCACAGTAGGGCTGTTAGGTTCTCTACAAGAAATGGTTACTTTTGCTCCCTTCAGCGTTTTACTATGAATATTGGAGTTCAAATACAAAAATGTCTTCTATCTTTGTGACCTAGTGTAAATCAGAAAAACATACCATAAATGTTTTTCAGCCTCTTGCATTAAAAATCAAAAGGACTTGGAACTCACACAATCAGCTACCTTTGGCAACTTTCCAGTCGGGAAGAAATTCTCATGTTGAAGCAAGAAATTCTGATTCTGAAGTCTTCTCTACAAGAGAACACTGTTACATAAAGATTGATGACACTGAAATGAATTCTACCTTTATTATATATAGAAATGAGAGTTTTCTTTTGATGGGTATTATTCTAATACAAGGAATAGTTCAGGTTGTCTCCTCAATAAAATGATATAGAACACCACGAATACCATTTTAAGGGGAAAAATTGCAGCCAGGACAGATCTGAAAGGAAATTTTGAATAAAAAGAAAACCTGAGAATCTTACTTTAAACAGGGGAATTACAGTTTGAGTGAGATGTATTGTAAGGGGGCATTTTCTGAAATAACCAAAAAGGCTTGTGTGGTCATAGTTCTGTTGAAAAATGATTACTATTTTGCTCTACATATTTGGAAGTAATGTGTTTTAACACAGAATGCTCCTAAGGATGCTCCTTGTGACATCCACTGTCTAGGAGAAGTCTGCATTGTCACAGATTTTGGTTTTCTTTCTTTCTCACTCTAGTCATAGACTGAAAAGCACTCACACAAATGCATACGTGAGCACCCCCCCATACACACACATTACCATTCTCCCTGACTCAAATTAGATTTTATCAAATCTGAAAACATGCAACTTTTTTACCAAAAAATGCTACCTACATTATACCTACGACCCTCCCTATTTCATCCTCTTTTTCTCACAGTTCTAGGAGTCTTGGAGATGTTTTTTGTCTGAACAGCAATCTACAAGCTGAGCTGTGCTATGCAATAAGCTGGAAAGTCTCCCATGCCAGATTGATTTGGAGATACAGATAGCATATAATATTGCTAAACATAACATTTCTCAGTAAATGCAGCCTGACAAAGAAACCACTTATACTGCAGAATGACTTGCTTTCCCTTTCTGAAAATACATCTGTTTGGCAAATTTTCACTTTGTTAGTGGAACAATGTGGAAAATACACAAGTAATCATGACCTGGTCCTTCATTTACCACAACATATTTTTCTCCTGGTCACAGGTTCCCCAAAATGGACATGAAAATCTGTAGATAACATGAGCAATTTTTAGTTTACAGAAACAAAGATTTTCAGATTTCACACTCTTTTTAAAAACTCTGCAGTATTCTTTATATAACACTGTCCTTCAGTCTAAATATTTGATTTTGTATTCTCCATTGCAACTTAAGTTCATTTATGGACCATTTCCTACAAGGAAATACTCTTCTGTTTAAAATAATACTTTGATTAGAGCCTAAGACTAGAAGTAAGAGATCCAAATTAGTAGCCTTTAGGCATATGATTTTTATTCTTGCAAAGATTCCTTGGGACATCATCCCTGTACAGTTTCATCCACTGCCTGTGACATCCATTTAGCCTATTTCCTAGCTAGATGATGATGTGATGCACTGACTGGCTGGCACTGCTAACTCGCACGGTTCCTACAGCCCTCCATTTACTGTGGAGCATTTTTGTTTCAGGTTGGGATTTTGGTTTGTTTTTTTTTTTTTTTGTTAAAGCCCTAGTTCAGTTTACAGTGCAGTCTCACAAACAACTGTGTCAGCAGATGGGGCAGAGCTCTGCAGCATGGGGAGGAAACAAACTGGCAGCTGAAGGCCCTTCTCATAAGGGACTGCCATGAAGCCTGTATATCATTGGTTCAGGGGTAGTACCAAGGACTCCAAAATCAGTACCTGCCAATCCAGGCCAACTGCCAATAACCATCTCCAGCAGCGTGAAATCTGCATGCCAGTGATGGACGCAGAGAAAGTCCCAGCCTGGAACAGGGACACTCAGCGAGGACAGTCTTAAAGATGTGAAGGGTGTTTGGGCTGCAGTCAGGACAGTTCACTGCAATCCCTCAGGCAGCCTTTAGACAGCTTCAACCTCACTTGCTCAGACACTGGTGATGCTCAAGTAGCACATGGGATAGCACATTTAAAGCCCAGACAGAAGTGCGACTGGGTAATGAGAATCACAGAATTATACAATCATAGAATCATTTAGGTTGGAAAAGACGCCTAAAATCAAGTCCAACAGTTAATCTAACACTGCCAAGTCCATCATTAAACCTTGTCCCTAAAGCATCCAATCGTCACGTTTCCTAAATTCGTTCAGGGATGGTGACCCAAGCATTTCACTGGGCAGCCTGTTCCAATGCTTGATAACTGTTTCAGTGAAGAAATTTTTCCTCTCTGGAACCCCCTTTCAGGTAGCTGTAGAGAGAGTTAAGGTCTCCCCTGAGCCTCCTCTTCTCCAGGCCAAACAATGCCAGTTCCCTCAGCCACTCCTCACAGGATTTGTGCTCCAGACCCTTCCCCAGCTCCGCTGCCCTTCTCTGGACACACTCCAGCACCTCAGTGTCTTTCTTGTAGTGAGGGGCCCAGAACTGAACATAGTATTTGAGGTGCAGCCTCATCAGTGTCCAGGACAGGGGGACAATCACTGCCCTAGTCCTGCTGGCCACATTGTTCCTGATACAGGCCAGGATGCCATTGCTCTTCTTGGCCACCTGGGCACACTGCTGGCTCATATTCAGTCGGTTGTCATACAACATCCCCAAGTGCTTTTCTGCCAGCCATTCGTCCCCAAGCCTGTAGAGCTGCCTAGGATTGTTGTGACCCAAGTGCAGGACCTGGCACTTGGCCTTGTTGAACCTCAAAGAGTTGGCCTCAGTCCATCGATCCAGCCTGTCCAGATCCCTCTGCTGAGCCTTCCAACCCTCAAGCAGGTCAACAGTCCCACCTAACTTGGTGTTGTTGGCAAACACTGAGTGTGCACTCAATCCCCTCATCCAGGTCACTGATAAAGGTATTGAACAGAACTGGCCCCCATACTGAGCCCTTGGGAACACCACTTGTGAAGAGACATCAACTGGAGGTAACTCAGTTCACCAGAACAAGTCGAACTCAGCCATCCATCCAGTTTTTACACAGCAAAGAGTACACCCATCCAAGCCCTGAGCAGCCAGTTTCACCCGGAGAATGCTGTGGGAAATGGTGTCAAAGACTTTACTCAAGTCCAGGTAGACAACATCCACAGCCTTTCCCTCACCCACCAAGCCGGTCACCTTGTCACAGAAACAGCTTAGGTTAGTCAAAGTGGACCAGCCTTTCATAAACCCAGGATGACTGAGCCTGATCACCTGGTTGTTCTGTACATGCTGCGTGATGTCAGACAAGACATCTGCTCCATAACCTTCCCTGTCACCAAGGTCAGACTGACAGGTCTGCAGATCCTCAGATCCTCTTTCCAGACCTTCTTGTAGATGGGCATCACATTGTCTAACCTCCAGTCAACTGGGACCTCCCCAGTTAGCCAGGACTGCTGATAGATGATGGAAAGTGCTTGGTGATCACTTCCACCAGCTCCCTCAGTACCCCTGAGTGGATCCCATCCAGCCCCATAGACTTGTGAGTGTCTAAATGGTACAGCAGGTCACTAATCATTTCTGCTTGGATTACAGGGCCTTCATTCTGCTCCCCATCCCTGTCTTTCAGCTCAGGATGCTGGGTACCCTGAGAACAATTGGTCTTACTATTAAAGACTGAGGCAAAGAAGTCACGAAGTACCTCTGCCTTCTCCTCATCCTTGGTCACTATGTTTCTCCAATACAGGATGAGGACTCTCCTTAGCTCTCCTTTTGTTGCAAATATATTTATAGAAATATTTTTTTATTATTATTTTACAGCAGAGGCCAGATTAAGTTCCAGCTGGGCTTTGGTCATTCTAATATTCTCCCTGCATAATCTCAAGATATCCTTGTAGTCCTCCTGAGTTGCCTGCCCCTTCTTCCAAAGGTCATAAACTATCTTATTTTCCATGAGTTCCAGCCACAGCTCTCAGTTCTGCCAGCCTGATCTTCTTCCCCACTGGTTGTCTTTCAGCAGGCCATGAGGACAGCCTGTTCCTGCATCTTTAGGATTTCCTTCTTGAAGAATGTCCAGCCTTCCTGGACTCCTTTGCCCTTCAGGATTGCCTCCCAAGGGACTGTCAATCAGGCCCCTAAGGAACGAGGGCTCCTGCTCTTTCAAGCCCACCTTCATGCACAAGCTGTGGCAGGGAAGTGAAGACACACAAATGCAGAAAAGCATATGGTTTGCTACCAAAAATGAACCTGAAAAATACAAAATGCTATGGGCATGCACTGAGAGCTATTTACAGAGATTTGAAACAATCTGGATCTTTTTTGGCATGTGTGTAACTGTAACGAGGGTGATAGCATTATTGCTTCTGGTGTACTTCTCAACACATCCTGATGGCAAAGCTCACAAGAACATGAGCAAAGTGTAGAAACAATGCACTCAGTGCAACAACAAATGTTAACATCAGCGTAAACCAACAAACTCCTCGCTACGACAACTGTCACAGCACCATGAAGACCACAGCAGGGGTTGGATGTTTCCTCCTCCTCCCTGGAGAGCAGAGGTCTACATGCACTGCTGGAAAAGCACATACCCCGTGACAGCGCTTCCTTGTGAGGCGCGCCTTGTGCATCCCACCTCAGTGCGCAGCACAGCTGCTGCAGCAGCTGGGGGGTGGTCAGCCACTGCCAGTCCTCCAGTGTCTGTTTTCCTCTTTCTCACTGACCACACTCAAAAGAACTGGTCATTCATAGTCTCAGAAGTTTTCCAACAAATTGTATGATTAAACTCATTAAACACTGCTGCCCATTCCTAATCCCTTTTTGCCAACATCCCTTTCAGGAAAAATTGCTGCATGCCATGGTGCCTGATTTATATTTCATTTTGAAAACAGGAAGTAAACGGATTAAAGTTGGGGATTAAAACACTTACTCCTTACTGCATTTTTTTTGCAGAATAGTTTCTTAGTTGCCATGGGCACTGCTCACTGACCCTTAGCCCCTGAATGCACTTCTTTTTGCATTAGTAACATCTTTTAAATGGACTCCATAGAGAACAAATGAGGAAAAACATCCGTACGTTCAACTGCTCTCAAAGCAAGAAAATAGATTTGCTTCCCTTTCAATCCATTCTCTTCCTTTTACAGTTTTAACAGTGAAATCTGAACTGAGAGTTTGAACAAGGGCAAGCAAAACCTGAAAGGTGCAGAAGCAAACTGGGCTCAGTACTGTATGATCTCGCTGTTTGCTCCCCACAAGGCAGGTGTTCTCAAACAGAGCAGCTTCTCAAGATTAATGTAGTCACATAAAGGACAATGTCCCTACTAACTAGCTTAGTGCATGAATAACCTGTTGAAATACCCATGATGTAATGCTCTAACCCTCCTTGGCTCTCTCTTTCCTCATCAATTAAACATTCTGTGTTAGAAAAAAAGAAGTGAATTTATTTCCTGTAAGAAACACATTAAGCACTGTTTCTTGACTCGCAAAAAAGCCTAGTTCAAATACTGAGAAATGAAAGCAAATGAAAAGAAAAACTGGAAATAAATGTTGCAAAATTAAACAAACCAAAGATACGAGCTAAATAAAACCACCAGACATTGCTTTCTATTCATGTTCTCCACAAAATCTAAATGCTGGTGTAAAATTTATTTATTCCAATCTCTTAAAACAAATTGGTAGCTTTATCGACTGTGAGGTAAAATCAACATGTAGTCATAATAATGTCTGCTTCTACTGTAAAACAGTTTAAACAATGAAAAAACACAAAGTGTGCAGCACCGGGAGAAGCAAGAGCTCTATTATTTTGCTAAGGGAGTAATGTATTTGCTGGCAGGGCCCACAAACTTCAAAGGTAGACAATCTCTCAAAACTTTCTAGAAAACTGTATATTAACCTTCAATCAAAACACTTGAATGTTTTATTTGCAGAGAAATACCATTTAGTAGGGGGCTGTCGTGTCTTTAATGACTTTTTTTCCCCCACTGTTTTCACTGTAAGATGGACAGGTTCATATATATATTATACATAAAATGGCTCTAAGAGAAAAAAGGTGAACTGTTAGAAAAGGGATATAAAATGATGAGGTTTCAGAAGGGTTCCATTATCGGGATCTGCCTCTAAAGGTGGAGATTTTACATCCCCTTTTTGCTAATGCAGGGGGTCGCATTGTGGCAGAAGAACAACATCTGCAGGATCATTACTAGCTATGCAAGGTGGCCCTCAGATCAGACAGGAACCTTGGTCAAGGATAGTCTACAGGCCACTCTGCAAGGCAATTCCAAGAATTATTTTGGCCAGATGATCCATATACTTGTTTCATTATTTCCAACATGCTCCACACCTAGTGTGGGCTGCTCTGCTCTACTGCTTATCTCAGCACTGCAGTGCAGCACCTTTTTTCTTTACTGTAATCAGAAAAAATACTCTGTTAACTTCCAATCATTGCTAGCTGATCAGTTTTTGAAAGAGCAATAAATGGAACATGGAAGAAATCATGCATAAATAGCAGAAGCATTAGAGTGACCCTGATTCCCTGTCCTTTCTTCTTTCTCAGCACAGGAACACCTGAAAAGATCTCCTTCCAATCAGATAGAGGAACAAATCTTGGAAGTGTCCATCTTCATTGTGTGAATGTTTTGACAACTGCGCAAAGGCCGTTGTTCAGCCATCATTTTACAATTGACTTATCTGTGTGTGCTGGGTCTGGCTGGGATGGAGTTAATTCCCCCCACAGCAGCCCTCATAGTGCTGCGCTTTGTATTAGTAGCTAGAAGGGTGCTGCCAACTCACCAGTGTTTTGGCTAGTGCTGAGCCGTGTTCGCAGAGCACCAAGGCTCCCTCCAACATTCCTCCCCCCACCCCACAGTAGGCTGGGGGTGGGAAAGATCCTGGGAGGGGGTATAGACAGGACAGCTGACACAAACTGATGAAACAGATATTCCATACCATACGACATCTGCTCAGCAATAAAAGCTAAGAGAAGGGATAAGGAAATGGGTGACATTTGTTATTTACATTTGTCTTCCAGAGCAACTGCTACACATACTGAAGCCCTGCTTCCTGGGATGTGGCTGGACGCCTACTGATGGGAAGTAGAGAACAAACCTTTTGTTTTGTTTGCCTCCACACACAGCCTTGGCTTTTGATTTATTAAACTGCCTTTATCTTGACCAACAAGAGGAGGGGGTGGGTTCCATCTTATTTTCTCCCCCCACCATGTCCTTACTGTGCTGGGGGAGCTATTTTGTGGGGATGATGAAGGAACTTGGAAACATGCTAGTACAAATAATGGCCATGTGCCTCATCCTGGCATTGACAGCCTTGGTGTGCTGCAGGAGCTACCTTGTGGAGAGGATGAGGGAATACAGCTTCCTCGCCCTTCCTGTGTCTGAGGTGGATGGTTTTATTATGCAAGCTCACGAGGTCCTTGTTCACCCTTATGTGGGCTGTTTAATACAACTAATTAATACTGTTGACATGTTATGGGTTTTGTGGAATCTGGTTTCATCCTGGTGCAAGTGAAGAAAATTTTGGGGTGAAGCAATACTGAAATATGCCCTAAGGTCGACAGTCCCTGGGTGGCAGGGTGCATGGAAGGATTTGGGCAGGTTCCTAGGATGAGTACCTCCTTCAATAACCTGGGACTTTACGCCTGAACAGGCAAGCAATCCTGGCAAACTGATGCATCACCTGATAGAAGGATGCCTTGCCTACTCCACTGAAAACCAACAGCTTCCAGCACTGTACTGGGGACCAGCCTGTGTGTATCAAGCCACAGTTCAACACCCTCAGAAAACTGTGGTTGAGGCAGAGACCCAAACTGCACCTGAGGAGACCATGGTTGAGATAGGGACCCAAACAACAACAATTACAGTACTTGCTGCCATAGTGAAAAAGAAACAGTGGACAAGCAGAAAAATGGGTCCATATCATCGATTAGTAAGGGGGCAGAAAGAAGAGGAAAGGTTTGATCAAAAAGCAGGTCCTTCAACAGAGAAATTGGAGGAAGGAGTGAGAGAATTCAGGCACGAAGCAGAAACTACCCTGTCCCTGACCTTGTCAGAACATTGAGACATGTGGAAAGATGACAGCTGCCAGCCAGGTGAGCAGATTGCTGCCTGGCTGATCTGATGCTGGTATAACGAGGCTGACAATCAGCAAATGGAAGGAAAGGAAGTGCAACAGCTGGGATCCCTTGCTGGAAAATGGGGAATTGAAAGATGAATTGGAAAAGAGGCAGCAATGTGCCATCTCTGGAAACAGTTTCTATCAAGTGTGAGGCAACATATCTATTCAAGGAACATCCTGCGAACTCCCCAGGGAAGTGGACTACCACAGATGAAAGCAACCAGCACCTGAGAGAATTAGCAGTGCTGGAAGTCATCTATAGTGACCTAGATAATGATGAGGTCTCCAAAGATCCAGAGGATGTCCTGTGCACATGGGGCATGTAGAGGAAGGTCATTCAAAGTGCCTCAGCGGCATTCTAACAATTTGGCAGAGATGTATTGCCCAGATATGGACACACCAACCGTGGAGAAAGTGTCTTCTTGGCTCCAAAACCTTGAAGAAAATCTCTGTACCCCTTCATCCTTATGGGCCAGTGCCTTGGCTGTCAGGGGCACTCCCTGAAAGGGAGCCCTAGGCGCATGCCACGTGGCACACTCCGGTTCTTCCTACTTGACCAGAGGGAGGACATGAGAGAGTGGGATGATGAACCTACCTTTAAGCTGGAAGCCCGTGTACATGAACAGAGAGGGAAGACTGCTGTGAAATGGGGCCACCCATAGCCACTGCATTGTTCAGATCATAAGACAGATGTTACCAAACTGATCTCGTCCTTGCCAAACAGCTGTATGAAATCAAAGCAATCTTTTGTCCTTCTTTTTTATAACCTCTTATCTATTTGAAAATTAATTTTTTTAAAAAGTGAAAACCTTTAGAAAGGGCATTAGACACTGCAGATGTTCATGACAAGATCTACACAAAGCCACTGGAGGGTCCATTCTATTCACAGTGTGACTTGCACTGTATCACTTAAAAATTTAATTAATTAAATATTTTCTTTAGATAGAAATACAGATTTATTCAGCAAGACTCCTGCAAAATAGCTAATTGTTTTTTATGGTATACTTGTAAGAAAAAGATAATGTTCGCCTACTTACACAAGGCTGAGTGTTAGCTTGCACAACAAATAGACCTCCAGGAAGAGCATAAATGGTAGTATTCGCCTTCTATGCTGGTTTCAAATCACTGCACATGTAATAGTGCAGGCTCTGGATATTTTTAATTATATGATGCATAATTTCATTTTCACTAGGCTCAATAGAGAGACTTATAGGCAAAAAGAGTTATGGGTTCTTATTTTCAGATACAGTGTCGCCAGTTCACAGATGAAAGAAATTTGCTGTTTACTGAAAACATAAATTGTAACCAACTGAAAATCATAGAATCATGGAATAGTTTGGGTCGGAAGGGACCTTAAAGATCATCTGGTTCCAACCCCGCTGCCATGAGCAGGGACACCCTCCACTAGACCAGGTTGTTCAAAGCCTCATCCAGCCTGGCCTTGAACACTTCCAGGGATGGGGCATCCAAAAGTAAAGAAAGTTTAAAATCAAGCTTACTTGTGTCAAGTAGTGCCCTATTTTTTGACTAATCAGAGACTTCACATGATAAATTAAGGAACAAAATTGCAAAGCCCTGTTGAAGATACCAATGAGAAGCTCAGCTCTCACCTGTAGCCTTACTTGTTAAAGCTGTTCTACAAATGAGAACAATAGGATCTAATAGGAATAATGATTCACCCTGACCAAGTAGACTATATTTCTACCATTCACAGCTGTACCTAATGTTACAGGCTGGCAATCTTCAGAGTCAGTCTATTCTCAGAACAAAAAGTATCAATGCATAAATGGTCTTCAGACTTTATGAAGTCAGAAAATAGTGTTTTGCTTAAGAAGAATAAATAATACAAAGATTAGCTGAAGCAAATACCTGCTTCACCCAACCTTCCTAACCATTTTCCTAACCTTATTTCTGTTTCTCTGAACTTCCACAAAGCAAGCCAAGCTATATTGTTTTTACCAGGTATTTTAAAGAAGAAATGACACAGCAATTTCAACCCATGAATCTTTGCTCCATGTCCTTTCCTTTAAAAAATTGTGTATATTTACCACTGATCGTGAGAAATAATGAATTTAGGCTATTATAGCCCCTCTTCATATAAAAGCTGCTAGTTCAGGAAGTGACTCAGATAAAAAATGTATATATCTTATTTTTAGAGTTTCCCAAAAGGAGAAAAAAACCCAAGCCCCACTCCTTTCTCTTTCTGGTCCTGGTCTGTCTTGAACATGCATGGAAGATGACTGAAAAAGCTTAACAGTTGTTAGGTAATTACTGATGTGAGACAAAAGAAACGGTAAATGGTTCATAAGATTCTAAATTAACAAGCTAGATAAAGATTAGCAAACACACAGCATGTTTAAGTGGCATTTGCCTGTATGTACCAATACACTTTCTAAACTGACAATTCAGTCGAACTCTGGTCATGGAAAAAATGAAGGAAAGAAACAGAAAGATTAAAGAATATAGCAGTATCTGGGGCAGAAGGAAGTACTGCGACCGGTCTTACCACGGCATACGCACCTCAGCTGTCTAATGATGTTCAGTTTGGGTTGCATATCCTAAAGACTCAAAGATACAAAGGTGGAAGATAGAAAAAGAAAGGAAACTGAAAGAGAAAAGGATTATAAAAATGGAATGAGAGAAGGAAAAAAGCAAGACAATACATAAATTAAGGCTAGGCATCCTAAAGGTAATTTTAAAGCAGCAAATCATCAGCAGATGCTTCTTCCAGATCAGGCCCTAAATCGACCTAGACAGCTTTAAGCTATGTACACTGTGTCCACTAGTGGCTGGTATTTCAGGAGAAAGAGCCTGAAACTGCAAATGAGCAGTACAAAATAACCATGCTTTTCCCTCATCTGTTTAGCTTGATATTGGCTTATATCCTGAAGCAGGATCTTGAGACAGAGGTATCACTTGTAAATCTCATGTCTATTTTTTAACCCTATCTCATTACTCACAGAAATATTCAGTTCCCTTTGAATACCACATGACTCTTAGCTTCCATCGTATGTCATGGTAACAAGCACCACATGGTAACTGTATAACTCACAAAAAACCCCGAACTATTAAGTTCGTTGTCCTTTCAAAATTGAAAGAAGGAGATGTCTAAGAAGAGGACAGGTTTTAAAAGTACTTGTAGTACAGGGACTTGTTGTGCATCAGCATTCACCTCAGTATCCCTTTATGGTCTCATTTTGGGTGCTGTCTGTTTTCTGTCACTGACTTCCCTGCTTGGAAGGAGCTCCACACATCTTCTGCAAAGGAACATGAAATCCAGCCACAGTCTGAGATTTTTACTTTTTAAAATAAGATAGGAAGCACTGCTTTTTATCCCACCAAAATATTTTCAAAGTACGGGCTGAATATTATGCATAGAGATTAGACGTAAAATCTTCTGCTATTCATTTTCAGCATCTGTCCCCAGGTGTTTGCATGGTATTTGTGTACATATTTGCCCTCATATTTATGAAGAATTATACAAATTACACAAGGATGATTAAAGCAGGTATGGCCCTTTTTACTTTTCCGCTTTCCCTTGAAAAGTAAAGGAAAGTTTATTGTAATATCTAATAAATTTCTTGCATTGAATGTGTTTGTGCTGGGATCTTCTTGGTCTATAAGATTTCATCCCATTACTTGGATAGACTCCCAGTTAAATGCTCATGGTGAATGGCTGGAGGCTAGCAGATGAGAGGGGAAAAGGAACAGTAACTGCTTTACAAGATGTGCAGAAAAGGCATTTTTGTCTTACGTGGTAAGCTAGAAACATATATCAAAAAAGTTGCTTAAAATATTTCAGAGATGGACATTCATCTGTATCACACTGCATAACCTGGTCCCATCTTAGAGGGCCAAGCAAAGGATCAATGCTTTGAAGACAGACCTAGAAAACCTGAAGACTCAGTGTAATGTTTCACATAGCAAGTAGCTGATTCCACTGTTTTGAATACACTTCCATCCTGCTATTTTAAGTCTATGCAACATCAAAGACACATTTGCAGGTATAGTCTTGGACAGCCAGCAACTTAAGACACCACAATAATGTCACTTGGCATGTAGGGGGAGGTTAAAAGGAGGATTAAAAGCAGTCAGGCACGATATATTAAATGAATCCATGACTAACAGGGTGTGACACCAAAGGGTTTCACTCTTTTCAACAGAATAGATCCCTAGGGCTGGAAGTATTACTGCACTGTGCCTTGGAATTTTTATGGTTATTTTTGATGAATTCACATTTTATAAAGACTTTTTGAGATTAAGCCAATCTTCACTTTCAATTAAAGCCATAAATAAAGCTATAACATTAATTCTGCATTGAAAGGTTTATTGTTTCTTACTTTTTATTACATTTTCTGCCAAGAAATATTTTAAATACCAAAGCATGGTATTAGTTAGAAGTTACAAGTTCTCAAAGGTCCAGTAGCTGTGCTGTGCCTTGTAAACATTACACACTGCAAACTTTATCCATGCTTTAACTATCAGGCTTGATAAATACCGCAGTTTTTCTTTTCTTTTTTGTGGAGGTGTGGCTCATTTCACCTTCCATATATCAATGCATCTCAGGTGATCAATAATCATAGACAAATCTTTAACAAATGGGGATGAAAAAATAAGCAATTTTAAGTCTAGAATATGACCAGAGAAAGTCAATTGAGGAATAAAAAGGGTCAGGTTTAAACTATTTGGCACAAAGAACTAATGGAAAATGAGCAAAATCAAATAGTGAATGAAATGCAGGAAAGAAAATACAACACAGTATTGTGATCTGATAAAATGAGAGACAGGAGGCAACAAGTTATTTCACTTTCAATGGCAGTAATGTTACAGCGCAGTTTAATACCTATACGCAGGTCCATGATGCCAGTTTTACCTGAGGCATCACACACAAATGTCTCAGAATGCAGTGTCTTGATAGGCATTTACTCTATATGCTTGTGAAAGACAAGCATCTGGGTGGCTGAGCTCACAGAACTCTTTCGGCAGTCCTGCCTGTGGGCAGAGTACACAGGAACAAGGGTTCCAAAGCACTACTTATTAAGGTGAAAATGAATGGTCCGTTACCCTGTCTCTGACAGAGGAGTGGGTTCTCCTAATTTTAAAGGAGATTCCTCAAGAATACCACAGTCTGGTTCCTCAGAGGCTGACATGCAGGTCTCTGCTGCCATGTCCTGCTTCAACAAACCACTGAATCAAAACTCACTCCCTGAATTTGTATTCTGTAGATTTAAAGACTGCCACTTAGTACTTCCAGTGCTGTATGAAGCAATCTTTTTTGCTACTTTCTATGAACGGCTGTGCATTTCGTTTTAAAACTTTTAAGCTACAACTTGTTTTACATGGGGCTGACAGCTTAAAGGTTTAGCTATCCCTACATCATTTCAGGCATGTTCCCCTTTTACCAGGACCAGTTTCCTTTAATGGAAATCCTAGATTTTTAGCCTCAATGATTTAAACAATCTTATGAAATAGTGCCGGTGATTAATAGGAGATGTGATGAAAAATGCACAGAAAAAAACCGTCGTTCCCTTAGGTGGCAACTCAGTCTTCAAAGATGTGGTTATACATACGAACAGCTGATGACTCATGGGCTTAACATCCACAGGGAACCAGCATTGTGAAATGTCTTGGTATTTGGAAGTGTCTGGCATATGCAAATATCATTTAGAGCTTAATCTCACATACTGTCCATCTGCCCTCAAAATCCATCCTTCCATCTGAGGCTGGCTATATAATCTGGATTTTGTATTACTATGAACTTACCAAATGGCAGAACTTTAAAAAAGAAAATTTGTTTTCAAAAATTATTTTGTATTTGCTTCGTTATGTATGTTTAGTGATCAATCATCACATCAGAAAATAAAAAGCATTAAAGCAGTAGCCACATTAAGTAAAAAATGAAATTATCGTCAATATAAGAATCATATCTGTTATTTCCCATTAACGGCTTTTCTAATCAACAGTCTGAAATCAGCACACATACTTGAAGATGCACTGAAACATCTAATACTAGCACACTGACATCTCCACATAAGCTTTACACCAGTCAACATGGTAGAAAACTTACTTACCTTTTTCCTGACATGTTGATTTTTGGAAGAATGGGCTTTCACATGCTTTCTCAGGGAGCTTGGATCTGTATATCGTTTAGTACATCCCGGAATCTGACATGCATAAGGTTTCTAAGTCAAAAAGAAAAAAAGGATAAAGCAGCTGTTAAATCACAGATTGTTTTAACTCAAGAGAAATCCTTTTGACCCCAGAACACAAACTTTGTACATTATTATAAGCAGAATGCTCTGTAATTTATCAGAAAGGGAAAGGAGTAAAGTAAGGCTTATAAGGAAGAAAAAACAAAGGAAAGCTTTTATTGTGGCAGCTTTCATTGTTACCTTTTTTTTGCAATCACTACAATTAATATTGCTATACTCACAATTCTTCCACCCTCAGAGCAATCTTTGACTTAATCAGAAATTACATTCTTTAGTGACTCAGGTAAAGAAACTGCAGTAAAGGCCCAGATAGACTGTTTAGGATTATAGAATCTGCTTCAGAAAAAGAGAACAAGAAAAAGTGTTAGTTTACTACATTACAAAGAGAGCAAGCAAAAACCAAAGCAAGAACTGAATACTGACATTTCGAAAATATTACACACAAAAATACACATTTTACTGTGAAGTATAAGACAAACTCCTTCACATTTTCTAATGACACGTCATTTTAGAAAGATACTCGTCCTATAATACTTTCATAGTTTTCTTAAAAGAAAGTCCAATAAATTTAACTCACCAAATAAATATAAATCTCTATAAATATCTCCTTCTGCCTGTTCTAATCTCTTTCTTCCCTGAAGATTTGCAGGTCCACAATACAGAGTATTAAATGAACATTAGGTCCAGCTGTTTGCTGAAATCAGCTATTTCACAATTTAGCCATTTACGTTTCGCAAAGCATTTCTGAAAACACCTTGTACAAATTATTAACTTACCAGCCACACTGTTGACTACTTGAACTGGATAATTTAAGTTTTGTGACAGCCATTTAATTCAAATGGCATTGTTATAATTTTCTTTCTGGACTTCTGTCCTTCGGATACTGCTTGTCTCTGATGAAACAACATCCTTCGTTATGAAATGAAAGTTTTTAAACAAATCTCAGCTGACTCAAATTCAAAAGCAATAATTTGTTGGCATGAAAATTTCTGATTAACAAAATTATTCTTCCTCTCTTGACTTTCTAGCACATGACCCAGCCTCAAGTTTAACTGAGTTTTTGTCACAGAAACACAGTTATTATGGCAGATGGCTTTAGGTTCCCTAAAGATCACCTAAGCAGGAGAAAGTTACTGCCTCTACATGCACCAAAGCCCATGGAGCTTTGGCCCTTTTACCAACTAGTTTGGCCTATCTTCATCCACACTTACATTACTGGGTCCTTTCTGAAACAACTTAAACAGCCTCATCTGACATTTCTCCCTCCTGTCTGTAAGGTCACAGGCTACCTGTGGCCACAAAGCTGGAGGAAAGGAGCACACGGTCTAAGGTACAGGGGACTGCAATGGGACTTCTGCTTCCTTACAGTGTCCAAGTGTGTCCTCTGGTGCTTGGCGCGGTCGCTGGAGTTGCTGAATGCTTTCTGGCAGGCAGGGTACTGACAAAGGTACGGCTTTTCACCTGTATGGCTCCTTAAATGAATCTTGAGATTTTCTAGTCTGGAAAAGGCTTTCTTGCAACCCTCAAACTAGAAAAGAGAAAGAAATTATATGAAAAGAAAGCACACATGGCAAACTGCAACTGCAGTCACTGAGCAGGAGGGTGAAAAGGCTTGTGGAGAACTCCAGCCTGCTATGGCTGGATGCCTCTCTCGAGCTGAGGAAAGCCTAGGTTCTCAGTGTGGGTGTTTATACAGGGTTTGAAACGTTTAGACCATAAGAATGTATTTAACCTCCATGCATATGGCTGAATTACTCTCATTTTATAGATGTGACACTGAGGCCCAAAGAGACTGGTCAGCTCAGAGTGCAGCACCACTAAACCTACCTGGGAAACACAGCCCCAGCTGGTTCTCCTGGAACACGGGAAGAAGAATGGTCACTGCCCTGCACCAGCTACTCTTATCTCTGCTCTAGGCTTGTCTGCATATTGGCAACGGAGCCAAACACAGGCATCTCTCAGTACCAACCCAATCTGCAGAGCAACAACAAGATCACGCAGGGAAATGTAATGGCAGCCCACCAAAATGGAATTTAATCCCTACCGGTGATCAATAATCAGGTGGTATAGTATTTCTACACCTAATCAAGTACTGCATCTACACAGAATCCTATGTTTACATGAGCAGAAAAACAATTCTCCATGCATCATGTTCCCATACTATACTTAATCCTAAAGAAAACTAAAACTCATCAGTTCTATTTGATACCATCATTTTAAGATATATTTGATTTCAATTAGACTTGAACATTTATAAATATTAGTTAGATGTATAGGCTTTTTAAATTCTATCAGCCAATATCAGTTAATCTCATTAGCTTCACCTGTTGCTGAAAATCTTTCACTGTGCAACATCTAAAGCATCTGCTGCACAACATGCTAGTCTACAGTTTTTGTATAGCTGCAAAAATAATAATGCAATAACAGATATCAAACATTTGTCATCCTCACATAAAATTTTCCACCATTTCTCTTCCTATTCATGTTACTCACTTGAAAAGAAATGTGACATTTTCCACTGATGTTAGAATAACACAAATAAATTTTATAATGTATTATTCAGTGTATGTATGTTTACAAACGCTCAGGTAGGAAAACACTGACATAATTCTGATCATAATTAGCATGCCTCTCTTACAAATCTGTAAGACCTTCAAAAAAGAGAAAAGAACAGGATATAAAATTTTCATCACTTACTTTTAAGCACTTCTGGTTTTTGGATTAATGCAAGAGAGAGTTACAACTTCAAAGAATAAAGTGAAGGGAGAAAATACAGAAAAAAAGAAAAAGATTTTGGCTTCTCCAAACAAACTGGGGAGGCTAAATGTCTGTGCAGCACTCCCTAACAGCTTTTGTTTAGTTTTAGCAGCAGAAGGAATGTTGCCCAGGAAAACACAGTGTATGGGAGAAAAACTCCGTTATCTATAAAATAGCAATATTAAAATCAAGCTTAAGAAATTAAAGCTTGAGAAGGGGGATGAAGCATCCCCCATTACATCATAACTGCAATTTCATCTTTCAAACACATCAATTCAGAAAATTTCTCAACTCATCAAGCTTTTTACTTATATCCCATCCCTTTATCCAAAGGAAACCTAGAGTGCTTTTCAGATTATCCAATTTCCATCACTAAACATTAATTTATGCTTGTACATATAGTGGTGCCTCTATGTTTATGAAGGTTTAATATGCAAGCAAAACATTGTTGTAAGTGTAAAAATACTTCTACTTTTAGGAAACTATTATTAAAAAATATTCCAGGCTAAATAAAAAAATTTAGATATATCTTCAGTTACTTAGATAAAATTACCACCTTTTTTTTTTTTTTTTAGGAAAAAGTAGAGTGGAGAAAGCATAAAAAACATTAGAGCTAAAAGACTGACACAACAAACGGCCTTCGAAAACCAAAATAATTAAAAAGCAGCTATGAAAAATACAAAAGAAACCTACTGATTAACCCATTTTATGTAGACAAGTTATTACCGCTTATTAAATTCATAAAAGAACAACCATCCAGTCTAATGACAGTAACTAAGATCTACATTAAGTATGAAATAAATCGTAGTATCTCAAGCAACCTTCAATTTCACAGGGTAAAACTCAGTCCAGTGAAAAACTTCTAAAAGCAGGCCTTCTGTTTCGTTTACTTCACAAGTTAACAAGCTTTGAATCTTCAAGCATGCAAACAAAATTAAACGTGTATAAATAATTGTTTATATTATTGTAAAATTAGCATTAGATTTAACTGGGCAAAAATGTTTATCTGAGCAAAACTGGGGAATGTTATCTCTACAAATTTAAAAACTGCGATTTCCGAAGCCTTGTGCGATAGTCTGAAGTTCTCTGTCGCCTCCACAGCCCCAGATTACTGTGTGTCATAGTCACAAGGCTATACATTGTTGCATATTGCAGAAAAGGTCATTCTACAAAAACACAGAAACTACAAGCCTGTATTATTAGAAAGACCATCTTTACACAACAGTTAATGAATGTTTACTCTAAAATCCAGACTTTTTGAAGCTTCGGGAATCTCTGATGCTTAAGACAAAAGGGAAGAAAAGATACTCTTTCCAACAACACAGAATATATGTTCTTTCCTGATAATCTGATGTCGGTTGAGAGTATTCCACAGAAGGCACAATTACCCACGGGAGAAAAAAAGTCAGGTAGATAGCAGTGGTATTTGCACACTGAACTCATTGTAGTTTCTACATTATTAACTGTGGTAGAAGGAGAGGATGTAATACCTTTATTACAATTAGTCACTTGAGTACATGGCATGCATTTGGCATTCTGAAGCGGCTTAACAATCCTAAATACACTACTGATTAAACCATATTTTTTTGGAAGTATTAGGTGGAATTAATCGTGTAATATTTTCTTAAACTGCAATACAGAAATCACAGTTACTGAGCTTTCATTTTTACTGTTGCATGCAAATTGAAACAGTTAGGTAGCTCATGAAGAAAATGTCCTCCTTGTACTTCCTAACCTTGGGAGTTCTTTTTAAAACATATTTGTTGGAGTGTCTATATTCATGTTTACGTCATCTTTTTATAAGGATAATTGTCAAAGGCAAGAAACATTACATTCAGTGAAGGATAAAGCACGTCAATAAAAAGCAAAAGCAGTGCTATGACTTTAAAAAACTCGTATTCTCATGAGTGTGCTGTTCATGTTTGTATACACAGATATGGTGTCAGTGTTCCAGGAAACTAACCTGTAAAATTACAATATAATTACACAGATTTAGACAACATAATCTGCACAGCATGTAAAGACTTTCTGGATGCACCATGCACTTCTGAGCCCTGTCTAGAATTAGACAGCAAACTTTGTTATGAAATATGAAATTTCATGTCATGAAATGTCATGAATTGTCATGAAATATGAAATTAAGTGGAACTTCAACCCTTACACTGTAGGAACAGCATGGTAATACCTCTGTGAATACTTTAATGTTAGTAGCAGATACTCAATGGTCAAGTGTTTAAGAAACTAGTAAGTTTTCACTGTAAAATGAAGTGCTATGGTTATCTCAGTTCACCACCAGTGTAACAAAGACTGAAGACCTTGCTCTGGCAAACAGCTGTCTGAGATCTGATCCCTTCACAGAAAAGTATCTAGTCTTGATGTTAAAAGTCAGTGGCAGACAACCCAGACTCCTCTTAATCCAACTATCCCCTAATACTATCTGGTATTAAAAATCTTCACTTTTTCCTATCTGAATTAGTTTTGCTTCAGCATTCAAACAGGGTACTTCGTCTTTTCCTACTATACTAGTGTGATAAGTAATGTAAAACGTAACTTCTGACACGAGGTATTTTCAGTTATCAAGTTACTTGATCTCCCCCAAATAATTAATATATATATATAAAATTTTGCTTTCTCACTGCAAAGAATGCTTTCTCAGACCTATTTTGAAATTGATTCTAAAACACAAACAAATTAAACTAAATAGTCTTAGAAATAGTGACACCTGAGCAGCATTTAATTTTACAATAACATTTCATCTAACATACAACATAATATTACTGTCATATTCTCATACAATTGTTCGTTTAGACCTGTAATATCTTTTTTTCATTTGAATCAGTTATACGCAGTGATCCTCAACCATTTCTCAGCATCACTGCATTTGGGGGAGGATCATCTTTTATTTTTTAGGTGTGAAGGATAAGCATTTCCCTAGTCTGTTGCCATGTGTGGGAAAATATTTATGGGATATTATAATGAACACATTTCATTACGTGTTCCCAATCTGGTCTCTCCCTAAGGTTACAGGGAGCGGGGTGTTTTTTCTTTTTAAATTTGATTTTGCTAAACATTAACTTTTCCATAATCATTAAATTGCAACAGCTGGCTTCCTGTGTATCAACAGCTAGCCAGCATCCACACAAAGTCTCAACAGCAAACCTAGATACTTCAGTGACAGAACACATTTTGTTCTTCAATAAAACAGAATACATGCCCCAGGCAAGAAGCAGAAAAGACTGAGAGGCCCCCAAAAGGCTGTGCTATAGGGAAATGACTGGATGAGATACATCCAAATGCTATCAGAAAGTTAGCTGTGACCTATGCTTGACGGACTGGTGAAGAACTGTCCAAACCTCTGCCAAACTGGCTTTGAGGAAATCAACTAACCCTATGTACACACCCAGGAAGTACTAACCAGATACTTCAAATGCATTCCTATACAGTTGCAAAATACCAGTTTGTTTTGCTTAGTAACCTGTTCAGCCATGGTGAAATTTTGATGATGCAGAAGAGAAGAAAAAAGTGCACCCAGAAACTAAGATATCAGAGGGGAGAAATTCCTCCCTGACTTTACAAGGTCACCAAGACAAGAAGCTTCACCCTAGCACACACGCTTTCCATTAAAAAGTATCGAAATAATCTCTGCCTTCCACGCCTCTACTTCATTAAGCACAATGGATGCTACTTCAGTGCAAGGGCACATGGCATCATAACAGTGGGCCTTCCCCACTACATCCACAGAGGTAGGAAAACCAGCCGTTTCACAGATGTATGGTTCAGATCAGACCGAGCACTTCCTTTGCCAGCTAACCCACATTTACCTATGACTGGCTGCAGATGACAGCACAGAAGCACACTCTAAAAACCCTTCACACAATACGGTTCGGTTTTCTCTTGATAATTTCATGGTCCCTTTCTGACCATTTCTGCGTTCACCCGGGACAAGAAATATACGACCAATATTTCAGCAGCAGTCTTACCAGTGCTAGACATTCAGGAAATGTGACTTTTGAGGACCAAATGATCTTTTATCATCCACTGAAGGATTGTGCTAGCCTTGGTTAAGTCACAGCATTTTACAGAGGGCTTTCATTACAGTTCATAATATTAAATTCCCACTCAGACTCACTTTTTGCTAGGTAGACCTTCTCATCTTGTAAATACCAGCAGTATGTCTTCATTCCTGCTTGTATTGCTTTGCATTTTGCTGTTTTACAGTGCACCGTTTTATGCCACAGTAATTTAGAAAAGTCAGTCAGGTCCTCTGTAACAGTGTGATATCGCCACTCTACTAGTCTCTCTTAATGTACAAAGTTTACCTACTTACCACTACTATTTTGAGAACAAGTGATGCACTCTTTATCTAATGTGTTCCCTATTAATGGCATTTAGTATAAAATCAAAGAATTACAGAACCGTTTAAGTCGGAAAAGACCTTTAAGATCACCAAGTCCAACCATTAATCTAGCACTAATACAACCACTAAAGAGTGTCCTTCAGCACCTTGTCCACACATCTCAAATACCTCCAGGGATGGTGACTCAACCATTTCACTGGGCAGCCCATTCCAATGCCTGACAACCCTTTCAGTGAAAAAATTTTTCCTAATATCCAATCTAAACCTCCCCTGGAGCAACTTGAGATCATTTCCTCTTGTCCTATCACTTGTTACTTTGGAGAAGTGATGGACACCCTCCTTCCTACAACCTCCTCTCAGGTAGTTGTAGAGATCTTTCTCCACATAAGGCTCAAAATTGTCATGTGATTCAAATGTGAAAAGCCTTGGAGAAACTCAATTGTAGTGTATACTGTCTTCTTCAAAAAGAGAACCACAGGCATTTTCACCCCCATTATTTTATATTCCATTCCACAATGATCCCCATAAGCACTTGTACAAAACTCAGTGCAAGACAGCACTGTCTGCCTATGAGTATACCTTTGAATTACATTTAAGATATATTATTTAGTAAATTATTAATGAACAATGTTGGATTAGTTTGAAATAGTCTGTGCTTCTAATTTAAATTTTTTTTCAATAAAATATCAATACAGAAACACAGCATAATTTCCTACTTCTTCCTTCTTCCATCCCAGACTGTAGAAGTAATAGCTTGATAACACATGCTCCCTCAAACAGCTGGTGGATATGGGAGAAGAAAAAAAAAAACAAGTGGGACTATACAAAGGCCAAGAAGGACTCCAAGACATTTCATGTAGCCTTCTGAGCCTTCGAAAACAGTGAGATAGCTTGATAAACATGTGCTGAAAAATCCAAATTGGTATGAGTCTGACTGCTTGAAGACAGTATAAAGTATTGCTTTTGCCTCACCCAGATGTACTGTGTGGACACTGATCTGATCTCATTTCTAACAGCAAGTTACTGTCTGAGATTGCTTTGACAGGCTGCTTGACTTGCTTACGTTAGTAATATTCATAAACTGACCATAACAATGACAAATTAAAGTTCTAAAGACTAGACCTTGGAGGAAGTTATTTGAATGAAAATATAAGCCATTTCTGAATTTCAGGGAATGCTGTCATACATGAATGCATATATGCAAACAGAGGGAATGATATTCCTAAAAATTATAGAGGAAAAAATAAATCCAGAGTACCACACATATAAGGCCCCAACTAAATCTTTGGATTGTTCAGTAGTCATGTAGCATCTTAAAAATATTTATTAGCAAATAAAGGGCAAATTAATTATCTAACAATGTTCTATGTCTATCTGTCGATTAATTTTGAAGGCTCTGATATGCTGACCAGGTAGGTTCTTCTGTGTCAGCAGCAAGGCAGGTGGTATAACAAGGACAAAGTATCTTTCCCCAGCTTTGCATTTATCACACGAACAGATGTAAAACCTGTTCTTTATACGGCTTTCAAACAAGAACGATGCACTTCAAGCATTAACTAACAGTCTTTTAAAAAGCACTTCCCTTTCTTGACAGCATTAGCAGGCTGCTGCTCTGCAAGAGATGTGAGGGCTTCCGAAAAATTGAGTAGGACTTCATAAGAAACCCTTTTAAATAGCTTTTTATTACCCCAGACTCTTCTGCCTGGCAATCTTGTGAACGACACATAATTAGTGTCAGACATCATTCAAACCGCTGACATCAGGTGCTCACCAACAAGGAGGAGGCTGCATGCCACAGCTGAGATTTAAAAGCCCAGGTACCTTTCATGTAAAGTAAGTGCTGTGCTTTTAACCCTTAAAGTGTTTAAATGGGGGGAAATGTAGCACTCAGAGCAGCACTTCATTACAGTACAACCATTTCCATCCGAACAGACTACATTTTGTGACATGGTGACTGAATGCTTTGATGGATGCACAGTGCTTATATAAGGCTTTATTATTCTCAGAGCTATGCAAAGGCTGGGATTTATTTTCTGATTTTGGAGTTAAGCTTATGAAATGATACAAAGTCTTGGAATTCTTCGCTACATTAAATAATGACAGACTATTTGTATGTGTTGCATAGGATTACAGTAGATGCTCGTTTGCCCAACCATTCAATGCCAACTTGGTCCAAAACTGATTGAAATCAATAGGTAATTACTCCCTTTTTTTCCTCTCAAAAGAAGTTTCCCTCTGCTGCAATATCATCACTTCAGGTATTTCTGGTAGATTCCATTAAAATTTTACAATCCAGCATTGGATAACAATATAAATACAACCAAAATGTAATTACAGACCATGACAAAGCCTAAAGTAAACTGTTACTTCTCTTCTTTGTACTTCCTAAGCTAAAAAGCCTATTACACTCAATAGATGTACATTCAAGAAAGTTCATATTGTGAGTCAGATGTAAGACTTATGGGACTAGTCAGTGCTTATGCCTACAAGACTCATATTGTAAGAGCTTTTGACTAGGGAGCACATAATGCTTTGTGTGCATCTGTGTACAGAACAAAATTAATAAACTATATCCTAATCTGATTTCAGTTTTCCAATACATCCATCTCTTTGGGTATATTTCACGTAAGAAGAGCTGCATACTGCTGCTATAACTGAAAAATGCAATTAAATCAATGGGGGGAAAAAGGAGATACTAATGTAAAGCAAAAAGTTACACATTGGTTAACATGTGGGAAATTGAACTGGGCTACTTATTCAGAGAGACAGACAAGAGAGGCTAGTCTCTTGCATTCTTTTTCAACAAAATCTCACTTTATCATTCATGCTGTACACACTTGGCTGAGTAAATATGTGAACAGATTACTTGAGTTTATCAAGAAAATTTAGTTTCTATCTCCTTTTCAAGGGGATAGAGCACTCTGGTGTTGGTTCTGACAGGATAAACAGGAACAGTGGATTAAGGATGTCAGCAAATCACAGTAAGGGTGGAAGAAGAAAACAGGTAAGGAACTGTCCCCATCCACAATACACTCTCTTATTCTGAGAGCTCTCTTTGCAAATGGCTCTTTATGTGTTCTTGACAAATGTAGCATGCTCATTTCTTCTTTCCATTTCAATACTCCGGAGACCTTCATTCTTCTCACATTCTAGAGATCTGCATCACACCATTTACTCTTACTTTCAGGGTTAACACCATGCCTAAAGACACAAATACCTCAGCTGAAATGAAGCACAGTACATTGAATGCTATTTATCCCCTGAAATAATGGTGTCAAGAGATTAATTCACCATGGCAATGTCTCTTGTTTTCATTAGGTTTAGTAAGCATGGCCGTTTCAGCCTTGGAAGGTATTTCTGTTGCTGTAGAGAAGGTAAATATTATGACAAGGCCCTTCAAAATAAACCATTACTGAACACATCAGCTGCTACTGATTCAAAACCCATATGGTACAGCAACCATTAGAGGAAGCATGAACAATTTGGGAATTCTTTCATTGCTTCCTTTTGGAAGATAGTGCTCCTGATTTTTTCTGGGTTTTTTGGTGTTTTTTTTCCCCTCCTTTGCTGTTCTAAAAAGTTGTCTTTGATCCTCTTGTAAATGAGGTCACCATCTGTAGTCACGCAGCTTGCTCTACTAAAAGTTGACACGGTTCTAAAATTGTTCACTGATAAAGCAGCTACTACTATTGCTAAACCTGAGAGAAGTCATCTAGATCTGAATACTTCTTCCTTCTAGTAAACTCGCAAGAACTGAATAATCATTTGTCAGGTAAAAAGCCAGTTATTTCCTGGGAGGTATTTAAAAAAGCATTTGCAGGAACACCATGTTCCCTTCCAATACAATTTCAAACATGTAGCTACATGTCATTTCTGTAGTTCAGATCTCTATGGGATCTCATGCCAGAGATATGCAGTAAATTCAGACCACAAGCTTTCAAACATGGAGATGAGGGAGTGTAAATCACATTCTCACTGGGGAGATTCTGTTGGTTTAGAGCATTTTCCTCTTTGTGAACTTCACAAAGAACTATATTTTTGATCTCTATTACACTATCCTATCATATCCCATTCTATCCCATCCCATCTATAAACATGCAAACTGGGAGTGAAAAATTCAAACAAACATGCAAACTGATCTACAAATACTATTGAAATATCTTTTTCTTGGGTATGAGCTACCCCCAGCATATGTACACAAGGTCAACTGCTATCTCGCTCTCTCAGTAAACTCCTTTTAATACTTACAGAGCCAAAATCAGTTTTTCTTACTTTTTTTTTTTTTTCAAATTTAAAAAAGCCACATAGATCACTGCAACAGCAAAATAGGCAGAGATCCATTTGATCTTTCATGAGCACAGCATTTGCGTAGAGAAAATGGGCTAGAATACAGCAGAACATGTCCATAAACATTAAATTTGTGTCCAAATAAATTATGTACTTAGGTTAACCTAGGAAAAGAAGTTTGAATGGCTCCAATTTTGACAAGCTGGCACTGATGCTAATTAAATGGCCTGGTTAAAAAGGTTTTATTAAAGCAAAAGCATAAGGAATAACTTAATTGGTTGCTTGTTTGTGTAAAGTGCTGTTCAACTTGATGCGCCTCAGACAGAAAAGCACAATGCATACAGGAAGAGGTATCATTAGGAGAAAGAAATATGCTTGGCCAAATCTTGACTTGCATTTAGAAGTTCAAGGTTCACTGGAAAAATGCGCCAAACAGTATACTTGAAAAAGTCTGCTCTCTTCAATTTATACCTGTTGCTATTTCTTTTTTCTACAAAATTGGCTAAATTGTATGTAAATTTTTGCATAAACACAATTTAAATTTACACAAATAAAAAGAATATTTTATTGTTAAAATAACAGAAGATGAAACTGTGTTGCTGTTCCAATTTGTAGTGGTGTGAGAAGTACCTTCTTCTGAGCAAGCTATCCCACAGGGATGCTCAGAAGCATACCGTTTGATTTCAAGCATCAAAAAAGGTCTTAGATGCTCCATTATGCGACAATCTCATCAGGGGACAGAATTTTTTTTAGATTTCATATTAAAAATTTCCTATTTGACATTTTTCCATCAGGGAGGTAATGCTTCACGGATGTGTCTTGTTAAATTAATGAGAAGTTGAAGTAACTCAATCCATGATGTATTCATGGTCAGTTCAGTTCATAATGTAGAAAGGACTATTTCTGTTACACTCTGGCAGAACCAAGAAATATTAGAAAAAACAGGAAAGAATCTTACATAATATCTCTTTTTATATTTTTTTCTCTATATTATTAACAATATATAAAAACACTTCTGTGAACTAACCAATCTCTTTTAACTGGTAAAGAAACAATAAGAAAATTAGAATCATGCCACAAGTCTATGAAAAAAGTAAGATTAAAAATAGGATTTTTTAATTTTCAATTTTGTATTTTGATGAAAAGAATGTATTTTCTTCTATATTTAAAGGCAATATATTATCATAGCATTAAGTCCAAAAAACAGGCTTTCCAACCTTCTTCAGCTAGTTCATTCAGAAGCATGAGGGAAACATACATCCTTTTCATTGGATGCAAGTCATCTGCTTTTGTTAAAGGATGTGATTATTTTGATTCATTGAATAATTCAGGTCATTCACTATGAAACAGGAACAGTAATTTAGCTGCAATGTCAGAGCCACAAAGCTATTTTAAGGAAAAGTCTATCAATATATGTCGTTATAACATTTCATTTCACAGAAGATAGAACTATTGCACAGTTAAAGCAATGGAGCTGGAGGAAAGAGCTTTCTGTTAAAATAAAACATTCATACACGCAACTTTTTTTCCCCAAAGATTGATTTTTGAATCATAAAACAGAAGAAATTACACCTGCGTTGTCAAAAGTACTTTTTTTAAATGGAGAATGGCACATAACCAACTTCAGCATAGGAACTTCAGATGTCTAAATGAAATGTAGAGTTTCTTTTTCAATGTAATTAGCCTTTTCCTTTTAAATAACATTTTCAATTATATTATATTAATGAATACCTCCAATATGTATGTGAGAAAAGAGGGAAGACATTACTCTTGTCCTACTCAAAGGACCTGAAGCCAAACATGGAATGGTTGTACAGTGGGAGCGAATACGTATAATTAAGCTGAGCAGCCTTACCTCTGCTGACATTTATAATAAATGTGCATTATAGTGGTTGAGATTCCAAGATAAAACTTCGTTGAAATAAATTATTCCAAAGTTTTATTCCTTTCACTGCCTTTTAGTAGACTTTTGTCAGAATATAATCTGTGCTTCTTCATAGCTATGGGTATCCACAATACTTGCTAACTTGGCTACAAGTATTACTTGGCTGTCCTGTAACTGGACTATTAGTTTCAAATTTCCACCTGTGTGGGAAATTGACATGACATATACTTGTTTTTTCTAGCTCTGCTTCATAATATTCGCTCTCTACCATGATACTATCACCTCTGATTTTAATCCTGAAAGTTGCACATAAAAAGCAAACAAGAGTAGGTTACCTTGTGATATTTCTATTTGGAGGCATGTAAAGCATACAGAAGTTATACTCATGGCCTTATTCATCAGTAAATACTCAGCATTTTCTAACACTTCAATTTGGATTTACAGTTTTATCACTTGAACAGTCTGAGTCATCCAGAATTCACTGTAGAATTTAAAATCCAGCCCACATACCCCAAAACCACAAAACTAGAAATTAAGAAGAGATCGTATTATAATGTTAATTTATGAATTTCAGAACTTTTAAGAACTACTCTAAATTAAAATTTGGCAACTTTCAAAAGGTATATGCTATTGCAAAATAAAAATTGAAGTTTCATATTGAAAGTATGAAAATTATGTTTAGACTGCTCCCATTGCTTTCTTCCTAGTTCAGCTAAGCCAATTTGCTGATTTCTGACATGCATCTGTTTATTGCTTTTGCTAGCCCTTAGTTGCATTTCTCAATAAATAAAGTATTAATGAAAAATGCTAGCTCAGAAACAGCAACAACAATTCTTACAGACACCAAAGTGGAACATCCCTTGCCAAATAGTTTTTCTCAAAAGAAAAAATGAGACATAAACACACTAGTTTTAAATCAAATTAATCGATGTTTTATTAAAAAGTGTTCAGATTAGTATCTGTATGGCTACTGAAAAAATATGGAACAGAAACTCTCCAAAAATTATTATTCAGCAAAAATGTAAGCAAATGAAAATAGAGCAAGTTTAAATTCTTAAACAGTCATAGCATGACTGCATTACTGCAAACCCACACTGTAACAGTTCTGTCATCATAACCACGTCCCAGTTCTGCATTCCTTGAATATGTACTAATTCCACCGAAGTCAGTGGGAATTTTGATAGGCAAGGAATGTAGAATTAGTTTCTTAATCCTTAGGCCAAAATCCATGGTAATTACAGTGCCTCAACTCATAATATTGCTGGGTGAACAGCTCGGCAGCACCATTTGGGGCATTAACAGTAGGATTCTGCTGATTCTGTCAAAAAATCATACCAGGTCCTTGCCTCTGCAACGAGAAGTTTAAAGTGAAATGCATTTTGAGCTGTTTAGCAATGTCGTCTTACCTCTTCTTCCCCATTTGTCCCCTGTTAAAGAGAAATCAGTAATACAGCTCAGCGTTTAAAATCCTAGCTTCCCCCTGTTCTGGACAGAGCTACTCACACAGCTTTCCTTTCATGGCAAAGCACAGGAGAATATTCACTTCACAGTTAAAAGGAGATGGATTGCAGAGAAGAACAGTTGTGGAAAACGAGGCAAAAGCGCTTGCATTGTAACCAGTGGGAGTCCATCACAATAGCAAACAGCCAGAGGATGTTTTTTCTTAACCCACAAGCAAACCATATGCAAATTTCCAGCAACTTTCAAAATGCACTTCCCAGCTCAATAAATGTTTTCTATTCTTGGCTGCTTAGCACCCTCAGCTTTTTCCAATTAGGCCCTGTTTAGTTAAAAAAAACCAACAACTGAACACCCCAAAAAACCAAACCAAACCTCTAAAGAAAGGATTAAGCTCTGTATCTCATGGAGAAAGAGCATAAATTAGAAATTCTTTTTGAATCTGGAGTATGCATTCTTTAATCTTCTGCCCTGCTGGGAAGTGTAATAAGAATAAAGGCAGAAAGAAGCTTTTTTGATTCATTTGATTTGTTCAGCTGAAAGCATGCCTTGGACTAACTGGAACTAAATCTCAAAATTCATGACAACTCAGACAATACTCCCACATGTTATTAGCCTGTGAGTTAAAAAAAAAAAGGCTGGGAAAGCTTACAGAAACCCACCTGGTGAGCAAGCTCTCCAGATTCAAAAGGGCAAGGCAGAAGGCCATATGTATGTGAAGCAAGCAAGTCATGACTGTGAGAAGATTGTGGCAAGAGTCTAGTTGCTGGCAATGCAGTTCTTCAGTGTAGTGTGGCCTCACAAGGAAAAACATTTTCCAAATGACCAACAGATTTGACTGATGGGTATGAGTTAGCTAGGGATGAAAAAAAACAGTGGAGGAGGCCAGAGGTTGGAAAAGGTAAAGTGTTGGTTGCCATTTACTATTCCTTTGCAGTAGAATTAACTGAAATCTAATGATTATGCTTGGAATTTAAAATTAAAATTAAGAAAATTTGATTAAAAAAATAGAAGTCAGAAGAGTCACCCATGCTAAAATCAGAAATAAGCAACTTCTCCTTTTTTGGATACAAAATCACCTTGCCTGTATGTGTCATGTCAAATTGTTAAAGATTTTTACTGTGATTACGTGCCAGTAAAAACAGCAGCGAGAGAAAACTCTAGGAGTTATTGGTGCAGATGTATGAAGTGTACAAATTATAAAAACTGTAAAAATACATACAAAAGGAAAGAAAACAAAGCTGATGTTCCTCCCCTTCCTCCTCCCTCTTCCCATCAGAAAAGGAAGTAGTAAAGAAGCAGCATGGTTAGGGTTTACAGCTCTCTGACATCCCATTCAATGTCATCAGCGCTCATCTCTCAATTCCAATAGAGTTCATACTGCATCACCAGCAGCTCAATTTACATGCACAGACAGAAGAAAACATTTGGTGTCAGCAGAATTAACATCATGAGGTCAGAAGGGGCTGTATTTCAGGCAAGTCCTCGTCAGCATAGGCCCGTGAGCCTGGGTTAGGCCATGGCTGTAGTCAGGACAAACAAAAGTCACTGCATTCAGGGTGTCACCAATGAGCTACGGCTAACGTCTGCGGTGACCGTGTGATGCAGAACCTGGAAATACAAATAGTAGGGCTGGACCATGGTTTGGAAGCAGGCAGGACCACAGCTATATCCATAAATGTGCCCAGGTACCAGGAAAAGGACTAGGGGTTTGGAGCAAAGGGTGAGCACGAAGGACAGCGTCCGAAGGACCAGGCAAGGCGTGGCATGGGGCTGGGCCACAGCCAGCTGAGCTGCCGGCATATGCTTGCTGGTTGTAAAACTGTGGCTGGGGCACAGTGGGGTTTTTTTAAAGATCTCAGCAGTCAAGAGCTTCTGCTTAAGGGTAATGGCCATAGATGGTCTTTTCTGACTCATCACAGGCTTGTTATTCCTTCTGTCACACAGAGTGGACAATAAGGTTCAAGTTCCCAAAACCAGAAGATAAGGTAATGCAAAACCTACGTGGACCCCCTTGAAAGGCTGCACTCATTTAAGTCACACACAGAGGACCTTTTGGTCCATCTACTGAGGCTAACTTATGCAAACAAAAGCCTTGTGACAAAAGGCCTGTGGGACTGTGAGGGATTAATGCAAAGAAATTCCCTCTGGGTGAGCCAAAAAGCCTGCTCATTCCTCAAAAATGTAATACAGGAAAAGTTGAGGAATAGGCTAATAAAGATACTGTGGTGTTGATTATTTTTATTCTCCAGATTTCTAATAAGTTAAATAATTCATACAACATTTACATTCCATAACCAACCTTTAAAATGCCAAAGACATCTACACAGCTTAACAAATCAGGCATATACTTAGTCATATCAGGCACAGCTTAAAGGTGTGCTGAACCCTTTTGTTTTCCTAGGGTTCCTGAGAAAAGTGTCATGGCAGTGATGCAGAAAGACAATTATTAAGTAACATGGGAATTAACCAGTTTGTCTGCTCTGTAGCACAGATCCTCCACTGCATCTAGCAATGCATTTCTTTCCCCTGAATTTCTAAGTAGATGAGTTTCCCATACATCTTACACGTGAGTGGTTCTCACCATGCAAATGTGGCCTAAGCTAGCACAAACCTTAAGTGATCATTATAGAGCAAGGATAAGAAAGCGCAAAAGAGTAATTCAGTAACAAATGTAGGGTGTTAATGGAATAATCATAAGCCCTGATGAATCTTGTAATTTTGTTCCTATCATGCAACAGACATAATTTTCAAGGGAAGCCTTCAAGGGTTTACTGACTTTAGAGACACAGAATACTTTGGGAATAAATCTAAGACCAGTCCCTGTCCTTCTCCAGAGAGAAGCCAGTCCGAAGCACGCAAGGCCAGGCAGAAGAATGAGATATATAAAATAGGGACAGGAAGAAAAAGATGACTGGTAAGCATGGCATATTACTAAAGATAAGTACAGATGCCCACTACTCAAGTGAACTTTTGTTCTATGAGTGAGTTACAAGACTTATATTTATTTATGTGGTCAGTTTGGCATCACAACTGGTTGTGGAATACCTAGAGGACATTTTAGATAATAATAGATTAATGACTGTACCAAATTTTTACTGCTCAAAGGTTAAGCCAAAAAGAACAAAATCCCAAATACCTGCAGGTTTAGAGGACAAGTAGGGGATGAGCTGGGCAACTTCCTGAGGGCAAGGATAAGAAGCTTCGAGTTTCACCAAAAAAAAATAAAAATAAAAGGATGACTCAGTAAGTAACTATCCTTAGAACTGACCACCAGGGCATGAAGTTAAGGGTTTTTTCTCCTCTCTTTGGTAGACATTGCATTCTCCTTAGTATGCACTTCCCCCGGCAACTTAACATTTACCTCATTCACTGTGAATCATCATAGTATTCAATGACCTTTGAAATGAATCTTTTCCCACTGTGAAAGGATGTCTTAGGGAAGCTACAACAGATATTAGAGCTATTTTTGCACTGTTAGCCAAAACGATTATTCTTGGGTTTTTAAACTGACAATAAGACCTTTATTTTCTATTTTAATGGTCTGTACCATTAAGACAAAGCCAGATGATAAAAATGCAGAGAAGTGCACAACACAAAGATTAATTGAAAATGAACAACAGATGAAGTTTACATGAGCTAATGGAAACAGAAGACTAATTCTGAGCCTGGATTTATGCCCACTTCCTAATCAAGTGGGATGCTAGAAGTGCACGTTTACGCATACCACAAAACCAGTTGAAAACACAACAGAATGGTGCTCTACTGCACTTTGCCCACCTTGAGTTGATGTTTCAAAATAACTTTATATTTACATCGGGCTGGACAAATGTCCAAATACAGGGTGCGCAAATCTGGTATCTGTATTATATTTTAAGGCAGATCAGTAAATCTGATAGGTACTTGTTATCGATAGCTTCATACAGAGACGTGATTATTTTCAGATAACAACTCCTCTATTACAGTGTGTGGGGACGAGGAAATCAGTGAGGGGAAAACTGGCATGGTTTCAGAGACCTGGAAGAATCTAGAAACTGAAGTAAATGGGTGATCTCAGGATGGATCCTACTGGACTAAGCACTTACTGACTCCAGTCCTACCAACAGCACTGTGAAAAACATCTGTGACATCTGTATTCTGTTCTTTCCTTTGCATCCTGTGTACCAATAAAGCATTCAAACCAAAGTGGTTTATCTTTGAGGATCACCTGAGTTTTGGACCTGAGATGACTCAAGAAGAGACCAGTAGAAGTTCTGGGTGTAATGCACTGGCAAGTTTTATCTTCTCTAGAAAACTGACCACTTGCAGCAAAAGTGAGGGTTTCAGTTATTTATTTTTATTTTCATATTTAGTCAAGAGGGGGAATCAGAGCCCAGTAATGAAGAAGGATGGTAATGATGATATTGCTCGTAAGAAGATGGTGCTACAGATTTTTATTTCCTCTCTTCATGTTTACTCCTAAGAAGGCCCCACATCTAATCACCTTTGCTAGTCCTACTAGCAGTGACCTTTTGATGCTTATTAACAGCATACGCTGTAATTCCAAAACCAACATACATTATGGGAATCTGATGTTAAGGCTACGCCCCTGTAGTGACTATATTCTCTTTACAAAAACTATGTATAGATCAAACATCAAACACTCCACTAAGTGCATGCCAACTGTTACTGTTACTTACATTGCTTTTTTATTTGACTTTGGTTGCTTTTTTGCTACAGTCTGAAAACCTGGGGAAAAGCTGAATAAGTCTTTCACATTTAGCTAATTCAACATGCATACATATATACACTTACCTGAAGCATTGCAAGCCACTATTGTCATTAAAGGTCCAAAGGGCTCTTACAAAGATTTCCCTTTGATTTCTGCTTCAATTTATAGTCTGAACACTGCTTGAAAGCCTCAATTGTTTCTTTCAGTGTCCTGATGTCCCACCAAACAAAACTGAATTGATTGAAATACAGCCCATTGCTGCTTTTGTATCACTATAGAATCCGATGGCAACCTTCCACATCTTTCGCTGAATGGTGTAATTGGCCTGTCAGAGAGGATTTGGGATTTTTACACACTCCCTGTTTGGCTGAGCTAACCAATTATTCTGCAGTTGCTATCAATGCTGCAGACTTTTCTTCGCTGGGGTCATTAAGCTTGTCAAAACTAATTTGTCACCACAACTGCTGACCCTCATTGCCTCTGACAGCAGCACAAGTGTCAAACTAAACAGGCCTTCGCATTACAAGAAAGTAAATGACTGATCAGAGCCCACCACGCATCCTGACCGTATGCCACAGTCTGGCCTTCTGACCCCATGAGAGGTGGAAACAGTACCAGCTAAATGACATGGGGTCACCAAATGACACTACTAATAATTTTGTAGAATAAGTAAAAAAAGCTTCCAACAGCTAAAGTGAAATAACACTGGAAGGCAATATATGACCTGCAGTGATGATGAAAGTTTTGGCTTGTTTTCTTTTTAATTAAAAAGAGACAATGAAAGTCACTTACTCTGAAAAAAAAAAAAAATTCTATGAAAGAAGTTATCAGCTGGCCCAGACTACATTTTTGGAAAGCTGCTCATACACAGCAGCTGGCAGTGGAGCACTTTGAGCCCAATCCAGCAGATCATTACTGCGTAATCCTCCATGTATTCTTGACCTGCTGAGTGACATCTGCATCATGCCAGTGGCAGGTTCTTCATATGATGTAATACTAGTCACAAAATACTTAGTATCAGTCCACACTTAGTACAGTGGGGTAAAATTTGTCACAGATACACCTAGATTTTGCTTTGCTGAAGGTACAGGGTATCAGTCTCATAACGGAGTTAATCCCTTCTAATCATCCATATCACCAAATTATTTTGATGACAAATAATTCATAATCTGATTTTAATCTTTCCTTCACTGATGCATTTATATTCAGTTTAATGGAGTAACTTGGAATTAGCATCATGTCCTGAGTTGCTATAGGGTATTTGACAGGAGAATAAAGTTGCAAAAATAAGGGAAAAGTTTCAGAGGAACACCTTTTCTCAGCACATTCCTAACCATTCAAGACACGAGTTCTGAAAGGGCCTTTATACTCTGTGAGGTTCTACTTGGTTCAATTAAGATGACTTCTACCGCCATAAGCTCATCCCATCAATAAACCTTTTCACTGTCAGGATCTTCACTCTTGTATGCTACCAGGCAGTACAAGAAAAGTTCTGTAAATACAGTGACAGTGAAGAGGTGTTCCATTTTCCCCCTCCAAGCCTTCAAATGCCACCATCTTTTCTCCGTACCTTTTGTAAAGCAGTATTTTTCTAAGTCATTGGAAAGATATCACTTTAATTGAAAGTAGGCAGATGCAATATACCTCAGCAAACAGGATCCAGTCTCAAGAGACAGTAACTGTTGTTGGGTTTTTTATCTATGTGAATTACACCTATTTAAACAAGGCTAAGTGCCATAAGGTTCATAAGCAATGGAATGACTTTGAACACCACTGTTTCTATTTAAGAAAGAAAAACTAAAGAAGGAAAAGAGAGAAAAAAGAAAGAAATGTAGAGTAGTGCTGCACAGGATCCCAGAATTTTGTCAAGTCCTAATGATGTCATTCAGTATTTAATCTCTGGTGACAAGTTTTTTTTCCCTCCTTTCATCAAGAAAGCAAATTCAACGTTAACAAAGCCCTGTATTTGAAGCCAAGATTGGATGTGAATCTCAAGTTGTTCCTAGCCTTCTCCATCCCTTCCCCTTGGACACAGAGAGCAGCCAAAAAAAAAAAAAAAAAAAAGCTTAAAAAGCCACATTATTATTTTAAGCGTGTTTTTCATGTGTATTTGGGATAGAGTATTACAAAAAACGGCTGTTACATTCACTGACAAAAAGTAAATCATGGCAATGGTCATCGTGGTATGAATAATTGGGAAACTGCCAAAATTCGCAACTTGCCAAGCATCACACACAAAGTTTTCCAAAAAATATGCACATTCCTTGACTACCATCTTTTGTTGTTAAAATCAGGCATGGGTGAACCAATCACAATAGGGGCCATGGAAAGTAAGGGTAGAGAAAGAAATGGGTACAACAGTCTTTGTATTGCCTAACTACTAATCACTTCTAAAGGGAGACACTCCTCATTTAAAACAAATTACATTATTTCTTGATGCTTTTATTTCAAGGAACAGCACTGACATTAAAAGTTGGTATAAGCAGAGAAAGGGAAAAGATTTTTTTTTTCCCTTTTACTTAATGGTTAGCATCCTGTCATGGCTTAACATCCACACACAGCTGGATAAACCACTGGTCTCCTGTGATGTACATCAAAATTTTATTGATTCATTGCACTTGGATGGGTCCAGTAAATACCCAAACCCACTATTCCTAGTTTATATCAGTGAGGCTTAATTCTGAATGTTTTATGATTGTCCACTAGCAGCCAAAAGCAGACCAAGTTCTATGCAAAAATAATGGCTAAGTGCATATGAACTGTTCCACAAAGTTTCCAAGTCAGGAAAGCAGCTCCTTAAGCTGCAAAGCCAATTTCTTTTCTTTTCTTCTCTCTCTTTCTTTTTTTCTTTTTTTTTTTTTCTTTTTTTTTCTTTTTTTTTTTTTTGTTGGTTTGGTTTGGTTTTGGGTTTTTTTGTTTGGTTTTGTTTTGTTTTGTTTTGTCTAAGGATTCCAATAGAAAGGAACATAAAAAGAAAACAATTAGTAAAGTGTTATTATCTGTAAAACAAAGAACTATACCCACTAAATGCAGATTTTTTGCATACTAAGCATAATTTACCTTATGTCATCAATGTCTGTCAGGAACTGACAACAGGTGTGAAAGAAGAGGAAAAGATGCACCATGCAGAAGATGCACAATAAACCACCAACATGCCTATAATCCTCACTCACCTTCTCATAACTCCTCTAATGTGCCCAGAACACATAACTGTTCCAGGATCCAAGAGGAAGGAATCAGAGTTGTTCAGGTTACTGTCACAATTTTAACCAGAAATCTGGGACCCATGACTCCTAAAGGTACAGAGGGAGAAGAATAGCAGCAATGAAAATACTGCATCTTGATAGTAGCTTTTCACACCACTCATTCGTCCCAGAACTAGACTTATCAAGTTAAGTCTCAAGGTCAAGCCACTATTATGTAATAAACATTCTGCAATGTAGAAACACTCTCATTTTCTGTTTGTACCAGGAAAAAGAACATTTTTCAGTTTTAAACATACAGATTCTTAAAAAACTATCCCCTTACTTGGTATGTGGATCTGACCACTGTAAGAAATCCATGCTTTAGAAACGGATCGACAAAAGCTGACTAAAACAGTTCTGAAAGACAGTGTAGTACAGCTACACATAAAGACTAGGAGTTAGGATTTAAAGTATTTCAAGTCTAGTTTAAATCACATCTTTATCCCGTATGAACATTCCTGCAGTCAGCATACTTGAGCACAACGATTTACAAAACGCTGGTTTTAAAATGACATGCATGAGTATCCAGGGAAAACAAACTTTCATCTGGCTATTCCTAAATATTTGTGCTGTCTGTGCAAGAACTTAAACAATATTACATAATAAAACTTAGCTTGTGTGTCCGGTCAGAATCATGTAAGAAAGATTTAGAGAAAAGGACTAAATGAAAAAAATTAAGATCAATATGCAGACATGAGTTACCTATAAAACAAGTGACATCTGGCATTCATTTTAATTAAAAATAAATATCTATACAATTGCAGAAACTTCGAGAATCAAACTTGAAAAATACAGAAGAAACATTACCTAATATTCCACACTACAAAATACATCTGAGACTGCAATGTACTATAGGAATGTGCTGTTCTATGAATACAAAAAACATAGATGTGCTTACAAGCTACTCGACTTAGTTACAGCTACATAAGAAAAACTATACCCAAATCTGTATTTTTTTTAGAATTATCAAATCATGCAGTAGTGACCTGCACTGAAAAACAGTTGAAGATCTTGCTGAAAAATTTACATACAAGCACAAACCAGGAGACCATAACTTTGAATCAAAAGTATACTTTGCCAGTTAATTTAATCTAGTGATTTTAGTATTCAAATGTTCTCACTTGATTGACATACATGGATGAATTCAGTGAGGTAAGGCTGCTGGTGTCTACTGGTGCCAGTCAAAGATGACTTCAACTTCAACTGCTCAGTGCTGCCTTACGGTTTGCTGATTGCTCCACCAACACTGCTGATGGACGTCATGATGTCAGAGTGTTCCTCCATCCACAGGCAAAGGCAGGTTAGTTTATATCATCGGTACTGAAGTACGGTGGCTTAACACAGATGCACACGATGAAGGAAAACCTATGCTATTACATGACTTCCAAAGTCAGCAAAACACAGGAGCAGTAAGTTCCAGCAACAAAGCAATTACTGGGGAAAGCTTTGTTTTCTGCCATTCCACTGTCGAAAAACACAGTATTTCTGACTATGTCTAAGCAGCCCAGATTTTTTCAGTGGTACTCATTTTTTCAATTTTTATTTGAATACCTGTACTGTATTCCCAAAGAATACAAATTCCTTCCTCAGTATTTCGTACTCACATGTTTTTCAATAATTTGTCAGCTGGTAACAACCTCAGTGGAGCTGTCTCAAGCAAATGAAGTGGTCAGAAGAGCTATTCATCAACTTCCTAGTGGGTGTGAATGACAGCTTCATCCACAGGCATCTGAAATTGACAGGTATCTTTCCACAGATGATAAAAAAACTAAAAGGAGCAAAAACGAGGGAAGAAATCTGCAAATGTCACTTCAGGGAAACTAAAATTCATCCTCAGGTTCCAATGCAAGTTATGAAGTTTTCACTCTTCCAAATACAAAGTAGAATTTCTAAAGCAAAAACGGTTCACTATTCTGACTACACAACTTGAAAAATCTACCAGAGTACTTCAGAGACACTTACGATCTCAGATACAAGCATCCAAGAGTTTTGAAAAGCAGGTCTTCAGCACTCAAATTTGAGCTGCCCCAGTACTCTTCCCTGCCTAAAGACAACTGCATATGGTAGACTAATACACTTTTAAACCGTATAAACATAGATTCGTTTATTAGCATTATTTTTATTGGTTTTCCAATTATGTCTTACAGTATCCACATCTCATTATTATTTTACATTTTAATTGTATTAATTCCCGCTTTAATTTTGAAATTGTTTTAGTGGTGATTAGCATGATTAAGATTTATCAGACTGTCACTACCTACTGAAATTCTATGCTTTCACCATAGGTTTTGTGTTTGATAATTAGCCCTTTCCTCTCTTCCTTTCTTTAGCAGCCAGCAAGTCAAATTTAATTTTGGTTTTCTTCTACAGGAGAACACTGTTAAGGTAACTTGAAAACATTTATAATCTTGGCTTCCAGTAAGAGGTTAAACACAACCATTTCTCTGGCACTAAAGCTCAGAGCAGAAATAAACAAGATCCCAAAGGAGGTTCCTCAGAAGAAGGGTAGAAAGAGAAACAAATGTGCTACCGCAATCTGAATGAGAGTTAGGGCTTTCTGGCAGCTATTTTTATCCACCTGTGATGGACAACAAAACAATGGTTTCTCATGAAAAATATGCAGGACATGTATTGGAACAATGCAATTTTGTTTTCTTACTCAGTATTTTTAAAATTAAAAGTATTCCATAATGTTTTTAATGGGGGCCATTGATCATTAACTGATTATCACAACTGAGTTAAATACGGTGCCTGAGAACCAAATTGATAATGCAATGTAAACACATTGATATTTGAGAAAATTACAACTGGGGCATCATTTTGATTTTTTTATTATCCATAGGCTGAGACTTGGATGACAGAGTAAGTCATGTAATTTGATAAAATGTATGTATGGCACATGCTTTTCTAAATCCTCCATTTTTATAATTTTATTTCCTTAGTAATTGGGATATAGGGCAAGGTTATAAAGAAAATTTGTAATTCCATATTTCTGATATCACCAGTTATTCTTCTCCATCAAGCAACTTGGATTTGATAATCATTACTCCAATCAGCTTGGTATATACGTTCTCTATAAAGGTACCAATAGGTTGATGTAACCTATTGTCACCATCAGTTGTATACTGAATACTATAACAAAGTGCCAATTATATTTTCATGAATCTGTGATTACACCACAGCTTCCTTAATAAACAATTTTTTTGTTGTTGTTGTTGTTTAACACTACTTGCAGGAAAAAGAAATTTAAAAATTACCTCAGGTCTGTAATTTAGACCTGATCGCAACTGAAATCATTCATGCCTGTTGAACTTAGGAACACAGGATTGCAGTGCTGAAGTCAAACATAATATGCAAAATTCTGAGGTCAACACAACCAAATGAGAGTTCTTAAGCACCCTGACTGGTATCTTTTAAAGCATTGGTAGGTTGGTATACTTAGGTACATAGAAGCCAGTAATAAAATTTTCTTCAAACAGCTTAATCTTTGGAAATGAAGATGACATACAACTGCAAGTGTTCTGATAAGAAAACAGTAGGGAAGAGAGGAAAGATGCAAGTATTGTTGACTTCTCAGGAACTTTGGAATTCCATAAGTAGTACTTATTTCTATTTCAAAACTAGAAAGAAAACCATACACGTTTTCCATGTCTTTAAATATTTGTTAGTAATAAGAGATTATGCTTGCTTTAAAGATTACATAATTTCACACAGAATCACAAAATGATTTGGGTTGGAAGGGACCTTAAAGATCACCTAGTTCCAACCCCCCTGCCATGGGCAGGGACACCCTCCACTAGACCAGGTTGCTCAGAGCCTCATCCAGCCTGCCCTTGAAGACAGCCAGGGATGGGGCACAACTGAAAGCCTCATGTTATAATTGTGATTGTCTCTAATTGGAAATGCATTTCTTTTGAAAACGCATGTCCTCATATTCTCTGCAATTTGTTTGAAAGCATAAAATTTTATGAGTTTGACTAAATACATGTCAAGAACAGATTTGGAAAAGCTGATTACTAGTGCTTATGTAGTCTAAAATAATATTAGGGGGGTTTGTTAATCTTTATTATTTAGGAATTCAGACCTTCTCATTATATAAATAACATAAAAATGTTGCTGTTATACTCAACAGAAATTGCTAGGTTGTGTTTGATTCACCTTTTACCATTAACAAAGGCTGCCTTTGACACAGTGAATTTCAAAGGAATGCTATTCTAGTAAAAAATCCTATTTACAGAATCACATGAAATCACAAAAACACTGAGGTTGGAAAAGACCTATAACATCACCTAGTCCAACCATCAACCCAACACTACCATGCCCACTAGACTATGTCCTCAAGCACCATGTCTACCCGCTCCTTGAACACCTCCAGTGATAGTGACTCCATCACTTCCCTGGGCAACCTGTTCCAATGCTTGAGAATAATAGCTACTGTTAATGCAGCTGATGCATCTAGTGAAAAATGGTATCTCTTTTATTTCTAGCAGAGAGATCTGGCTTATGCTACTCTCACAAAGCCAGTCAGCATTATTCACATCATTGTGAAAAGCAATTTTTTTCAGCTGTGGGGAGGTCAAAAAGTTCTCAGAAAATTTAGAACAAGATTGTTGAAAGGCTTAAAAGAACAAGTCAGAATTGTTTTTCATATATGGAAAGCTAGAGTGCAGACTGCAGGTGAATGAGTTCTTGGAATCTCAGTTTACAGGGTTTTAATATGTCTGATGTAAAAAAACCTGAGAACATAATAGCAAAAGAATGTAATTTACTGAAACAATTTCACTTTCTCTAAGGCAAATTAATTTCAGTCTCTTTACTTGCAAAATAAATTGTGTATTTTTCTATTCTTTCCAATGTCAAAAAATACCCAGCTGGAAAATCAAGACTAAAACAAGCAATGTTAACTTTTACAAAACAGGGTTATAATAAAGTAGAAATATTTTGTTTTCCTCCATTTACGCTGTGTAAGAAATGAGATGATACTCAGACGATTTTTCTATTTATGGCTATTCAGACCATAGAGCTGTATTGCAAATCACCGTTTTCTCTCTCTAATGAGAGGGCAAAGGAGTATTTTACCTGAAGCAGGACTCCCACTAACATGAAAGGGTTATGCACTGTTAATCAGATATATATCATCCAATAAAATCACTATCATAAGGATGAATCTATAAGGAAAAAATACAGCACTTTGTGGACAAAACTGGGCTATACCCGAACAAGCTGCACCGATGATGGAAGACATGTAGTCTTGTCTCTCCAAATAATATTCTCAGTTTTCTGTGTTCCTCACTACATTACTAACCCCCACAGATACACTTTAAGAGATTGTTTCGGAAAAAAAAATGTTCTTCCAAAGTCTAAGGCTGTGGATACTCAGGTCATTAACAGATGGCTGAGTTCCGTAAAATTTGCCTCAGTATTCAACCTGATTTGGATGGACAGTCTCTCTAGAAAAGTACACTTCTTTTTTTTTTTTAAGTGAACCAAGAGATCTCTAATTAAATTTACATGACACTGCTGGGCAGAACAGAAAACAGCATTCCTGCTGCAAAATATCTTGTGTGAAGGAAGTTATTTAGGAATAAAAAATGGGAGCAGTAATTTATAGTCAGTACCTAGAGTGACAGGTATAGCCAGTCAGAGGGTAGGACAGATGTTATAACGTCCTCTTAAGCTTTCAGACTTAATGCAGCAGTACTAAGTGCAACATACAGCACAGAAAAAGGCCTCCTCTCCAGTTTCCTCTTGGAAGTCCAATGAAACACAGACAGTAACACGTATCAATATAGTTCATATCAACACAAAATTAACTCATCTTTCTAAACTACTCTGGAGGCATCACCTTCCCTCTTAGTTTCTTTCAATGCTGGCATATCCTATGATTTGTTAAACTTGGCTACTGGGTTTTTTTCCAAGCAGAGATGGATTTCTACTACAATTCCTACTTGCAAAAAGTGTTGGTATATTTTTGGGAAAGATGAAGCAAACACTAAAGAAACTTCTCCTGCAGTTGAAGCCAAAACAAAGACACTGTCAAAGAATAGGATATGCTTACTTGCAAGGCCATGTCAGCCATGGGTTCAGACTGGATCAAAACCTGTAATTTAGTCTTGATTTTAAGAATTCTCTTGGCTGATTGGAAGAAAAGCATGAACATGTGTTTCATATTTTGCTAAAACACACCAAATGTTATTCTTAAACTTGAATAGGGTGAAAGCAACAATCCGAAGGAGTACTTCTGCTACTAAAACCTATTTAAATTTGTCTTAACTTACTTTTTACAAAAAGTTTAAAAACTTCTGATTTTATATTAATTTCTTGTGGTGTTTTTTTGGTTTGGTTTTTTTTGTTTGCTTGTTTTGGTTTTGGGTGGGGTTTTTTTGGTTGGTTGGTTGGTTTTTTAATTATTGCAGCATCTCCTTTCTCAGAAAGAACTGAGGTGAGCCCTCTGAGTGTTCAAAGGACAAAGCACAGATCCCCGAGAATGAAGGGGTACAACTCATCAGCTGATAAAGAGGAAGACCATGATTATAAACCAGAATGAAAGAAGGCTGCATAACACCATCATTTTCCTACCTGTTGCAGAAAAAGCTCACCATCAGGCAGCAAACCTGGTCTCAGGCTAGACTGGGTGCTTGCAGCCACATTAACAATATTTTTTAGGAATTAAAAGCTTAATGATCTGCATGCTTTATATTTTCCACAAGCAAGTACAAGATTGGCATTGTTGAAAACTTCATATATTGAGCAGACATCTCAAGAAAATTTACAGCGTCTGTGGAAGCTTAGCAGCCCTAGGACACAAACAAGCCAATAGATTTCTGTAGGTTTTAAGTCTTATTTTTTGCAGCTTTGAGTATCAGGAGATGAAACAGCTCTTCACCACCACCACACCTCTGGCTGGGAAAAATGTTGCACAATGTCAGGATGCCCATGACTAACTTGTATCTGTTGGCTCTGCGTTGTGATGCTGTTGCCCATGCACTGACAGCAAAGGATGATTTTCTAAACAGATTGGCTTTTGGAGAGTCTAACACAAACAGAATGAAGTTGCTAATACCCCTGCTTTTTGCTGTACTACATTCAGTTATTGCACTGTTTCACTGCTCAAAAATATTTCCCTTCCTTTTTGAGAAATTATGGCCTACTTGTTTCATTCAAACCCATTAGAACCTAATGACACAGAAATCTTGGTAAATTCACAGTTACACTTGCTATTTTTGAAATTATCATCAAAATGGCTCTCACAATGAAAAACCTGATACTTGGGCACAGTATCTGAGCAATAATTACACACAGTAAATCACAGTAAAAAATGCAAATTCCTAGATAATTATCATTACTGAAATGTAAACAGTACATGTGAATAACTGACGGCTCAAAATGATAAACAGTGTTATTCAGAAAACAGACTAAAACCCTAAAAAATTCAGTGCTAAGGTCACAACCAGCAAAATAAGCTTCCAGCACAATACGTTTTTGACTTCTAGCACATATTATGCATGCAAGACTAGTGAAATGAATAGGGACATCTTATTCAACAGGAGTTTAACTCTCAGTATCGCCGAAAAATTATGGTCAATTGTTTTAACAGGATAGAATATGTGTTTTTAAGACCCAAGATCATAAAATGATTTGTAGTTGATATCAGAAAATAGAAGGGTTCTATAAAAGACTGGTGTGGTTGTGTCAGTTCAGGAAGAAGTATTTCTTAATTCATGGTCTGCAGTCAAGTGTATTGAAAATGGGGTCACGGAGAAAGTACTACTGACCCTATCTTCTGTCTGAATCGGTACAGACTGTCTGGTTCTGCCGTTCTCCTGTTTCTCGCTTGCTTTCTTTCAGAATTTTATTCTCACTTCCCTGTAACCAGCTTCCAGCAAATCAGCTAATTAAATACCACAGTGGTGACAGTGAATTTCAATGAGTACTATGTGATTACTACATGGACTCTCGCCAGTCTCCTTGCTCAGCCAACAGACAAATTCTGTGCTGTTCTGCTGAAGCAAGTTCATCGTGTTTCTGCATATACTGCTTATTGACCCAGTAAAAGATGGGTTGGCATTACACCACATGCTGTACAAACAGGGTGGCTAATATTGTCCCTGCAAGTACTTGCAATAAAGAAAACAAGCAATAAAGGAAAGGGTATGGCATATGGAATGAAAAATATCACTGTTGCAGAGATGTCAGTGTCATGATTTTCATTTAATGAAAAAGCTTCAGTGAGGGGATAAGCTAGAGAGAAAAAAAAGTGGAGGGAGGAGACAAAGAATGTAAAGGAGTAACAATGGAGGTAACGAAGGGAAACAGTGGAGGAAACTCAATTTATGCAGGCAGAGAAAACGCAGGGAAAACTCTCTATGAAGAGATTTGCTCTTTAAGCTGTATCAGCAGATGCTTCTATCAGGTTGAATATTTGAATGTAAGTTTTTCCTGAACTAGATTTGTTTATATTGTTTTCTAAACTGGATCTGGAGACCCCAAACCCAGCTGTCCCCGAAGTGGTGACATCTGTCTACTGCAAAAGCTGGGTTTAGATGACAAAACTGAGGCACACACAGAATCTTCTCTGAGCAATGGTTTATTACTAATGCTTTACACTGAGGTGGAAGACCTAGAGAAGATTTACCTGGAGGCCTTGCAGCCCTCCAATACCAGATTTCTAAGTTCCAAACCTTGGGAGGTGTTCATATCCAATGCCTTTTGTAAAGCAGCATCACAGATACACCCAACCAGACGTGCTGCCTACAGTTTTTACGTGTGACTTGGGGTTCAACAGTACTGTTTGAGAGCACCTCTGTAAATCTTCAAAATAGCAGGGAAACAGGAATTTAAGGAGTTAGGACAATTGAGACAAGAAAAGCATGTAAGTCCAAATCTCTTGGTCAGATTCTTTAATTATTCTTTAATCAAGGCTAAAGTCCCCTGTATATTATTATACTGCAAAAGCACAACACTTAGACACTCTGTATGCTATTAGCAGGGGCATACGAATGAGTAGGGAATAACCACAACTTTAAATTTCACAAAGAGTCCTTTCAGTCAGCAAGCCCTTTCCAGGGCTCCAATTTTAACACTTCTGACTGAGATGTAGAAACAAGTCCTTTTCAAGCTGAACAAATGAGATCTTAATTCTTAAAAATCTTTCTTTTCTTTGCAACACAACTAAACAATGTCCTTCTGATTTGTTCCTTAGTATGGAAATATAACTTTCAACAGCTTCTCTAAATAAATACCTGCGGAGTTACAGGACAATTTTTTTCACATGCTCTGCTTGTGAGCATTTTTGTTATGCAGATTCTATATCACCCTTGCAATTACTGTTTAAAAAGAGCTCCCATACTCCTGAACAGGCAAAATTAGTGCTTTTCACAGTATTTCTGCCATGAAATACTTCCTCATGTTCCTTACTGTGATTCTCTGAATTTTAAAACCAACTTGATAAGTTGCATTTTTTCTTTCTTCTAACATATTGCACATGAAAGCAACAGACAATATTAAGTGTGCTGTCCAGAGTACACAACTGCTAGCAAAGCAAATTTATCATGCTGACCTTACCAATTCATGGTAATATTTTCACTGTAAAATCTCCAAAATTGTTTTTAGAATGTTTTTGATAAAATTGGTACAAAAATAAGTGTTACTGTTATATATCAGTATCACATATTAGTACTAAGTTCTTTGAGGAAAAGAGTTTTGTTACTCTATGGTCATAATATATAGGTTCCTTGAGAGGCTAAATACATCTAGCTTCTGCAGTCATCCTCAGAAAAAAAAGCTTCACAGACTTGCACAGTATGTCCTGTGTCACTTGTATGATAGGATAAGGAGTTCATACATCATGGATGCTTCTTCATTTTAACAGAATTCAGAGTATAACTGAGACAGAGTGAAAGAGAAACACTGTGCTTTTATTTTTGGCATATTTATGAGACAGTCATGGAAAAGGAGGGTTAATATAAACCCAACTTAGGGTGCAAACAGTCCACATGAATAGAGTACTGTCTTCATGGATGGAAAAAGTCAGTGATACAGGTCTAACTTTGGTACAAACCTCCTACATTTGGGTGTTGTGATTTAGCAGAATCAGCCCTGGAATGATTACAAGAACAGACTCCGCATTTAGTCATTCTCAAAATACCATATGTGGGAACAGCTTTCCATTTGGTATCTACCAAGGATAAGCTTTTAAACATTTCAGGAGTTTTGTTCCAGTACCCTGCTGTTCTGAATCAGTGATACTGAGCTCATGTAAAACCTGAATCTTTAATTCAATGGCAGTACAACTGGTTTGTTGGTTCTTTTTAAAGTTATTCTGAATTGTCCTCTGAGAGTTCATTACTACTTCAGAGAATAGCACACTTTAATTCCTTTGTTTTGTTGCAGAACTATTGTATTTACTTGCTAATGCAGACACAGAAAAGAACATGACATTCCAAAATGCACTCTTTCCCATGATTTCTTCTGCCTCTTAACAGCACGTAGTAAGACCACTCTGAATTTTAATACTGCTGCAAAAATAACAAAATAAAAATGTTTACTATAGTATCTGGATAGATAAAAAAGAAGAATGACCTAGCATATGAATTATAGCTGACTTCCAGAAGCATCAAAATTTGCCATTGGTTGTTGCAGTGAAATGTTTAAACCTTTGCAAGCTGACACGTTCTTTAACACTAATAGGTTTATTGCATTCTCTATGTCTATTTACAGATAAAGACAACCTTTTCTTTAGCGGCTGTGAGTCTCTCAACTGATTCAGGAAATAATAAAAACCTAAACCATACAAAAGCTCCAAGCAGCTGAGGAATTTCTTTTCTGGAGAGACTTTGCATTATATGCAGAAGTTTGAAGTACTATAGGGATCAGGTTTGGATTCACAATACTGTTAGCATCCCAAGAATCTCTGCAGTAGCTACCCAAAGCATAGCAAAGAATGCTTTAGTCCCAACCCTAATCTGATTCATTGCCATCAGTTGGAATGCATGGCTTTTCCTTCTAACTCCTATGCTGCGTGTGCCCTTGTGTTTCATACTGTCATTCATAATGTCAATAAAATTAAAATATACCAGCGGCATTCTTCAGCTTAAGTTTGTTCATGCTGCAAATACACAAATCAACATTTTGCTCATTATAAAAATGAAAATAGAAAACCTAAAGATAATATTTCTAAAATGACATTGTGAGGTCTAGACTGGTTAAAAAATTTGTTTTGCATCTGCAAGACTTATAAATACATAAAGCTCCCCAGTCTCCTCTCAGCACTTTGGGTATTACTTCATGTGCCTCTGATCACCATGCCTTCCCCTTCCACTGACCCTGCCTCACCCCTTCAGCCCTTCCTACAACTACAGCTCCCTCCCACGACCTGCCCCCACCACTGGTGGGGCAAACGACAGCCTGTGGCACAGCAAGGTTGGAATAAAGTGCACTGACTGGACAGGGCATCTCCACCAGCCTGAATGAATGCCTTACAACTGCTCTTCCCTTGACAGATGTAATAATTTGAGCCCTAATATATCCAGTCACCAATTTTCAAACAAGATACAGGAACATCAAATGTACTTCAGGTCAGACCCTGCCGTCCATGGTCCTTCTCTGGGTGGACAGAAACTGCAATACAGAATTTTTTATTGGGAAGGGAAGGGAAGGGAAGGGAAGGGAAGGGAAGGGAAGGGAAGGGAAGGGAAGGGAAGGGAAGGGAAGGGAAGGGAAGGAAAAAGGGAAGGAAAAAGGAAAGGAAAAAGGAAAGGAAAAAGGAAACGAAGAGAAGTTGAAATTCATCTTAAAACCAATTTGGCTACCTGCAGTCTGTAGTTCTTCATCCTGTGCATCAAGCCCACATAATTATGAGCTGAAACAGGCATTTCTTTTACAGAACTAGCCAACTGTAGTTTAAAATGTCTGTATTTCTTGGAAGCTACAATGCTCATTGGTAAAACATTTAGTCACATCTTTATCCTCATAGCCACCTTCAAGTTTGGTTTCTATAGGTTCAGCTTAACTAAACAAGTTTTTTACGTCATTAGCTAAATTTTGCTTTCTGAGTAACAGCAAGTATTTATTTGTACAGATAAATGCAGGATGTGATCTTGCAACATTTTTTAATACTCTTTCCAGCTGTGTTCTTTCAGTCCTCTTTCTCACTGTAAAAAGTGACATGCTCTCCCTCGCTCTCTCCACTGCAAGATGCATTTTCAGAAACATGCACAGCATTTCACAAGCATTTTCTTTCATGATGTGCTCAAGCTCTGTATCATTATAATGAGTGTCACATTAGATTCCTTCAGCCAGGGTTGACCTGGAAAAGCTACCTCAAGAAGTGTGCCCTTTTCAGGCAATGACAGAGCTGGTGGCAGAAGAAGTATGGTCGGTGCCTACAGAGAGCATTTAGTTCATGTCCCTATCAGAGAACATGAGCTTCCAGTTTCTGCTGAAAATATTGCTGACTGCCATTAGCTATTTTCCTCAAAGGCCACAGGACCAAGAATAAGCTAAGGATGGCATCCCACATCTTACAGACACTGCTTCTACCTCTAAGTCCCTGTGTCCTGAAAGTCTCATTTTCAGCAAAATAGCATTATTTAATGACATCCAGCTTGAGGACCATTTTTTTTTTTTTTTTCCCTGAAAATCTGTTACATGGGCAAATGTTACCAGGCTCATACAAGGTTCTTATTCCTGCCTCATTACAATCCCCTGTATTTATTCTTACTGAGCACCAATTAAAAAAACCCCAAACATTAAGATAGCTTTGTGTTCTGATCCTAACCTTTCAAGATACATAAGGTCTTTAAGCTTCATCTGCAAATTGAATAAACATGTCAGACTGCTAAGCAAACTAACGACTAGACATGACAGATCACTGTGAAATCCCACACTAGATATATCCCTCTTTTTGACACAAATCCTTAGGGTTTACTGACAGGGAACCTGTGGAAGGATTACTCAGCCTGTTTGGCATTCACCCTTCAACAGTTCTACGATGACATTTTTCCAATGCTTATAATATGTATCACATGCAAGTATCAAAAGCATTCATAAAGAATAGTCACAGCTCCTATGAACTCTAAGTGTCCTCTCATAAGTGGTACTGGGCTTGGAGGGGGGAGAGGGCAGGGAACCAAACCAGAAACCAAGCATAACAATCGCTCTTTAGAATGAAGCTGTGCCTTTAATAGTAGAGCTGATATTTGAGAAAAGGATGATGTCATGGACATATCTTTGCTCAGTTGGGAGAATCCAAATTATTTCTTCAGTTGTCTGACTGCAGTCCATATTTGCACACACTGACTCACAGATAAAGGAATTTATGGAGGAATGAATCACTTGAATCATGCTGCCTGACTCAGCATCATCCATAAAGCTACTCACATGTTTTCCTGAAGTCTCTGCTCAACTGTATTTACAAGTCTGTAGTGATAACTTCTGCTGCCCCCTTGTCTGTCTAGTCTGCTACCACATCATTCATGCCATCATGATTTTTTCCTACCTCAACACCTAACGTCTGAGTAAATACAGAGTGACCAAGTATGTGAGTCAAGTTCTCTAAACCTATTTTCACTTGGTATCAAAGCATACCTATCTAGTGTCAAACTGCTAGCCTATTTTTGGAACCCATACATTTTCAGTGAATTTCTTTTCGTTTTTAAGGAATACGTTTTAAAACGAAAACCTCAGGTACTCAACACGCACTGGAAATACAACATAATATGATATGCATATGAAATGGACTGGAATGGATGTCTTTAGTAATTTTTCAGTGTAAGTGAATGTGATGATGTATAGTTTTAAACCTGCCTTCACTTACATGTAGGGTTTATCTGTTGTGGGGTTTTGTGGTGTGGGGGTTTTTTTTCTTTCTTTTTTTTTAATTTAATTTTATTTTATTTTAGCTAAGGTTCAAAAGCACATGGACAGAAAGTTTAAAAACAAAATTGTTTTTCATTCTCCTTGGTTTTGGTGCTGACCAGTCAAATACAGGTGCCACCAGCACGCCCTGCCACATATGAAGACTGTCTGCAGCTGAAGTCCAGTACTGACACTGTTCAAATTCATTGCAGGGTTTAAAGCCCCATTTTTTACACTACAGTCTTCATATGAAGTAATCTCCCGTCCCTGACTTCTGCATGCGTGTGGCTAAAACTGTGGTATTAGAGGCCTGATCCAGGCACCTTTCACATTACAATGTATTATGAATCACACCATGAGAAGTGAAGAGATACTGAACCTGCAGTTGACTACCACTGAGCAGCACCCATAATTTATGGCAAACAGCTTCCAGCTGAAATTAGTACAACATGATTCACTGAAGTAAAGGTCCATTTATTACAGACTCAAACAGGATCGACTGCAAACCATGGACACACACAGCTCAGAAGATAATTCATTCCTGTATAAAAGCTGGAAATCCATATCTGTCTGTGAGATTCAAACAAACTGTTATTTTTAAGTATGTAAGGATTAAGAGGTCCATATATTAAACAGTAGAACTTCTAATATATTACAAGGGTTATTTGATGACCGAGAAGCTAGGCTGTAGTTGTCTAGAGAATTAAATAATTATTTGCTCTAATGTTAATTTAAGAAGCAAGCGCAAGCTCAGATGTAAAATTTCTCAAAGGTTAAAGAAAAATGTTTGGAAATCAGAATCATAGTAGACCATGGATTAAGGAATAGCAATGACAGAGAACTGCAGATCATCAAGATGATCTTGTCAGACTAGTCTAGGCCTAAAGGCATACAAGAGAAAGATCTTATAGCAAAAAGTAATTTAGAAAACCAAAAGTGCCAGAAGTTGTTTGTTAAAAAAAAAAAAAGCTTAAAAATTACCAAAGGAGTCATTAAACTGTGTCTGTAATTCTTTACTAGGGGGAGAGATACTAAACACAACATGAACATCCAAAGGGAAAAACACCAAAAATCTTGAATGGGCAATAACGTCTAGCAAAGTTGTTAAGGTGTAAGGATACAGCATAAGGCACAGACTGCTTATCATAATGATTGTCTACAAACTCTGATAATGGAAAGAGCAGTTCAAGGAAAAGACTGAAATCCCACAAACAGTACTACACATCTGCAGGCTGTTTAACTGTGGGTTTGCAATCTTCAGTGTTGTCCTGACTGCATTATCCACACTACAAGAGTTCTTCATATTGCTTAAAAAGATGTCTGCTGCTTTCTAGCTACTTGCCTGAAATCTGTGCTGTAATTCAGACTCACCTATGGATTTGTGCTGACAATTTTGCAAAACTTTGATATATGTATGTGTTTCTTACATTACCACATGGACTGTAATGTTAGTCCAGCAAGAGTAATGCTCCTGACATCTCATACTCAGCCCCACAGAACTTTGCCCTAAGCACCACATAATACACAAATGCAAGAGGTACCCGACAAGGTGGGGGTTTTCAAGCAGGTGCTGTATGTCATATGCCACAGCAACTGACACTCTGCAGCGTCTGGGAAGCTGAGTCATGCCCGAAGGACACACCAGCCCTCTCCAACCCTTCCAGCCTGACATGGGGACGAGGTGACAATGCTGCAGGAGGGGCCCCAGGCTCTGTGGTCCCTGGGGCGAAGCCCTAGCCTGTGATTACAGGCTTGCCTTCCCTCTCCGGCAACGCAGAGGAGCACTGGTTTCCCTGAAGTGATTCAGACATTCAAAATACCCAACTTCTATTTCTGTTGTTTGGGTGTTTTTGTCTTTTTTTAAAGGAAATCTGAAATTAGACTATGAAGGACAAAGCCATACCTGGGTCCTCTGAAACTATGACAAGCTCTGGGAGCAATCCCATCCGCATCAGGGACCCAGCGGGACAGCTGCCTCTCTTGGCCTCCTCCCTGAACTATGCTTCCCGGCAGGAATCTGAATACAGCCTTCAAGTCTAGGCTGGGCAAAATTTCTGCTATGTGGGTGGGTGGATGAGTGACCTCTTGAGGGAGCAGATTCTAAAATATAGACTCACTATAGTCAGTTACATTTTGGTTTAAAACAGTCACTGACAGAAGAGTAGAAAAGGCTCTTTCAGCAAGGATGTTCTCCCTTCTGTGTCCAGCCTTGCATGTTGGGCCTCAGCCTGGGCTGCAGGTTTTGAACACTGCTGTGGTATCTCATGCTTCAACCAGGCTGGTCAGGACATGACAGAAAAAAACCAGTCAGACAATCCCAACTAGCCAAACCAGAAGCTTTTCATGAGAACAAGCAGGTCTGGCTAAATGCTTATGTGGAAAACCATTCTTATATACCCTCACATGGCATTTTTCCATTTTCAGTTTGAAACTATTTACTATTAAATTATTATACATGCAAATGGGAATACCAGAAGAAAAGTTTAAAGGTTCAGAAACACTTAAATTTACCCAATTTTAAATGTTTAACCTAAACTCTAGATGAAGCTGTTCAGCAAAACCACACAGTCCACTGTGGCCTGACATTGACCGTAATGGCTTTTGTACTGAATTGTTTGTGTAAATAATATATACTTTTGGCTTCTAAGCTGCATTTCTGGGTCATACATAATACCGGCTAAACTGTGTAAGCTCTGTTATCTCAGCCACAAGTTGTGAGTAGGCTAATCATAGCTCCTGTGCTGGTGTAGGTTATGTCTGGCAGAGAGCATGACTAAGAAGCCAGTTCTGGCCTGGAAAGTCAACAGGAGGGATCAAACAGCAGACAGACAGCACCCATCCCTGACTTAAGTACAGGCCCTTACCCCGACATAGGTGTGGACCAAAACACCAGCTTAACCACTGACTATATTTGGCAAAGAAGTGGATATAAGAACCTCACCCTGAGCCAGATCTCTCCACTCAAATCCAGTTTACAGGAGCATTCTGAAAAGGTTGTGCTGCGCTGCTGTGCCCAGACTCTCAACATCTTTTCCACCTGTGCAAATTTTACAAGGGAAAAGCAAATGCCAGGCTCCCCTAGCTTAGCAGCATTGTGATGATTTACTGGATTGCGAAATAGATTAAGTAATCGGTGTTACACAAATGAAAACGTAAGTATGCACTGTTTGCATGATGCTGCTTCATCCTCCACGAAAAGAACACCACCAAAATAACTCCTAGAAAAATATTAAAGCACTATGCTGATGAGGAAGCAAATTTCACATAAAAAAGGAATGCACTGCTGCACATCACTGTTACACCACAGCTCTCTGCAATTCTAGCCAATAAATCTGAACCTGCAAATTTCATTACTCTATTTACTTTGTGGGCCAGAGATGTACTTACCTGACTCGCAATACACAAAGACTTGTTAGGCTATTGATATGCATAAGGAAATAATCTCTAGAACATAACACGAAGTTAAGAGTGATTTTCCATAATCCTAGACAGGTTGCAAGAGATAAAATTAATGCACAGTACTTACAATTTATACTTGTGCAGAGACCAAGTTTTTGGTTTAGATTTAAATTTCAACAGTACCCTGTAAATCCTGGAGGTATTCAGGAGAGGTGCGGACAGGGTGCTCAGGGACATGGTTTAGTGGTGGTTATTAGCAGTGTTAGGTTAACGGTTGGACTTGATGATCTTAAAGGTAATTTCAAACCTAAAAGATTCTATGATTCTAAGTTATACCTTTTATAACCAGTCTTCACCAATTTATCTTGGTTTTAATGAAAATCTCTGTTATGAAATATATCATGTTCAACTCTATGCATGCATGCAGTAAATTACTGATTTGTACTTGTTGCTAAGGTTTACAGTTCAGCATATACAGGATTACTAAATCAAGTCAAACATTATTTGTTTGTAAAGGTAACTAAAACACAAACATAAAACCCCACCTCATAAACAGATGAATACACACCTCAGCTTAAGATAATACACTTTGAGCCACACATTCCTTCCTTACACAATAACCCAAGGTGCAGTTGGGAGAAATGTTCTGAGGTCATCCCAATTCTTCATCAGAAACGAGGATAATTTACCATTTAACCTAAAGTGCTCAGGTGGGAAGCAGTCAAACTGCAGAGCTGTGCGTCTGCCAGCATCCATGCTCACTACTGTGTCAACAGGCACTGGCCTCAGCCCCACATGTGGCATCCCTCTGCACAGCAGGAGGCTGCAGGAGCTGATCTCCCTAGCATCACCTTCTTTGTGTGTTGCTGAGAAGGACTCTCTTCCTCCTTCTCTTGCTACCAGCTGACCCACTGCCACCTGCTGCTCCAGCTCAGCCTGTCTCCTCTCGCACTGGCCTAGCCAGTAAGGCCAGAATATGGCTAAGACAGAAGTGCTTCTGTGCTGTTAAATCCCCACACAGCAGGTATTCTGTTAGCAGATCTGTGGGTAACTGTTCACCCTGAGATGCCGGGAAAGAATCTTCTAATTAGACTGTCATTTTATATTTTGATACAAAATACATGAAATAAAGATCTCGTTAGTGCTTCCTCACACACACACACCGTGTTTAAGGGATTAATTACAAGGGAATTGGATGACAAAATTAAGCCTTCCTAAAGAAATCAGTGCTTGTGTATTCTGCAAAGACAGCAAAATCCAGGCAGAAGATTACAAGGTGGTCTTGCAGCATTATACTGCAGCCCCCAATATAAGTACAGACTGACCTTCCCGAGACTTGTGTGGTTCTGCACATACTTCTAAACCTCCCACACGAGGCTGTGCTAAATGCCTCCTTACTAAGTGAAACACTGGAGAATACTGCCACTTACTTGTCATGCTTCGTGAGGTATTTGACGTGGTTCAAAGCCGTTACAATCCCATCACCAGACGAGAGATGGTCGCATAATACCACCACCACACGGAAACAGTTGAACACTGGAAGGATTGATTGAGGTCTCCATGGTGGACAATGTTGCTCAGGAAATTTTCTGATGGATCATCTGCAGCTACAAATCTCAATGAGCAACAACTTGTATTGCTGAAGAAGTAGAATACATGAGCTTGCTCTTATGGTCATGTTATCTAGTCTTGAGTGCTGAGAGGGATACAGACCAGAGCTTTTTCTCTCTTCAGGAAATACTGTGCCACTCAAACAGTGGTTCTTTGAGTGTTTCAAAGTCACATACTCTCTAACTAAGACTATGTGTGCCTGAGAGAAATACATTAGCCTAGGCAATAAAGAATGATGCTATTATCTTGACTAATTACTATTTTTCATATATTTTACTTGCAGTAATATGCCATAAAGACTGTAGATAAGATATACTAGTGCATTTAATCCATTTAAAAAAAATCAGATCTTCTGTAGCATTTTTTTCCTTTGCAGAAGTAGTCATTAGCTGAATCTGAACAATTAGGCAAAGACAATACAATCAGATATGATCAAAAGGTCAAAATCTGATCCATCAGGTCAAAAGTGAAAATCTCATCAATCCTAGCCTTGCAAATAAGATATTATTGGACACTGAGCAAGTTACTTAGTACTACATCCAGCCAGGGACAAAAATACCTTAACGATTTATATACAAAGTTCTGCACTTCTCATGTTGCATTCAATGCACAGGGAAAAGAAGGGAGCCAATGAAGCAACTACCATCGCATTTTCTGTCAGACTCATACAGAGATATGATTGATACTCTGCCAGCTTGCTTGAGTCCTCAAGGAACAGACAGAAGAACAACTGAGAGCCAAGAATGAAAACTGGGCTGAGTCACTCGGCTCTGTCAGCACCAAATACCTGCACACATCCTAAACCAAAAATGCAGGTGCTCATGGGATTTCAGGGTCAAATATTTGTATGCCTGGACCTGCCAAAAGCCAAGCAGTAGTTTACCAAGGGTTTTCAGGACTCTCATGCCAACAGGGAGGCAGGCTTTCTTCTCTGGGGTCTGGGCCAGTTGAGACTGATCCCTCCTCTGCAAGACATTAAGACTTACCCTCTAATAATTCTCTGTGCCACTGAGTAAACTTCATAGCTGCACTGAAGGGTGACACAGCGTTTCCAACCCGTAAAGAGAAGCAGCTTCCCTCCTACCTTTTCCTCCCTTCCAGTACTTAAAGTTGGCATTTCAGGAATCAAGCTTAGGATTTAACTCTCCAGTTATTTAATAACATGGTGACAGGCAGAAGATAAATCCAGTCCTGTGAATGAGGTACTAATTATCACCGCATTAGAACCGAAGAAGTAATGTATGAATAAAACTGCAAACATTTTCTACATGAAGAAAGAACGGGTGAGAGACACATGAAAAACCTAAAACTTTCACATGTTGGTTAGCTTACATGGACAAATGGTAAAAGACTAAATGTTGCTTACACAAAGTGATATGAATAGTGCAATTGCACTGTTTTCCCACTTACAAGCAACAGAAATCTCAGCTATTTCTACCTGAGGTAAAATTTCCTACTTCTGTAACAAATTGTGTTCCAAATCTGTTTTTCCATGCCATTCTGTCCTGTCACCTGAGCTATCAAAAATGCAGGTGGATATCGAAAAGTACACCACAGGAGCTGTTCAAAATAATAAACATTTCCCTAAACCTAGAAGAGAAGCAGCAATTGCACAAAACAGCTTACATGTACTTTTCAACAACGTTTTTTGAAGTTTTCATGTAGAGAAGGCCTTTTACTTCTGAGATGAGTGATTAAAAACTCCATTACAGTGAACTTACCAGAAATGCTCCTGAAGAAAAAAGAACTAAAACTTTGGGAACACATAACCGCTCCCAAATACACACAGACACTTGCAAAAAGCACATACATTAAACAAGATAAAATGAAAAATGGCCGTTTACAACCAACCTATCAGAAATTTCTCAAGAGGGGAAAATTACTGCTAAAATACTGACTAGACAACTGGAAACTATTAAAAAAAACCCCAAACTTTTTTTTTCCTAAATGATTTAATTCTCTAAAAAAGCCATTTTTTCCCTTTTCAAATGAGTATTTCCTATAATTTCAATTCCTATTTAACATTTTAACTTAATGAATATTTATTGTTATGTTTTTCCCCATTTTTGAGACAGGAAATACAATTTAAGTCAGAAACATTCTCATAAAACAAGCCAAAATAAGTGTCTTGTGACTCATTGTAGTTATTGATCCCTTTTCTGCACTGGAAAGGACATGGGACTGTCAAACACTTATTCTGAGGAGCTGGATGTTTACCCAGTTTTAATGAGACAAGCCCCCATTCAGTTGTCACTAGGAAGTACAAAATCAACTGATCGGCATGGGTTGCATGTTCCCTTTGTGACCCCCTCTACAGAGTGATTTGGAATTAAAGAAATGAGCTTTGTGACGAGCTGTAAAGACTCACATAATGCTGCAGCATTCCCCAGATCAGCCCTTTGCAAGTGATGGCAGCCCTCAGAAAAGCTCCAGCACTTTAAATCTGTTCTTCTAATTAGTATCAAACAAGTTTAACACATTGGTGGCAGCAGCAGCAAGTTAATAATGCTGCATTAATAACAATGCACCAAACTAGCAGTAAACAAGGAACAAGAAAAGATGCAGTGAAAATCTGTACCCAAGTATTTATACCCCAGCTTGGGTGGAAACTCCATCCAAGGGTCTGGATGGAGAAGAAGGGTCTGGAATAAAAAAGCACATTAATGGCAGCCACCACCTCTTCTACCCACCTGCTTATTGGAAAAAGTTAGCAGATACATTGCAGAAAGCTCAAGAAGTCCAACCTATGACTGGTTTAGGATCAGATGAACTGCCGCATTGGAAATGTCTCTGTCTGCCTGTCTCTCCCTTCACTGAAGCTGGAAAACCTAGACAAGTTGCTGAGGAGAGATGAATCTCACCACTGGAGTACAGGAAGTACAACAGGGCAAGAACAAATGTAAAATGAAACAGGAAGCAGGCTTTTGGGCTTTTACATCCCTACTCATACAGGTAGCTGACTTTATAAACTTCACTGTTTGCGTTGCTGCTGACAAGCCCTTGAGAACAGCACAAGTTCCGCTTCACTTTAAACGGAAAGACACAACATCAACTTACCAGAAGCCTGGGCAGGCACAGCACTCACTCAGACTGGTTACCACACAATCGAGCCTGTCAGATACCTGGTTTCCTGCTAAATCCAGTCTGCTTCCCAGTGACACCAACCATGTTTTATGGAGCCTGGGGACGTGGAAGCCTGTAATTGCTGGGGCTCACATTCCTGGCTGAAAGCAATGGTGGGTGAAGCATCACAGGAGCTGTAGGACTCTGGGATTCAAGAAAAGCTTTGAAAAGTGCTCTAGGCTTCCCAAATATGACTGTGAGACTTAATAAATCATGTAGATAAAGAGATTTCTCATAATGTAATTATGAACAAGAGTATTTTCTTTTGAGGTGATTAATATGCAGTCATCTTCCAGTTCTGACATTCCATAAATATTATTCCTTCAGTGATTGTTTCTCTTGAAGTTGAAAAGAGAGTTACACAGCTAGTTACCAAGCAATAATGATTACTTTTGTTGACATTCATGGAAACCTCTAATTACATGAGTCAGTGGAAGTTTACAACTGAATAAACAGTTAAGAAAACTGGAAAAAATTCTTACAGAAGAGATAACATCTGATGAAAAGAGTGATGTCCAGCCATTTACTCATGTCTTACATCAAGCACCTATTTACAAAGGAAATAATGATCGAATGTAAAAGTGATGAGATCCTATTAGAATTAATTGTTTGGGTACATCTATACATCCATGTAATATCATTGCATTGAACAGTCCTTAAAAAAAAATAAGAAAAAAGCCATCTCTTGAGATTTTTAGAAAATGAATGACATATTCTGATCAGAAAGCAAGTCCCCTTTGGCATACAGAAGTCGGTATTTTGCTTCTCTGTGACCTGTTCCTTTTTTATGCTGAACCACTATTTTTTTGTATCTTTAGTCTTAGTCTTGAGGACCAGATATGGCATTTAGCTCCAACAACAAAGGTTTATTATAATGGCAGAAATAACTCAGGAAATATTTCCTGCCAACTGTTTGGTGTTACATGGTGAAGTATTAGAATCTTTCTCCTCACTCAAGGAACACAATAAACATTTATTTTCTAAAAAAATCTTTACAGAAAACATAAATTCCACTACGGAAAATTGGAAACTAAAACTCTAAAAGACTGTATTTTTCACCAGATTGAGTATATTCTGATCAGTGATGACTTCTATCATCCTTATTTCACTGTCTCCCCATGCTTCCTGGTTTCGTTTAGGAAGCCTCTTCCCTGGCATACTAATTTCTATCAGCCTTGATTGTAAAACTGTTCCATCTGATCAACAAAAAGACTACACTGATTTCCTAGAGGGTTTGAAGTCTGGAAGTTCACCTACCTTCAGAAACCTTGTCTTGTTATTGATTAAATCATGTCCATTCCTCCTTTTCAGTTTTTCTTGCTTTCATGCAAGCAAAAGGAGTAAATTCCTTCTAGTTATCACCAAAATGATCATGTACTTTCATAAAATTATATAATGGTTTGGGTTGGAAGGGACTTTTAAAGACCATCCAGTCCACACCTGCTGCCATGGGCACAGATATTTTCCACTAGATTAGGTTACTGAAAAGCTCATCCAACCTGACCTTGAATGTTTTCCAGGGATGGGAAAGAAGATCTTGATCTTTCAAGGTAAAGAAGGCTTTCTGGGAAATGACTTGTGGCGGTGTTTCTTTCAAGGTGTGACTCCACTCTGTCCCCTCTCCACATTCACAGTATTTTCTCCCTTGTGTATTTCCCAATTATTTACTTTTTTTATTTGGGGGGGGGGGGGGGGGAGAGTTGCAAGCATCCTGCAAATACCTATTCACAGTATTGTATATTAAAGAAATTAATTGCACAAGTTGCCTTGCCTTTTCTTACTTCTAAATTCCTGTTCCATGGTTAAATTTGGAGTAAGTTCAATGTCTGTCTTCTCATAGTTTTAAATGCCTCTCCAACATTCTCAAGTAATGAACATACTTTTGTTCTACTTTCTCAAACATACACTAAGTCTTAAGAGTTTACAGAAAGCATTCAATTACCTTCAAGAATTGGTTTCTAACAGAGAGCACAGAGGAAGTAAATCTTAAATGTCAAATTATTTGTTCGTCTCTCAGCAAGAGATTAGGATGCATACGTAGCAAAGAATTACCTCACATACCATAAAGAGTCGATTTAATTCCTACTTTGCAAAATTAAAAGGCCAAGATAAAAGCTCCTATTTTAATGCAGCACAACATTTAACAAAAGTAAATTTGGATAGATGCAGTAGACAAAGTCCTAGCAGAGGTCTTGGAGAGCTGAGTCATGAATGGGCCTGCTTGTTCTACTAACCCACATCAACAGCTCCATTTCTGTACTACGTGCACCTCTACAGGTGTGCACATAAACAAACAACTAAGGCTGAAAGTTTTATGTGTGTGTTTTTTTAACCATAATGTTCCCTGTGGAAAATAACACTGTAGGTTATAATTCAAGTCTAGGGCATAAACAGAATATCAATGATTTCTGCAAAACCATCAACTTGGCCAAGCAGCAAGTGCCACAACAGAAGTAAAAGTATGTTTATAATTAGGACCTCATGTGTTATCAAAGAAGTCTGGAAATTAACCAACCCAGAAATAGATTTTATCTATGATTGTGCATAGTTAAGACGTGATTCGTATGGTATGTAGCAAACCATTCCTACATGTAATACTGGTAAACTACTCTAAGACTTTTCTAATGAAAACTAATTTTTAAGCAAGAGCCATTATTGCTTCCTTGTTCTAGCAGAGCCAGATACTCTGAGAAAATAATGACAGGATATATTTTCAAGTATCTATCCATTCATAGTTCAGAAACTGCACAAAATATATCAAAATGGCCTCAAAGCTAAATAAAATCCACTTAATTTCCAGTTGAATACTGCTCTCCTACAGTATCTGGATTACCTCACCTGGATCAGACAGAGAGGCTGGAAAGTGTTACGCACACAGGAATTAGCTCTGGATAGGAAGAACAAACACATGTGGCGTGGGAAACTTTGAAAGGAGAACTGTCTCTCAGAGCATCCTGTTATGTCACCACATTTTTAGGCAAAAAGTGAATAGAACTGTTGCTCTGTCTTTTTAAATGTACTTTCTGCATTCCCTAATCCTGTGTTGTTCTGGAATTACAGCTTTGCTAGCCCTTTAAATAGGGCACACAAGAAAAGAGCAGGGTATTCACGCTCTTCCCATACAAAAGCACACACCACACAGGAGTCAAACTGGCTTGGAAACTTGTTAGCCTTTTTTGGAATGACAGTATAAATAATGTTTAGGGGATTTTGAAATATTTTTTTCAACTGTGTATAATATCAGCAAATCTCTGACATATATTGATCAGTTCTATTAACATTACTTTCCCATTCAATGAGGTAACACTGTTAGGAGCAAGCTACTTTTACAAAAACAAAGTAGTAATTTCAGTTGAGGCCAGTCTCGAAAGTTCTCTAATGGGAAAAAGCTAAAACATCTCCCAGTTTACCTGTAACAACTGCAGTAACAACATAAAATTTAATGGACAAATCTACCAAAGGCAAAAATTTTAAAACAGATGCAGAAGTAATGAACAATGGTAGCATTTAGAATATGCAGACCTGGTTAAATGCTCTGCAGAAGAAGCACCCCTGAGTAACAGTGTCTTCAGATTTTTGGGAGACAGTTTGAAAATTAACAGCTGGGAGGCCAGCTGCATGCACACACACACACACACACACACACACACACACACAACCGATGCAGTGGAGCACAGAAAGAGATGTGGGACAATGAAACCCAGCTGCTTCCTTATCCTTTTCTGAACAGTCATTGACCACTGCCTGAATTTGCAAAACAAGATGAATGTGTATTTTTTCAGAAGGTAAAAAATCACATCACTTTGTCCATCAACTAGAAATAGCTACTTACAAGTATTACACAATTTCACCTGGGTGAACAGGGAAGGTAAAAAACCAAAGCATTGATGGGATATAGTCAGATGTGGATGTCTGGGCCTAAACAGTTGTGGTGAATGGAGCTAAACCCAGTTGGCAGCTGGTCACAAGTGGTGTTCGCCAGGGCTCAGTGTTGGGGCCAGTTCTCTTTAACAACTTTATCAATCACCTGGATGAGGAGATCGAGTGCACCTTCAGTAAGTTTGCAGACACCACCAAATTAGGCAGGACTGTTGATCTGCTTGAGGGTTGGAAGGGTCTGCAGAGGGATCTGGACAGGCTGGATCGATGGGCCACGGCCAACTCTTTGAGGTTCAACAAGGCCAAGTGCTGAATCCTACACTTGGGTCACAACAACCCTAGGCAATGCTACAGGCTTGGGGATGAATGGCTGGAAAGCTGCCTGGCGGAAAAGCACCTGATGGTGTTGGGCAGGAGCCAGCAGAGTGCCCAGGTGGCCAACAAGGCCAATGGCATCCTGGTCTGCATCAGGAACAGTGTGGCCAGGATGAGGAAAGTGATTGTTCCCCTGTACTTGGCATTGGTGAGGCCACACCTCAAAGCTGTCTTCAGTTTTGGGCCCCTCCCTACAAGAAGGACACTGAGGTGCTGGAGCATGCCCAGAGAAGAACAACGGAGCTGGGGAAGGGTCTGCAGCACAAGTCCTGTAAGGACCAGCTGAGGGAGCTGGGAGTGTTCAGCCTGGAGAAGAGGAGGCTCAGGAGAGACCTTATTGCAGAGAGGTGGGTGTTGGTCTCTTCTCCGAAATGACAGGTAACAGGACAAGAGGAAAAGGCCTCAAGTTGTGCCAGGGATGGTTTGGATTGGATGTTATGAAAAATTTCTTCACTGAAAGGGTTATCAGGCACTGGAACTGGCAGCCCAGGGATGTGGTTGAGTCACCATCCCTGAAGATATTTAGAAGATGTGTAGACGTGGCACTTAGAGACACGGTTTAGTGGTGGACTTGGCAGTGTTAGGTTAACGGTTGGACTTGATGATTTTAAAGGTCTTTTCCAACCTAAATGATTCTATGGTTCTAAGTTTGGTGTTTGCTGGCTGCGAAGAGAACACAGAATTGCAGTATGTTTAAACAGGCCAGGTCTTTGGCAGTCTGTTTCCCAGTATCCACATTCTGAGTGTGTGCCTGGGATTTCAGGGAGCTGTGGGTGTTACATGGTATTACACACCATCAAAGCAACTGTTGGGCTTTCTCTGGGAATCTGCATCTACCTTCTAAGGACTAGAATTAATATGCAGCAACAAGAAGTCTACAGCAAGCACACCTTCCTGCAGCAGTCCAAAGGGGACAGCACAGCTGGTGCGGAGACCAGCAGAGAGCCCAAGACAGCAAAGCAAGATCAACAGCAACACTAGGACAGTGTTTCAAGTGCAAAGCAGGATATCCCCTCCATTTTGAGAACCAGGGTTTGTTAGCATGACCTTATTTCTGAAACTGATGTGGCAAAACTGGCTGGGTGTGTGGCTGCTCATTGCACAGGGTAGTAATACCAAGCAGTGGTCCAAGCTGAAACCTCAGCTCTGTACAGTCAATGTCTAAGTAATCGATTTGGGAGCTTGAGCTGCTTTGCAAAGTTGACTGTCCATTCGTTTGTAATTTTGCTTCCCAGCTAGTTGATATGTTGCCAGTCAGTTGTCTTCTCATTTGTTCTTACTGAACACTTTAATATGCAGTAATGTTAAAACTCTCCTTTCCTTGTGCTGCCAGTACTTTACACTACATATGAGGAAACAAATTGAAGATGTACAATTACAAAATACTTTGATGTTCAGCATAAACATTTTAGAGTATCCAAAATAAAGCTGAGGTTTATATATTTTATATGGATGTTTTCATAATACACATGGGGATAAACTTTCAAATACTAGCCTTCTGAATGTTAATTTTCTGACACAGCAAACTTGCATGTGTGAATAGACATACACAAATACTAATGTTTAAAAAGTTTACAGCACCACTTGAATACCAGTTGAGGAATTCCTAGTTTTTGAAGCATGATGGGGCTACTGCCTGCATCTAGACTGACATCCTGAATAACAATACACAACCAGTAATTCTTTGAGTACAGGAAATTATTCATGCTCACCTTCTAAGTAAACTTTACATAGACCATTAACTTATGATTTAAGTAGAAAGCAAGTTTTAAAAACACATCAAATGTCAGTGTTGATGCTGGAAATCAAAGGGGAAATTAATCTAAAACATCATATAAATAGATAATTTTACCCTTTGATTTCCAAATTAATTCATTCTAGAAGTGAAAGCATAAATTCTACTTTAAAAAAGGTAAAATTACTCATGGCATATTTTTTGTTATTTCTTTGCAACCTAATATTGACTTAGAGCATTAGGTCTGTGCCACAGCAAAGATGTGAAAGTGTCAGAGCTCACTCTCCTACAGCAGGGTTTGTTGATGTTATTTCTGTATCACTGCAGGTAGGCACTGAGAAGTGTCGCTGGCCTTGCAGATGGCACACAAATGCGGCTTTGAGTTCTGCTCTCACAATCCAGAAGGACATGAAAAGGGAACAGAACTATGCACCTAAACTCTGCTTCATGATACCAGTTACATCGAAGGAGTTTGAAATGCATAAATGCCAGCCACATTACTGGGCCAAATACATATGTGGTGCTTATGGATGCAAGTATCCTGGAAGCTGCAGAAAATTTAGTTAGCAAGTGAAATGGCAGTGGAGGAGAGTACAACTAGAACACTACAACACATTTCAGGAAAGATGCTCAATGGATACAACACAAATCCTTAGAAACAGAAGAGGACTGATACAGGGAACACTATCAAGAAACCATAAAGCTAAGAATGGACAATTAGGGCCTGTGCTGATCCAGCCATCCTACAGACAAACTGCCCTTGACAAGGCCTCTACAGAAACTGAACTAACACCACTTACAAGATGCTAAGAGAAAGCAGAACAGGACTCTGTCCTCCTTCAGATAAATCCCATCTCCTCTCATGGTACAGAACCAACCTCCTACAAGAACAATGAACATCACATTAAAAGTTTTGAGAATCCACATATTTAGCCTCTCAAATCAAGCTTTTGTTATCATTCATTCTTAAATGAGTGTCAAGTCTCACTAACCTACATAACCCTACAAAAAAGTTCTTGATATGCAAAACTTCTTTCCAATATCATTAAATAAGGAAGGTCACCGTGTCTATATAAATTTCTATCAAGTGACAACAGAGCATACACCAGTTTAAAACTTGTATACCTCTCTGCATTGCCATCATGCATCCTATAAATGGAAGTCGTGATTAAAGCAACTGAATGTAATCTATGTGCTGGGTTTAGTCAGGAAAGAGTTAACTCTCATTACCGTGGCTGCTAAGAAACTGTGTTCCTGGATGCTGAGAGCAGTACTGATAAGGTCTTAGCTAGTGCTGGGGAATGCCTGCACTGAATTCAAGGTCTTTCTCCGCTTCTGATACTGCAGCTGCGTTCCCAGCGCTCTCTCTCTGTCGCTACAGGCAGTGTAGGGGACACACTGTTCAGACAGCTGACCCAAACTGACCAAGGGAGTATTTCACTCCATAGTACGTTATGCTCAGGGCATAGGCAAGGAGGGGGTCCGGGAGCCATTACTCTCCTGCTCGTTTACTTCTGTACACTTGTTAACACTCCCCCTGACTCCTGCGTTAGCTGCTTTGCTAACTCCTGTGCTGGCTCATTTGTGAGGGAGTTGGTGGGTTTGTTTAGTTTCACTGGTCATGCTATCACTGATGGGGTTCGCTCGGAATCTGTTGCGACAGCTCTCAGGCTCTGGCCCTCGGGCTGCGATCGCTCTTGGGCTGCAGCTCTTGGACTCTCTGGCTCTGACTCTCTGGCGTGGTTTAACTCCAGCTAGCAAAATACCACGAAGCCGCTCTCACAAATCCCCCTCCCCTCCTCCAGTGGAGGGGAAGAATCAGAGGAAAAAGAAATAAGGAAGCTCATAAAATTGAGATAAGAACTATTTACTAATTAAATCTAAATCAATATATACAGATACTACTAATAATAAATAACTAAAATAGTAGAAAATTAAACATATGGTACAATATATACAATATGATACAATTTCCCACCATCCACTGATCAATGCACACCCAGATGTTGAGTGATGAAAATCACACCCAGAGAGCCCGAGAACCACAGCCCGAGAGCAACCGCATCCCAAGAGCCGCGGCCTGAGGGCCAGAGCCTGGGAGCCTACGCAGCGGATTCTGAGCAAACCTTACCACTGCTAACACAGCCAGAAAACTCCAAACAATCCACCAGCTCCCACATGAACAAGCCAGCACAGGAGTTAGCAAAGCAGCTAACGCAGGAGGGTGAGCAAGTGTCTGGGAGTAAACGAGCAAGGGAGTAACGGAGAGGGAGAAGGGCAGAGTAATGGCTACCAGACCCCCTTCCCCACCCAAGAGACCAGAACATGATGTACTATGGAACGAAATACTTCCTTGGTCAGTCTGGGTCAGCTACAGTATCTGAAGCGGACAAAAGACCTTGAGTTCAGTACAGGCCATCCCCAGCACCAGCTGAGGCCTTATCAATGTTTTCACTTAGTGTCCAGCAACACAGTTCCCTGGCAACCAGAGTAAAGGGAGTTAGCCCTTTCCTGACTGAACCCAGCACACTCTCACTAATCAGCACCTGGCTGTGTATAGGTCAGTGGGTGGTGAGCAACTATCATAATTGTATCATATTGTCTCATATGTTTTATTTCCTATTATTTTAATTATTTATTATTAGTAGTATGTGTATATATTCACTTAGATTCAAATAGTAGATACTTCTTATCTGAATTTTATGAGCTTCCTTGTATTTTCCCTCGATTCTTCCCCTCCACTGGAGGAGGGGAGTGGGGGATTTGTGAGAGCAGCTTTGTGGTATTTTGCTAGCCAGAGTTAAACCACAACAATCTATTACAAGGAAAACAAGAAAAAAATTCAAAAGATATCTGGTGTAACAACACACAATTTTAATTTGTTTGCGTGATAAACATGGTCAAATTCTTCCCTTTGTTACGCTGCTTCGCCACCATTTACCTTAACCGATTTAAATAATATGGTAACTTTAAAGTAAATTTAACCACTCAGACAAAGAATGTCACATCAGAGCCATACATCACTCAAACCTGTGTAACTGTAATAGAAGTCAATGGGTTTATTGGGAGTATTTAGAGTTTGGTTCCATGCTGTCAAAAAGCTAAAGAATCGGTTCTATGACTGAAGCACAAAAGCCCCCATTAGCCCTTAGCAACACAGCCTGTGGTATCTTTGACACAGTTTACAAGTATACCTTGGGATCATTTAGCTTTTTCTTGAACATTTCAAATCCAACTTAAACATTGTTTCAGAGGACAAAGCATTTTAAAATTATCAGATTGCAACTTCACCTTTTAGGTAATGATAAAACACTGTTAGACCATGCTTAAAAAGAATGTATGTCTAAACATGATGTTACAGTATTTTCAGAAGAATACTACTGTAAGTATGGAGAATCAGGTATGAGTATCTTCAGTGACAGGTTATAGGAAACTGCTAGCCCTCCTGAATAACTAAAACACTCCTTTTAATAACAGATTGCAGCCCAACTGTTCTATTTGATTGAAGCTTTTTAACTGCTTCAAATTTTAATTTCTTCAGGAAAAAATATTTAATGTATCTGTTTGAGGAAGACGGAAAAATATTCTTCTTCAGCTACATCATACAGGACACAATATGATGCTTACAGTTCAGTCTTAAGTTCTGGGAAGTACGTTCTTGCTATTTAAAGTACACTTAATTTAGTACTCCATTTGATTGATTTAGTAGAAAAGCATTAACCTTACGTCCAAAAGTTGAAACTGTACAAATGAAAATTAGAAAAAGGGCACAGTTTTAACGGTAAGTTTAGTTAACCATGCAAATGAGTTACCAGAATAACTACTGATTCCTACTTCCTTAGGTGTTCAAGATTAAATGCCTTTTTGTAAGGGATATTATACATAAGTTGTTGGCTAAAAGTTTAACTATAGAAAATATGAAAGTCCCTAATAGAGAGTTGGGGGAGATTATGTAACAGACTGGTGTGGGTTTTTGGTTTTTTTTTTTTTTTTTTAACCTTACCCCTGTCCCCCTAACATGAACTCTTAAAAGTCCCTCTCACCAGAAAGAGAGCCACGTCCCTTTTGTCCTGTGGTCTTGAAATATTTACTCATTCATTTGAGAGTCTGCTGTATTGCTTCACATCTGTGAATCACAAGTGTATCACAGAGACAGCATTTACTCAGAATTTAACACTTAAGCTGGACATCAGCTGAACTCTTAATCTGACTAAAAATCCTTGTTTGTGGACCATTTCCAGATTTCACTGAATGTTGATAGGAATGGGACCGTTCATGACATGGAGAAGACTTGTACTCTTCCTTATGTATTTAAGGAGAGTAAGAATTTAAAATATTGGGAACATACAAACATAGGGCTTAATTTTCACCTTCCCCTCCACATTTTCAGACTGTTACGCTGTTATGCCTTCAGATGTTGAAAGGGGGGGGGGGGGTTTAAACCATGGGAGTATACTAAATGCTATGTATTCTGGAAATGTAACTTAGTCTGTTCCCCTTTAAAAAAAAAAAAAGAGACATGTTAGACATTAAGGAATGCAACTCAATAACATTCTGGTTTGCTGAGTTCAGGCATTTCTGGTTTCTTTCTACTTTGAGGTACAACTGCAGACATTAATTTTAAGGCTGCTGCCACTTTAAGTGAGACCTTTAAAAGTAGGTAGGTACATATACTAGCTACATTAGCAAAAAAGTGCTAAAAGCACCAAGGCTCTCAGTTTCTAATTTAATGCTGCAGCTTAATTTGTATTTCAGATTTTCCAGTGCTGGATATGGTCTTCTTGGGAGAGTGTGATTATATATATATCTCTAACGCTGCACGTCCCATTAGAGTGTACCATGGCTTCCCGTTCACGTAACTGACACAGCACTTTACTAGGTGTCAGCAGAATTGAAGAATACCATAGCCAATCGTTACAGGAAGCTTTTTTTTTTTTTTTTTTTAACAGCTGTCAATTCAATACAGTCCAAGATCCCTTCTACAAAGGGTAGTCACCAGCCAAGGAAACAATGCAGACCTTTTGTCCTGTCTTCATGTCTACAGAACTGCCTTCAAGTTAAGACAACTGCCTCCAAAGCACTTCATAAGACTAAAGAACAAAAGATTCTTGAGAATCTAGTCCATTAGGAGTATTCTATTAACATGGCAGAAAACACTCTCATACAAACAGGTAAAATAAATCATGTTAAAATACAGCATTGCCTAAGAAATAGCACAGTGTTGCATACAATGTCAGCAGATGGCACTATTAACATAGCCTTGAAGTTCTTTTAAGCATGTGAGCAAGGTTTTAGCCTTAAAAGAAAGCATGCCTACTTTGCTGTTGCTTTCATTGTGAGGTACATGCAAGAAGTCATGGCAGACAGCAGACTCTTGTTACAGCCTGTGGGGCCAAGTCCCTCCCAGAGAATTAAGCAGTAGCGATTCCTGGGTGCAAATCTTATACTGTTTACAGCTCATTCACAGGAGTTGTGCTTTCAAGACTTCCCTGCGTTTACTGAGGACCACAGACCCCGTTTCTGAGTCTTTCCACAGGGAAGACTGCTACCCTCAGAGGCACAGTTTGCTGTCAAGGAGCAGCTGTGACAGCAAGGTTGAACTATCATGTGTGCCAATGCAGCTGTAATGTCACTGCTTTTGGCCATGTGAATTAAACCTCCAATTAAGTACACATACACTTTCCTTCCCTCTGTCTCCTAGGAGAGACTGTATTCTTTTCACTGTGAATATAAAATTCTAACAGCAACAGAGAAGAAGGCTAGAAACTCACCTAATTTTACCCACTTTTGCAGTGATGTCAGGTGCACAGCAAATCTTCCCGTAAACTTACAGAACCTTGTGCTACCATTCAGCATTTGGAAGAGATTCTGAAAATAATATATCCTGTTCTTCACATCATTTGCAAAATGACTCCTAAATTATTCTGTTCATGCAGATGGAAAATTATAGAGCTAAACATATTCAACTGGAAGGTGCAATGATAGTATTTCAGAGAACTAAGATTTCTGTCTTAACCTTTGTTAATTCCTATTTTAGTATTTCATGACCCTGAGTCAGAAACACTGAAGAAGGAAACATCAATGAATATCCTGCAAGCACAGTCAGCTATTTCTCCTTCACTCTTAAACACCTTTGCATAGTGGATTCCTCAGAAAGATACTCCTCAGATACTAAGTTTTGAGAAGATTTTTTTTAAATTCAGACTGCCATAACGAAGATGTTGCAAATCTCTATGGAACACTAGACACTAGTTTCCTGAAAACCATTGTGCGGAAGTATCAGGTTAACACCTCTGACTGGGGGTTACTCTATGCGCTTCAGATCTGTTACAGAAATCCCTAAGAAGAATGCACTGAGAAGTATAATGAATAACCCTTTGCATTAGAAAGATTCACAGGACTTTGATCAGTGTCCCAGGAAGCATCAGGGCACAATGGACTGTACAAGCTGATTAGGGCTGACATCATCAGTCAACATGTAAGCACTGCTGTTGTCAATCACCAAGTCAACCATAGCAAAATATACTTGGTAATAACCATTCTTATCTGATGTGCTAACTAGGAGTTTAGGTACTTAGTATCTATTCTAATTGTGAGACTTTTCATCTATCAATCTAACTCCTCAGTAAATGAAATCAAGCCATCATATTCTTGATAAAAAGAGACTGTAATGATTTGCATGGCAGCAGCTCATTTTGTTGCTGGTTTCATAAGAGGTCAGAACTCACACCCAAAACTAGCTGGAAAAATTCCTGTATTTTAAAAATATAAGTCAACAACCATGTGCATTTCAAATTAAAGGACACAATACTTCTCTTTTGTGATCTTTCTTTTCCATTCCATAGTCATCCTCTGAGTTTAATTACTGAGAATTAATCACACAGATGAAACATAAAAAAAATTCCTGAACCTATCTTCTGCTTCTCCCTCAATTAAAATGGTTTTTATTACATTCAGGCTTGTACCTGCAACACCTTACCATACACATCACACTAAAAATATACAAACCTGTGCAAATAGCAGATAAACAGGTAAGGCACACGTCCTGTAGAGTTCATTCTCTCATCTTGGACCAGTCACTTAAGAGACTGCAAACCACTGCAGCAAAGCACAGTTCTCAGACATGCTGAGAAATTGAGGCCAAGGTGAATGCTAGGCTTTGTCAGAAATCCTAAGAGCCTCTCAAGAAGTTCTTTCCATGGTCAGAGATTTATTTATCCCAGCCAAATAAATTTATTTGTCCCCAAATTTATTTGTCAATTGCACGACCCCAATGTCTCTTTTTTAATTAGAAACAGTCCAACCTAAATAAAATAACCAAGATACAGCTGGCCACAGCTGTGCTCCCATAAATCAATAATCCAGGAGATGAGGAGCAAGCCTGTGAAGCTGACAGGGTAGCCTTGAACAACCTGGACACAGCTTGTAGGATACAGCCCACAGGATACAGTGGAGATCCTCATCCACTGCAGAGTCCTAATCCGTGCTTACCCTGCACCAGTCCTCATCCGTTATTAGACAGGATTCACAGGCCCTTACTGCTCTGTTCTAGTTATTGCTTTTTAACTATTTTCCCATGGTCTGCTTAGGTTTCCATTCTAGACCACATCCAAATCTGCAGCACAGGCTCCTCAGCTTGCTGGTTTCAGCCCCTGGATGCCAGATGCCTTTGATGAGGATTTTGAAAGCAGATTTCCTGGTTTCTTTGATCTGGACCATAATTTAAACTGATAAGGATATCCAACTCTACCTTTGATTGTTGCTTAGGTCTGACCACTAGAACTGACTGTGTCCATTGCCAACAGAGATTTCCCAGACACTTTGGTTATTTTTAACTTTAGGGATAATAGGAAAGTTACACTTTTTTATTCTTTTTTTGACTGGAAAAATGCACTTCTCTCTAATCTCCCCTGTACTCAAAAACACCCAAGTTCATTCTGCTTAAATCTGAATGAACACTAAGACTATAAGCATAAATGATAAATGCTGTTGATGTATCTATTCGGGAATGCATGAAAAAAGATTCTGTTTCTTGCTGTATTGTGCTTTCCTCTAAATTCTGACATTTTTTTATTACATCTACCTGATGTTTGTTTAGATAACCACTGAAAAAGACCTTTGAAGTGCAAAATAAAGCCAATTATATTATAGAAGCACATGGCAGTCTGATCCATAAGATATGTGGATGTCAGTTTGGTAAAACACAGTTTAAAAAGAAACAGAGACCACTAAAAATGGGAGCTGACTTTCAGTGCAAACAGAATTCTTATGTGGGTCACATCATCCAGCTGCAGAAAGATCTAAGATTTTGCAGCAACAACACATGCAATGACACATGCCCTGACATAATTATAATAAGGTTGTTTTCAACAGATGGAAACCTCTGGGGAAAAAAAGAGTGCAGACTGCTTATGCCTCTCCTTAAGAACTGGACTTCACCTGATGGCTGGACATTTTCTTCTTTGTTTTTTCCCCTGTGGAGTGCTTAGGACTGTTTAACACTTCACTGCTTGCAATGGCCAAGTCACTTTATTAACAGATGCCTTTCCTTGAGGGTACCAGGCATCTCACACTTCCCACCACAGTTACACAACTTTCAACTGGGATAACAGAGGCCTGTTCATCTCTAAACTGCTTAAAATTATACAGCTGAAAACTGCAACTTAGGGCCAACCCTTCACATAGCTCATCCCTGTTACAAGCGCTTTTGAATTTCAGCTGCAGTTCACTGGAGCCATGGAACATTGTCTTCACTCCGCATCTTACTGCACAGAGCTAAGCATGGCATGGTATGCAGCTCAGAGACTTCAGATTGTTCATTTACCTAACTGTGAATTCCTATTTGTGAGTCAGAACTGTTCAGCTTGAAAGCCGCTGTAATTAAGCTGACATGCCACAGTGACCTTGGCATAATCCTAATGAGATCTAAGTCAAAGACAACAATTACTGGAAAAATTGAGGTACGGTTCAAACAAATGAGAAAGTACAGAGAAACATTATAAACTGTTTTATCAGCTAAGTCTCTTTATCCACCACAAAAAGTGCCTTGTACCTGGATAGTACATCTGGCAACAGAATCAGGCAAACAAATTACTCTAACAGATTAACTGACTGCAAAGTGAGGCCTTTACAGCATTTCTTTCAACAGACAAAACACAATGAAGGAATGTCTTTTTAAAAAGTAAGCAATCAATACTACTGCAGAGTCAGCTAAGTTTTGTAGTTACCGTTGTACACTGGCAAATGAGGAAAAGCTACTTCTCCATACTACTGTCATTCCTATCGATGCTCTGCTGCCCAAAGTGAGAAGCCAGTTTTATTCTCTACTTGAGAGGGTATCAGCCTGTGAAACACAGAGGTATTTTCTTCTACATACAACTAACTTAAAAATGCATTTTAAAAGAAGACTACTTTTTGATCAATTTGTACAGCTACACTGAAAAAACTTCAGTGTTTAAAAATGTGTTAATATCAATGATGGCAGGTTTTATATTAAAAAGAAAAATATATGTTTAATATCTTAATAATGCAAAGAGTTGTTAAGCAAGTACTATGAGATTAGTATAAAAAACTAATGACGTTTTTAAGCAGTAACAGCCATTTTTATTAGAAAGAGTCCAGTGACAGGACAACATAGGCTGTTCTGTTATTTTGGTATTATTTAAAACATATAAATCCAGTTGCCAATTGGAATGTCAGTGCAAGTTTAGCGAGATTAGAGTTTTCTTTACAGCTCTAGCACAGTCAGATTTAGTTACTCTTAGAGGGTATGGTGATACTTGGGACTTGATTTCTGTTCAAATATTTCTGAATCATCCAAGTTCACACAAGAAAACTGGTTTTTTTGTGAAAGAATTAGTGTCTTGAAACTTTGCTATTTGTAGTGGCCTAAACGTCTGTTGGTTTTCAACAAACACCTATAAATGTAATTAATGTTCTGCCACCCATAGGCCAGAAGGTATAATTCATCAAACAGAGGAGAGAAAAAATTGGGATCCTCCCCAACATGTGGGTATTCTGAAACATCACCACTTAAACCAAAGGTTAACATATTTTTATTACCACTAACCATATACTTGTCAAGTAGCCAAGATATTTTATTTGCTGTTCTAGCAGGCAGCAAATGGAACCAGCATGTTTTACACGAGATATTTTATGAAGAGATATTCATAACAAACAAAAATTGAGCTTTCTGAAATCGCAGTTCTCAAAAATCATAGTGTCTGCTTACAAACACCTTATGAAGAAAAGCTAAGCACAACAGGCTTATAAACAGCTTCTTGACAGAAGAATGTAATTCATGGAATCATAGAATCATACAGCCATAGAATCATGGAATCACAGAACGGTTTAGATTGGAAGGGACCTTAAAGATCATCTAGTTCCAACCAGATCACATTGCTTTAAGCCTCCTCCAACCTAGACCTGAACACTTCCAGGGATGGGGCAACCATCACAACTAGTTCCAGATTCTAACACATGCACTCATGTGGACAGCCAATGAGGACAATCTTCACGTTTCCTGGGATGGATTCCCTGTGAGATAGGCATATGGACCATGTACTATACACCTGATTGCTTGTCAGGATGCATCTCAACTTTTCTTGAATAATAGAACAGTGGCATGATAAAATCCACCTGAAGTCCTGAGTACCACCAGCAAGTTGTTTCAAGTGCTAATGACATTTTCACCAGGAGGTCACATTCAAGGACGATCACGTATTGCGCTGTGAAGTGCTCAACGCCCTACAGAAAATACAACAGAAACACCCTGGGTATCTTTGTTCTATCGACAGTGATAAGGTTTTTGCTGCTTCTCTACCCTTCCGTCTCATTTCTCACCTGAGTATCAAAGCTCTTACCCATGATCAACATTTGATTTATAGCAAGATTCATGATTAACTAGGAAAAAATACTATAGTTTTTAAGGTGGGTTTTTTTCTAGTAATTACAACGTGCACCAGAATTTTCCTGTCAAAAAACGGGGCTAACATACAAACATTTTAAAAATCAGTCTTAATGAAAACCACCCAGGATGTTTTACAATTCTGACAGTTCCTTCTCACAGGCAGTCAACAGGTACACTTGCAAGCCACCGAGATACTGACACTTCGCAAGTTACTACGTATTAGTTGAGCTGTAGTATGCCATATGTATATAACCTACCTATTCTAAATAGAAAATAAAATTAATGTCTGACTTCATGCTCAGTGTTCAGAAATTCTGATTTACCCTGGCTTTTCAGGTGGACAGTAACTTGCAAAGATCTGGTAATATAATCACTTGAAATTGAATGTCCATATCTGTAGATTAGTTTATCTTCTGACACTACAAAACCTTGTATATAATTGTATCAGCAAATGAAGAAAACTACAGTATTTTTTCCCAAACTGAGCCATTGTTCACCATCTCTTCATATCAACAACTCAGGGAAGCTTAGATGACCAAATGTTTCTAGTAACTCTGGTATGACCAGAAGCAGAAGACAGAACCTCAGAGCAGAGTATTTTATATTATCTCACAGGCCTATGTAGATGAAAATACTCAAATAAAAAATGAAATGAAATGAAATAAATGAAATGAAATGAAATGAAATGAAATGAAATGAAATGAAATGAAATGAAATGAAACGAAATGAAATGAATACAACACACTGGGCCTGTTACTTACCAGGGACAGAAGTGTTTCATACACTGTTTTAGCCTTCCCAAAACATGTGTCTTTCTACATGTGTGAATAGGTGTGTGAATAGTTGTGAATACTTCACAACTTCCTGTGCAACTTTAAGTAACGTGTTTAAATTCTTTTCTTCATCTGCATTGGCGAGGCGTGGATTTGACGGATGCACCACTCGGTGGATAAAGAACTGGCTGGATGGTCACACTCAGAGAGTTGTGGTCAGATATTTTTGCTTGATGGGAACAGAGAGCCAGTCAGACCAGAAAAATACAGGCTAAACTAGAAGGATACTGACATTTTATCCTTCGTTAATTTGCAAAACCCCATGGTGATGGATACTGTGACCTACCTCTTCTTACATAATAGAAAAAAATAACTGGATACAAGTACAATGAAAGAGGTATAAGAACTAAAGATAGTCAACAGAACCTGCTATGATGAGTTCTAAGTCTTGCAAAGACTATCTACAACATATGACCACTACACATTTTGCACTGATAAATATAAAAGAAATGAAAAAATTAACTCCCACGCTTTTCACTGTGGGTGGCTGGAGAATGAGGGGAGAAGATGAGTTTCTAAAGAGGTCATCACTGCTTTTCAAGATGTGTGGTAATTCAGACTCAGTATTTGAGATTAGTTGTGCACTCAGTGGCTCTTCAACAGCTCTCGACAACTGGAAGCAGAAGTAGCAGACCTCTGCCATCAGAGGAAATGTCAGCTCTCACAAATACATATGACAGACTTTTGATAGCCTTATCACAATTAGATCAACAATCTTGCTGATGGCTTGCTTTTAATTTGGAACCAAAGTCTCCACTGATTCACTGCAATGCCATGTTCCCAACCCAGGCTTCACAGAGATTAACTAAGATTAACTAAATTTAACAGTCGGAGGTTTAGCTGGTGATATGTTGTATATTTTCAATCAGTCTGCTTGCAGAGCTATCAATTATAATGATTTCCATAGTATTTTTTCAATCTCTATGTCTCTTTCTTTGACAAGTTATGCGATAATTGACCTGCTTCACTGCTGCAGACATAAATTCAGTGACACAAATAGGCAGCTCACATTGTTAATTTACACAATGGATTCAGACCACATTTGTCCAGGCATTCAAAAGCCAAGTCCCTGTGAGTCAGTCAGGGCTGAGCAGCCCTGTTTCTCAACAGTGGCTCGTTTTTCAAAAAGGACTCTCAACAATCTCAGCAGTCTCAACATAAAGATTCCTTGATTTGGTTTATGCATAGCCCACCATTTTAAACAAACAAAGCAGACCTCCTGTCCGTCTGTTCATCCACCAACATTTGTGACAGATTAGCATTACATACCTTAAACAAGCATCGACGAATGTATCTGAATCACACAGAAACTGTAAGATCACAGGACTTAAACTTTGTCATACCATTATGTAAAGCCACTGGAGAGAAATCCATGCATTTTTGCAAGCAGGCTTTTCATGGAACAAAAGGAGCCTTGCCTTTTCTATTATGTGATGACTCCTAATTATAATAATTGACCTTTTATTGTTGGCCCAGATAAGATTGTTTGCATACCTGTAATTTCTTAAAACAGAAATCTAAATGTTACTAAGAAAATACATCCATCAGAAGTACGACAGACCCTGAAGAACAGTGGCACTGCTTGATGTTTACATCTGATTAACCTTGGAGGCAATTCTGCAAATATTAAACAGTAAAAAATATAGCAAAGAGCCAAAGAAATTTAATTTTGCTTGAATGTATTTATAGAAATGTACCGAGAGTACCCATAAAGGCACATTGTCATCTTTTCCTTGAGCTGCTGCCAGTTGATGACCAATAGAAAGCACTGAAAGAGGAAGAAGAGAGAGGGAGGGAAATTGTTTGTAACAAGAACTTGTATCAAGCACACTGCTTCATGAACAGATGAAGATCAGTACATTTGAACATTTCACGCAGAAACAGCTCTTAAAAAAATTTACCACAGTGACACTTCTCTAAAATGATTCACTTGTGATCTTGAACTTGGTAATGATGTGTGGTAATTCTCAAGAGCTGAGTACTCATGGAATAAATTTGCTATATATCCATAAAAATGACAGTAAGAAAGCATCAAAATGGCCTTTAATAGACAGGAAAAACAATCAGTCTGAGTAGATAAAGGTGATAGCAGAAAACAATCACCATGTGGCTATACCAAAATTTAGCAAACTCAGATACCTTGAACACAGCTAACCAAGTCCCACAGCTGTCCTAGACAAAAGTCACAGCATTGTCACCAGATCCTCTACACGAATTTCCTTTTCTTGATTAGTGCAGCACTCTACACAGACAAAGACTGCACCTTCACAGTGACTACTTCCAAAGAGACCTCCTTGTTTCCATGCAGCTTTGTTCAGAAAAATTTCTTCAGCAGTTATTCAAACCCTGTTAACACAAGATCAACAGCAATTGCACTTCTATATTGGCAATATCCTTGCTCAAGAAGTTTATTTAAACCATTTATAGGGAGAGTCCATTATAATCATATTCTGCACAGTTCTTAATCCTTATACTGCCCAAGTCCTTTGGAAATGAGTCTATCCTCCCAGTATCTATCTGTAAAGATACAAAGCTTTTAGCATCTGCTAAATGCTACTTTAGCTAATTTGGACTACTATGGCAGTAAAACAGAGTTGCTTCAGGGATTGGAGTGAATCAAGCTGATTCTTGTCTTCCTTCCTGCATGGACTATTGTGCCTGAGGCTGAGGGGAGACCTTATCTCTCCCTACAACCTCCCTACCTGAAAGGAGGTTGCAGAGAGGTGTGGGTTGGTCTCTTCTGCCAAGTGACAAGTGATAGAACAAGAGGAAAAGGCCTCAAGTTGCTTCAGGGGAGGTTTAGATGGGATACTAGGACAAATTCCTTCACTGAAAGGGTTATCAAGCATTGGAACAGGCTGCCTAGGAAAGTGGTTGAGTCACGATCCCTGAAGGTGTTTAAGAGACGTGCAGATCTGGCACTCAGGGACATGGTTTAGTGGTGGACTTGGCAGCGCTAGTGTAATGCCTGGACTTGATCATCTTAAAGGCTTTTTCAAGTTAAAAGACTCTATGATTCTATGTAAATATGTGTATTAACCTGTGTTCAAGACATACCACTGAAATCAGTGGAATCACTGAACTGCGTGTCTGAACCCTGAACCCTGACTTCAGGGTTCTGCCTGGAAGAATCTCACTAAAGTGTATGAGACTACTGCTGTGCAACTTACCCTTTAAAAATTCACAGGACTAGTCCTTTCTCTTGATTCCTTTAAACATTAAGTCAAAAATATCTTAAACTCAATCAGAACTAAATCAGAATGCTGAAAAAATTAATACCTTACCATGTCCAAATGCTTCAGAATGTATTTGCCTTTAGTTTGCAACATATTTAACTAGTGCAATCTTAGGCACACAAAAAGGTATGTGGCATTTTTCCATTTCTTAATTACTCTGTACAAATAATCCAATGACTGCCCCAAGATGCTTAATTCTCATCAATTTTTTTTAAAGCCTATGTTCACAGATAAACCAGCAGACTTAGAGCATAGAATCATATCATCAAATAGTTTGGGTTGGAAGGGACCTTAAAGATCACCTAGTTCCAACCCCCCTGCCAGGGGCAGGGACACCTTCCACTAGAGCAGGTGGCTCAAAGCCTCATCCAGCCTGGCCTTGAACACTTCCAGGGATGGGGCATCCACAGCTTCTCTGGCAACCTGTTCCAGTGCCTCACCACCCTTCCTGTGAAGAATTCTTTCCATATATCCAATCTAAATCTACCCCCTTTCAACTTAAACCCGTTACCCCTTGTCCTGTCGTTACCTGCCTTTGTACAAAGCCACCCTCCAGCATTCCTGTAGGCCCCTTCAGGTACTGGAAGGCTGCTATAAGGTCTCCCTTCTCTCTTCCAGGCTGAACAAGCCCAACTCCCTCAGCCTACTTGTTGAGAAAGCTCTCCACAGAGCACCAGAAGCATTAATTAAACCTCTAATCATTGGGAATTCAGTGTCAATCACCTGAATAAAAGCTGACAGTGTGTTTACCTTTGCTTAGAACTCTATTTTCTTTCTGAAGAAGTAACATTGCAAGTACAGTGCAATCTATTACGTATTTCCTTCTAACTCTTTCTTCCTTTGTTTAAAACAGAATCATGTTTTGTGGGAATGCTTTCTGCCTGTTCCTGTTGAGACTGTATCATAACTTGCATCTACTATTTTCCCATCAGATATTGATAGGCTTTTCTATCAGTAAATGGAAGGCTGCATAATTTATTCACTGATACAGGTCCAGCCATCCACCAAAGAAGGATGGTGAAAATGCATATAAAATTGGCAGAAAAAAGCAGAAGTTATCTAGTAAGATTTTATGGCTTAGAGAGTAGCCCAATTACCAAATACTTCACACAGACATGCTCCAAAACCACAACCTCAGCATTAGTGCCCAAGATTTGAATTCAAATAATTTTTAGTTTAAAACCCTAGTATTTAAATAAATAAATAAATAAACCCCTAAAACTAAACCAAACCCATCCTATACATTTTCTGCAACTGAAATTTTAGTAGATACAAAGTTTGATTTGGTATTCCACTTTAATTTACCGTTTTTTTATAGTTTGGTACAGCAGTGAAAAAAAAAATCTCAAAAATATTCCACTAAAATCATGCTGCAGGGAAATAAACATAAATAAAATATAATCTTTCTGCCTATCCGCAAGCACAGAGGCAATAAATTAGAATCCTTTCCACACAAACATTAGTTTGTGTAATTAGGAACGTTCATTGTTGTTTTGGGATATTTCACAGTCATGTTCCGGAACACAGTGAAACTAAAACGATGCATACTTGAAAAAAATAATTAAAAACTTGTCTTAAATTCTCCAAATACCTAAGCCAAAAGGTAAGAAAAGCTGGTTTAAATACGTAACAGGAAAATCAAATTAAAGACAAACTACTCATTAGGTGAACAAGAATAAAATTAGAGGTTTCATAAATCTTATCCTGTAACATAAAATACGGTTCTCTGGCTACCATTTTTCACTGTCATTCGCTTTACATCTGCATGTAGAAAGGAGTTTGAATGCATAAAGGGATGCTTTGATATTAAAGGTCAGTACTTTGGATACCATAAGCCTTCAGGTCCTCACTGAACTCAAGTGAAAGAGTTGTCCATCATAAGCAGCCACAGGAAAAGCACATATCATTACTTTTTGAACTATGGATGCATTACATATTTCATATGGAAAGAATAATATTAAAAGAGCATTAGTACCATTGCTGAAAGGTAAGATTTATTAGCTTGGGCTAGATGCCACCTGATGTGATCACATGTGTTTCAGCTGTTTGTGGAGGCACACCCACAACCCGTAATTTGTTTTTCCTTCAAGCTGCTAAAATATCATAACCAAAGCCAGTAGGTTACTAAGACTACACAAACTTGTGAGAGTTAGGAAGTCATAGCTTCATGGCTGCAAATTAACACTCAGCTTTTCTGTATTTATACACCATGATATAGTCTAATTTCTCATGCATCTCTGCCCTTCCCATGATATTTCCGGTTTAGTTAGTTCACTGAATTAGTAAAAAAAAATGGGCAACAGGCAACTACAAACTTGACGTTTTCTAACTTTCAGAAACTTGACCCTACAATTAAATTAATGTTCTTTTAACACTGTTTAAGACTAGGTACTCAATTGCTACTTTAGCGTAATGAAAAATTCTTTGGCAAGCTTGTAAGCAAAAACAAATTAAAGATTTTTTATAGTTTCCATTTTTTCAAGACTACTGTGCAATATAGGATTTGATAACATTGTTTCCTTATCATCAAGAAACAGTGGCATGCGCTGTACATGACATATATAGTACTTGCCATATATAACACACTATATGAAGGCATGCTGTCAAAGCCTGGAGGTGGAAAAAAAATCTGAATCATTTGTACAGAATGCATTTCTGGTTTTAATCGAACCTTCACCTCGAACACCATCTTCCAAGCACATTTCTTCAAATAGCACACACACACATCTATCTGAATACTCATGCTCACCCTAAGATGTTTGTGTCTCAAAAAAGCAATATGCAGGTGTTCTGAGTTTTATGTTCTTTTGTTTTAACAATACCTTCTGTTTGGCATGCTTAGTAGACTGATGTGTTGGGGGATAATTTCAGATATTTAGCAGATGTAATATGGATCTTGCCTCAAATCTGACAGGACTACTAGCAATTCTATTGGTTTTACTCACATCAAGCAGTTGTGATAAAAGTGTAGTATATGTATTACTATCCCTTACTTTAAAATACTAACAGTATTGTGCTGAAGCTCAAAACCCAGAGAATTCAAAAAGATTAAACTCAGTTTCAAAAGAGGATGCATTCCTAGTGTACCTGAATGAAACTGGAGAAAGCCTGAAATTTACCTCTAACATGCTGTTGCTATTTACACCAGCTAAAATATATTAAGCTTATTGTTTGCACAGCATGACAATAAGGCTAATTAAGTACCTCTTATCACAGCTGAACTGGAAAAGTACAAAAATACTCACTATGAAAGAAGGAACACTGAGTAGAAAATAGGCTCACAGGTAGAGCCAAAGAGAGCAAAAGGTCAGCATCTGCCAATTGCTACTGTGGAATTTCCACAGCTACTGGGAATTCTCTCTTTTCCTAATCCAGAAAAAGCTTGAGGGAACCTCAGATGCCATTGTGTGGGAACTGCTGGCAAACGTTACAGATTTTATCATCTCAACCACTGGCGTACTAACTGCCTGCATTTCGACATCAATTTTTCATTCAACTTTTTCTTCTTTAACTTACTCCTACAAAGTACAAATAAAGGCACAGATTAATAAATATACACAGCACATCTGAACATGCCATACCTGGTTTATATAAAGAAGTTCAGGAATAGACACTAAATAGATATTACCATGTCATGAGTAATTTTTTTTAGTCTTTAAAACAGGTCACTGAAAAAAAAATGCATTCCAGCTGCAATAAGTTGGACTATAACCTGAAAGATGTTTCAATGAACAGTAAGGGTGCCCAATACATTTTAACAGCTATTTAATGAACTCCTATTCCAGACAAGTCAACTTCAGGTGAGGCCTCTTGCACACAGGTACACTTCAACGTCAGAAATTTCCATGTAATAAAGCAAGGCCAAGCACAGTCACCTACTTGGGCTTCCCATAGAAAATACAATGCAGGACTTCATGAAATTCATGCTTTTTTAAATTAAATTGCATTTTTTCAGCACCAATCTTCTGAAAAGAGGCAGGAATGAAAAAAATATTATTTTTCAGTAGACAGAGAAAGTATATTGGATCAAATTGCCAAGACCTAATCTGATCATGCAGCTTTGGCAGCAAGTTCAGTTAAAGATGGAAAAAAGAGATTGATTGACAGAAAACCAAGAGTATGACAGAACCTGTATACAATTATTTTCTTTGTACAGAGGGACAAGTATGTTAGTTTCTGACCTTAAGAATGCTTTAATTTAAGTCTGGATCTGATTATAACAGTCACATGGGTTTATGTGCTTTTATCTTCCAGAATCAAAGAACACTGCTCATCCAGAACAAGGAGGAACTAATGACTACAGTATCGCTTGTAGCTATAGTTTTGTCACTTTACATTTTTGTTACATAGATAAATAGAAACTAGTTCAGAGGTGGGAAAACAAATGCTGTGGTCAAAGGAATATTCTACTTGGCTCTGATTTTAACTATAAGCACATCAAGTATTGTAGTCCTAGCTGTACTTTGTCTCTTCTCAAATATATGATTTCATCATCACAGAGTGATAACAGAGAAGACTAAAATGATGTCATGAAGTTCAGCTTATAATTAGTTGTGCATTCCACATTATCTCCATTAGTGTTACGATAACACAACTTAGAAGTAAACCTGACCCTGTATTACTAAAACCTTTAAAGCCTTAGCTTGCTGAACTACCACAGAAATGCACTGGGATATACAAGACAGTACATACGCTTTCAAAACTCAGCTGTACAGGTACAGAAACAGGTACCACATGATAAATATACTGACTAGAACCTATTGCAATCTACGCATAATGAGAAGATTGTCTTTTGTTAAATGTTAGGAACCACCGACACATACAGTGCTCATATAATGACCAGTGCATCATTTCACTAAGGTGACTAGTGCAACTGGCTGGCTTTGACTATAGGATGTCTTGATAAGTTATATTAAGGTAGTTCCTCTGAAAGACCTATCACTCCTGCTGTCTTCTCTGTAGTGCATCTGGTTGGTTCACATAACAGATGTGTATTTGGCATTTTTCCTTCCTTGCTTGGTCTACTAGACTGCCTCTTACTAGTCCACATATTGCAGTGGATGTAGACTATTACTTCATAATAGAGAAAGAGGTATCCTACATGCAGAACAAGAAAATAAATTATAGAAGGACCCTAGGTGGACAAATAAAGATTATTAATGGATTGTCTTGATTTATCACTTGAACACATAACTTCATACAGGTTTGGTGAAAAGTTTCAGATTTCTTTTGCATCATTTTTTGTTAATTTCAGAAATATAACTCATGATCATCTTGCCCAAAGCGTTCTCACTAATACCTCACCTAAAATCTCAGTTTAAAACCTTAAATTGCCTTGGTATGATTGGAAATTCTACTGCTTGGTGAAAAAGGTATGAAGCCTGGCTCCAGTACAGTTCCTAAATATACTAAGAGACTTCCAGAACATGGCCCCCTGGCACTAGAACACTGAATACATTTTTCCATTTTCCAAATACTTGAAATAGTAAAGGAAGAAAGCAGCAAGCTGTTTCACTCAAACCATGCTAAAGAATTCCATTCTGTGTGCCTGTCCCAAGAAAGGGGACCTGTGTTCCAGATTTACACCCACATTATGAGGGTTACCATGCCATCCTGAATATTTCTACATTCCATAATACTTCTAAACATGAAAGCAAGATAAGCATGTAGCTGCTGCTTCTGATATGCAAACCTCTTGGCACTCTCCAGCAATACTTGGTGAATTTCCATAAAATTAATGGCAGGTTTTAATATTTATGAAAGCAATCACCCTTTAAGAAGCACTTCTTTTTTTGTGACACAGCATGACTTGGCACACACTTTACGTTTAGTAATCTCAAAACCATTGTCATATGAAAAACCTTATTCACCTAAACACTAACATATTTATCATCAGTGAATGATGATTCCTTCAAAGCTAAGGATGCTTCAAGGAGGCATCAACCTTTCTGAACAGGCAGGGCAGGGATTACAGACTGTTACTAACACAATGTTTTCCCCAGTCTTACTGGATCCCTCACCATAATTATCCTACTATAAAGACCCTGGGTACTTGCGTTACCCTTTCTCACTGCTCACTCACCATTCCTCTCATCTTTCTTCATACTGTTGTCTGTCCACACGCATTTGCTGATGTGTGTCACCCCCTCTTTTTTCTCCATGTGCTACTCCCTTGAAAAATTACTTTCTTGACTCCCAATATTATTTTTTCCTTCTGTCTCTTCCCACAAAGGTGATGAGAAATCCCTGAGGAGGGATTTGCCCTGAGGAAATTAAAACTGATCCAGTATGTCTGGAGAGTGGAAAAGAGAGTATTATGAAATTAAAAAAAAAAAATGCAGATAGCAGAGAGCCTGAGGTCAGGCTCTGGTGTGACAAAAGGGAAGGATAAACTGTCATGACACAATCTCTACTGGATCCTATAAATTTAAGAGAGAAATGTGGGAAGCTATGCACCCTCCCTGAAAGAGAGTGGCTCTTTGAAGTTACGAAAGTGAGACAAAAGTATTTCCTCTACTGTACAAGGAAACACATCATGGTAAGAAAATTATTCAACTAGGCTTACAGTGAAATAGACTTCTAGCACCAATTTATATTTCACAACATATGAACAAATATGGGAGGGTTTCAAGTGAATAATAATCAGCAGCTATTCTTAGAAATTATATATTCACTGTTAGGTTATGCTGAAGACTGGAAACAGCACCAGTGAGGCTGCTTTCTGCTGACACTAAATAAGCACTTAGTAAGGGTAAGCTAATCATCATCCAAAATACTGACTACACGTAAGGCCAATCAAGAATCTGAATTACAGACATTATAGATGGTTCACTGGGGACTAAACATAAACTGCTTCTAGGGTTTACTGGCTAGATTGTTACCCCATGGGATTACATATGTGTGAGACTAACTTGCAGTGACCCAAAGGAAAACAACAAGAAAAACATGACTTTGGGGTTTGAATGCTCACTGCTAGAATCTGTGAACAGAGAAATTGTTATGTGTTTTATTCCTACTGTATTCATGAAAACAGGGCTGTAGGTCTGGTTTTGTTAGTGATGAAACAAACAACGGCCTTAAAAAATACCCAGTTTATCTCAGTTTCTCATGGTAACATTATTCAAGATCCTCAAAATTCCTCAAGTCCAAAAGGAGTGACACAGTGCAAGAATATTTCAGGATGATTTGTGCCATTTATTCAGCAGCACTTCTCCCACATGCATCCTTTTTCAGGTACTCAGGTACAGATGGTACATGTTTTGCTTTATGAAGGTCTACCATGTTGCTTTCTCAGTCTACAGTGAAAGTTTATAAATCTAGAAAATAAAATTTTGTCTAACCCTGTCAGTACATATTAAGTTAAAGAATACCTTTCCTTTTCATCTAGGTGGAAAGATGGAGCAGTCATTCATTCACATAGACTAGTTAGAAAAGCACACTATTAACTAGGAGAAACAAAGGCCGAATTACAACTTCTCTGTATTTTCCTGAGTAACAGCCTTTTGTCGTTAAGAGAGACAGAATTCAGACTTACTGTGCACTTGTTCGGCTTCTCTCCTGAGTGGACTCTCATGTGAATCAGCAGTTTGTAACGGGCATTAAATGGCTTGTACCTCCGAGGGCACCCTGCCCAGAAGCAAGTGAAGTCCTCTCCCTTCCTCTGGTCTATATGGATCTTCTCTATGTGACGCACAAGTTCCTCTTGCTGGTCATATAGCGCACCGCAGTCAACCCAGCGACAGCTGTGCTTGCTATTGAAGCCGTCTAGCTCACCATCTTCATCGAGCAAAGAGCCTGGGGCGGAAGGAGGCAGAGGCAGCGGGTGAACGCAACTGGGGAGGCTGTGTGGATGCCGGTGCTGGTGAGCATGGTATGGTGGGGGTGGCCCTTGAGGGGGAGGTGGCGGCAGCAGCAAGGGTGGAGGAAGCATGTCAACCATTTGGCCGGAAAAGTCATCCGGTTGTTCATTCTTCAGGATGCCCACTGCCTGGCTGTCCGCAGGCGGCACGGCCTGCTGGGTCACCATGTTGCTTGTGGCAGCCATCTCCATGCTGGCTTGCTCCAGCTGCTGCATCTGCTGGTACCCACCAGCCCCATTCTCAACATACTCTGGGAAACTGGTGCTGCCATTAGCCATGAGAAGGCCTTTCTGGGGAGTTGGAATAGAGAAATTTTGAGTTATACAGCTTCCTCTCACTCCCAAAAAATGTCCATAGACCTCAGGCTGTGAGGAGACATTTGCTGGTGATGTCCTGGAGCTGTTGATGTAGGCCACCCGAGAAGTTGGGGATGTACGGATGATCGTATTGATGTCAATCCCAATGCCATCAGGCAGAGGAGGCAGAGAGAGTGCTCTCTTTTTGGAGCAGGCTGATTGCAACCGGAATGAGGAATGGCAAGGACTAGAGTAAGGGGAATGCTTATTGGCCATGCCATATAAGTAGGACGGTAACAAGTTAGAGATGCAGCTACTGGACAAAGATGTTGCAGGTGAGAAATTCAGTAAGTTCCCTAGCTCACTGCCATTTTGTAAACCTTGGTCAGGAGGAGCAAAAGGAAGTGTCCTGTACCCATATGACCACTCTTGCTTGGCGCTCAGAGTGGACTGACTTTCTGACAAGCTTAACGTTGTAGAGGCCAGAGACTCACATGACAAGAGCGACCTGGAATAAAGGCACAATAAAGTATGTAAGCGGTTAGACAAATCAGCAGTGGGTCTTCTATCTTCACAAAATTAAAGAAAAGCTACATGTGAGAAAAGTTTTCCCTTATTTTAGATACTCCAGCATTTTCAGTTAATGTACGGCAGGCATATACAGGCAATACCTATGTAACAAGGTCACTTAGGAAACCAACTTTAAAAATTCAAGATTGTAAAGGTTCTTGATACATCACTGCAGAATTCAATGCAAACTTTTTCAACTGTGGTGTACATTGGTTTGGGCTTCTGAAGCCAAAGCATTATGCTCCTGGTTTGTATGAAACTCGTATTGATTTGACTATTGTTTTTGCTGGCAAAGAATAGAAAGAAAACTGATTAATAAAGAATACACATTTAACTTTAATTACTTTGGCAATTGTAATGCATACACACAGTATTCTCTACAGAAATAGCTCAAGTTTATAAATAAAAATAATATCTAACTTTACAAAAAAAAAAAAGTAATGTAGAAAAACTGGTTGAAGGGGTTTATTTAGTTTTGATTTGATGATCTATCTGCCTCCAAGTTAGCAATCAAAATTTTTCACAAAACTGTAATCTTGCTGTTATCATTTGTTTTTCACAGAAATATTATGATACTTGTTTATTCTGGAAATGACCTATGGGTAGCTTAAAAAAAAAAAAAGAAAAACAAAACAAACAAAAAAACTCATAAGCTCTTAAAAATATTGTTTTCTACAGAAAGGTGTTATATGGAAATACAAGTACATGAGGGTCCATCAGATTTCATGGCTGAAAATGCTCAGTGGAAGCCAAGCGGATTTGTATCTTTTATGTTTTCAGTTTCCATCTTGGCAGACTTGGATTCCCTACCGGCCAGTGGAGCTATCAGTATATTAACTTCTATTTTTGATGGGCTCTAACAGCAGAAAGAACCAGCTATGTATCTAGATAAACCTGGAGATTTCACAGACAGAGAAGCCTTTACACTTTATGTTTTTGAGGTTAATTCCTGGCTTTATTATTTTCACAATATACTTATGAAGAAGCACAGAATTTCAACAGTGAATCAAGTATATAGGAAATCTGGGTTCTCTTCCAAATCTAAAACTCATTTTTAAAGGTGGACAAGTCAATTACTGCTTCTCAACTTCTCACATAAAAAAAAAGATACACAATAGTTCCTCCTATCATACGAAGACTTCAGGAGATCAAATTAACTTTAAAAAAGACAGCTAATAACTGTTAATAGGTACCTTAAATACCAGGTGCTGAAAAACATTTCTTCAAGGTCTAAGTAGACAGTATATGAAATATTTACATGCAATAATCCAAAGGAACTGTGATGTAGGCAAGAAATAATACATTCTGATTTACAAAAGTAAGTTCCTCTAGTCAGTTATTTATACATATTTTACTGCATGGTTTTATATGCTACAAACCAAATTTCTAGAAGAGAAGGTATGCATCATGAGAAAAATGAATAGAAACAAATCCCATCTCCTTCTAGATACAGACGCAGTGACAGCAAGCAAGTTTCTATGACTATTCAGGGTAAGCAATATTGCAGTTGCTTCTGCGTTCTGCAAGATTTTCTCATACACACGGCTTCAGGAAACAAGAATCTGTGGCACAGATCTGTTAAGGCTCATCGTTTCATCGTATGTCTGCACAACAGTCCTGCTGTAAGTGACTAAAGCTTCGGTGGAGACACATGAAACTACTTAATTTCAGAATTGGTGAGAGGCTAAAACTGGAGATCTGAATCCCATTTAAAACAACATCAGTCAACCCAAAAGAGCAATAACAGAACCTAAACAATGGCTCTGGAGATATTCCCAGTGAATATGGTAATATTTACCAAATTTCCTTTTTTTTTTTTTTTTTTTTGCTTGGTAAATTGACTTTTCACCTCTAAGATCTGCGGATTATCTTTCAATTAGTAAAGATAAAAAAGCAAAGTTGAAAGAATATAGGTAAAGTCATTCAGGCAAGAGAAATGTATATAGCTTTCCACATTCATTTCCAGCCACAGGGGTTAAAGCTGAAAAATCTCAAGCGTCTTTGTTACCTTATTCTTCCCACCACACGAGCACTCCCTGAGTGACCTATTTTTCCCCTATTACTTAATATTACAGCGTTTGCAAGCCCTTGAGAGCAAACCAACATGAATAAAGCTGCCTTGCAGCGACCTTGGTTTAAAGGCTGGATTGTGCTGCAACAACACAGCCCAGTCACTGCCAGAGTTGAAGAAGGGTAACCAGTGCTCAGGGCACCGTGGCTGCCCTCTCGGCCCCTTTTTGTCTAGAGGGGAAGCTTGGCACAGGCTAAGGGAGAGAGGAAGCAGTTCACAGGTGCTACGTCTGTCAACTGAGATAGCTCACAAACACTGAAAATGCAGCTTTCAGTATCAACCAGCCTTGCTGTGGTGAGCTATGGGATAGATGGGTAAATGCTCCTTGGCCCAAGATACTTGGTTTGTAACAGTGGGTTGATTTGCTGTATCAGAGTAAGAAACATCAGCCTGTTCAGATTGAGTGTCAGTATAGTTTACTGTTATGGAGGTTATGTTACCCCATTGGGGTTTAAATGCCACTTTCAAATCAGAGCACTAAGGCACAATTAACAATGCTGACTACAGTTTGCATTGAAAGAAATGAGAAAAATTAGATTGCCATATCAGGTCAATCTTGTGTAAGATTTAGATCTAAAGGGATAATCATTTGTAAAAAACAAAAATATTGATTCAGGCTGTTGGGTCTGTTATCAATGGGCTTTGTTAAAGCACAGTTCATTATAGGGCAGTTAAATCATGTTAGCTTGTTGTGACCCCAAACACAGATCCACAGTCTTCAACAGTGCAAGAGAAGTTATGATTTTTTCATGGTAAACTATATATATTTATATTTAGAAAATATAAACTGGGGGGGGGGGGGGGGGGGGGGGATGTGGTTATTTAATGTTTATTTTCTCTTTTATAAGTAGGGGGGGAAATCATGCATCAATATAACAAGCCTATTTTTGTAATGTCAAGAATTTTAATCATCAGGTGCGTAGTAGGACCAGTGTCATTCAAAAAGCTGCTAATGCCTAACACAAAAGGACATACCTATCAGTGAAGCTGAAGAAAAACTGCATTTTAGAAGTCTCATAACGAAGATACACAAAAAAAAGTTGGTCCAGAATTTCAAGTATGCAGTAAGTAAGAGCCAGATAATCTGAACAAGTTTGGCTCTCACTTAAGACACTAAATTCAAAAGTAACAAAGATTCAAGCTCCCAAAACAAAGAAAATGTCTTTAAAACACAGTCCACGGTATGTCTAAGTAGCATTCTGGGAGAAAATAAATATACTTAAAATGAAAATGAAGGGCCAGCTATACCACTGTGTCAGATTCTCAGATGGTATTAATCGGCACATCTGCTTATTGTAATCTAAACCAGCTTGAGTTTGGACCAGAACTGTTATAAACATTTACAAGAGATTCCTGCAATTAATTTCTATTCTCCCTCTGTGTACAGAGGCCACAGTGTCAACTATAACCCAGAATCTTACACATAAACACAGAAGAGTGAAAACTATGTTTTCATATCCTTATCCATGGTCTTCTGTTTTACTAGCCAAGCATCCTTTGCTGTTTCCTAGGTACTCTTCTGATTTGCATCAAAGTAAATGGCAGTATTACATCTGGTTTCAAACAGCCTAACTGCAAAGGTTGAAAAAGGTTTGGGAAAACTCTCAAAAAAGATCAGGAAGGTTTTATCCCTCATGGTCTATATACCAAGATCTTATTTTATCTGTGGCAAAACTCCAGTTTTGCAAACTTTTTCTTTCTCTCATCAGCAAAAATCAAGACGTTTTGGTTTGGGTCAATTCAGCAAATAATCTGGTTTGGATTGAGCTGCCAGACCACAATTCATGAGGCCTGAGAGACACAACCCAGAGAAGGCACTCAGCCCATGAACCATCATAGAGTCAAGCTTAGGCAACCAGTTTAGGCAAATGCACTTCATTGCTGAAGCAAATTTTAAAAAATTAATTTTAAAAAATCCTTTCAACAATCTGAATTAAAATCTGACTTTAAACTTGTTCTGATCAAGAAAATAGTCAATCTGGGGGCAAAATTGCTGAAATGGACATTCTTTGTGTGACAAACTGATTTTATAACTTCTTCATTGATAAATCATTAAAAGAGACTAGGGACACTAGAGCCTTGATTTTGACAGAGTTTCAACTTCAGTTTGCCCTTAGTAAATGTTTCTTTAAAATAAAAACAAAACTTGAAACTCCGCACTGACATAGTACACCCAACCACACATTCAGATAAAAATGTTTGGAATCATACAGGCACACCTACAACTTATTAAGTATTTAATAATTACTTGACGGTATTTTTATATCATGAGTTTTGCTCTGTCTCAAAGGCATGTCTCTGGATTTGCCATTGGTCACCATCTTAGCACTGGATGGTTTTCTCTGACATGTTTACATAGGAAGCATAATTAATTTCCTAAATTGTCCTGGAGGACTGTCTTCACAACTCAAGTGACAGAAATATCATCAACTGTCTTGCAGTAGGCCAAAGCAAGACCTTCTTTCAGTTAAATAATATCAATTTTAATTTTTTCAAGAGTATTTCTTGGCTTGCAGTAAAGTGATACAGTAAAATGTAAACTTTTTTGAGAATACTCTTGTGGCCTTATGTAAATAAGACCAATTACATTTCAACTCAGCAGGCAACTGTTGCACAAGTCAGATCTACAAAAGTGGGACCACAGCTTCTGAAGTAACACATCAGAATGCTTTTTCACTCTGTATTTAACTAATATCCAGGGATGTGCTTAACGTGTTTGTACTGAGAACGTCAAATAACTTCTCCTTTCATTCATGGCAATACTTATAGCCATAATCCTAAAAGACATTTAAGCATTTAAAAATGAAATAACATGTATTTATCTGTGGTTTAGTGATCTAAAAAGGCAACATTTTCAGGAAAAGGTCATAGTTTTCATTGAACAACCCACCAGAGCTAGGACAAGTTTTCAGGGACACAGGCCTAACACACATGAAGTTAACTCCTATCTCAATGCAGACTGGGAAAAATTGATCTGATTAACTTAATTATATAACCAATTAAATAATTTGGAGTCAAAGGTATTTGATGGAGAGGAACATTAACAGGGCTGTTAAGTTTATTTTGTCTCATGCTAGTGCTACTGGATAGGCACCAACATAACACTCAGCACTATGGTAAGCTTGAAACAGGTCACTGTCCCTGAAGACGTAACAGGCAGATTATTTCTGCTTTCATCCCCCATAACATTTTCTGTCCTTATTACAAAAATATAGTAAAGTGAATATAAAAATCTTTATCTAACAAGAAAGCCCCATCAAACACAGAAAACATGGCCAAACTTCATTCATGACTTCAATGATCAAACTGTATGATTACAGCTGATGTGAATTAAATTGTGTTGAATTAAATTTCCCACACCACAACAGAGTATCACTTATGCCATTTTAATCATCATTTAAACTACAGGATAATTAAAATGCACTCTTTTTAAAGTACTGAGTAGAAAAAAGTAACTCAGGACCTTGTATCTGATGGAGAAGCACTCAGGCTGGAAGCATCCATAGACTTCTGTAAGCTAGGGCTGCTCTGCTTGCATGCTGTTGAAACGTGATTAGCAGGAGGTGAAACAGGTCCCAGCTGTTGAACTGTCATGGGACTACTGGTGACTATTACATTGCTGCAGCTGCCTTTTCCAATGGACTTGCACTGGGGTACATAACCAAGACCTCCTAAAAAATAAACAAGGCAGGTTAGTATTCATCTCTCAGGAACCCATGACGAGGCCAGTGAGCTCACATCACTTTGCGAAGTGGCTGGAAGAGTGGCTGGAACTGAGTATCTTTAGATAAGGACATAACACGGGACCAATAAAAGGATTCTGTAAACTTCTCCGAACAACAACAAAAAAAGCAGTATTCTAAAGGGGAATAAATAAATTATGCACATTTAAAACCTGCTTAAGTACATAAACTAAAGATAAATCAGAAAAAACGACACCGGAAGAGTCCCGGTACCAAAGCAGCCCTCAACCAAGGGACAGCCAAGCTGTCTTCCTTTCTCTGAAGGAGGGCAGAAAGAACTCAAAAAGGCTGCAGGAATGCCACCATGCCTTGAACCTTAAAAAACCCAACAGCTCCAAGCTGTTGCAAGCCCTTCCATCATTCCTACTACTAGCCATCCAAAAAGCATGGGGGACTGCAGGCAGGCATGCGAACTGCAAGCCCTGCAATAGGCCTGGTGTAGCGAAGTGCACAGGCTGCACAGTTTCCCTGGCAGTAGGGAGTTACAGCTGCAACCAAGCATTCCTCAGAGGTGTAGGGAGAGGAATTTGAGCTGGATCAAGCAGAGAATAATTCTGGGCTTTCTCTAAAAGGCCACAGTCTGCTCTTAATCACTGCTTCCATAACTCAAACTGATGGCTATTACACAGTAGCACGAGATGTTACAGAGGTAGCTGGTAAGTGGGACACAGCTACAAAATGCTCATTGTACTCTGTGTTCTGATTTAGGTCACAGGTGGTGGTTTACAACACACCTTGCATTAAAACACATCAACATGAAAAAGTTAGAACATAGATTGTAATATGAAAGTTGTTGGTTATCTAGCAAATTCTCATCACAGTAGGAAATTAATAATTAGATGATTCACGTTTCTAGCTGCTTCTACGGATTCAGACTACTTCCCAAAGCAGGATAGCAACATCAAGACAAATAGTGAAAAATAGTTCAATTTAAACCATTTTCTAAATTAAATCTACTTTCAACTTTGTTCTACAACTCACTCGTTTTTCTCAAAGATGTTCAAATGGGTTGTGAACTTCACAAAGAGGTGCATTAAGGCACTTATGGCCCTTACAGTCATAGGAATAAAATCCAAATCCTTCAATCCAAATCCTTCAATCCAAATCCTTCAATCTCCTCCAGATCAAATAGAATTTATCATACAAATTTGCAATTCACCATAGAAATTTCAAATAATAGCTTTTATTTTTATTCTTTTTTTTTAAAAGATAACAAATAGATACGGTTATTCCTATTTTAGAGGTCAGTGCCTTCTTTTCAACTATTCTTCTTTTCTTCAACTAATTAGTAATACCTCACATATATGTAAGGAGTGCATACATGATTCTCAGTCCACTGGGATCCTACCGCTTTGTAAATTCATGTACAGATGTTACATGTTGATTGCATAACCCACCACCAAAATGTATTCCTTGGGATGAAATATGGCAGTCCTTTTAAGACAAACAACTTACTCATTGTTGCTACTTCAAAACATAAGTGAAGAATACAGCATCTGGCTAAAAACTCAAGGGTAAGGAAAGAAGAAAACATTTAATAACCCATCCTGAAATTTAGCTAGATAGACTGGAAATTTCTGAGGACAAACATGTAAGGAGAATTCCTTGTATTGCACTTAACTTCATTGTGGGTACCAGAAAAAAGCTTTTAAGCTTTGTACAATTACTGTCTGCTTTCACTAAAGATGTCCAATCAAATGAAGACAGTAAAAGAAGGCATTTAATTTTCTTTCCTTGAAGCAGTTTGTATTTTGAACTCAAAGCTGAATCAGTGTGCTACTCAGCAGTTGCTTCTATAATGTTACAGAGTGCTAAAATGGAATCAGGCAGTAAAAATTAGGCAATAAGTGTAAGTTGCCCCTGGTAATAACATGAAAGCTATTCCTCTTAGCAAAAGGCTTGGTGGGGTGAAATTAAAAATTTATATGATGCGTTCCCATCATGTAAAATGCATACTACTACATAATATGCCTATATGTGTGCATATATTACGTATGTTTAGTCAGGTTTTTTTTTTTTTTTTAGAAAAGTGTCTTTAGTATGTAGAACCAAAGGCTTTCTGCACCAAAGCACATAAAAGTCAGAGACACATGCTATAACCACATAAGAAATCCAACCAATTTTGACACTGAAACGCAGTTGTAATGCTTGTGAAGCCTATACAGATTGATTACTTGAGATGTAAACCTATTATCTAGCATTGAGAAAAGCAGCTCTACCACAAAAATGTACCAAATACACACTGATTTTTCCCTGGATGACACCATAATACCTTTTACTCAGAAGATACTTTCAAAAAAATTCAATGGTAACAATAACATCTACCTTATCAAATCCACAAAATCAAGGGATGTGCACTTCAAAGAGTTTCATTTAGGGACAGGACATATGTCAGTTCAAATAACAATCTGCAGTGATACAGTGAAATTGCTATTACACAAATAAACCTGAGCTGCTTGGAGCTTACATGTCAGGAAAAAAAAATTCCAAAAGCAGAATCAGAAAAGGAAGTTGTCAAATCAATGTTGTTAAACAGAAAATGTTGTATCATCAATACATCCTGGCTTCCCTTCCAATTAAAGGATCTGTTCTTATTATCTGTGCCTAAACAGCACCTCAGTGATGCCGCGAACATCTAACAGAATTTCTTGTGTAAGCATAATGATGAAGGCCAAAGATGGTCTGCTCACTGGTCACTGAAAGAAAAAAATGGGAAAATGATTGCTTTGGAGAGACTGCATCATTGGGATGACAGACAAAAGCAATGCAAGACTCCCATTCTGATAAACGTTGCCTGGGCATTTCTCCGATGCAGAAGTGGGAGGAAAAGGTTTTGTTCTTGTTATCACTGATAAACATTTGCTGTTATAAGGAAAAATGACAACTCTTCTACCTGAAAGGCCAGAGGTGGGGAGAGAGACTATCAAGAACCTATCATCATCTCCCACTGTTGAAAGTAAAAGACTACTGCTAGGAAAGGCAAAGTCATAACACTTCACCCAGTGTTTCATACAAGCATAGACATGCCAGAAGTCCCATCATTAACACCTGATCTGTGCCCTGCGGGTCACTGAGGTATTAACTTGATCTGAATTAGGTGTGAGCATACAATCACGTGTGTTGAGCTAAGCCTGAGCACAAGATTGGAAGCTCATGCTGACTTTGAGCCAGCTGCAGGAGTAGAGACCATATCTGATCTAGCATAAAGTTGAATGCGTGTAACATGGACCTCTGACCTGGCATGAGCCTGCTGCTAGAAGGCAAGCTGTTAGAAAATGTCTTCAAAAGTGCTGAATAAATGTGAACTGACAGAATGACTACGTTGCACGCAAGCATTAGTCATCACATACCCACACCGCTAGAGGAGCCCTCAGTCCAGGTTCGCTCTATCATTGACTCAAAGCCTCAAAATTTCAGGACACTGAAAGGACAACCAGGAATTCCTTAATGTCTTGAATCCACATCAGCTGAGATAAATGGGAATCTCTGAGAACATCAGTGTGTTATGAATAAAGCCGTATAGATTCTAAGAAAAATATGTGGACTTAATATTTTAAATGAGCATGAGAAGTAATTTCTTTTCTTATATTCTAAGATAAAAATCAGGAGATATTCCAACAAAGGCAACAATACTTGAGGAGGTGGAATCGGCCCTGAGCTGGCTCACAGAAAGAACTACAGTTAATGAGCATGTCATTTATTCCAAATAAACATATGACACATAAACCTTCTCTTTACCAATAACTAACAGTAATAGCTAACAAGTATAAACAGTAAAAATATTTAATGGAAATATTTTAAGCCATTCATTTCCTCATTTGTTAGCGTGCCTATTTCCCCTGTTTATTCTTTATACTTGGTTAATAGCTAAGCTTCACTCATCCTTGACATGCAAAAATTATTTCACTGCAATCTTCTGAAGAACAGCCAAAGAATAGAGAAAAATAAACCTACTTTAATTTAGGTACACTGAATTTCGGATTATATTCTCTTAATTTCTATGCCTCTCATACATTTTGGAGGCCAAATCCAATATGAAATTATTTCCATTTCAACACATTTTCTTTTATCAGATATTGAGTGAAACCCAACAGATTTCTTTGTCCATTTCTCCAAGTGAAGAGTAGTAACTTGTTAATTCTGCCAAGTAACTCAGGTTATAAAATGAAACTGCTTTGTCAAACTTTTGAAATTGTAAACTATGCTTCCCAAGCATAAATGAAAATACAACTGAAACCCGTAACAGCAAAACCAGTTCTGAAACACACAACATACCAAATACACAACCCTAGAACAAACTGAATCACCCCTTAGATCAATAAATTCTGCAGTAACTGAATTAATCACTATGAAAGAAAGCAATTAAAATTATCAGAAAATCTGTCCTGCTGTTACTATTAAAATAACAACTAGAAATCAAAGAAGTGCAACAGAGGAGTGAACGGTAATTTCCCTAGGGCATTTTGTGTCTGTTGACCTACAGTAATCAAGAGCTTTAGAAACAATTGGTTTCAATGTTTCCCTTTTAATTGGCTTCCAGTCTTGTTTGTGTGCAATCTGTACTCATCAAAATGGAGAGAAAAGGGCATACTCAAAAAAAGTGTATTGTAAGTGTGCCATAACGTGGATGAACCACGACAGTAAGACAATAAATACTGAAGAGGACAGAGACCAAAAGCATAAAACTGTGTCTGTGTATTTTTCACACAGACTAGACATAAGACACCAAGACCTTTCCAAACCAAATTTGGTCTTCTTCCACAACACGATGAATGTTCTGCATACTGCAGCCCCCAGGTACCTTGTAACATCTTTGCTGTGTGTCACTATGCCTGCAAGGTTGTTGGCACCCTAACTGAAAGGGCTTTGCAGTAGCTGCTGACTGACAAACTCAAAGGTTCGCTTGGAAGACTTGTTTCCAGATAGGAAATCACCCAATCTCTCTCGCCTTGGGGCTGCCAAAGCTTTCAGGCTTCCTCTTCACTAATTTCAGCAGCATTATTAATGACTACTACAGAGCTAGCAGTTGTCCCTTTGTGAGATTGCCACTTACCCCTGTTAGCATACAATCAGACAAAACCTTTGCCTGTTTGGGAATCAGGCTTCTTCACACCAGTATTCTCCTCTGAGCACGTCTTTTGTTGGGAGACTTTGAGGATTGTAGGTGAACTACACAAAAATTCAGTCAAAATTACATTAGTTATGAGCAATTTTTGCATGGCATATAACCTGGAATTTTTCAAGGTACAAGTAAATTACTCAACTATGGATCAAAAAGTAGCCAAATTATGATTTTTATTGCAAGTGTTACGGAACATAGTGGTTTCTCGACACACTGCTTCCACAGACATGACGGGTAAGCGAAACGCTGATTCTTGGCCTTTATTTTCTTAAAAAATAAAATTACAAAATATCAAGGCTTTGTAGTTAGAGACCAAATTCTGAAACTGAGATCCTAAAACCTCACTGGTTTGAACTTCATAGTTACGGCCTTAGCTCATGATTTTCTTAACACTTACTTACAATTAGCAATGTCTTGTTAGTAAGAGATTTCCTTTAAAGCCTCTGGCAGAGCTCACTCTGAACAGCAAGTAGGCAGACCATTAATCTGACTAATATCGGCAATTCCCATGTTCTTAGCTGTTTGCAGAGACTTAATCTTTACAATCAAGAAAAATAATCTGGAGGAAATAGATTAAACGAATTTACATAACCACACTGTATTATGAGAAAATATTATATATGCACTTTAAAAGCTCTCCATTCTCTGAACCTTGGAAAGGCAGTTTCTTCACTATCAGAGTACACTTGGTAAATTACCTTGCACTAATTCCCAATGCCATTTGCCATTCATTGTATGAAATAACCAAGCATGCACTTTCAGCAACTCTACTGTGAGACAAAAGAGACTGACAAAGCACAATGAAAAACAATGTGTCCCTTCAAGTGGAACCAAGGTAAAAAATTATCCAGAACTAACTGGTGAAAACAATACCTCACAGGTGATTAACTCAGCTGGTTTAAAGCAGACAGCAATGAGATCACCTACTTCTATGGAACACTTAAACCACTAAATTTAAACAAATGAAAACAGTGATCTTGTAATGACTAAACTAAGAATAAATTATGAAACAGTCAGGTGCAGGAAATTTCCAGGAGAAAACACACACTATAAAACAAAGATTTTCAATTAGCTGTGCAGACATTTATAATATTGCATATTAAATATTTTGAATCAGTTTTATTTAAGGAAGGCCTCCCACTTATTAAAAAGCTATTTTGAGTGCTACTTTGTTTTCCGATTTTGCATAAAAAGTATGAAGTTACCAGTTAACTACTGTGCAGACCAGCAAATGTTTAACTGAACTAAAATTTTACATGTTTTAGCTGCAATCACTAACTCCTTATTTGTTATCAGTGACATGAGAGGAATTTTGCTTTTGCCCTTGTTACGGTAACATACAGCACGTCCTCGTCTATTGCAGAAAACATACAGTTTTACATCTTTGGTTTATGTGCCACTTCACTATAGTTTTAGTTACTCATACTAGCTTTAGGTACATTCCTATCTACAAAACTTAGCCTGACCATTTAGTTTGTATTTACGAAAACTTAATACCTTGTGCAGGATTCACATTCTTCTCAAATACCTGGTATGAATCAAGAGCAACTCCACTAGTAATGCAATATATCACCCTACTAATATATTTATCTAATGGTGTACAGTATCAGATGGAAAAAAAAAAGCAAGTTTCGTGTTTTAAATTTCACTGTTGGTCAGCTCCTCAAAATACCATTACAATACAGACAGAGAGAAAATTATCATTAATACGGATACTTGAAAGAACAAAAGAGAACTGTATCAGTATTAGAAATAACACCTTTGAGTTCCAGTGCCCTTGGGAAAATACTGTTTGAATCTGATCTAAATGAACACAGAGCATACATCTGTATATGTGTGAGAGAACAAACTTATTTCAAGGACGTGCAAGTGACATTACTTCAGGGACAAACCAAAAAAAAAAAAAATTAAAGCTTCTTCATCTATTATGAATGGTAGGACTCAAATGAAATATATAGGGAAACACTTTGCTAGTTACACAGTGTCGCACTCAATGGCAAAATAAGCAGATCATTTCCAGCAGTGTTGTTGGCATACTTCTTTGTTGACACCACTTGACTGCAATGCAGAACAGTCAACTATGGAGGAGCACTAAGAAAACAATTTAGAAAAATAACTCTCTGGACTCTGTAACACTTCATCTCCCACGACAACTTCTAGCACTCTTTGACCTTCACTGGAAATTTGTGCTTTTCTTCACGTTAGAAATACATACTTAGCATTTTTTCCAGTAATTCCTGAAGGGTTTTTTTCCTCAATTTTAATTAAAAGATGCTCAGATCAGATAATTTCTGTTATCTCAATACCCTTAGTGTTTTAGAAAGTATCATACAAGAGTTTCGCTATCTGTACGCATGGGCATATGCAGATCCATTATGGAAAAGACTTTATTGTTCCATGTACCGAAGCAAGGCACCACAGCGACGTACCCCTGTTCACAGGGTTATTTTTGTTTTCTTGCTGTGTTCACTGTACTGCTATATAACATGGAGGCTGCCTTCCTTGTACACACCTTGTAGTACTTTCCTGTCAGCTCGAGTGTACGGGCAGTGCATCATGTTGGGATGAAAGAAGCAGACCCCTTCCCTCCTCCAGGCCCCGTGGAAACAGGAGGTCCTTCATCCACTTAGACAGAGGGATGCTTGAGCTGTTCAGCAGAGCACGGATTGCAAAGGGGCAGGCTCTCAGCAGGCTTACGTTGCCTTAACTCCAATGCTCAAGGACACTAAAGGGTAATTTTTGAAACTGCATTTCTCTGAGTTTCTGTGCAGTAAAATTTTCTCTTTTTCCTTGCATTAAAAACAAGATACTGTTTAATGTTGTTTCTTCTACAAGCTAAGATGAGAACGTTATCCTAGTTGTCGGTTTAACCAGGCAGAAATAACAAGCATGCAGCCCACATAACGTATGTATTCTAGGAGGGTTTATACTCAGTTAATTAGTTTAACTATTGCTTTCATGGTTCATTTAAAAGTTTCATTCTCCATTAAATATCAATATATTTTATCACCTCAAAAAACTTTCCAGTAAAAATACAATTGTCTTTCCAAGTTATAATCTTGTTAACTGTTATATACATTTCAACAGACACTATCAAAGCCTGAATTGCTGCAGTAGCAGTATCTGAAAGCATTATGCAATTCTCATTCCACACACAATGGAAATATTTTCTTTCCCTGAAAGAAAAGTACTTTGTGAAAAAAGAAAGTGTTTTTGGACATATGTTCTTTTCACCAATAAATAAGTTCCTGCATTGATCTCTGGTTGTTCCACCTTCACAATAATCAGCTCAAACATATCTTAGATTCACTAGTTGTGATGGTTTTGTTGAAAGTCCTTAAGATCAGAGAGACAGAAAGTCATGTCCTTAAGGAAGCATAAAGATCAATAAAACTGTTGCAAAGATGTTGAGGCCAAAAGCCAGCTGCAACTCAGAAAAAAGAAACTTTGGTGGTTCAGAGAACATTTTTTCTACTATAAAGGTTTACTTTTTTGTATGGAATATGCATTTTCTTAATTCAGGATACAAGATTACCTTAGAGCAGTTTAGAAGAATATTTTCCAGACTGCGAAATTACTCTTTAAAACTCCACCTGCATGATTGCCACAACTTCTCTGGACATTTCTACTACTATCTTCATATGCAATCTTATTCTATGAAACATATAGTCAGTAAGGTGCATTGCAATAATAAAATGACAGCAATTCTTATTATTTAAACTGACTTTTAGAGGAGGCCACTACCAGCATACTTCATGCTGTAGCCTATGTACATTCCTTAAAAGCAGAAATGTTAGTACATCCTCATCCAAACAAAACCTTCCACTTGTCTTTCCACTCTTATCTCTTCAAATCAATGAGAGGCAAAGCCTGGGAAAATTATACAAAGAGCTACAAGTATTTATAATCTATATTGCCACTACATGCTACCAGTCCTCCCAAAGCTTTAGACATTTTTTTTTTTCAATTTTATTCCTTCATTAGCCCAAGGCATTCTAATTAATCGGAATTTCCCAGGTCTTTTGTTGTTGTGACAACAACAACATTCCGCCTTGTTATAGTGAGTCTATCTACCTTCCAAAAAGCCAGGGTAATAAGAGGAAGGATTAAGGTTACTTGAGTGGCTTAGGCCCCATAAAGAGAACTCTAGCTCCTGCCCTTAGCCGTCATCCTTGCCAAAATTGATTTACAAAGAATGACATCTTAACCACAGCTATTCCTTGCTGAAGAGAAGGCTGCTGTGTTGGCAGCGTTTGGCATCCAAAGTTGGCTACTGAGTAAGGTCTGATGCAAAGACACAGGAAACCACACTGGCATACCAACGCAATGGGGTGTGTGCGTGTCTGCAAGGGCCGTCTGAAGGGCGGAAAGAAGTGTTCATGGACAAAGGCATAAAAAAGGCAAAAGTACGTGTGCTCTGCTGAGCTGAAGCGCTTTTGTTGAAGGGTGGAAACCCACACAAACGTCCTGATGGAGACTGAAATCTTTTTAGGAAGCTGGTCTTTACATTAGTTTGGCAGAGAAAATGTGTATGTAGGTAAGAGTAAAATGTTCAAAACTGGTTGTGTGAATTCTGAGGACTTCATCCTAATGACTTTCAGTGAAGCTAAATTCACAAGTGGATAAGACATTTTTACAAACACAAACTGGCGTTATGAGCTGCTTAGGTGATTTTTCAAACTTCTGCCATATGCAGGTGTTCACATCTTCTTCATCCAACTTACTGTGTGTTTCTTTAATATTCTTGTGTGATATTCATTAAATTGTAGGGATTCGATTCTCTGCAATTCAGGATTGCAACTCCCTGAAGTTAATGTGAATAGGATATAATTCAGCACCTATTACAGTCGGCTGCGATTGTATTTCACTATTACTGAAATGCCTACTCTATTCTACAGTTTGTAAAACTTTACAATAAAAGACGTTTGCTTCTGAAGTACTTTTAATATGCACTGCATGCTAAAGATGCAAAACAAAGCCCATTCCACTTCCAAAAGACTTCAGAAGACTAAACCAGGCAAACAGAGAAGAGTTAGAGTGCTTAAAGTTGAAGAAAAGGCAATAACAAGAATAATGGTTATAGTATTTTTCCTTTTATGTGACTAGCTAAGAGGGAACAGCAAGGGCACAGAGAAGACCCTGCTTGCCCTCCACCCTATCGTGGTTTAGTCCCAGCTAGCAATTAAGTACCACACAGCCACTTCCTCACCTCCAGCCCCTACAGTGGAGGAGAAGAATCAGAGGCAAAGACAAGGAAGCTCATGAACAGAACTATTTAATAATTGAATATAAACAAATAAATTAGTGATACTAATAATATTAAAAATACTATTAATATGTAATTAAAATAATAGAAAATAAACCAAATTATATCACTGCTCACAAGCTGCTGAGCGATGCACAGTCACGTCCCGAATAGTGAGAGTCAGAGCCAGAGAGTGATCACAGCAGACTCTGAGCAAGCCCCAAGAGCAACAGTGACTGAGAAAACCAACTGACCAACCTACTCGCTAACAAACGCGCAACTGAACGAGCTGTAACCCCCCCGGCCCACCCCAGGCTTATGAACCTAGCATGACATTCAATGGAATGAAATACCCCTTCGGTCAGTTTGGATCAGCTGTCTGAACTGTGCGTCCCCCCACACTGCTTGTAGTGAGAGTTGGGAACGCAGCTGCAGTACCAGAAGCTGAAAATGTCCTTGAATTGCTGCAAACTACTCTTTAGCACCAACTCAAAAACACCAGTGTTACCAGTACTCTTTTCAGGGCAAATCCAAAACACAACCTCATACCGGCCACAGTGAAAAAAATGAACTCTGTCCGGACTACAGCCAGCACCTGCCCTCAACACCAGGCACACAGTCCCAACATTCTGAATTGCCTCTTGGTATCTGTCAGCTTACTCATGCTCCTCTCCTGCCTGCCATCCTGCTAAACAGAAGGGGAGTCTGAGAGGGGTCTTGGCATGGATTGTGTGAACAGCGGGGGGCTGGTCCAGGGACACACAGCACTGCAGCACACTGCACATCTGCAGGTGTCCACCGTGGACAGGCCACTGGCAGACAAAATAGGCTCTTTAACCTAAGTTAAATGAAAAAGAGCTTCTTCCTTGGTTCTATCTCTTGCAGGCAAATGTGAGCACTGTTCTTCAGAATATTGTCTAGATGAGGAAGCATGTATGTCAAACCATCTGCAGTCACTGGAAAAATCTGAATCCTGCTAAAAAACTACAACAGCTGCAAACCTCATTTTGATGAGTTTATTCCTAATTTCTGTACCTAAAACCTCAAATGGTATTATTCACTAAACCTTCTTTCAATGTTAGCTCATATCCAACTGACCACTACATATTTAAAAAACAAAAAGGCTGTGGAGTACCTCTACGCAGCTTTGCATGGTTCCAGCAAGTGCAAAACAGACCATTTTGTTTGTATGCACAATTACACAAACTAGTTATATAACTAGATAATTTTGCAGTGTGCTTTAATCTGTACTATTTTGGGGTTTTTTTCCCAGAGTTGCTCAGTTTATCAGCTGACAATGTAAATAAACCAAGATCAGGGTGTCTCAGTTGCACTCTTCAGTGCAAGGGCCCAACTAAACGTGACCACTGGAGAGACGTGTTATCTACAACAGTGAGGAACTTGCTTAGTCCACTGACCTACCTACAGCTACTTTCAGCAGCACTTGAACAGGAACTTGTCTCACACCTGCACTGCATTCAGTCCCCACCTCTATTTGTAGAGTGAGACTTTTCAAAACATGCCAGTAAGTTTCAGTAAGTGCCAAAAAGAATAAATTCACTTCCACTACACTCTGACCTCAGGACTAGTCAAAGTGTGAACACCGCTGAAGGTTTTAGAAAAGCCCATCAATTAAATGGTGAAGTATCTATAGCAAATTCAACCTCACCATCAGGTAGTCAGTGTTTTGAGCCTTCATTTTCCTGACAGGTTTTTGTGAAGATACAAGAAAAATTCAAATACTTTCTAGATGCTTTTACAACCTTGTATATTGTAAGAGGAAGTAGTGTACAGTATGTGTTAACACTGATTTTTTTCTGTGGGGTACATTGTGCTTTATGCTGTTCATAAGGAATAACCAAGTGTGCAGGGTTTTGATGGGGTTTTTTGTCTGTTTTTCTTGTAATGTAGAGATTCAAGCCTGTTGCATTGTCTTTCCTTTACTCTTAGCTTCCCTATGGGAACCGTCATCCTGGTTTTTTTCTGAAGGCTAAGGAGGATCAGAGTGCAGTAAGCTGGGTCTGGAATTTTTGTTTTCAGTGTCTGTCTTCCCATTCCATATATGAGGCTGTAAGACAATCACTATTTGTATTTCAGAGGAGCAAAGGTAAGATGAAACAAGCAGTACCCAACTAATATGGCTATGGTCTTCTCAGTGTCCAATAACAGAACAAACAGTCCACCAAGACTGACCCTGCAGTGTTTGGTCTAGACAAAGGCAGGCAGTAGTGAAGTAAAAGTAAAGAAACTACAGAAAAGAAAGTAAAGCAAAATGGCATCTTCCAGGTGAAACCTGTGAACTTTGAGGCACAACGCTTCCCAAGTCTCTCCTGGAAATACAGCTTTGCAAAACTTCTCAAGTAACCTGAATGTCTTTTACACAAATTTAGTCCTTTGTGTTCCCCTTGGCTTATAACAGGGCAATTGGCAGCATATTCCCTTTGTCCAGCTCGCAGAATATTGTGGTTAAGTAAACACGGGACACGTACACTTTGTTCTCCCTCTTCCTCTCAAAGGTATGCCTTCACACACTTTCAGCTCCAACATCCAACAAATTTCAATCAGTATCAATCTTACCAGAAGTAAACCACAAAGTAATAAAAGAAATCTGAATGGAAAAAGCATCATTATCTTCTTGTGCAAGATAGCAACTTCAATTACTCACATGGCAGATGTTTCACGCTGTAGTTGTACCTGCACTGTATCTCTTTCCTGTAGCTGTATGTAAAGCATGTATTTTTAACAACACGATGTTGCTTATCCTGAGTGCTGTCACATCAGCTCTTCACCACTCTGAGAAGAAACTGGAGACTGAAGGGGGATTTGAAAAGTCAAAAAATAAAAGGTAGCAATGATGGGTAAATAACCAGAGCACAATGAGAATGGGAGAAGATAGACCGGAAGCAAGAACACAATCACTGAGAGGTGAAAAGCACATTACACTTACCACTGTGTAACCTCTTGTTACCACTTCATGTGGTTTAATTGCACCTGTTAAAGGACCACTTCCCCCAAGCAGCTTCTGACATGTACTCATAGTTTGGGGAAACAATAAGTACTAACTTGTGCCTTTACTGAGTTATCACACCTGCCACGGGCACTAATTTAGAGGTGCTACTCATCCTTGCCAGGAATTTACCCTCCACATACAAACACAGGCCTAATGCGAAGAACCATGTTATGAAATTCTGAATAGGACTCAGAGCTTCTGGAATATGTTTACGAATTCATAGACCAGGTACATTTCAGACAGAAGGAGACATACTGAAGGCATATGACAGGCAATTGAGAGGTACGGCCACAGGCACTGTGCAGACATTAAGACACTTCTGTAATTTGCAGTTGTGCATTTTCTGTACAGAAACAGAAGCAGATTTTGGCAGATACAGTATTAGTAACAACCTGGAGCGCCTAGAAGAGGAAGTGGTAGGGAGAAAGCAGCAAAACTGGAGAGCAGGTACAGAAATGGTCATTTTCCACAAAAGCTAACAGACAATACAGGTATGTCATTTCATGCTTGGGGGCGAGTTTTCAATATACGGGGGGAAATCTGGCAAAATGTCTTATTGCAATACCAAACAGTATCTGATGTGTTTCTTCACTTCGGTGATGAGAGTATTATCAAGAAATACAGCAGTAATTAGTGGCCGCTATTTTTCTGGTCACAACTTAGACACTATTATTTGACTCACTTTTACATAGGAATAAAGTAGGTTTGCATCTCGTATTTTGAATTAGTGTTGCATTAGTCATGAGTATAAATAATTTAGGATGTGTGCATATACTAATACATAAATAGATATTAAGCAGAAATAATGTAAATCAGTGTATATTCACAAGAAAAATGGATAAAAATAGTTGCTAAAAATCAAACCCTAAATCTTAGCATACTGCATTAGGAGCAGCAAATCACTTATTTTAATGAACTTCAGACTGCATCCTTTGCAACCAAATGTTAGGTATGAACAACTGTAAAGTCTGCTGCTCAGTTTTTTTCTTTCAGTAATTCAAACCAGTATTTAAAAAATGTTTGCAGTTGGAATATCAGAAGCTCTGCTAGTCCTCTACACCTCACTGTTTCTTTAATAGCTTGGTTTTCCTGCTCTAAAATAATCCAGGGCTTTCAAAAATTTTAGAGAGAAGACTCTTAGACAAAAAAAGTTCCTATATACTCTTTTCCTCTTATCTTTCAAAGGTACTAGTATTCCTCAGTAAGTGACTTACCTTTTTAGTTTGCAATGCAAACTCAATTAACTTCCTTTTAACTTTATTTTTACCATATTAATTTCAACAAATTCTGTCCTATGAAGACTACCATATAATGGAATTTAATTGGAATTAAATACATAAATTAGCCTAAACCCCTAAAATCTAACATAAAGGTTTTTCTTACACTTTCAACACTCCTGCAGAAGTAGCCAGTACAGACATGGTTTTCCATTAGATTCTACAGAAGTCTAGCATTTTCTAATAAAACTTCTGTGACTTCTCCACAAAGGCTGCAAAATAACTGCATCAGCAACCTTTCATTCTGAGTTTCAACTTCACCCTTTGACAGGGAGAAGTTGTTACTACCTAAAAGAAATGCCTTTCTAGCCACACAGACACCTCTCTCAATAGAAGAGGTTAGTTTAAAAAATTCTTCAGATTAAAGAAGAAACTCGTGTTGGAGTCAGGGAACGTTCATGCAATATTTTTTGTTAATAAGAATGCAGAAACTGAGAATAGTTCAGCCATTTGCCTTCCAAAAAAAAAAAAAATTTTTCCTCTTACAAGTGCCAGTGCACAATGATAAGAATATATACAAATTCAAAAAGGTCCTTCAAACAACAGAATATTAAGACCCAAATATATGAAAATATACAAACCCACACAAGAGCTGAAGCCAATCTGAATGTGTACTTACAATCAATACAAATGCACAAGTGCTTGCTAAACTTGAAACAAGAGCGATGTCCATATTGTAACTGTATTTGAATTAAACTTTCACATTTCAATCACAGTTGGCCTACATATATACTGACATTTTCATCTTCCGTGGTCCAGACTATGATCCTTTACTACCATTAGTCCTTAACTTCACACAGTGTAGTACTTTGCAGCCAAAAGGGGTTCAAAATCTGCCACTACAATGTTTTCCGTATCAGATAATAATGATGCCTGTCAAAGGCAAAAGTTAAAATCCAGATCTATCTACACTCATTTTTCATATTAGACTCATCACTGGATTGGGGATTTGGGTTTTTTTTTCCCTACAAGTGAAAGAATTCTTGCAAGCCCCAAGTTTCAGTTTCTCCACCTGACAAAATTACAACTGTGCTTGCTCTTTACATGAGCAAGTTTTCTTTTTCCATCAGTGCTGTTTGACATAACTGGTAGGGGCCGAGCTGCAGGAAGGCAGGAGGAATGCTGGGGAAATAGGAAAGAGACAGAGAAGGCAGGGTGATCTCAGGTACAGAATGAAGCTCCAAGGCACATGCTGCACAAGCACGCTGTTTTCTAGAAAGCTTTGCTGACAGAGTAGACACAGAGGGAAGGGAGGCAGAATTGCCATGCTGGGGACACCAGGATTCACCCACCACCCCAGCTGGTGGTGACCAGTAGACTTTGGGAACCACCAGTTCAGGAGGTTATGTGGAACACATATGGGTGAAAAGTTTTCCAGTAGCTAACCATGGTTTGTCTCATTTGTTTTACATGTATTCCCAGAGCAGACTTCAAGCTGTTCCACCTTTCAAACATGCAGTAAGTTAAACATCTCAGTGAGATATCAACCCTACTTAGTTTCTGCACAGGACCTGGGATGAGGTCAATAAAAGTTTCAAAGCGCCCAGCAGATTACCTATTTAGCAAGAAAATTATTTTCAAAGGAATTCAAAACAGCCATAGGAAAAAAACTTTAAAAATTAATGATGTTGGTCTTACATGAGAGTCTAGGCAGAGTGAACAATTTGGCTATTAACAACACAAATCCATTTTATGAAACAAATGTTTCCCATCCCAATAAATAAACAGACTGACCAAAAATTGCCAGCTTCACTGGGTTCTGAATACTGCCCAGAGTTTGTGTGACCACGAATGAATGGATGTGAATATACAAACCTATGTAAAATTGATTTCCTCATTTTTACATCTCCATGCATTTCTAAAACGCATTCAATGATCCAAAAATCTTTCACGGTAACTTCTCTGCTCCTTCTCCCACCTTCACACCGAAACAAGTGTATTTAAACTACTATCACTTCCATTACAACCAATCAAGATGCCAGAAACAATATTCCCACACATGAACTCCAGTATTTTCAGAGATAAATACTCATGGCTCAAGGCAGAAATTTCACTGTTCTCTTATAAAAACACATGATGCATTGAAAAATAAATGGCATTTTACAAGAAATTAAGATGTGTAACTGTATTTCACAGCAATAAAAAAAGTAGTTGCAAAATTATATGCAAGATGGGAAAGACACTGACTTAAGTAAGAAGTAAAAATAGAAAGACACTTTAGGTGGTGCAGCCAAACTAGCAAGAATATGGGTATAGATTAAGTGGGCAAAACGCACCAGCCTTGCACTTCTATGAGCGAAGTGGAGTCAAGTAGCAGCTTTAGCAATCTCACAGCTCGAGAGTTGGCCAGTAAGGGCACACAGGGTACCAAAATTCGTCTTTCAGCAGGCCTCAAGGTCCCAAAATGAACTGTATTTCTCCTACATTACAGAAGTTTTTTTAAACACTTCCTCATATTTGAAAGCCAACTCATTTTCTAGCTACCTGCTTAAGCAAATAAATATCCAAGCAGACCTCTCTTACTGCCAAAAACATCAAAACATTCACAAGAAACTGTGTGGATTGTGTTAGAAGCTACATTTCACTAATTAATTGACACCAGTGCTGGGTCAGTAGTTTTTCAGAAGAACATTTATTTGGGAATGGCGATTGACAGAGCAATTGTAGTTTGGTTAGCTGCAATCTGAAAGCCAACTGCAGATTTATTAACAGATGTTCAAACAGCAGTATATAACAGATGTAAATTAAATCTCAATCAAATATGCTATTGCTGAACTCCTGACTTATTCTCTGAAACAAGCCAGATCAGCAGGACAGAACAAGGATGTTAAAGTGTATGTTATACAATTAAAAATTACATTTAGCTGCCAGATTAAACTTTCTGTTGATAATGTCAGCAGTGATGATGACTGCCTGTTTGAATAAAGCATGAGTTAAAATTACAGGCAAATATTAAAATTTATTCTAGGTTTTCTCATGTGCCTTTTTAGTAAGGTGATGTATTAACTTTCTGCATTTCTAAATAAAAATTACTAAACTGCATGCAGAGGGTTGTTGGGGGTTTCTTTAACTTTTGGGCTCAAAACACTTATTTCTGTTTCCAAAGCATTCATGGTAAAATTCTTAGTAACCCCAAAGCCTTTTCAGGGGCCAATCATCATTCACATCTCAGAAACAGGCAGACTGAGACAACTGTATCCCTAAACTGTAAAGCCAATTCTTTTGTGTAAAAGGCAGGATATAACACTAGTTAAAAGTGCTCTGTTTAGCTTTAGATTCCTCCTTCAAGTAACAGTAAAGAGGAGAAATAAAGAATAAAACCATTCAAGTGAAATAGAGAAACATTTTTCATCGAAACCCCAAGATTTGAGGACACTGAAAAGCAGACAGAACTTTTTTATTGCTATATCTCCTTCTTCAGTTCAGTGAATACTGAATACCACCTAAACAGAAGAACCTGTACAATTTCATTGCTGCTCGTGGAAGATCATCTCTCTTGGTTTTCATAACCAACAAAACCTGAACACGTTATAATGTTAATAAAACATTATCCAGCCTAAAAATTCACTCTCCATTTGAATGGAACCCCGTTTTGGAAATTACATGATAGTATTTCTTCTCCCTTGAAGCTCCAAGAGCGGTTTGCAGGTCTTAAGCTCCTGAAAACGCAGTGAAGCTGTGGCTGCGGGGAAGACAGCTGTGGCTGTCTCAGGGAAGACAGACACAAAGACTCTGCAGAGGACTGGAGACAACTGAGCAGGGCTTGCCACCGCACCCAAACCCCTATACCAGTTGCCAGCAAGGACTCCATATAAGACTACATGGGACTTTTGTCTAAACATTTTGATTTCTCCCCATACTACTGCCACTCTTTTTCCAGAGCTAGACCCAGTGTTTATTCTGGTTTTCATAATGGCTAATTTAGAAAACTTACCTTAGGTCTTGGCATATCTATTGAATAATGGCCAACCAAGCATTCTCTATGGCAGGCATTAATTAATTAATTAATTAACACATGGAGCTGTTACCTCCACTAACGACTGGGGAACTGAATCAGACATTGCATGGAGACAGTGTTCCTCAAACATTCTTGGGACGATTCAGCAGAACTATACCACTGACAGACCACAGGCTCAGAAATCACATCTTCCAAATCTAATCACTGACTTACATTTTTAGTGTTATCTTTGGCTAATAAGACATTCAAAGAATATTTTTGGAGAAAAGTGAATTCAAAGCTTGTCATTTTCAAATGGCATTTGCCATTTCCAATATGCAAGCTCGTATACTTGTTGGTGATTTTTTAGTCATACTGCAAATTTTACTACCAGGGTATTTTAATCTACTATTTAATCTACTATAACAGTTTCAATCTATTATTAAATATTTTAGTAATTAATTCTTCAAATCTCTATTCTATACATTGCTTTTACCAAATACAAGGTAGGAATCAGCCAAAAAATTTTGTAAAACAAGAAGTGCATGACTTGTCCTTCAGATGAAACAATACCAGTTCTATAAGACTGCAGGGAAGGACCATTATCTCACTGCTTTGTTGGAGACCCAAATATAGCTTCTTTAGCAGGAGACAGATTTTAGTCTGATGAAGCTTATTTCTCTGCAGATGAAATACAGAACAGATAACAATAGTCAAACACCTCCAATGCGTTTTCTGTTTTTAATTTTTTTTTCTTTTTGTAATGAAGCAGACACTGCAAGGAAGTGAAAATGGAAAAGTAGGTGCTTACAAAGTACTGCATCCACTCTCCATTGCTTAAATATATTTTCTTTTTAATTTTCATCTCCAATAAAAATTTCTTTTTAATGCTTCATTTCATTCAAAAATTAATAGTACTAAGGCAAAGTCAGTCAAAGCAGCCTTTCCTGAACACAGAGGAATGCCTCCTGAACAAAAATAACTTTTTACCATATTGATTTGCCCTCAAAGAAGCAGGAAGCTCTGTGAAACAATTCTGATCATACAGACAAGAGTTACATCAATATGCAAAGGAATCCGTTATTGGAGCCCAAATAGGAAGTTCTGAGTACACCACTGATTTCATTAGGAATTTGGCTGGAGCAAGATTTGGTGTCATTTCAGGGAACTAAATCCATGAGGCTTCTGGGCACATTTGCAAAGGGGGAAAAGTGTAGCGAGGAAAACAGAAGTTGCCTCACCATTGCACACAGCTACCATGGGTCAGCCAGGATACAGTTTCTTCTCAGCTCTTATGCAGCAGTATAAAAGTTGGCAGGTCTATACCAGACAGATGCAGTGAGTAATTTAAACCAGTACCAGTATTTCACGTGCTTGTATGCTTTTTCATGACAAACATTTGCTACCGTCAAGTGAGACAGAGCTACAGTGACTGACTGATGGTACGCTTCTCCCATGCACCAGCCCTGTCCTACTTTCAGTTGCCTCTACAAAGGCCCAAAGAAGATGTCCAATTTTAACATGAAATTTTATGGAACTCTAGACAAGCGCTTCCAAAAATGAACAAACAAATGCACAAGTGTACAAACTGTGTGTTTGCTTTGTGAAACAATACCTGCATGTAAAAATATGCGCATGACATGCTGAAGTTACACCCATATATGAAATTTTAATCGATCACATGCTGGCCCACACATCATCTATATGTCATTTGCAAGCAAACAGCTGTTTGCACAAGAATATTTTTCATCCGAAACTGCGCTTCCAACTTCAAAAAATTTCACAGCAATGGTTTAGACATATTTCTGTGTCCAGATGTAGGAAGACATTAAGTCAAGGACACAGGTATCAGTGAACCCAGCTGCAAGAGAGACCAATAAAAGATGCAAACGTTTTTAATTATTTCTGAAGCATCTCAGCAACTAACATTATTTCAGAAGAATCTCTAGAAATGTCATATATGAAACTGTACAGCCTTGTTATAGAGCAAGTAGGATAATTAATTGCAACAATTGCCAATTTATGCAACTTCAAATATCCTGTCAGAAGAAGCGTACTGCAGTGCTTCATTCATTAAAATCTCAATTATATGTATCCACAGCAGAAAAAAATTTAAGATACTCAATCAGCAAAGCATTTGCTGACGTCCTAAATGTCCAAATACTGGTTCAGCCTGAGCAGACAATAAAATTCATGATAGCAGTTGAATGGAACAATTTCCACCACAGAACACGGTAATTGCTAGAGAAAGGAATTCCTCTTTCTCATCATCTTGTCATAAAGGCTTTTAAAATGCCACTTTTCAGTGAAAAGACAGCTGTAGCAAAAGAGAACCATGTTCTGTTTCAGACTATTAATACGTCAAATGATTAGACTAAATAGGGATAGGTTTCTCTATACAGCCCAGGGAAAACCACTTAAACCACTGATTTTATCAGCTACATTGTATCTGTAGAATTGACCACATAAAACCCCAATTAACTGAAATTTTTATCACAAGGAGAAGTTCCATTCCATCCATTTAGAGCTGCAACTGGAGAATATTGCTAGGACACGTTTTCTTCGTTCATTCGTTCATTTGTTGGTTTAGCTTCACAACGGCCTCTGTAACAGCTGTATCCTGAATCACGACACTGAGGAAAGGGCTGAGAGAAGGAAAAAGCTCGTTCCCTACTCCTGCCTTTCATGATGTGAGATGCATTCCTTACACCCTCTTCTAGATTTTTATTTTAAGACAATTAAAGGTGTTTATTGGTTTTCTAAGATCAATTATCAAAGATAAATTAGAAGATCAAAATCCCACCTAGAGCCACCAGAACTGAAGATGTTTCTTTGCTGAAATATGGAAGCTGTACCACTTTACCATCAAACAAGTTTCACTGGTAAAGCCACAGTGGTCAATAATGACTGCTTTGCCATAATTCTGTTTACCCAACAAGTTTACCATGTTACCAAAACACATTCTGCTGTTGGAGTTTGTATGAATACAGTTTAAAAGACTACAGTAAGCATTTCATGGCAGTATATTTGTTCTGGTACCTTACAGTTAATACCACACTTAAATTTTTTTTGTCTGTTCAAAAGAGAATAATATCCCTATTTACTTATTCACTATAGACACATCACACCCATCACTATGTATTATATTTTCATCACTGTCATTGTGACTTGTGTTGCAGTAATGCCCAGAGGCTGCAGTAGTGGTTGTGTCTGTCACTGGGCAAACATAAATAAACTCTCCACCATGAATTCTGGGGAGAGTGAGATGGGGAGAGTGAGAACAGGGGGACATTGAGCTAAAATGGGACACATTAGTTCAAGAAGCTCCAGCAGCAAGTACCACAGCAGAGACCATAATATAAATCTGCCATACTGATGCAAATACCTATTTTTACAACCTCAGCTGAGCCATGATTTTACACCTGCACCTCTTCATTCCCTGCCCAGTGCCCCATCTGTTGTTCTCAACACATATTGAGCTGGTACCTCAAGTCTGCTGAAAAGATGACCTACACTCTTAAAACTAGCACTGAAGGACATGCTCCACTAATTCAGGTATGAGGTAACATGCAATGCCCGCAAACACATACTGGCCTGAAATGAATTTTACCCTGGAAGGGATAAGTGGTACAGAAACACAGACAAAGGAACACGTGCAGGCTACTTATAACCCAGTTAGACACAGGTCAGATACATTTTAAGACAATCTATTACCCAAGCTAAGCCCAAGTTCAAACATGTAAGCATAGTCCTGTAAAAAAATGTTGTACTAATTCCCCTAGCTTCCTTGAGCTCTGAGAGAGAAATAATTACCAAATTCAGCTTCAGAAAGACCAGCCATAAGTGAAATAGAAAAGAAAAAAATCTCAGTGGTGCAGAAAATGCCTGCTTTTGCCCATAAAAAGAATAGAGGCACAGCAAATTTAAGTGACTTACCCATCTTCACTCCAAAACAATGAAATTTTACTTCACTCAGAGGAAGTGGTGGCCTCAATGTAGATTTCAAGAATTTTCAGGTACAAACTTCCAGAACTTTTATATTTCAACTGGATTTTTATTCCAAATTTCCCCTATGAAAGTTGACTGAAACGTGTATCTCTGTGTATGAAACCAAAACCAAATTTTTTTTTTTTGTGCCACCTCCTGGTGATAAACCAAAACAAAAAATCATGCATTAAACCTACGATTCTCAAAGTAAAGTGAAAATGTAATAGTTTGGCCTGTTTGGACTTGCTTGTTTATGATGGCATGACCCGCAGCATCACACAGTCCTGTCTGCAAACGTGAAGGAGGATACAAAACTCAGTAGCCACTTTCAGGATGATGTAAGTGCAAACGTATAATCAGCCTTTAATCAGTGACAACCGAGAAAAAACAAAAAGGAAGTTACTTTCCTGGAAAAGGCACCCTCTCAGGAAGGTACCTTGATTTTATGCTTTGAGAATTTTGCTGAGGGGAACATTCAAAGGCATGACCACCAGAGGTTGCCCAGGAGGTTGTGAGTTTGGTGAAGCCTCCCACACCCAGTTTCCCCAGGCTTTCTTTGCAGCCTTAGAGCTGGAGATACTCTTTGGATGCTATTGCCAACAGCAAGCTGTCATCACGGTGAAAGCAGGTGTCATAAAGCTATTGATAAATACACCCCGTCACCTTCAGCTGGTTAGCCCCTGTGTGAAAGAATAACATTTGGTCTAAGAAAATTATAAACTACGAGCTTTACTTAAATCTACCCCATCGCTCAACTGTATTTTGGATAGCTGCTGTTCATTCTAAAGCTCACTGTCCAGGCCGACAAAGCAGAGTATAAAGGTATACGGCTGGGTATGAAAGAAGTTAAATTACACTCAACACAGAATGGGTAAGTGTTGGCAATATGCCTAATACTCTTGAGGGATTTTACAGTTCCTGTGTAAAGTAGATCTTTTTTGGCATTAAGCCTAACACTCTTCAGGGAATTTTTCTAAGTTGCCTGAGGCCTTTATAGCACATAGTCCAAAACGCATTTTGGTATCACCAACTATTTTTATTTTCTTAAACATTTTGTTCTTACACAAAATTCTGAATGCCTAAGATAAAGACTCTAAAAGTACAGGGTCAAAGTCAATGTAAATCACTGCCTTCCATGATTTGTGTTCAAGAGTTGCCTGAACATCATTTATGTTCAGCTGAACCATGCCTGAAACATGACAGATAGGGGGAAAAAAGTTAACTTGAAATCAGCACTCCAAAGGAGTATCTTGCAACGGGAAACTGTGCACCACCTTTACATAAAAAAAATAAGTAAACCTCTTGCACATTCTATGAGAGGCACACCAAGATCCACTGTGAACCTTCTCAAACCTGACCAGGATTGCTGGTCATCCAGCCCCTAAAACTAAAGGCAGAATTATACTCAGGGAGTCTCATGTTCTCATCTGTGCCCTTTAGGAAAGTCCTAGACCAGACAAAAGAATCCACTGACACCCATCCCTGCTGTCTTCAGAACGGATTTCCCCAGCAACTGCCAGAGCTGCAAGTAATAATTTCCTTGCCTTGATGGATCCCGTGACGTTGTTCAAGCATACCAAGGCCACTGAAACACATGCAAAGCTAGAAAATGTGTCATGCCGGATAAACTAAGATCATTACCACTTAATCACTTTGCTGTACCTAAACATTGCCGATAACCAGGTTCTAAAATTGCTGACAACTGATTATAGAAAACAGCTGAGAAAGAAAATGAGGCTTGAGTCAAGCTTTTTTGTGTAAGGAACCGCACAGAATACTGATGAACTTCTTTTTTCAGACTGCGCCAACTGACACATAAAAACAACAGTACTAGAGAGCAAATTAAGTATGTTAAAGAGATTTCAACTGTGGCTCAACTGCTTACTGATTAACACTTCTGCACATAACACTCCTCACAGAGCTGTGCTGTTATTGTTCAAAAGTGAAACAAGGGTCTCTTGGCAACTGGAGACAAATGATCCTCCCTGACCAAGTTCACAGTTCTCACACAGCTTAGCACCACTGGAGCTGCTGCTTCTTCCAGAGCCCCAGGGGATGGGTGGGGGGTGTCCCAATCCCAAGATTTAATGCCAGTTGACTACTTCCAGGATAAGGAAGATCCTTAACGATCTCCAACAGGAAACATGCTCATCTTACACATGAACATTAGCTAACTGACTCATTTTTCTAGAAAAAATTTACAGTCACATTTGCAAGAAAATAGGAAATAAAAGACACAATGATTTTTCTTGTCAAAGAACAAACCTAACACTGCAGGTCTCAGTGGAAATTCTCCATCAGCCAAATCCAAGGTCTTTTAAGAGTACAATGTATTGTCTTACAGGTCAGGAAAATCACTCCTGAACTTGGAATTAACTGCGTATGGTTACACTGATTCAGACCAAGCATCCAGCTCTCCCAGCACAACCCTCCCACCTCTTTGTTGTGTTTACAAGTAACGCCTAGGGAAAAATACAAGGTGTCCTTCTGTACTCCCATGGACACCTTCCACAACTACCTACACCAGCAGGGATGTGTTCAATACTTCTTGAAGGACTTCAAAAACATGTTTTCATTTACTGAGTAAAAGAAACAAACCACTATAGCTGTTGCAAATATGTGTTGTTTTCAGAAAGACTTGGGAATTTTATTACTACATGAGACGTAAGAACACTCAGGATATGCCTGAACATACTCCAGCTCAGAGTCATAAGTTCATCGTCTGCACACGGGAGTGAGTAAGGAAAGAACAGCTAGTAGGTTTTCTAGAAAACAAAATACTATTCAGATGGCTGTAAAGTGCAGATATGCTGGTAATAAATCCTTGAATTTATTACCATAACTTTTATTACATAACTTTTGGATATCACTACATTTAGGTCACAGTTCTAATTTTAACTATTTGAAATCTATACACATCCAAAAAAAATTTAAAAAAAACAAACCCCAAACCCTTCTTAACATAACAGTCAGTAGAAAGCTTGATTTTTTTAAAGCTGTATCATTTTTCATTACAAGACTTCCGTCAAAAGATCTGCGTTGATGAGAGAAGTTGAAGACCAACTCTGGTCATGTCATGGCCTTGTGTCTTCCTGTACTGTTCTCACTCTGTTCCCCTTTCTGCTCATTCCTGCCTGATGTCTCCCTAGCTCACTTCCACCTCAGCAGATATCATCAGTAAAGATCTTTTTCTAGACCAGAGTAAATCTAAGAGGTGTGAAATGGATTATTCACAAAAAGTGGTCAAATACACATATTAAACAACATGATAGACTGTAGATCTCCAATGCCAAATACGTGCACTGTTGTGCCTGCGTTTTGCACCAAATTGCCATGTGAAAATATCTAATGTGGGTACACAAAAGTGTACACTCCTAGGAAAAAAAGATCACTATACTAGCACATTTTTCTGTGCTGAAAACCACCCACCATTACACTATTTTCTTTTTCACATGCACAACATAGTGCTAGAAACCATATTATACCACCAGTACCACATAGGAGGTAAAGTAACTGAAGCCAGAGGCACATGGTCACACTTGCTCTTTTCCTTCATACCGTAACACAGCACAATGAAAACATAACAGTTTTTCTTAATGTGACTTAGGTGGCATCCTTTCTAAAATATCATCTCCTTTCAAAGCTTTGAAACGTTATATGAGATAAAGACAGTCTTCAGGTAAAGACAAGACACTCTCTATGTTGTGGTTACTGTAGGTTACAGGTTTTCCTTCTGTGCACTCAGCACCACCTCCTGTTCACGAAAAATACCTCTGTGAAACATGAAGCACAAAACTGGATTGCCTCAAAATATTCTGTTCTTTTCTTCATCCCAAACTGAAGCTCCTGGACTTTTTTAAAAACTTTTATCCATTATTGAAAGAATGCAGAGAAACTATTCCAAAACCACAAGTCATTTTGTTTTCTATCCTGTTGCCTTTACTAACCCATGTGTTTTAAAGAAAAAAACCCCAAAACACACACAACCAAAAAAACCAACAAAACCTAACTCTGAATAGTGCAAACCTCTACAACTGATACTGTCACAACTGTGAAAGGAAAACTGTTGTCTTCTTGAGATGAAGGTTTAACAAATACAAGTACCTACCAAAAGGCATTTCCCTTCATGTACCAGCCACTAGAAAAGGACAAAATGAAAGAGCTGCACAAGCATAAGCTACATGACTAGTTTTACAATGTTTACAGTCTTACTTACATACATGCTAGGCTTTACACAGCATAGCAAAGTTCAAAGTCTTAAAAAATTATCTGGATGTGACCCAGTGAATGAGACTTAGCTTTTCCATAGTGGGTACATTCCCAGCATGCATAATCTTCAACTCTGTAAATGGTCCTGCTATTAACAAGAATTTTAAGGCATGAGGAATTTACTAATCCCAATCCATAGCAACACAGAATCTGAAGTCCACAGTATCTTGTCTAACCAGCACTGTTTATACATAAGCTTCTCTACTACCAGCCCTTCAGCTGAATTCTCTACTCACCATCCCAAAAAATAACAGAATACTTTACATACGTGAGAGCTAATCAGGCCTAGAAGGAAAGATGGAAATGACAGCAGGCTAGAAACAGAATAGTCAGGCACAGCAATCAAAATCCCCAAATCAAGGACATTAAACTAGCTGACGCCCTCTTCACCCTGTGATGCTGCTCTGCAACCCATACTGCAGGTGGGTTAGCTGTTACACAGGGCTATTTTAAGACACCCCAGTTTGGATCCCCTGATTTTAGGCATGCAGTTTTGAAAACATCAGGAATCAGGTTCTACCTGTAGTGAGAGAGAGTGAGAGAGAGAAGTTCTTCCAAAGCTCATCATGTGAGAAGTCCCGCTCTCTTGGCAGCAGCAGAAGCTTAAAGCTTCATGCTGTGAATTACACCCACCACCCCCACCACCACAGAAGGCACCAGACGGTGATCTCAGAGGTCACCCAATGAATATGTATATGCATTACCGCTGGTCTGACTCAGCAGAGCACTCAAGCATGCAGTTAACTTTCAACTTGTCCTAAATTATACTGGTGTCATGCCTGCAAGCCTTGCTGAACAAGGATTGACTTCCTAAGTTTTCAAAGGGAAGCAGTGAAGAAAAACAGAAAACAGAGAAGCAACACACTTGGAATAAGATGTGAAACCTGTCTCTGTTTCCTCACTTTCATTCAGATATCAAACCAAGTTTTTCTTGGCATTTTAAACCATTTCATTCTTTTCTATACATTAAATTCTCGTATCTATGTACACTCAGTTTCAAAAGTAGGATATCAAAACTCCTCCAAAGGAGTATCCCCATCTCCATCATGACCAGAGTCAAGAAGAACTGAAAACTTAAATGTTCTGGTTTGACTTCAAAGATCCAAGAGCAGACAGTCAAGTACTTTCTCACAGATGGGTAAATCTTTGACACACAAGCGCTTACTTGCAGAGGACCAGCCTCCAAATTTTGTGAGGGTGATGTATCCTTATTTTCTACAGCACTAACAGTGGTTTCAAAAAATGGATTGCAAATCTATGGTCAAGACATGCTCAAAAGTGTTTCACAGCCTGTCCAGCCTAAGGACTCCAAAAAGCATGACTACACTGCTGCTTTCATCAATGAGCAGCTGTTAGTCACCAGTGGAAAGCTGTGTTCATGCATCCAAGAAGGAGTATTTCTGATAGCACTCACAAAATTCTGGTGCCACAGAACATAAAATGACTATCTGGATTTGTTGAGTCAAGAGGTTAGGTTAGCAAAGCAAAGTCAAACTAAACTGTTTATTAAAGAATCTTGAGACAGCTCAAGGATTCTGAGCAACTGCTGTGTAATACAAAGCCCCTGGGAATAATCAGACACTGAGTTACTTTTGTGGAAAACAGCAAAATATTTTGTTTTAGTATCTCTTCCTTTGTGGTAAGACAGCGGCAAAGAAGAGACTGGATTCCATCTAATAAACCCAATACCATCTGGTTATGTGATACTGGAGAAGACATGCTATTACTAATAGCATTAGGAAAAAGAGTCTTACCTTCACCTTTGCGTAGGGATAAAGTATTTCCAAATTCTTGCTGTTTTGGCCTTAAAGACTGTGGGGCTGGCAGTCCTGGGGTCTGTGTGACTTCTAATAAATGCTTGTAACTGTTTGTAACGGTTTCGTGGAACTTAGAGAAGGAATTTGAATAGTAGCATCAGTGATGTTGCCCTGAGGATCTACCCCTCTTCCGAGGGTCATCTTCAAGTGTAGCCTGGCAGACAACTTTCTGACAGCTGGGCTTGAGGTGCTGCTATTTGAAGATGGGCAGGGTGTTCCTGCACGAACTCTGATAGGTAGGATCTGCTGTCCACTGATCATCCTACGTTCATGAGGAATACCTGTTGTCGGGTGGCTCATACTGCATGACCTCCCATTAATTTTTAAGAAGTTAATGCACTCGAAGTATGTTTTTACAGACCCACAGCTATGACTGACATCAATCCAAAGTCAGTAAGTAATCCATTGTGTATTATGCCTGTTTAAAAAGATTACATAAATAAAAATAATCGATATTGTAGTAAATAATGCATGGAAAAGGACTGCATGTGGCTGTTTGCGTCTGTCACTTTGTGACATTACTGGTTACAAAAAACAAAGTACAAGCACCATACGATCTGTCAGGGAGAAAGAACAAAGCCAAGCAATGACTTAGAGCTCTAACACAGAGAAAACGTGACTCTTCAAAAGCTGAAGTTTGCAATAAGGGCAGTTGCCTTCACATTAGCTAAATCAGCCATGAAATTAAATGAATGCTGACCAAGTGCAAGAAGGCAGCCAGGAGTGAGAACACTCTGACAGGGAGTTGTCATTAGGATGGACACAGCTTTCACCCCTTTTCCTGCCACCTTCTCAGTCTAATCATTAAAACGGTGATGAAAAGCGCACTCAGTAGGCCAGCACTATGCAGATACAGACCAAACAGGAGAGAGCTACCAGTTCACATTCTAAAGGATGTGCATACAACAAAGAGGGAACAGCAAAGCCACAGAAATGCCTTTCAAACTCTGCAGCACTTCACAGTAGTAAGGTATTGGAGAAAGCACTGCACAGAAGTATTTATAAATATAACTGCAATCACTTCAGAAATGGATGCTTATTGAAAGCCTATATATATGTCATAATTAAATGTAATCATACAGTATCAAATTTTCAAGGACATCTCTTAAATTATACCAATATTTATTAGTTTTTATTTTTGAACTCTGACTTTTCGTCACTTATGTTTTCCTGTTATTTAAATCTTAGAAGACTAGACTGGTAAAGGAGTTGAGAGATCATCTCAGTCACAACCCACCCCAAGGCAGAATTAACTAGATCTAAACATTTCCAGACATACAAAAGATTTGTAGGCAAAAGATGCACTTGTAAGTCACTGGGCTAAGACATCACACAGATGGGGTAACCTCAGCCCTACGTCAGCTGAATGGCCCATGGCCAACTTTCATCACTAGGTTCATGTGTTTAACATTAAGCACATGTTTAAGTACTTTGTTCAGTCACAGACTCAGTGCCTAATTAACTTATTCAGGCAAAAAAATTAAGTTGACAGAAATAAAACTGAAGTAGGGCTTCAATCATGGTTTTCATTCATGTATACACTAAGGTTTTAATTAAGTATTATGATCTCGCTGCAGCAAAACACTGAACTGTAACTTTTACCTTCAGCACACAAGATTTTCAACACTGAAGCCAGGAAGATTATAACCAGCATATTCATGACTGGATTTTGTGTAAAACCTTCATACTTAACCCTTTGCTTACTGTGATTCTGCAATGCCTCAATTTTCTCCACCTGTGAACTGTCATCAGGAAAACCCAAAACAAAACATCCCTGTTTATTTCGCAAAACTGCATGCATATCACACTTCCAGATTAGAGTAAAAGCTATCTAAGTGTCTGCATACAGACATATATGCACAGGTATTCGCACACACTCTCTCCAGTTAAAACTCACTGATAATGAAAGGCCTAAACTTGTTATCTTCAAAGGCGAGAGCAAAATCCCTACTGACATTAATAAGAGAGAGATATTCTAAGCACACTGAAATGGTCCTAAAAGATTTATTCTACATACGATTTTTTCATTGTTATATTTTTATATTATGGGAATAAAAATTTTAAGGCACACCAATTAAAAGCAGTATCACTAATTTCCATGCCTGGCTGAAGCATAAATCACTCTCTGCGATTCAACCAAGGACACAGAGAGCTGAATGTTCTTAAATTCTCAGAGTTTGTTATAAAAGCAGAATGTACCTTGTCCTAACACAGGTGACTAGATCCTTAGAAAGGGACACACAAACAAAGGCAGTTATGCTGGCAAGGCTGTACACCCTGTCACTATAAACTGGCTACAAATAAAAATCATTCTTGCCTGTAATTCTTTTCTGCAATTTTAACTACATTAGAAAAGTACTAATGTAATCAAGGAAAGATTATACATGACAAAGGCATTAGCTTTACTCAACAAAAGCACCTCTAGTTTAATCAACAAAGGAATATTTCTACATGGCTTACACAGACCTTCCAGCCCTATAAAATCCAGGTTAACATACCACTGGTGTTGTCAGCATGTTGGTCTCCTTTGCTGTTCTTCTCTGGTAATGCATCTTACAATGAGTAACAGTGTTCTACGCTATTGTTGTCTTAATTTTATCATTGGCTACTGCCGACTTTTTTACACCTGAAGAAAGGTCTTTGGGCCCGTAAATTCTTTCCTCATGCTAGTAAGCATTATTTTGAACCCAACAATCAGAAAGTGTAAACAAAACAACCTTTTTTATGAAAGCAGAAACAAGTTCAGTAATTTCTCAACATTTTCTTCCTCTAGTATCCTCCCTGATTCTATTGTGAAAATGTCGAACACTATACAGACATGCAAATCGGCGCTTCCTTTCTTTCAAATATTAAAGCTCCTTGGAGAGCATAACTTTTCCTTTTTTTTTTTTTTTAATTAGGATTTTGTGGTATTTTCAATATTGTTCACTCATTCGTGAGTGGCTTTTCATCAATTATTAGGTTTGTTTAGTGCCAATCGCCACTTTGATGCCAGGACCTTCTCATACGAGAGTGGCCAAACTGACACAAACCAACAGATTACTGAGAGGTGCATTTAAGCAGATATAACTAGCTAAATGCCAACTGGACATGAATTATATTCTAAACGTTTAACTGACTTTCACATCAGATCCATAAATAGGTCCAGATGATAGCTACCTATAACAGTAAAAAGACATAATAAATTTCTAACCGAAGTAATCTTGGAAATTATAGGAATACAGCACCGAATACAACAGCTTATTTAGAAATAAGCTTAGAAACCCTGAGTAGGGTTTAAGGTTAATGTACTAACTTAAAACACATTAAAAAAAAAGGCAGAAAAGAATACTGAGACTGAATGACTGCGCTGACAAATTCTTTTGTTTCATCAAAGGAACACAAACACTTACAAGATCTTTCTGTCCATCAGAGAGATATTGTAGTGACCTTTTCATGCTCACACGGATGTTAAAGGAAATACAATTATGTCCACTGCTTCTAAAGTCTCCCTTTTTTTTTTTAAGATGACATTACTCAAACCTCTATGACTCTGCATCTCTCAATAGCAGCATGACAACATAATTACTCAAAACCCATAACAATGATTCGTAAATTCTCTTTCAGAAAGCCATGTAGTAAAATTCAAATTCAAGCTGAAGCCCTGGAAAATCCAAACACTAATCCTTCAGAAAGCAAAACAAAATCAGAACTCACAAATCTGTGCCTGCAGCACAGTATGCCACATCGTCTACTTTTACAGTGCAGTTTTGAAAAGTAATCAATCAATCAGAGTTGTCTTGCTGCTTCGCCCATTGAAACAAGAGGTAAGACACATTTAAACTTCAATAAAAGCTGAATTACTCCACTGCAGAGATCAGTTTAAGAAACTGTAGTAAATCCAGCTCAGGAGATACTTTCACAAAAAACCAGACAATTGCACTTCACATGGCAGCAAGCACTATCCCAAACCAAAGGAGAAGACTGAAACACAATGCACGGAACAGTCCCTCCTGACTACTCTTCCACTGGAGACATCTCACCTCTACAGCACCTACCGTGCACTTGGGAAAGTAAACGCGAACCATAGCCCCCTCCCTTGGGACTGCGTGCTGCAGGACCGTGAGTGCCTTCCCTTGCACTCAACGCAGGGTGGTGGACAGTCAAGCCTCTCACCACATTCCCCTCCACGGTCTCCTTGGCACAAGTCCAGGAAAACACATCCTACCAGGGTTGAGCTGCTGCAAGGCCACCCAAAGGGGCTACCTCCCCTTTAAGCTCTGCTCTCCCCTGCCAGCCCTTCCCTCCTTGCCTGGCCATGGTATTCGGAGCATCACCTGTCAGTGGCACCACGGTGAAGTAGTCAGAAGTCACTGCCTCCCCCTGACATCACACCCCTGATGAGTCAATCCGTGTGGACAGGAATTGAGCAGGGAAAGGACAGACACCAAAGGCTACAGGGATGCCTCACCTAAGTCTCACTGACTACGCAGTGTCTACAGAAATGAGGCCTTGGAGGCTCCTGAGGTTTTTGTGTCTCACAACTGCTTGTGACGAGGACACACCATAACATAGATGTAAACCATCAACTCATTTCCCAAAAAGCATGTGCACACAGAGGCACAGAAGTGCTGGTATTACAGCTTTTGTAGTTATCTGGCTATAGCTCACAGACCAAAGCTTGGTAATAAATTCTTCTTGGAAAGGAAAACCACACAGAGACTTAACTAGGAAAAAGGTAATAGCTGAGAGCTTGAAATTAGGCTTGGAACAATGCGTACGTTACGACTCACAGCTGCAATAAAGGAAGACAATGTGGCTTCAAAACTGAAACAACAAAATAAGCTTTCCACTCAATTTATAGAGAATCTTTTCCCCACCCTCCATGCCTGCCAGCATCTCCAAAGTCATGCACTACTGACAGTAATAAATACCTCGCATTAGCATCCACTGTTTTGGTCATTTGTATCCATTTTTTGACAATTGTACTCTTAGACTACCACATGGGGGGTTCATTCCAAATTGCAGTACTCTGACAATATCATATTTTTCTGAGATCTAGGTCATCAGCCAAGGAAAACGAAAAAAGGGTCAACCAATCTGAGAGTTCCTAGGTCTCAAACATCAGCAGAATGCCATCCTGATACTCAACATCACCGAGCAAAGGCAAATGAGAGCTAAAGGAGGTCCTCTGCAGCACTGTGAGACAACCAGGCCCCAAACACAAGTGAGTTTCTCAGAGCTAGCGTCATGAAATATACTATTTACTTATTACTTGCATCACTATAATTCCTAGGAAGATTAGTCACAGAAAGGAATGCCTTTGTGCAAGGGACTGTACAAACACAGAGCAGAGCACAATCACCGATACTGCTACAACTGCCACCAAAAGGGCAGTCAGTTATCAGTGGACAGGGTGATGCACATCCTAGTGTAGTTGGGGCCAAGCATTTTTACCATTCTGACAGAAACACCTTCTCAGTTTTTTATTATGGTAATTAAGATCTCCTAAGCTTTTTCCCTGTTAGGACCGTGTGACAGCTGTGTGCTACTGCAAGTGGTTGCTGTAAGGGAACAACATGAGCTTTCTAGGAGCAACATTATTCTCATTAGGGCTAGATACAACCTTCAGACAAGCTGCCTGAAAAACCCAACACAAATCTGGCAGCACCACGTACCAGAGCGGGAGGAAGCACACACACTTCCTGATGTGCTGTCAATAGCTGCAGCATCCTTACCCAGTAACGAAAGGCTCCTGCACACCCTGACTCCATGCACTGCCGCCCTGCTAGCCTTGCCTATAATGACTTTGGACTTTCCAGGAGCGCTGCCTCAACTGCTATCGTTGCAGCGTCAGCAACGGTGAGAGCCTGAGTGCAAGTGGGGCATGGGAAACCACCAACAGTGTTCCCGGGCGAGATGGCGGCACATGGAGACAGAGGCACAAGGCCGCGGGCACCTGCCCTGCCCTGGTGCCCTCGGCGTGACCACCACTTGTGGGGTGGCAGTATGGGCAGCCACCGCAGGAGATGGCCCGGGGAAGATACCTACCACCACCTTCATCACACCCATGGCTCACCTCACAGACCTCGCAGCCCAAGCGTTGAAAGCCTCAACCAGGGCCACAAGCTGGAAGCCACGGATTTCAAGACTACAAAGAGGCTGGACTTCCAGCAACACCAATGCCGGCAGACAGGCAGGGCTGTCACCTCACTGGGCACGAGTGTCTCGTTTTCTGCCCACGGGGACACCGCATGGATGACGACAAGCGCCGGGCAAGACGCTACTCGGCATCGCGGCCGCGGGCCTCCGCGGGGCAGCCCCGCGGGTCGCGCATCCCCTGCCCGGCACCCCCGGCCGACGCGAGCTGCACGCCCGCCCTGCTGCCACGGCCCGCACGGCTCAGATGGACCGTGCTACCGACCGCGCTGCCCCGCCGCCCTGCCCTCCGCGCTGCCCTCAGCCTCCTCCTGCGGGTACCTATCTCCGCTTATTCATCAGCGGGATGACAAATCTCCCGAGCGGGTGTCTGTCCCGTCCTCCCAGACAGCGCTGCGCCCGCATCGCCGCGGCAGGCTGGCCGGCGAGGTGAGTAACTGCGAAGTAACTTCACCGCAAGACCGTTTGTTTTGCTTTCCCTTCTCCTCCCACCGCCCCCCCCCGCGCTCCCCCGCTCCGACACGGTGGCCCTGAGCCGCCGACTCACCCTCTCCCCGCCCGGGCCGGCGGCGGGGCGCAGGGGGCAGCTCACGGGGGCGGGGCAGCGGAGGGGCCGCCCCGCCTCCCCCCCCCCGGGCAGCCGGGCCGAGACACCTCCGCGTCCCTCCGCGCGGAGCGGCGCCGGGCCGGGCCGTGCCCGCGGCCGTCATGTGCCGGCTGGCCCCGCCGTTAACCCTTGCGGCGGCCGGCGGGGCGGCGGGAGGGCCCCGCGCTGGAGGGGATGGGGGCTGCCCAGAGGCCTGAAGTGGGTGTGGGGGGTACCCTGTGGGGGCGGCGGAACGGCGGGACTGCCCGAAACACCCCAGGGGCTGCAGGCTCTCTGGGGGCTGCAGTGTACGGGGGCTGCGCGTGGGGGGACGCTGCCCGGGGCCTGCCTGTGGGGCGTGCGAGAAACTGTGCTGGGGTGGAGGAGCTGTGAACAAGGGGGACGGCGCCTCGAGGCGGGTGAAAGGGGTGAAGGGGCCTGATGCCTGGTGGCACTTTCCGTCCGCATTTTAGGAATGCGGTGTGAAGGCAGGAGCTGTGTGTAGCGTAAGGTGGGTGTCGCGGTGTAACCCCAGCCGGCAACCGAGCCCCACACAGCCACTCGCTCCCTCCCTTCCAGAGGGATGCGGGCGGGAATCAGCAGAGTAAAAGTGAGAAAACACATGGGGTTTCTGTCTAAAGACAGTTTAGCAGGTAATGCAAAAGCTACCCATGCAAGAGAAGCCAAACAAGGAATTCATTCGCCACTTCCCATCGGCAGGCAGGTGTTCAGCCATCTCCGGGAAAGCTGGGATCCATCACACCTAACGGTTACTGGGGAAAACAAATGCTGTCACTATGAATGACACTTTCCTTCCTTCTTCCCCCAGCTTTATATGCTGAGGGTATGGAATATCCCTTTGGTCAGTTGGGGTCAGCCTGTGTCCCGGCTGTGTCCCCTCCCAACTTCTTGTGCACCCCCAGCCCACTTGCTGGTGGAGTGGGGTGGGAGGCAGCAAAGGCCTTGACTCTGTGTAAGCACTGCTGAGCAATAATAGAAACATCCCTGTGTTATCAACACTGTCCTCAGCACAGATCCAAAACAGAGCCCCATACCAGCTACTGCGAAAAAAATTTACCCCAGCCCAAACCAGCACAGTGGGGATCATGCTTGCAAACACCAGAGGACTAGAAATGGGATAAAGCAAAGTTAGAAGGAAAATATTCAGGCAGATCTGCTGCCTCCATCCCCTCACCCAGAAATACCCAGGAATATTTAGCACCCAAGCTGATGGTCAGCCTCTTGCAGAAGCAGTTGCAGCCCAGAGGTACCTGCCGGGAAGAGCACCCATTGCTCAGGAGGAGTCCCCTACACATGGAGGGCATGGTCCATTAATTGAAACACATTGGTTGTCTCAGTTTGGGTGACTGGGGAAGTGAAAGCATAAATGATAAGCAGCTGAAAAGCCAGGGTCAGAGAGCAGCAAATTTCCCTGTTACTGTAATGGGCATGAACATGCAGCCCTCGTGGCAGGGCACCCTGTCAGCAGAGAAGTCTCCGTGTGGTGGAGCTGTCCTGCATGCGTGGGCACTGGAAGGGTGCAGCAGGCTCCGGCCCTTCATGCAAACCAGGATTAGCCCAGCACTTAGAAAATATATTAATCCCAGTTCTCCAAGAACGAGAGTGGAGCTGTGGCTGTCGTGATTGATTCTTCTGTATCCCTGCTGCGCTGTGACAGCCATCAGGTGGAGGGTTGAGGAGAGGGGACATGTCATGGTATGCCCAGATCTCTGGGCCCCTCAAGGCCAGTCTTGATCTCCATAGCTGAAGAAGCTCCTCTGAGCTAAATCTCCTTTACTTATAATTTATGTTATGTCAAATTACTGTGACAGTGAAGTTGGTAAGAAGACAGCAATGTATGTTCTTCACACACCCAGAAAACACAGTGGAGATGTTAAGGCTTCAGGCTTTCTCGTAAGTTTACCTCAGTTCGCTGTCTTTTTGTTTCTAAGTGTATAGATGCTTAGGCAGTGAGTCTTTTCTAAATAAAATTCCTATCTATAGTGTACTTAAAACAAAAGTATATATAAGCTGTGCCTCTCTTAAAAAAAACATATTAAAAGAATTGACAACTGAATATGTATTTACCATGCAAAAGCACAGAATTTACTTGTAAGCCTTGTTAAAATAACTATTTACTTGTTAAAATATCCATTTTGTTTACTGTCTCTTTTTTTGTACCATATGCCAGAAGTGTCTATGCAGTTTTATTCTAATTGGAATCCATCACTAAAAATGTCAAGGATTATCCCTGGACTGACACGGTAGTCACTGTAACGACAGTGGTACACTCACATTGCAAATCAGTAATACAAAAAAGGCTCATTAAAAAAAGGTGTTGTGGTTTAATCCCAGACAGCAATCAAGAACCACACAGCTGCTTGCTCACCTCCCCTGTCCTCCAGTGGAGGAGAAGAATCATCAAATTGTAAAAATAGTAATTGTAATTTAAAACTACCAAAGCAACTAAAAAAACCCCAATTTGCTTTTAAAAAAAATCAGTTTAACTTTATTTGTTTAAATAAACACTGATGGTGTTGTCAGAAATTAAATCTGACAGCCATCTATTTTCCTTATTGATTCATTTTTATCCATGGGAAGCAAACTGTCTCAGTTCTCAACTGAAAAAAAAAAAAAAAAGCGATGGATCCTAGCAATGTACCACCTTGAGAAATACATGACCTAAAACACAAAGTAAAGGCAGACCCTAAATACAGGGTAAGAGTTTTTGCTGTCGTGGTTGAAGCCCACTAAGGAGTATCTTGAGCAGGAAGCAAAGAGGACAGTGAAGAACTCCTGATACCAAAGTGAGCATCAGACACTGTGACTCACATCTAAAGATCAGCCTTAATCTTTGATGTGTTGAAGTGTGCAAAATAAACCAGATAAGACTAATAAGTGTATTAAAAATGAGTAATCCAAAGTTTTCTTAGTGGGTGACTTCATTGCATATCCACACCTGTCATACACCATTGCCTGTCACACCCCTCGGTAGGAGCCCGTACTCATTCCACACATACAGCGACCATCTTGATGATGAAAGGCTATGCCTTAGTCTTTCAGAAAACTATTACCCTTCATCACATTAAACTTGGTTTCCCCTATTGCAGATTCTCTCTTTTCTAGCTAAAAGCTTCTATTTATTGGAGGTAGTGGATTGAGGAAAGGATCCGTTAAAGTTCAGTGTGTAAGAATACACATCAACATCTGTGAACTTACTCTGTCACTCAGCCAAGACCTGAGGGTAAAAACTGGTTTTTGTCACTTCAGTTACATTATCTTTTAGTTACCTCTCAAGCGAATGTATAGCTACATGCTATATGAGGGCACAGTGAGCCTTTAAATTAAGCCTTCAGTGTACAAACTGTCAAACACTGAAGCATTTTTCCCAACATTTTCTTCAGGAAAAGATTGTGCTCTTTCGTTTTCTCTGTCCCTCCATCCCTTATAGGCTGTTGGAATAACACAGTCACCAACAGTTCCACTGCAGTGTCTTTCTAGCCTGATTCTGGCTGCATTATGCCATCAGTTTTGTTGTCCGCAGGAGTTTTACTACCAGGCATGCTGGAAAAGACACCAGCTCATATGGAAAAGACACCTGTTTCCTTTGTCCTAGAGGAAGACCAACTTTCTGGGCAAGCCCTGAAAGGAAATGGTGAGCGGCTAAAGATGTCTGAAAAGAGCTTTTTCAGCGAGGAGACAGAAACTGCACAAAGAGGATATTATTTATTTTGTATACTGGTATTTTTGGAGGGCTTATTGAGTAAGGGAATGACTCTGTGCAGTGAAGCATGACTTCATGGCAAGTCGAATTATTTCCTTCAGGGGCCAGAGGAAAGCCATTGTAGCAGAGGGAATAGAGAACAAGGAATGTGACAACCTGAGGGTGCAGCTGGTTTTTGTTTTCCTCATCTCTCTCTTCTGCATACCAGCAGAGCTGTACGGGTAGTTAGTTATAAAGTCAAGTAGAAAGATTGTATGACAACTTAGTTTTGTTGCATTTCTGTAGCAAGACTGAAAAACTATTTTGGACCCCAAAACCTTGGAAACAGTGGCAGTCAGTTTAACCAGAGGGCAAAGTCACCTTTGAGAATAAAGAGAAGCCAAACGAGTAGCTAGAATATCATGATACTTGGTTAGAAAAAAATATCAGAACTAGAAGAGTTTGCCTCTTGATGCCTCAGACATGCTGACCAGAATGAATCTAAGTTTGAACATTGTCTTCTCAGATGCAAACAGATATCCATAAGCTTTTTCAAGATGTTTTTGTGGCAGCTGATAAAAATAAACTTCTAACTAACCATTTTGGTCTAATTCTTTAATTTTTCCTCACATATTTCGTATCTATTCTATTTTCATAGTTACTGTCTAACAGAGAACAATATTTTTGGTAGTTAAGGTGATGTGATGAAAAAATAACCACTGAATTGCATCTTGAATAATATAATGTATAAAGGGCATCTTGTACTTATACTAATATATTCAGATATCATAAAATAGGTTTCCCAGGTTTAGCTGCAAAAGCAAGTCTTGCACCTCCCCCATCTCAGCCTCGACTGACTCCCTGGCAAGAAGGAGCTCTGCAAGGGTGCTCTGTTCCCCACCATCCACAGTTCAGCAGGGCCGATATCCCTTTCTGTTATGAAGGTGCAGCAGAGCAGGTGGGATCTGGAGATGAGAACTCTGGAGGAACAAGGAACTCTGGATGTGAGTTCTGGGGCCATGTTCCTTTTCCTTCATCTTTCCAATCGCAAGTCACAGGTTGCATTTACTGGTTCCTCATACGAGACCAAGGAGGGCTGTCTGACACCATCATGACGCAGCAGGGCCACAGAGCCTTGCTTTCAGTGTAATTCTATTTCCCATTTCTATGTCTGGATTTCGTAAATAATATTTTTGTAGTGGGTTTTACTTGCTACAGGAGAAAAAGCAACACATTTCTCCTCCCCTTCACAATACGCTAACACTATGAAGAGCTAAGATTTCCAAAGCTCCTAACAGCATCTAGAGCTCCTTACAACAAATCAGTTCTGTCCTTGCAGCTCCAGCAACTCACCCTGCACTGTGATGTAAAGAGATGTTCCATTCACATTTTTTATATGTAAGCTGGCAGGTGGAGAGAAAGCTGTCCGTGGAATAAATATTAAAAAATACTTGCATTCTACTTACCTCAGAGAAACAGAGCTTGATTCTCCAGTATTCTCATACAGACAAAACCGGTGCTGGTAAACAGGACTCTTAACTAAAATGTAGACCAGTTATACAGAGTATGAACGTATGTGCAGAACTGTCTCCGAAGAATGCAGTCACTTTTTTTAACAGCATGTGGTGATACCATGTAACTGTTTAAGGTCAGAAAATAAAATTTTTACTTGGAAATTAATTTCAGGGGAGTTATAGGTTCCTACAGTGCACCAGAAGAAGATGGAACTGAGAGTGATGAGTGGAATAAATTTTCAAACTCTCATAAAAATTTCATTAGGGAGAAGACTTAATAGCAGCAATGCAGTTTAGCTAACATACTCAAATATCAATAGTTAACTGACACGTTACACTAGGTTATTTCATACACTGGGGTTCAGGTCGCAAGGTGTGAACATCACATACATCAAAAAATAGGTGAAGAGAGCAGAGGGACCACATTTGCTTGGGAACCTCAGTCTTCATGACTGAATAGAATTTGAAGTCAAACCGAGTTTGATGTGGACTAAATTACAGCAAACCAAACATGCCTAACACCCATTCAGAGGCTGTAAGAGATTTCAGTATCAAGAGCTGGCACGATAGCCATTGCCTAGGATCTACTGATGACTGACACAGCTAGAAATAGCATTATAGGCAGGACGCTCATTGAGGGTCAAGTAAGAAGCAAAGAAGGAAATTTCCCACAGTCCACCTAGAAACCTTAGAAGAAAATGCAATAAAGTGGAACTACTGTTTGTTTGTCCTACAGTAAGATCTGCTGATATTAATAATGATTTCTTTTGCAGGCCCCAGCAATTTAAGATGGAACAGCTGATAAGGGCAATGTTGAAACTCACTTTTCTTGTTTCAGAGAGTAAGCATTTTATTAATCACTTCTGTGCTATGCACATACCACTGCATTTTTTATCCTACTCTTGTTTCTGTACTTACTCACTCCAGTGCTGATTTTTAATGTTAAATTATACTTCATACCCTGTAATAGATACCAACATGTATGTAGTTAGCTTTCATCCCTGTAATACCTTAGGATTTCCACCCAAGGAGCTAATGTAGTTCAGAAAATACTGGTGGAAAGCACATTAAAAAGTAGGTCCTTATCAATCTGATGTTGAACAATTCGCCCCAAACCTGCAACACCCACATGGATGGCTACTCTTGGAGAGATCTGCTGCCTCTTTCCAGGTAAGGGGCTTCCCACAGCAATACTATATATGCAACAGCAATAGCTTCATGGATGTGCCTCCCCCCAAACCCCTTTTTTAAATTCCATGTCGTCCTTGAGAAGAGGCTTGCTGATTATGGGAGGTAGTCCCAGATCTTCAGAAGTCTGCCTGACGACAGCAGGAGGAAGTTCTTACGCTTCTTTCACACTAAGATACATCCTGTCTAATTGTGCCCATATAGCATGGGTTTTGTCCCAAGCCATAGAAGGGAGAACAAGAGTGGACTGCCCCTTCAGTGAAATGATTTGAGATGACCGGTCACCTTTCCTGTGTGATGCAACAGGAGAGGAAGATGTGTGCACCATGTAGGTCACTAGAATTAGTGAGGATGTATCATCCAACATGGTAGATGAAAGACTTAAAACTTGTAAAATTAAAATTTTTGGTGGTTTAGGGGCAGGGAGATGTTACCCTCATTATAAATCAATATTGTTTCTCAGGCTTGTCCAGTTGTTGTGGTTTAGGCCCAGCTCACATCTGAGCACCATATGGCTGCTTGCTCACTCCTCTACCAGTGGGATAGGGAGGAGAAAATACAAGGAAAGGCTGGTGGGTTGAGACAAGGGCTGGGAGGGACCACTCACCAATTATGGTCATGGGCAAAACAGACTCTACGTAGGGAAAAAATCAATTTTAATTAATTACCAATGAAATCAGAGTAGGATAATGAGAAATAAAACCAGTTCTTGAAAACATTTCCCCCACCCTTCCTTTATTCCCAGACTCAGCTTTATTCCCAATTTCTCTACCTCCTCCCCTCCAGTGGTGCAGGGGGATGGGGAATGGGGGTTTTGGTCGGTTCATCACGTTGTCTTTGCCGCTTCTTCCTCCTCAGGGATAAGACTACTCTCACCTTTGCCGTGTTCCAGTGTGGGATCCCTGCCATGGGAGACAGTCCTCCATGGACATGACATGACAGTCCTCCTCCAACATGAATCCTTCCCACAGGCTGCAGTTGTCTCCTCTAACTATTCTAGAGTGGGACCCTTCCATGGGGTGCAGTCCTCCAGGAGCAGCCTGCTCCAGCATGGGCTTCCCACAGAGTCACAGGCTCTTCAGGCGCCACCGCCTGCTTCAGCATGGGGTCCTGCCCAGGCTCCAGGGGCGTCTCTGCTCCCCTGTGACCCTCCATGGCTGCAAGGGCACAGCCTGCCCTCTCACCATGGGCTGAGGCGAACCTCTGCCCCAGCCCATCTCCTCCCACCTTTCTGCACTGACCTTGGGTGTCTGCCTGGTTGTCTCTCCCACATCCCACTCCTCTCTCCTCCCATTCTCTCTGCTGCTTCTGCTGCTGGTTCTCTTTGTGTTTTCCTCTCTTCACTGTGTTGATCCCAGAGGCACTGACTATCTCAACCACAGCCAGAGGTGGGACTTGCAGCCAGGGAAGCTTCTAGCCGTTTCTCACAGAAGCCACCCCTGTGGCCCCTCCCCAGCTACCAAAACCCCCATCACACAAACGCAACACACCAATCAATGCTAAAACTCAAGTAAAAGGTGTCTTGACTTTGTACCATGTCTTTAAGAAAATCACCCAGACTCCCTTATTTTTGTTACTTAGTTTGTGTTCACCATGGGAAGTTGTGCCACTTAAAAATAAAGTGTGAATAATCTGATGCTTGCTTTTTTTTGTTCAATTTTATAAGCAGTTAATTGTGATGGATTAGAAGTCTTTTTCTTAGAATCTTATATTGCACTGTCAGAATTTGTTTCTGTCATGTCTGCTGCTTCTGTGCAGTTGAATATACTTCCTAAAAGAGTATTTTCCTACTTGGGTTCAGATAGAAACTCCTATAGTCTTTACTGAAGTTAATTCAAGCTCCATATACAGGGCTGGTCACACAGTATTCTCAGAAGTCTGTGTTTAGATATATGTTTGAAGTAAGAAAGATGTCTACATGCTAGCCATATGTCGAAATACTGACTTCCCTGAATTCATTCTCACAGCCACACATACTCATATTCCCATCCCCGCTGTTTTGCTAATAGTCAGGGTCGCCAGAAAGGACACAGACACCAAGAAACAGTTAAAAAGAGAAACTTATTTTACTGTAGTCTAAAACAGCAGACAGCATAAGCAAGGTAATGCAGCCAGGTGTCTGGCCTAGTCCGGGAGTGTGTGGTCAAAGCCAAACAGATAAACAGATGAATCCTCAACCAAATGTTATGTATTATTAGTGTCTGCTAATCAGTGAAATATGTATGCATGAAATACGACTATGAGACTATCCGCTGATCATTACCGAAATATGTACGGTTATTAGCAAGAGATGTAGCTTAGATAAAATATAACCAGTAGTGAGGATGGAATGTCATGAGAATGTATTTCTGCTGTCAACTTTCCTGTCTAGAAGCAGACTGTCAAGACCATGCAGCCAGGTATCCAGCCTAGTTTGGAAGTACGTCATCAAAGCCAAATAGATAAAGACATTCCCTTGATTTCTCCCTAGGCCCTGGCCAGGCTGTGGCAGGAATCTGAGAGGAGGGTGAAGACAGACCTCCTTGGATGCCTCCAGAATCCTGGCCAGATCTGGGATGTGCCCGAATGGAGTGAAGCCAACCTACCAGATGTTTCCGTACCTTTTCGTTACATAGTTTGTTTGTTACACTGCATAAAAGCAGGACCCTCTTACAGTGAAGTTGGAGCCTCACCTACGAGTGGATGCGCTGCGTAGGACTTCCCAATTGCCAGGACAGGATCTCCAGATCCTTCGCTGTAACGGGGCTCCCCAGCTGATGTGCGGATCTGGGTGATGGTAAAGTATTAGGGCAATTGGTGATGTATCTTTCTTAATCACTATTAGTAACTTCATGTAGTAGTGAGAGATGCGTTACCTTGCTTATGCTGTCTGCTGGTTTAGACTATAGTAAAATAAGTTCATTGTTTTAACTTTAACTTGGTGTCTGTGGCCTTTCTGTCAAGCCCTGGCAAAACACCTGTTCATATGATTGCATACACACAGCTTCATATTTAATTAGTTCTATGAGTATAAGAATCTTAAAGTACAGTCATATGGTGGATTAGAAAATCAGATCCTAAGTCTTGCCTTAGTTTTGTGTAAAGCAACCCTAACAACTTCTCACTTTTTATCCATTTGTAAAATGTATATAAAACCAGCCATGGTGATCTGGTACTGCAATCTTTACTTAATTCCATTTGAGTTTTGTATTCTAAGCTGCAATAGTGTACATTGCACAAACAACATGTAGCTGTTGCTAATTCTCTACTGTACTACCTTTTCTTGTTGAAAGGACCCTAAACAGAAACAAGTAAAAGGAGGGTGCTCCATGCTCCACTCTTGCTAGGGATATGATGTGTCTCAGAAGTGATCAAAAATCCACAAATGCATCTAAATCTATTAGCAAGCTATGTTTTATTTACTGTGACATCAATAGATTTCATGTATTTTTAATTTAACATTGTAGCATTCTGCACTGCAGAACTGCAGAAACATAGTTTCTGTAAAAACATTGAAACTAGACAGTGTCTTCTTTCGTAATCACTTCGAAAGTACAAGAAGCTTTCAGAAACCCATCATGTCAAAATTCAGTGATTTTCCAGCCCCAAAGTCCTGTAGCTTAACTGCGGTTCGGCACATTTGCATTACAGCAAATCTTGCAGATTAGATCCCACTATGTTCTGGGATCCCACTATTTTCTGGTTTTAGATTTCTGCACCTATGTTGAGGCTATAACCCTAAGAGGCCATAGCGGACAGTACTTCCCAAGACTTCCTGGCAGCAGTATGACACTATTGCATCCCTCATGCAATGAACTTGAAAATGAATCTTAGTCACTTCAGCTTTTGAATGCTTCCTGCTGTGTTTTTACTTATTATTTCTTATACTATATGAAATTCTACTGTTATGTGCTTTTATGCACTTCACTAACTTGTGAGTCTGACACTACAAATCCATAACCATAAGTGATTTTAGGTACATTTCTATCCATTTTCTCCACGTTGCTAAAAACATGTTCTTATCTTCCTGATACACTGCTTTTTAATGTATTTAATTTATTCCGTAAGGACACTTAAAGCTCCCTTTTAAAATCTCTTCATCCAAAGCATAAGTTAGGAATCTTCTGGGCTCTGCAACTGAAGGGGTTTGCATTTCCACAAAACCCTCTGGTATTCATAAATTTAAGATGGAACTGACTTGGAAAAATTACATTGTCAGAAAAATTCTAGAATATAAGGACTAGAGAAACAAATCTGACGAACTTTAGGAGAAAAACCTTCCAAGCTCTCCAGAGAAGTGCTGTGATACGTAATGAGATGTACCTTTCCTTTCCTTTTCTAGGTTCCCAGTTACATCTGTAATGAAGACAGAATCCAGACTTTCAGAAACTCATGTAAATTATTGCTTGTGCTGCTGAATTCAGACTGTGTTGTTGCTGGGTTAGATGCAAAGTGTAATATGTGCTAAAATGTTGTGGGGGTTTTTTCTGACAACTCTGACAACACATAATGTTGTACGGCCTAGGGATACACAAATTATTGTGGGAAAACATGACCAAAGAGGAAAAAGTAATACTAATAATCTTTTAAAATCATTATGTCACCTTTTTCTTTCCTGTTAGCATCCAAGAGCTTTGGCACAAGATATTTTTTTTCATTAAGAAGTACCATGTCTCTAGAGAGAACGTATGTACACGCATATACACACATATACACTCAAGAATCCAATCAAAAGTAATCATATCAATGTCTATTGCAACCCTATACCCATTAAAATAAAACAATATTGCGTGTCAGTAACAACTGGCAATACTTAAGAACATTTATGTTGCATTGCATTGCTCACGTGCTCTTTTTTTCCTGGAATTTTCACAGCACTGCATGTTGCTATTACAGGGAAATATTTTGAGACCTGAAGAAGTAATTGAACTGGTTTGGATTTCAATAGAAAAATTTTAAAATATTTTATATTAAGCAACTGTTAAATGCTTAGCTAGATTGCAGCCACAATCTTCTGTGCCTCACAAGGTAAAGATGCTAGAAGAGAGGGAAAATACAAGAAGAAACACAGTCTAGGTAGAAAGCGTGGGTGAACTGAAGGGCTTTCCTCCAGCTAATGATTTTTCAGAGCATATGCACTTGTGTACCAGCACAAATCAAAAACCTGACCTCTCAAGTAGATGCTCATTAACTTTAATTGCTCTGCCACAAATAGATTCATAGGTGCTTCTCAACTCAACATGATAGCAGCTGGAAGAGGACAAGCTGCTCTATTCCTCTACAGCCACCCTCTCACGCGTGCCAGGTGTATTTGTGCTGTTTTGGGTTCCTCACTCCATGGAATTTATTTGCCCAGTGAGGACTGTCCTACTGGCCCTGACATTATTTGGAAGAAAAGAAAGTAAGAAAAGAGCACCCAAACATGAGAATAAGGCACTCTGTCTTACTTACTGAGAGCTTGGCATCACATATTTTCACTCATGTCTTATTGGAGCTCATGAAAACCCGTACCTTCGAAGACCATACCACCTCAGGGCTTAATAGAATGAAATTTTACTCTTCTTCCTCTCTGCTTTGGGTATTTTTGGAGTTGGACAACAATTAAAGTTCAATGGTGAGTCTTCTTTAAATTACAGATTAAACTACAAAATTAGTAATATAAACAGCATGAAAAAACCCCACACCCATCTCTGTCTTCACTTGCCATATTGTAATCACAGCTCCTAAAATAATTTCTGTTACATGGCATAATAAGATCATTAGGCGATTTCTTAGGTTCCTGTGATTGGCTGCTCAAGACAGAGCAGCTGTTACAGATTCACTCTGAGATTAATCTGTTTCTTACTATACACCATTTACTGTATGGACAACAGAAGGTCAAATAACAGGCGTAAAATCAGTGGATTTATTTTTGGCTGATATTCAAGCATGACAGACTCTGGAGTTACCTTTTGTTATTATAGAGTGGATGAATTCAAGTGTCTTTACTCAAGATTCTACATTTCACTATACATTCAGGTTTTTTCTATAGTCTAAAGCAAATGAGCAACCAGGGGGGTTTATTAGTTAGAAACATAGGGTGGTTTTGGTTGGAAAGGACCTTTAAAGACCATGTAGCCCAACCCCTGTGTCATGGGCAGGGACATCTTTCACTAGAACAGGTTGTGAAACCTCACTTTGGACACTTCCAATGATAGGGCATCCCACAACATCTCTGGGCAACACATTGCACTGTTTCACCACCCACATCATGAAGAGTTTCTTCCTTATGTCCAATCTATGCTCTTTCAGTTTAAAATCATTGCCCCTTGTCGTATCACTACAGGCTGTGGTAAAATGTCTCTTTGAATTTTTCTTATAAAGCTCCTTTATATATTGAAAGGCCACAATTAAGTCCCCAGAGCCTCCTCTTCTCCAGGCTGAACAAGCCCAGTCCTCACAGGAGAGATGTTCCAGCCATCTGATCATTTCCGTGGCCCTCCTCTGGACCTGCTCCAACAGGTTCATGTTTTTCCTGGAGTGAGGACTCAAGAGCTGGATGTAGTACTGCAGGTGGGGTCACATGGGAGCAGAGCAGGAGAATCTCCCTCAACCTGCTGGCCACACTTCTCTGGATACCGCCCAGGATGCAGCTTGCTGGGCTGTGAGCGCACACTGCTGGCTCACATCTAGGTGTCATCCACCTCTACGCCCTAGTTCTTCTCCTCAGGGCTGCTCTCTGTCTATTCATGCCCCAGTCTGTACTGATATTGGGGATTGCCCTGACCAAGGTGCAGGAGGGCATTCCTAAACTTCATGAGGTTCACATGGGCCCACTCCTCAAGCCTGTCCAGATTCCTCTGGATGGCATCCCTTCCCTCAAGCAGATCAACGGCATGACTCGGCTCCTTGACACCATTTAACTTAGCTCACAGAAGGTCTAAATTTCATCCCAGACAGAGGTCTGTGGCTGTTTTAGAGGGCCAGAATCCAAAAAAAGTCACATCTAGAAGGAAGCAGAAACATCGAAGGGGTCAGATATACATTTTCTGACTATTCTTGAGAAGGCGTCTGAAATTTATGTGCCAAACAACCCCACAGTGAAATCACATTGCTATGGCTCAGTTTGTCTGTCTAGACTGTAGGCTTTTTAAGGCAGGAATACATCTTGCCACATGTCTAGAGTTTGACCAGGGTCACTCTGAGAGGTGGTGAAGCTCTAATCCCAGGACTTGTGTATGGGAAAAGAGAACTCACACAGTGTCACCAAGCACTGGCTGCAGAGTGCCACCAGCACCGAAGCTGGGGCTTCATGAGCACATGAAGCAAGAAGGTGCTAAATCAAACACCACAAGACCCTAATCTGGTTTTGAGTCTGTATGTGCTCCTTTAAATCTTAAAAATACTTTTTTCCCAAAGCTTATTTCAGTGGTTTAGAAACACTGTTCCTAAGACAGTGTCATGGGAAAAGAAGCACCACATCTCCCTTCACTCCTTGCACTCCAACACTGCAGAAGAACACTTAAACACTCATCTGGAAAACATACCCATTATTAAATATAATTACATTGATGTAATTAGTGAGAGCTAACATCTGACAGATCTTTTTGCTAAAATGCAATCTTAGGTTTGATCCAAATGTTGAAACTGTTTTTTCAAAGGCACAGTTAACATTTTTTCTAATTTGAAACAATAAATATCTTTCACCAAATATCATAGAAATGATGTAACAGACATCTCTGAAACTGCATATCAGCTTAAGGTTGGAGAAAATCAGAAATTCGAGATTGTGTGAGCTTTATTCTAACATAGAGTTTAGGATCCATCTTTAAAAACACAATGACCTGGAGTCCTAATTTTCTTTTTTTTTTTCCTGACTCAGAGAAGTTAATTCAAAGCACAATGTTTGCTAATGTCTTGTTCTCACTGTTACGTGGAACCTGTCCATGAAGAAAACATGACATTTTTGTCACTGTACAAACAGGCACGGGGTATAAATACAGTTTGTAGACAAAGAGCCTTCAGCCTGCATTCAGTGTGATGACAAAGCCAAAGGGCACTGCAGTTGTCTCAGAAGTGGGTTTGCAGTGACCTCTCCAGGACAGACTGGAGAGGATCCATTCATGCTCCAGACTCGCTTTTGGGAAGTCATCGTCATGCTGGACACAGCTGCAGCTTCTCCAGTCTAATCACGGTGCAGATCTTCTGCCTACCCATCCCAGGATAAGAAACTCCTGACCTTCAACCCATGATACCCCAAGCATCTGACAACTCTGCTATGGCGGGGTGGTAGAGATCTTCCGTGTTGGGTTTGTGTGGTGGGGTTTTCTGGTAACAGGGGAGGGGCTGCAGGGGTGGCTCCTGTAAGAAGCTGCTGGAAGCTTCCCTGGCTCCAAGTAGGATTCATCTCTGGCCATGGCCGAACCAACTAGCACCTCTATAATTAACATATTTAAGTGGGGAAAACAAAGAGAACCTGGAACGGAGAGAGGAGTGGGATGTGGGTGAAACAACCAGGAAGACACCCAGGGCAGTGCAGAAAGGTGGGAAGGAGGTGAGCTGGGGCAGAGGCTGCCCTCAGCCCATGGGGAGAGGGCAGGCTGTGCCTCTGCAGCCATGGAGGGTCATGGGGAAGCAGAGAGCACCCTGGCAGCCCAGGCAGGACCCCATACTGGAGCAGGCAGCTGCACCCGAAAAGCCTGTGACTCTGTGGAAAGCCCATGCTGGAGCAGGCTGCTTCTGGAGGACTGCACCCCATGGAAGGGACCCACGCTGGAACAGTTAGAGGAGACAACTGCAGGCCATGGGAAGGAGTCACATTGGAGAAGTTCATGGAGGACTGTCCCCAGTGGAAGGACCCCACACTGGAGCAGGGAAGGAGCAGCAGAGAAGACGTGATGAACTGACTGCAGCCTCAATTCCTGTACCCCTGTGCTGCTGGAGGGGAGGTTGTAGAGAAATCAGGAGTGAAGCTGAGCCTGGAAAGAAGGGAGGGGTGGGAGAAGGTGTTTATAAGATCTGGCTTTATCTTTCGTTACCCTACTCTGATTCGATTGGTAACTAATTAAATTATTTTTTTCCCCAACTGGAGTCTGTTTTGCCCATGGCCGTAACTGGTGAGTGATCCATCCCTACCTGTTCTTGTCTCAACCCATAAGCCTTTGCTTATATTTTCTCCTCCCCATCCAACCTGTGGAAGGAGTGAGTGAGCAGCTGAGTTGCCGGCTGATTCTAAACCACGACACCTCCTCACTGGTTCCAGGAGCCTTTAGACATGTAAGTACCAGTTGTGACTACACTAAGGTTTCTGTAGAATAATTCTGTGAAACCACCTGTTTTGCTAGATTTCAAAGTTTACAGCATGCAGAGATCCCCTGGTAACCAGGCTCTGGCTCAGCTATCACAGGGAGATACAACAACCAACCACAACACCTTAAATTCAGTCTACCTATTGGTATTATTTCTTTAGTAAGTTTGCTGCAAGACAGGGACATTTTGTGCAGGATAAAGAGTATTTTGATAACTGGTCTCTGGAGCGTTTTTAAAAGAGCAACACTGTCGACCTATTCCTTCACATAAAATTCAGTGTGAAGAAAGCAATGGTGAAAACATTGAGTTATGACCACAGATTCCAATACCAGCCCCAGTTTCTAAACCAAAGAGGCAGAACTAATTCCAATGTGTGTTTTTAGGCAAAATCTCTGACTAGTTCAGAATTTTTGTTCCTCACTGATCCAGACAAACTGTGGTAAATTATTATTTTTAATGAATACTAAGGCAGCAGTACATCCTTAGAACCAATCATCTGGGAAACAGCACTGCAGCAAAGAAGCACAGCCACAACCTTGACTGTACTGGCAAGTGCACATCCAGGAAAGTTCTCCTGCCCTGCTATTCACTCAGTGCTTATGATGTGGCTCTGGATTGCTGGGTCCAGTTTTGTATCCCTAGCAACACAGGGAAGATTTGAATATACTGCAGCAAGTTCAGCAAGGGCCCCTAGCCCTGTGTCAACCTGGAAAAAGGATGGGAGATTTGGGGAGCACTGTTGCTTCTTTGACTTCATAGAATCACAAAATAGTTTCCATTGGAAGGGACCTTTAAAGATCATCCAGTCCAACACCCCTGCCATAAGCAGGGATACCTTTCACTACATGAGGTTGCTCAGACCCCCCTCAGGCCAGCCAACAGCACGGTGGAGAAAAGCTGCCTGAAACCAGCACACTAATGCACAACGAAACTACGGCCTCCCCAGCCCACCCCAGGCTTATGAACCTAGCATGACATTCAATGGAATGAAATACCCCTTCAGTCAGTTTGGATCTGCTGTCTGAATTGTGTGTCCCTATACTGCTTGTAGTGAGAGAGTTGGGAACGCAGCTGCAGTACCAGAAGCAGAAAATGTCCTTCAATTGGTGCAAACTACTCCTTAGCACCAACTCAAAAACACCAGTGCTGCCAGTACTCTTTTCAGGGCAAATCCAAAACACAACCTCATACCAGCCACTGTAAGAAAATGAACTCTGTCCAGACTAAAACCAGCACACCCATGCAGTTCCTAACTAGATTCTCAGGACAGAGTCCTGCACTGGTGCCTCATCGTTGTGAAATGCAAGAACTTTATGCAGTTCTCAGAATTCCAAGGCTGTAAGTGACTGAGAGAAAAAATGTTGCATGCTTTTTCTAGCTGTAATTACCATGAGCAGGCACTCAGTTTCCATGAAGATACCATCAAGATACACTGAACTGAGAAATGCATATTGAACTTGAGACTTCTGTATCAACCTTGCCTTTACTTCAAACAACATTTATTTTGAATGACAAGTCATGTCAGTGCTGAAGAAACACACAGTTAATAGGTGTATTTAAGGGCTTTTTGAGATCACATCAATTAATGGCAATACAGGTGGTGAAATGATGATTTCTATTTAGAGATGAAAAGCCTGCTTTTCATCTGTAAATGCTGTATTTACAGCCTCTCTCAGCAACCTTAAGGTCAATAGTGCAGTCTTTGCCTTGAGAGCTACCAACCAGCAGCACTTAAGCAGTCTCCTGGAAGATCAGCAGGAACAGAAAAAGCTGTTTTCTTGCACCAGCACTTATCTCGCAAGTTCACATCATTATGCTTCACAAAATACTATTTGCTATTCCCACAGCAAATTGAGTGATCATCTTGTCGAACAGGAAATGAGAGCATACCAGGAGGAGCTTACTGCACCACACAGTAGTTTCCTATTCAGTAGTGCCCGAATCTTGTCAGAGAAGACCATGTTCAGGTTCTTGAATCAAACCCTGTCTCACCATCTCCACAGACAACCAAGCAACACCAGCACTGTCCAATCAACAATCTGGATTTCGCAGCCTACCATGTTTTCATTTCTGACCAGAGTCCCACCTGGGCATTACCAACACAGCCCAAAGATCTACACCATCAAACAACCCCAATCTCCTCATCAGCCAGCAAGGCAAAAGCTCACAGTGCCATTCACTGAACACGGCCCGCCTGCATGGCTTGTACTGCATAAACAGAGTTGCTTCATGACATGTTGTTCCTCTCCAGCTCCTGTATAGGACACTATTTGTTCCACATCCCTATCCACCCCCTGGTTGGAAGCAGAAGGAACTCTACCCAGCTGCACCACTGCTGAACAAGCTCTTCACAAAGCTGTTGCTCACCTACATTGAGACTTATAGGCCAATTGAATAACACGACTTTTTATCTGTGTGCTGGTTTTAGTTGTGATAGACTTAATGGCTAAACCATGACATTCTGAATAAAATATAGGCCTGTTCCTACCCACACTTTCTCACAAGTTAGTCAGGGCTCCACACAAGGGCTGACTGGTGGAGAAGGGTGCCCCAGGTTGTGTTTGAACAAAGTGAATCAGTAACAGCCTAGCTCTAGAAAACATTGGCAAGGATGCTACAGGGACTAGCAAAAGTAGAGGCAGGACAATGTGTCACAACAAAAGATGCACTGTATAGTACAGAATGTTGGCATGACTAAGGGTGGTATGGAGGACATCAGGGGCTTCAAATGTGAGCACCAATTTCAGCATAAAGCGTTCTCAGTGTTACAGCTATGTAGAGCTTCAGATCTACAGCTTTGAAGAGCTGCCATCAGGCAAGGAGGAGGTAAAGGAAGCCAGAAGGCTGTGGTCCCAAAGACGCTCCAGAAGCTTCTCATAAGCATGATCATGATCAAGAGATCAGACTCTTGACACAGTATGTCTGAAGCCTTTGCTGCAACGTCCTGTTAAATTGGGCAGGGCTAAGCACCCTATCAGCTGCTGCTTCGGAGAGGCTCATATAAGAGCCAGGCATAGAGGACAGCTCCCAGAGTACAATCAACAGGTACAGCGGTTTGTAAAGAAGGGGGTCTCAGTGGAATTTGTACCCCTGTAACAGCCTTGGACACAGTATTCACATGCCACAGCAGGTGTTGGAATAGTTGTCCCTGCTAGGGTAGAGGCTTTGACACAGACTAGGCTCTGGATGTTGGATGCAGTCCTCCAAGGCAAGGGTCTCTCTGATGCCAGGTCAGATGGTTCTCTTCTTGCAGGAGGTATGCCATCTTGGAAGATCTGTGTTGCCAAGAGGAGGAGTTACGGAAGGAAGTGAGCAGGCTACACAGCAACAGGGAAGAGGAAAGGAAGAGAAACAGGATCTTCTCTGAGACTCAACTTCTAGAAAAGCTACCACCTCCAAATGCAGTAGAGAAGCTGGCAGTGTCCACCCCTAATATTATGGTAAGTGTAACCTCTGGAGAATGGAAAGGATGGAAACTGGTGACTTATGACACAAAGGCAGGCACCTACCTCACTGAAGAGCTTGCAACTGCAAAATAGGTTCACCACCCTCAGAACTGAAGAGAAGCCTCACATGCCTTCAAGCAAAGGATCTGGTCCACCTGACCCTAAGCCATGTAATATCACCAGTAAGAAACTGTGATTAATTGTAATGGGTGACTCCTTGCTGCTGGGGACAGAGGCCTCCATCTGTGAACCTGGCCTATTGCAGTGAAAATAGCTGATTACTGCTCATGATTGATTACTGCTCCTATACCTACCCACCTCTGCGAATGGTAACATAAACAGCCGGACAATATCATATTGTGTGCTGACTGGACGTGGTTCGATTCTCAGTCTCATCCTGGGCACCTGGCCAGTGTTCTGGATGGGATTGATAATGGGAACATAACAGTCTGCATGTTCACAGGATTTGTGCCAAAAAGACTTATGTAAGGTGTTTGTTACTTGCTGTAAAAGAGGGAGACCCTTGGGCTGACTCCTGAAGCCTCACCTATGGGTGGACACACTGTGCAGGACCTTCCCAACTACCACAGGTCTCCAGGGACCAGCTGCCGAGGGGCTTCCCAGCTGATCTGTGAACCTGCATGGTGGTTCTGAGGTGGTAACTGGTGGTGTATCCTTTTCTTAATCACTGTCTTGCCTTACAGTAAGGAACTGGTGCATCACTTTCCTGCTTATCTTCCCTTTCTAACTGGTGTGTTATTCTGCTTTTCTTTCCTTTTCGGTTGTTACTATTATATATATATATTAATCTTCATTTATTAAGCTGGAGTCTGTGTTTTTACTTGCTGCCATTTACTTGCTGAATCCCACCATTCAGCAAGGCACCCCCCTGCCATGGGCAGGGACACCTTCCACTAGACCAGGTTGCTCAAGGCCACAACCAACCTGACTTTGAGCACTTCCAAGGATGGGCATCCACAGCTTCTGTGGGCAACCTGCTCCAGTGTCTCACCAACACTCTTCTTGTAAAAACATTCTTATATCCCGTTTAAATCTACCTTCTTTCAGTTCAAAACTGTTGCCTCTTGTCCTGTCACTAGAAGCCCTGGTAAAAAGACTCTCTCCATCTTTCTTATAAGCCACATTTATATACTGAAAGGCACAATAAGGTCTTCCTGCAGCCTACTCTTCTCCAGGCTGAACAAGCCCAACTCTCTCAGCCTTTCTTCATAGGAGAGGTGCTCCAGCCCTCCGATCATCTTCATGGCCTCCTCTGGACTCGCTCCAACCTGTCCACGTCCTTGTTATGGTGGAGGCCCCAGAGCTGAATGCAGTCCTCCAGGTGAGGTCTCACGGAAGCGGAGTAGAGGGGGAGAATCGCGTGAAGCAGGGGCTTTCCCTCTCTGTGGTGCCTGTCCTCAGCGGGCAGCACTTGGGGCGTATCCCCAGAGACCTCTGTGACGTCACCAGCGGGCGTTTGTGATGTCACCCAACCTCACTGCTCTTCAGTAGCCGCAGGCTCTGTCCTGGCACGTTTGGACCAGGCCTCCTGCGAGGGCACACGCACGGCGGGCAACCGCCAGGACTGTGACCTCCGCTGCGAGTGCTGCCTTTGGGCACAGACTGGGCCGGCGTGGGTGCCGCGGGTCCCACACGGCGGCTGTGCCACAGCTGTGGGCTTGAGCAGGGTGCCGGGGCCCTTGGCACCACTGAGGGCTCCCAGACCAGACAGCTCCTCCACTTCCCCGCATCGCCTCCTGCAGGTACCCTCTGCTAGCTCCAGGCAGGCTGGCTTTTGGCGGGGTGGGGGGGAAGTGCAAGGGGGTAGGGGGATCCTGTGGTGGGTGGCAATGGACCTGGGGAGGAGACCAAGGGGGCAGGCACATGTGGAGGGCAGCCTGTGGGGCTGGCTGGCCACTTGCCAGCCTGCAGGGGAGACCCTTTGGGAGGCCCTTCCCTCCCCTCTCTCACCACTTTCTGGGCCGTGGCTGTTGCAGTCCTGGCGCCAGAGAAGCTCAGGCACTTTGCACGTCTCTTGGCAGGACATGGCGTCAGGTGCCGAGCAGGCTCTGCTGGACAGCGGCTCCGACACGGTGGCCGGCGCGAGCCAGCAGCAGCAGGCAGGGCAGCAGGCAGGGCAGCAGGCAGGGCAGCCGGCAGGGCAGCCGGCAGGGCAGCAGGAGGCAGGCGCAGGCGGCCGGTGCCCCATCTGCCTGGAAAATCTGGAGGACGCTGCCCAGCCTGACGCCTGCTGCCACATCTTCTGCTCTGTGTGCATCCAGCAGTGGGAGCTCCTGATAGCTGCCTGCCCCCTCTGCAAGCAGCCCTTCAGCCGCATCCTCAGCCCGCCGAGGGCGGACAACACCCAGGAGCACACAGCCGGCTCGTCCGCCCCTCGGCAGAGGACCGCGGCCAGGAAGAGGCTGCGCAGCAGGTCCCCGCAGCGGCGCTACAACCTGCGCCCAAGGCCCACTGACAACAGGCCCCAGGCTGGGAGCAGGGGGCCTGCGGGGAGGAGCCCAGCGGCCCGGCAGGACGCAGCGCCAACGACCCCCACCGCCTCTGCCCGTCGGGCTGCGAGGGCGCGCCCAGCCAGGCCTGCCAACCGACGGCAGCCTCAAGGGGCTCGTGCTGCGAGCTCTCCTTACTGGCTTCGTCAGCGCTGACGAATAAAGGTCTGGAAGCTTCTCAGAGTGTCTTTCTTTCCAGAGCAAAGCACAAGGCACTGCAGGCAATGCCGCCTGGCAGGGTCTCAGCGGGGTAGGAAAGCAAAAGGGGAGAAGGTCTTGGGGTGTGCAGTGAACTTCTTTCAAGGAAATGCTGCAAGAGAGCCCCTTGCGCTCACACGCTGCCAGCCTCTCCCTTGCCAGCCCCGCAGCGAGGCTGTCCATCAGGATGCTGAAGGGCCCGGAGTATGTCTCCTGTGAGGAAAGGCTGAGAGAGCTGGGACTGTTCAGCCTGAACAAGAGAGGGCTCAGGGAAGACCTCATCAATGTATATAAATACCCAAAGGGAAGATGCAACGAAGACAGATCCAAGCTCTTCTCAGTGGTGCTCAGTGACAGGACCAGAGGCAATTGGTGCAGACTGAAACACAGGAGGTGTCCTCTGAAGATGAAGAAACAATTTTTTTCTGTGAGGGTTACTGAGCCATGGCACAGGTTGCCCAGAGAAATGGAGCAGTCTCCCACCCAGAAAACCAGCTCTAGGTGGTCCTGCAGGAGCAGAGGGTGGAATCAAATGACTTCCACAGGTCCCACCCAACCTCAGTCATTCTGTGATGCTGTGTGATTCCTTGCGTCAATCAGTTACATGTCATGGTAACAGAAATGACTAATAACTTTCCTTTTTCAAAGCCTCGCATCGTGGCAAATTACCTAATGCTCCTGCTGAAAATGTCTGTAGAGTGGCAAAGTACCAGTAGTAGCAGGGTGAAGCTTTTTAACCAATTTAAAGTGCAATATGAGGGAGCAGAATTAGGCCAGTAAGCAATCCTTATCAGATGATTTTGCCATTGCTTTCAACGGGGCCCAGTATTTTTGATAAGCATCTTTGAGAACTTATTTTGTCGTTTACTTCTGCTATCAGATCTAGATAAGATTGTTCAAAACATGGGCAGTTCAGACATTTAGTATGCCATGCAAAAACTTTAAAATGCGGAATCCCTGACTTTCCTAACTTTTTCTTTCTTGTGGTCATACAAAAGATTTTGTGCAAATGTGTACCTGAAACCTTCTGGTGTTTGCAAAGCAGGATGAGGTGCTTGCTCCTCATAACATTACTGTACATTGTATGTTCTCTTACTAGTAAGGCTAGAGTATTTCAGCCCTAGGTGCACTGATGCTTTCTTTAATGATAGGATGATACTGTTACTAGCGTAGACTGCTGTTACAACCAATTGTGGTCACTTGCTTTGGTTCTGCCCTGGGTGTTTGGGCTGTGACTTGGTAGAGGAATCGCTAGAGCCCTCCTCATTAAAATTTCAGCACCTAACTGAAATCCAAGCCTATACAGTTCATTTATAATAACAAGCACAATGCATCTGTGGACCTTTTAAAACCAATTCTCAAAAACACAGTGTTTGCCCTGTTTTAAGCAACCTGGAAAACCGGACTTCTGTCAGAACAGGATTAGCAACTTCAGGTGTCTACAAGCATTTGAAACGCCACAAGCTGCCAGTCTGCTCACTGACTCAGCTGCCTTCCAAGCCAAATGGAGTTCCTATTGATTTAGATGGGAGCTGAATGAAGGGGGTGTTAAGGGGATGCCATCAGTGTTCACCTGTTAACCAAAAGATAGTGTTGTCTTCTTACCATTGCATAGAGAACTACACAAGACTACCAGCAATCACATGGCCCATGTTAGTATTTTAATATGTCCAGGAACTAAACAAGTATAAGACCTTACCAGTTTTCACATTACTAGTACTTTTCTCTTACACAGCTTTTATCTAGGTAATTCAGCCTGGAGGCCAAAAAAACCCCAAACAACTACGGCAGAGACAAATCTGAGGTTCCAGTTTTGATTACTTTCCATTAAATACAGGCACTTCCCTGTTGTTCATTCCAGAATAAAAGAAAAGCATGGAGAAGACCGTAGTGTGTTTGCTAATACAGATGTCAGAAACTGGCTACAAAGATTCACACATGATAGAAAGAACTGAAGCTTGACATAAATAACAAAAAAAGCATACTGAGAAACTCAGCTGGATCTTTTTCTTGCCAGTGACCTAAAACAGTTTTACTGTGGTTTGATTATGTTAAAATACGTAGTATATTGCCAGTGTGAAGTTACACACTACACAGTTATCAACTACAGAACTCCATCACACAGCAATAAGTAGGTCTCTGCAGAGCAAGGACAGCAAAGTAACAAGTGCTTTTTGCTGTGAGTGAACTGACCACAAGATGTCACCAGTGTCAAACATAAGAAAGTAAAAAATAACTTCATAGGCTTGTTATTTGAGAACTGTATTGTAAAGCTGATTTACAAAATACATAACCTGTCAAAACCATTGCTTTTGTAAAAATTGGACCTGTTAGAGCAAGAATTTTTATAATACATACAAGGGACTGGTGGTACACCAACGTGTAATTATTCTAAAATCTCATGCACAACTGTTATCTGCGAGGCCAAATGATTATAAACGTAGTCTTTGTTATTTATGCCATCTGCTGGGTACGCACACATTGTGTCAATAATATTGTTGCTGAGAGTAACACTGGAGTAACTAGAAAAACACTAGAAATGGAAGTTCAAGAGACCCAGGAACATGAGAGATCATTGTAAACAAAGAGGGAAAAGAGGTTATCATCTGCCTCCAACTTTAAGTAGAAATGTTCTCTTAACTGCCTGTTCTGTCTTTGAAAAGTTACCTTTGCAATGATGTGAAGTGAAACAACATTATTTTTTTTTCTAGAATTAACTTTGAAAGGGCAAAGTGTATTCCTAGAGCAATTTTTAGGGCTGAGGTGTGAAACCTTTTTCATTGATGAGTTTTGACATATCCCATTAAGGTAACCACTAACTATTTACAGTACTCATATGAAAAAGTGCTGTTCTCCTGACGTACTTAATGGTAAATACTGCATGTAGTATCACTCAAATTTATTTGCAAAGACAGTGTTGCAAGGCAGTGTAAAACCTGTCATAGTCTGGAGGTGGTCAGCATGGTCAGTGTGTCAGTGCCATGACACGGGTCTGATCCTGGCTGAGAGCACTACTGATGTGATCCGGAGGAAAAGTGGCACCCAGAAAGGTGGCAGAAGGAAAACAAAGGCTGCCTCAGCCCCACAGCCCTGTGGATCCCACCATGAGATACTGTCAGTCAACTCTCTGGAGCTGCAAAATCTCTCTGCATCCCTTCCCCAATATACTCTTCCCAGCCTCTTCCCACACTGCTGTGGGAGGAGCCAGCTTGACTACTGGAATCCTTAGAAACGCTAGCCAAGCAACTCTGGATGATGAGAATTACAGGTGGTGCCTGCATAGGGATCTCGCTGGGCCTGCTGTGGGCAAATATGTCACAGGTCAGTGGGACAGGGAAGTCCTGTGGAGGAGCACTGCTAGCACTGGGAGGCCAGGCAATACACCTGCAGCAGCAGGAGGGGTCGTAAGGCAGGGGCAGGTGTGGAAATGGTGGTTCCCAGCACAGGGCGCCCCCTCCTGTCCCCCCGCACAGCTCGGTCTGCAGCAGCCCGGGGCGCTGGGAGCCGCCTCCTCCGGGCTGCAAGGAGCTCCTCGCGTCCACGGCAGGCACGCTCCTCCCAGGAATAGCTGGGCCCACACAGCTCCTAGAGAACAGGCGTTCCCCGGGCCGAACCCCACGGGGCTGCTGCTCGGGGTCGCCCCAGGAGGCTCGCAGGCCCTGCTGCTCTCCAGCACAAGCGTTTCTGGGGGCCTGCCGCAACCGCTGCGCAGGTGTGTCTGGGCAGCCTCCAGCGGAGCTGGCAAGGCCCATCACACTGCAGTGCTGGACACAACGAGACCGGTGGCCCTGCCCGGCCCCGCGGCGCTCTGTGTGAGCCACCGTCTCCGGGCTGGAAGGAGCTGGCCCTGTCCTGGTGGCCGTGTGCTCGTGGCAGGTGCCCCCGCCCTGCCCCTCTAATAGTTTTGGAGCTCTCTCCTGAGCGGCCTGCCCGGGGCAGGCAATGCTCCTGCAGCAGCAGGAGGGGTCGTAAGCCTGCGGGAGAGCTTGTTCTCCCCAAGATGAAGAGGAGAAAGGCTCCTCCAAGAGCACAAGGGCCATCGACAGCTCCATCTCTGAAGGAGAGGAGCCTCTGCCCCAAAAGAAGGAACTTTCCTGGTCCATTGGGAGACTATAAAGCAGCAGCCAAGGGCCTCCTTTCACTAAACGGGCTGGGGTGCATTGACCGCAGCAGGCCGATGCCCAGCCGCTTCCCAAGCAACGGCCACTTTGGGAAGACCCAAGGGGCAGGTTTTATTGCGGAGCATGAGGTTACAAGGCACAGAGTAGCCCTTTTGTCAGTTTTGGGTTGGCTCTCCCTGCTGTGCGGCCTCCCAGGCCCTGGCCCAGCCTCGGGCACACACAGAGACAAACCGAGGCAGCCTTGGCGCTCTGCAAGCACTGGGCAGCGCCAGCTACACGCTGGTGGGTTTTCAACACCTCTAGTGACAAATGCACTAGTGACCGTGGCAAGTGGGCTGCGGGGGTCTCTCTCCGCCCCCTGTAGCCCCGTTTGTGATGTCACCGCCATGACCTCACACCCACGGGGCCAGGCCTCGCTGAAGTTCAGGCTGCCCGCCCTGCACCACGGCACTCTGGCCACAACCTCCCGCCTGGAAGGAGGTCCCCGTGTGCGGGTGGTTCTGAGCCTGTGGCAAGCGCTCTCGTCCCGGCCGTCTCCTGGAGGAGATCTGCCCAGACAGGCAACGCTCCTGCGGTGGAAGGAGGGCACGCAAGCGTGCAGGACAGCTGCCTTTCTCCAAGAGGATGCCAGGGAGAAAGGCCTCTCCAAAAGAAGGGGCTGCCCAGCCAACGCGAGCACTCAGCAGCAGCCCGGCAAGGTCACCAAAGGCCCGGCGCACCAGACAGCGAAAGCCGGCACACTGCAGGGCTGCAGAAAATGAGGGTAAGCCCAGCGCTGCCTCTCAGCCCAAGTTTGCACCAAGCCTGCCTGGCTCAGCCGGGACTCAGGGCCTGCAGAGCCAGCAACATCCTGCTCCAAGGGAGGCCTGGGGCCTCCTCGCTGGTGTGACAGTGACGGGGCTGCCCACCACATCCACGTTTTGTGGGATGCTGGGGATACCCCAGGACTCGTGCCACCCTCCACCCCCAGGCACGCTGTCAGGGCCCTGCCCGTGAGGGGATCCTGCCCGGCCCTCCGCCCCTGCTGCCTGGGAGCAACCAGCTGCCCGCCTCTACAGGGCAGAACCGCGGCCCTGCCCCTGCCCCAGGGAGGGCCGACCAACGCCCAGCTCCCTGCAGGGATCCGGCATGCGCTGGGCCGGGGTCCTCAGGAAGGGCGCTCAGGCTTTTCTCCACTTTCCTTGCCCAGGCTTGCTCCTCGATGTGGAAGTTGCTGTGAACTCCCCGCCACCGAGATGCCTCAGCAAAAGCACCTCCACCCTGTGAGTACAACTGGTGTCCAGAGCGGACACGGAGACGAGGGGTGCCAGTGGGTCAGGGCGTGCAGGCGGAGTGCGGCAGTGCTCCCCACCACCAGACCCTGGCTCCTCCCAAGCTGCGTCTCCTCAGCTTGCAAGAGACAGTCCCCCATGTGCAGGGCTCCTCCCCTGAGCGCTGCAAAGCCCAGGACTCCTTCTTTTGCAGGATCGACACCACCACCCAGGAAAAGCAGCGTCGCTTCACGATCCTCGTCCTGAGGAGCCTTGCGGCTCTCGGTGAGTGTGAGTCTCTCCATGTCCGCTGCCAAAGAGGCATGGAGGCGCGGGGTGCGAGCTTCAGCGTGAGGGCGAGGAGTTGGTGGGGCTCTTCCAAGCCCCCACGGCTGCAGCTCGGGGCGCTCCCGAGACGCTCACTACACGCAGAGCATCTTGGCGGGGAAACGGGGCACAGCTGCCTTAGCAACCCTAGCCAAGCAACTCTCTCTGGGTGATGGGAATTACAGGTGGTGCCTGCTTCGGGATCTCGCTGCTCCTGGGCCTGCTGTGGGCAAACAGTGTGTCACAGGTCAGTGGGACAGGGAAGTCCTGCCAAGGAGCACTGCTGGCAGCGGGAGGGTGGGCGGGCAGGGAATCACCCTGCCCTCCGCTTCCCGGCGCTGAGCCAGAGAATCGGCAGCAGCTTCTGCTGTGCCTTCCTGGAGCCACCGGCTCTGGAAGGGCCTGGCGGGGCTGGGACTCAAACGGAGGGCCTTTCCCTTTCAGGTGCTGCTGGGGCAGCCTGCAGCCGACTGGAGATTCCAGGGGTAAGAGCCCTCTCCTCTCTCCTGACCTGCAGCACCTTCGCTGGGGTGGCGGCAGATGAGCCCGTGCTGTCTGCGCTCCCTCGCACAGCGCCCAGGGCTCGTGCCTTTCCCTCCCGCCTGGGCCTCGTGCTAAAGCTGGAGCGGGAGGGAAGCACTCGCCACCCAGGCAAAGAATCGGAGGCTGCGGGAGGGGCTGGGCAGCTCTCTGACCAGATCTGCTTTCCTGGTGACTGCAGGAACGTGCTCGCTGTGCTGAAGGAACAATGCGGAGCACTGCGGCAGCCGTGGGATGAGGTGGCATGCCTGGCTGCAGGGATCCGCGCTGCGCAGAAGGTGACGCTGCACCCTGGGGAAGAGGGCTGGGACGAGCAGGGCCCCACACCAGGCCCTCCCTGGCACAGCTGAGGGCCTTTTCCTGCTCAGCCCACGCACCCATCCCTCGCCAGGGGCTGCTGGTTGAGCTTCTCCGCTGTACGGCCCCTTCTCCTGGGCAGGGCTGACATTGTCGTTTCCCCTGTGTTCCCTCCTGTCTTTCCCAGGAACTTCAGCAATGGACAGGGGCCATATCTGCCACCACGGAGACACACGACTGGGCTCCGCAAAGCGCAGGTAGGGACGGACGCAGGCAGGCAGCGCTGCCATTGCACTGGGCTCCCGCTCAGGGCTCCCAAAAGGAGGCTGCGCGGCAGACTCTGCTCTCCGGAGCACAGGGAGGTGGGAGGAAACCACGGGGCCCAAGAGCGTGGCGATGGCCAGGCGGCTCCCCTGGGCTCACTCCAGCCCTGCTGTCAGGCCCCTCGCTGGAGCACCGGCCCTGCCCCTGACAGCATTTCTGCCCTCTCCCACTCCACGGAGCTTTCCTGGGGAACGAAAGAGAGCGGCCGGCTCGTCCCTTGCTGTCCCCGCAGCGGGGCCTTGGCTTGGGTCTGCAGCCCTTCCCAGGGGGAACTTGCTGGCTTGCTTTGTGTGGCCGGGAGAGAAACGCCGTCACTGGGCACAGGGATCCCCTCCTTTTCCTGGGGCTCCCTCCGAGGGCGCGGTGCCATGTGTGCAGCTGGCAGGCAGCCTTAGAAGGCGCCTGCAGCCACCAGGTCCTCTGAGCCCGGGCACTCTTGCAGTCGGCTGCTCTCTTCTCCCTTCAGGGGCTGCCATCGACCTGCGGAGATCGCCCAGCAGCTCCTCCTGGCTCTGCAGGGTCGCCAGGTTCCTGTGTCCTGCACCCCTCCTGGAGACCTTTGTGCAGGTACGGCAGCAGAAACCATCGGCGCTGCTTCCCTTGCCTCTGGTCGGGTTGGGGGCAAGCCCTGGGGCGCCTCCCCTCAGGCCAGGCGTATTGCTCAAGGCCACAGCACGGTCCCGTGCCCGACACCACACCTGAGGGGCTTGGCTCCCTGCACAACAGCACTTGCCCTCGGAAGGGGCCTGAGCTGAGCTGAGCTCCCTCCGCACCAACCCTGGCCACTGCTGGGCGAAGGGGCTTCTCTCTGTCAGGACCCCATTTCCCCGCCACAGCTCTGATCGTCCCTTTCCCTACGGAGCACGGAGGGTGGGGGGAGGCTGCAGAGCTGCAGGCCAAAAAGAGAGGTTTCTAGAAAGCCCTGGCTCTGGGCACGGTGTCAGATGCTTCCCACCGGCTGGCTGTTTTCCTCTTTCCCGGGCCTGGAAGATGCCCGAGCACTTCTGCCCGCTTCCCAACACACGTTCCTTACGAGCACGAGCACAAGCCACGGGCACAGTGCCGCCTGTGCTCCTGGCTGCAGGGGAGCGCAGCGGGCCCCACCACGCCTTCGCCTTCATTGCTCCTGCCCTCTTGCTTTCAGCTGGACGCTTCCCCGGGATACTGCTGGCCTTCCCCAGGGTCTCGGATTGAGGTGCTGATCCGGTTACCCGTACAAATACGACCGATGGCCGTCACCATACAGCACCCCGCAAAGATGGCCGCTCTGACGGGGCCTGCCACTACTGCCCCCCAAGACTGCACTGTCTTTGTAAGTCTCTGCCGGGCACAGGGTGGGGCTGGGACCTGGCCACGGGGAAAAGCTCTTAACGGGGACTTGCTGCTCTCTGCGCATCTGCCGGCGCTCGTCTGCTCCCAAGCGCTGCCGTTCCCTGAGGGGACGTTTCCAGGGACATGCGGGGTGCTGTCACCCCCCGCTAAGACTTGCTCAGCACGCCTTGGCCCAGCACCTCCGTGTCCCTGAGCGACACCAAGGAGCAGACTCAGCCCCACCGCATCCTGCCCCGGCCCGCGCTGGAGCTGCGGTAGCTGGGTGCAGAGCCCAGGCCCAGATCTGGCGTGAGCATCTCTCCTCGTGGCCGCCTCACGCCTGACCCGCTCCCCTGTGCTGTATCTTCCAAGGGACTGGATGGGGAAGGCGGGGACGAAGCTCTGCTGGGGACATTCACCTACGCTCTGCAGGAAGGGCTGACCCAGACCTTCCCCCTGCAGGTACAGTGAGTGCGTGTGGGCAAGAGGCCAGGCCAGAAACGCCGGGTTTGCCGGCAAGTGGCTTGCAAAAGGCGCGTGGACGGGCCCTGCCGGGGCACAGGTCCGACCCTGGCCGAGAGCAGCATCGGCGGGGGCGGGAGGCGGAGTGGCACCCGGCAGGGCGCCAGAAGCAGAACAAAGGCTGCCTTGGCCCCACAGCCCTGTGGGTCCCCAGAGCCGCCTGGCTGCACCCGCCGGGCACTGGTGGCAGGGAGGACGCCCAGCACCTTTCCACGGCAGCAGGATGTTCCCTGGGCCTCGCTCTCTGGCACCCGCGAGCTTCAGGTTTCCACCGCTGCCTGCCACGCACCCTGAGGCCAGGCGTTCGCTCTGCAGGGGCGTAGGGCTCCTCCGCCGCCTGGGCGGGAGAAGGGAAGGAGGGAGAAGCTGCCTCTCCAGCCAGAGCGGGAGCTGGTCCCAGAGCAGGGACCCGGCTGGCAGGGCAAGACGCACGGAGCCTGCTCTCACTCTTTACGCCCCTGGCGTGACGCTGCTTTTTCCTCTGGTTTCCTTGCAGAATGGGGTCCCCAGAGCCTTTCGCTTTTTGAAACTCAGCATGCAGAGCACCTGGGGAAAAGCAGGATACACCTGCAGCTATCGAGTGCAGGTGCACGGGAAGATCCTGGGAAGCTAGACGCACGTGGAGACCTTCCCTCAACAAGAAATAAAGAGGCAAATGGAGAAACCGGCCAGAGGGATGTGGCTGTTAGTCTGGTGCAGAGCAATGTCGTTTCAGGGGCCTTCTCAAAGCTGCCAACTTCTGCCTTTCGCAGGCTGAGGCCTTCCTCAGGCTTTCTGCTTTCTCTCCACCACGGGGGTGTTCTCTAACTGAGCAAAAGGAGACGACGCTCCCGTAGCCTTTCCTTGCCCAAGTTCCTTGGAGAAATCCTTCGGCACGCGGGCCGCCCCCCATCTCGCTCCGGGAAGCGGTCGCGGCAGCCGGGCAGCTCTGTGGAGGTCACGGTCCCCAAAGCACTGTCCCGGTCCGTTCAAGGGCCCCTTGTCTCTGGGACACTTGAGGGGTCCGAAAGTCTAGTACCGAGGCTCCCGCTCGAGTTTCACAGGCCCTACATTCACCCTAGGCCCAGGCCGCACTGGCTCTGGGGTTCGGCCATAGTGTCCGCCGGCATCTGTCAGAAACCCAAACCGAGTTACTGACGCGGGGATTTTCTGCCCAGCTCACGGACTTGCCCACGAGCAACCGACTAACTCCTGCTCCGTGTGCTGAAGGAGAAGGAGCGCAAACACATCCCTTAGGCCAGGCGCCGCTGCAGCCCTGCGACACGCCTCCCCACCGCCTGCCCCACGGCAGCCATTTCCTTTCCCTCTCCCGCGCCCCTCAGCCCCCACTGCCCTGCTGGAAACTCCTCTGATTGGTTCCCAGACACGAGGCCCTTCTCTGATTGGCCCTGTTCTGCACACGGTGGGCGGGGCCGGGTCTGGAAATGGCGGTTCCCAGCACAGGGCGCCCCCTCCTGTCCCCCCGCACAGCTCGGTCTGCAGCAGCCCGGGGCGCTGGGAGCCGCCTCCTCCGGGCTGCAAGGAGCTCCTCGTGTCCACGGCAGGCACGCTCCTCCCAGGAATAGCTGGGCCCACACAGCTCCTAGAGAACAGGTGTTCCCCGGGCCGAACCCCACAGGGCTGCTGCTCGGGGTCGCCCCAGGAGGCTCGCAGGCCCTGCTGCTCTCCAGCACAAGCGTTTCTGGGGGCCTGCCGCAACCGCTGCGCAGGTGTGTCTGGGCAGCCTCCAGCGGAGCTGGCAAGGCCCATCACACTGCAGTGCTGGACACAACGAGACCGGTGGCCCTGCCCGGCCCCGCGGCGCTCTGTGTGAGCCACCGTCTCCGGGCTGGAAGGAGCTGGCCCTGTCCTGGTGGCCGTGTGCTCGTGGCAGGTGCCCCCGCCCTGCCCCTCTAATAGTTTTGGAGCTCTCTCCTGAGCGGCCTGCCCGGGGCAGGCAATGCTCCTGCAGCAGCAGGAGGGGTCGTAAGCCTGCGGGAGAGCTTGTTCTCCCCAAGATGAAGAGGAGAAAGGCTCCTCCAAGAGCACAAGGGCCATCGACAGCTCCATCTCTGAAGGAGAGGAGCCTCTGCCCCAAAAGAAGGAACTTTCCTGGTCCATTGGGAGACTATAAAGCAGCAGCCAAGGGCCTCCTTTCACTAAACGGGCTGGGGTGCATTGACCGCAGCAGGCCGATGCCCAGCCGCTTCCCAAGCAACGGCCACTTTGGGAAGACCCAAGGGGCAGGTTTTATTGCGGAGCATGAGGTTACAAGGCACAGAGTAGCCCTTTTGTCAGTTTTGGGTTGGCTCTCCCTGCTGTGCGGCCTCCCAGGCCCTGGCCCAGCCTCGGGCACACACAGAGACAAACCGAGGCAGCCTTGGCGCTCTGCAAGCACTGGGCAGCGCCAGCTACACGCTGGTGGGTTTTCAACACCTCTAGTGACAAATGCACTAGTGACCGTGGCAAGTGGGCTGCGGGGGTCTCTCTCCGCCCCCTGTAGCCCCGTTTGTGATGTCACCGCCATGACCTCACACCCACGGGGCCAGGCCTCGCTGAAGTTCAGGCTGCCCGCCCTGCACCACGGCACTCTGGCCACAACCTCCCGCCTGGAAGGAGGTCCCCGTGTGCGGGTGGTTCTGAGCCTGTGGCAAGCGCTCTCGTCCCGGCCGTCTCCTGGAGGAGATCTGCCCAGACAGGCAACGCTCCTGCGGTGGAAGGAGGGCACGCAAGCGTGCAGGACAGCTGCCTTTCTCCAAGAGGATGCCAGGGAGAAAGGCCTCTCCAAAAGAAGGGGCTGCCCAGCCAACGCGAGCACTCAGCAGCAGCCCGGCAAGGTCACCAAAGGCCCGGCGCACCAGACAGCGAAAGCCGGCACACTGCAGGGCTGCAGAAAATGAGGGTAAGCCCAGCGCTGCCTCTCAGCCCAAGTTTGCACCAAGCCTGCCTGGCTCAGCCGGGACTCAGGGCCTGCAGAGCCAGCAACATCCTGCTCCAAGGGAGGCCTGGGGCCTCCTCGCTGGTGTGACAGTGACGGGGCTGCCCACCACATCCACGTTTTGTGGGATGCTGGGGATACCCCAGGACTCGTGCCACCCTCCACCCCCAGGCACGCTGTCAGGGCCCTGCCCGTGAGGGGATCCTGCCCGGCCCTCCGCCCCTGCTGCCTGGGAGCAACCAGCTGCCCGCCTCTACAGGGCAGAACCGCGGCCCTGCCCCTGCCCCAGGGAGGGCCGACCAACGCCCAGCTCCCTGCAGGGATCCGGCATGCGCTGGGCCGGGGTCCTCAGGAAGGGCGCTCAGGCTTTTCTCCACTTTCCTTGCCCAGGCTTGCTCCTCGATGTGGAAGTTGCTGTGAACTCCCCGCCACCGAGATGCCTCAGCAAAAGCACCTCCACCCTGTGAGTACAACTGGTGTCCAGAGCGGACACGGAGACGAGGGGTGCCAGTGGGTCAGGGCGTGCAGGCGGAGTGCGGCAGTGCTCCCCACCACCAGACCCTGGCTCCTCCCAAGCTGCGTCTCCTCAGCTTGCAAGAGACAGTCCCCCATGTGCAGGGCTCCTCCCCTGAGCGCTGCAAAGCCCAGGACTCCTTCTTTTGCAGGATCGACACCACCACCCAGGAAAAGCAGCGTCGCTTCACGATCCTCGTCCTGAGGAGCCTTGCGGCTCTCGGTGAGTGTGAGTCTCTCCATGTCCGCTGCCAAAGAGGCATGGAGGCACGGGGTGCGAGCTTCAGCGTGAGGGCGAGGAGTTGGTGGGGCTCTTCCAAGCCCCCACGGCTGCAGCTCGGGGCGCTCCCGAGACGCTCACTACACGCAGAGCATCTTGGCGGGGAAACGGGGCACAGCTGCCTTAGCAACCCTAGCCAAGCAACTCTCTCTGGGTGATGGGAATTACAGGTGGTGCCTGCTTCGGGATCTCGCTGCTCCTGGGCCTGCTGTGGGCAAACAGTGTGTCACAGGTCAGTGGGACAGGGAAGTCCTGCCAAGGAGCACTGCTGGCAGCGGGAGGGTGGGCGGGCAGGGAATCACCCTGCCCTCCACTTCCCGGCGCTGAGCCAGAGAATCGGCAGCAGCTTCTGCTGTGCCTTCCTGGAGCCACCGGCTCTGGAAGGGCCTGGCGGGGCTGGGACTCAAACGGAGGGCCTTTCCCTTTCAGGTGCTGCTGGGGCAGCCTGCAGCCGACTGGAGATTCCAGGGGTAAGAGCCCTCTCCTCTCTCCTGACCTGCAGCACCTTCGCTGGGGTGGCGGCAGATGAGCCCGTGCTGTCTGCGCTCCCTCGCACAGCGCCCAGGGCTCGTGCCTTTCCCTCCCGCCTGGGCCTCGTGCTAAAGCTGGAGCGGGAGGGAAGCACTCGCCACCCAGGCAAAGAATCGGAGGCTGCGGGAGGGGCTGGGCAGCTCTCTGACCAGATCTGCTTTCCTGGTGACTGCAGGAACGTGCTCGCTGTGCTGAAGGAACAATGCGGAGCACTGCGGCAGCCGTGGGATGAGGTGGCATGCCTGGCTGCAGGGATCCGCGCTGCGCAGAAGGTGACGCTGCACCCTGGGGAAGAGGGCTGGGACGAGCAGGGCCCCACACCAGGCCCTCCCTGGCACAGCTGAGGGCCTTTTCCTGCTCAGCCCACGCACCCATCCCTCGCCAGGGGCTGCTGGTTGAGCTTCTCCGCTGTACGGCCCCTTCTCCTGGGCAGGGCTGACATTGTCGTTTCCCCTGTGTTCCCTCCTGTCTTTCCCAGGAACTTCAGCAATGGACAGGGGCCATATCTGCCACCACGGAGACACACGACTGGGCTCCGCAAAGCGCAGGTAGGGACGGACGCAGGCAGGCAGCGCTGCCATTGCACTGGGCTCCCGCTCAGGGCTCCCAAAAGGAGGCTGCGCGGCAGACTCTGCTCTCCGGAGCACAGGGAGGTGGGAGGAAACCACGGGGCCCAAGAGCGTGGCGATGGCCAGGCGGCTCCCCTGGGCTCACTCCAGCCCTGCTGTCAGGCCCCTCGCTGGAGCACCGGCCCTGCCCCTGACAGCATTTCTGCCCTCTCCCACTCCACGGAGCTTTCCTGGGGAACGAAAGAGAGCGGCCGGCTCGTCCCTTGCTGTCCCCGCAGCGGGGCCTTGGCTTGGGTCTGCAGCCCTTCCCAGGGGGAACTTGCTGGCTTGCTTTGTGTGGCCGGGAGAGAAACGCCGTCACTGGGCACAGGGATCCCCTCCTTTTCCTGGGGCTCCCTCCGAGGGCGCGGTGCCATGTGTGCAGCTGGCAGGCAGCCTTAGAAGGCGCCTGCAGCCACCAGGTCCTCTGAGCCCGGGCACTCTTGCAGTCGGCTGCTCTCTTCTCCCTTCAGGGGCTGCCATCGACCTGCGGAGATCGCCCAGCAGCTCCTCCTGGCTCTGCAGGGTCGCCAGGTTCCTGTGTCCTGCACCCCTCCTGGAGACCTTTGTGCAGGTACGGCAGCAGAAACCATCGGCGCTGCTTCCCTTGCCTCTGGTCGGGTTGGGGGCAAGCCCTGGGGCGCCTCCCCTCAGGCCAGGCGTATTGCTCAAGGCCACAGCACGGTCCCGTGCCCGACACCACACCTGAGGGGCTTGGCTCCCTGCACAACAGCACTTGCCCTCGGAAGGGGCCTGAGCTGAGCTGAGCTCCCTCCGCACCAACCCTGGCCACTGCTGGGCGAAGGGGCTTCTCTCTGTCAGGACCCCATTTCCCCGCCACAGCTCTGATCGTCCCTTTCCCTACGGAGCACGGAGGGTGGGGGGAGGCTGCAGAGCTGCAGGCCAAAAAGAGAGGTTTCTAGAAAGCCCTGGCTCTGGGCACGGTGTCAGATGCTTCCCACCGGCTGGCTGTTTTCCTCTTTCCCGGGCCTGGAAGATGCCCGAGCACTTCTGCCCGCTTCCCAACACACGTTCCTTACGAGCACGAGCACAAGCCACGGGCACAGTGCCGCCTGTGCTCCTGGCTGCAGGGGAGCGCAGCGGGCCCCACCACGCCTTCGCCTTCATTGCTCCTGCCCTCTTGCTTTCAGCTGGACGCTTCCCCGGGATACTGCTGGCCTTCCCCAGGGTCTCGGATTGAGGTGCTGATCCGGTTACCCGTACAAATACGACCGATGGCCGTCACCATACAGCACCCCGCAAAGATGGCCGCTCTGACGGGGCCTGCCACTACTGCCCCCCAAGACTGCACTGTCTTTGTAAGTCTCTGCCGGGCACAGGGTGGGGCTGGGACCTGGCCACGGGGAAAAGCTCTTAACGGGGACTTGCTGCTCTCTGCGCATCTGCCGGCGCTCGTCTGCTCCCAAGCGCTGCCGTTCCCTGAAGGGGACGTTTCCAGGGACATGCGGGGTGCTGTCACCCCCGCTAAGACTTGCTCAGCACGCCTTGGCCCAGCACCTCCGTGTCCCTGAGCGACACCAAGGAGCAGACTCAGGCCCCACCGCATCCTGCCCCGGCCCGCGCTGGAGCTGCGGTAGCTGGGTGCAGAGCCCAGGCCCAGATCTGGCGTGAGCATCTCTCCTCGTGGCCGCCTCACGCCTGACCCGCTCCCCTGTGCTGTATCTTCCAAGGACTGGATGGGGAAGGCGGGGACGAAGCTCTGCTGGGGACATTCACCTACGCTCTGCAGGAAGGGCTGACCCAGACCTTCCCCCTGCAGGTACAGTGAGTGCGTGTGGGCAAGAGGCCAGGCCAGAAACGCCGGGTTTGCCGGCAAGTGGCTTGCAAAAGGCGCGTGGACGGGCCCTGCCGGGGCACAGGTCCGACCCTGGCCGAGAGCAGCATCGGCGGGGGCGGGAGGCGGAGTGGCACCCGGCAGGGCGCCAGAAGCAGAACAAAGGCTGCCTTGGCCCCACAGCCCTGTGGGTCCCCAGAGCCGCCTGGCTGCACCCGCCGGGCACTGGTGGCAGGGAGGACGCCCAGCACCTTTCCACGGCAGCAGGATGTTCCCTGGGCCTCGCTCTCTGGCACCCGCGAGCTTCAGGTTTCCACCGCTGCCTGCCACGCACCCTGAGGCCAGGCGTTCGCTCTGCAGGGGCGTAGGGCTCCTCCGCCGCCTGGGCGGGAGAAGGGAAGGAGGGAGAAGCTGCCTCTCCAGCCAGAGCGGGAGCTGGTCCCAGAGCAGGGACCCGGCTGGCAGGGCAAGACGCACGGAGCCTGCTCTCACTCTTTACGCCCCTGGCGTGACACTGCTTTTTCCTCTGGTTTCCTTGCAGAATGGGGTCCCCAGAGCCTTTCGCTTTTGAAACTCAGCATGCAGAGCACCTGGGGAAAAGCAGGATACACCTGCAGCTATCGAGTGCAGGTGCACGGGAAGATCCTGGGAAGCTAGACGCACGTGGAGACCTTCCCTCAACAAGAAATAAAGAGGCAAATGGAGAAACCGGCCAGAGGGATGTGGCTGTTAGTCTGGTGCAGAGCAATGTCGTTTCAGGGGCCTTCTCAAAGCTGCCAACTTCTGCCTTTCGCAGGCTGAGGCCTTCCTCAGGCTTTCTGCTTTCTCTCCACCACGGGGGTGTTCTCTAACTGAGCAAAAGGAGACGACGCTCCCGTAGCCTTTCCTTGCCCAAGTTCCTTGGAGAAATCCTTCGGCACGCGGGCCGCCCCCCATCTCGCTCCGGGAAGCGGTCGCGGCAGCCGGGCAGCTCTGTGGAGGTCACGGTCCCCAAAGCACTGTCCCGGTCCGTTCAAGGGCCCCTTGTCTCTGGGACACTTGAGGGGTCCGAAAGTCTAGTACCGAGGCTCCCGCTCGAGTTTCACAGGCCCTACATTCACCCTAGGCCCAGGCCGCACTGGCTCTGGGGTTCGGCCATAGTGTCCGCCGGCATCTGTCAGAAACCCAAACCGAGTTACTGACGCGGGGATTTTCTGCCCAGCTCACGGACTTGCCCACGAGCAACCGACTAACTCCTGCTCCGTGTGCTGAAGGAGAAGGAGCGCAAACACATCCCTTAGGCCAGGCGCCGCTGCAGCCCTGCGACACGCCTCCCCACCGCCTGCCCCACGGCAGCCATTTCCTTTCCCTCTCCCGCGCCCCTCAGCCCCCACTGCCCTGCTGGAAACTCCTCTGATTGGTTCCCAGACACGAGGCCCTTCTCTGATTGGCCCTGTTCTGCACACGGTGGGCGGGGCCGGGTCTGGAAATGGCGGTTCCCAGCACAGGGCGCCCCCTCCTGTCCCCCCGCACAGCTCGGTCTGCAGCAGCCCGGGGCGCTGGGAGCCGCCTCCTCCGGGCTGCAAGGAGCTCCTCGCGTCCACGGCAGGCACGCTCCTCCCAGGAATAGCTGGGCCCACACAGCTCCTAGAGAACAGGTGTTCCCCGGGCCGAACCCCACGGGGCTGCTGCTCGGGGTCGCCCCAGGAGGCTCGCAGGCCCTGCTGCTCTCCAGCACAAGCGTTTCTGGGGGCCTGCCGCAACCGCTGCGCAGGTGTGTCTGGGCAGCCTCCAGCGGAGCTGGCAAGGCCCATCACACTGCAGTGCTGGACACAACGAGACCGGTGGCCCTGCCCGGCCCCGCGGCGCTCTGTGTGAGCCACCGTCTCCGGGCTGGAAGGAGCTGGCCCTGTCCTGGTGGCCGTGTGCTCGTGGCAGGTGCCCCCGCCCTGCCCCTCTAATAGTTTTGGAGCTCTCTCCTGAGCGGCCTGCCCGGGGCAGGCAATGCTCCTGCAGCAGCAGGAGGGGTCGTAAGCCTGCGGGAGAGCTTGTTCTCCCCAAGATGAAGAGGAGAAAGGCTCCTCCAAGAGCACAAGGGCCATCGACAGCTCCATCTCTGAAGGAGAGGAGCCTCTGCCCCAAAAGAAGGAACTTTCCTGGTCCATTGGGAGACTATAAAGCAGCAGCCAAGGGCCTCCTTTCACTAAACGGGCTGGGGTGCATTGACCGCAGCAGGCCGATGCCCAGCCGCTTCCCAAGCAACGGCCACTTTGGGAAGACCCAAGGGGCAGGTTTTATTGCGGAGCATGAGGTTACAAGGCACAGAGTAGCCCTTTTGTCAGTTTTGGGTTGGCTCTCCCTGCTGTGCGGCCTCCCAGGCCCTGGCCCAGCCTCGGGCACACACAGAGACAAACCGAGGCAGCCTTGGCGCTCTGCAAGCACTGGGCAGCGCCAGCTACACGCTGGTGGGTTTTCAACACCTCTAGTGACAAATGCACTAGTGACCGTGGCAAGTGGGCTGCGGGGGTCTCTCTCCGCCCCCTGTAGCCCCGTTTGTGATGTCACCGCCATGACCTCACACCCACGGGGCCAGGCCTCGCTGAAGTTCAGGCTGCCCGCCCTGCACCACGGCACTCTGGCCACAACCTCCCGCCTGGAAGGAGGTCCCCGTGTGCGGGTGGTTCTGAGCCTGTGGCAAGCGCTCTCGTCCCGGCCGTCTCCTGGAGGAGATCTGCCCAGACAGGCAACGCTCCTGCGGTGGAAGGAGGGCACGCAAGCGTGCAGGACAGCTGCCTTTCTCCAAGAGGATGCCAGGGAGAAAGGCCTCTCCAAAAGAAGGGGCTGCCCAGCCAACGCGAGCACTCAGCAGCAGCCCGGCAAGGTCACCAAAGGCCCGGCGCACCAGACAGCGAAAGCCGGCACACTGCAGGGCTGCAGAAAATGAGGGTAAGCCCAGCGCTGCCTCTCAGCCCAAGTTTGCACCAAGCCTGCCTGGCTCAGCCGGGACTCAGGGCCTGCAGAGCCAGCAACATCCTGCTCCAAGGGAGGCCTGGGGCCTCCTCGCTGGTGTGACAGTGACGGGGCTGCCCACCACATCCACGTTTTGTGGGATGCTGGGGATACCCCAGGACTCGTGCCACCCTCCACCCCCAGGCACGCTGTCAGGGCCCTGCCCGTGAGGGGATCCTGCCCGGCCCTCCGCCCCTGCTGCCTGGGAGCAACCAGCTGCCCGCCTCTACAGGGCAGAACCGCGGCCCTGCCCCTGCCCCAGGGAGGGCCGACCAACGCCCAGCTCCCTGCAGGGATCCGGCATGCGCTGGGCCGGGGTCCTCAGGAAGGGCGCTCAGGCTTTTCTCCACTTTCCTTGCCCAGGCTTGCTCCTCGATGTGGAAGTTGCTGTGAACTCCCCGCCACCGAGATGCCTCAGCAAAAGCACCTCCACCCTGTGAGTACAACTGGTGTCCAGAGCGGACACGGAGACGAGGGGTGCCAGTGGGTCAGGGCGTGCAGGCGGAGTGCGGCAGTGCTCCCCACCACCAGACCCTGGCTCCTCCCAAGCTGCGTCTCCTCAGCTTGCAAGAGACAGTCCCCCATGTGCAGGGCTCCTCCCCTGAGCGCTGCAAAGCCCAGGACTCCTTCTTTTGCAGGATCGACACCACCACCCAGGAAAAGCAGCGTCGCTTCACGATCCTCGTCCTGAGGAGCCTTGCGGCTCTCGGTGAGTGTGAGTCTCTCCATGTCCGCTGCCAAAGAGGCATGGAGGCGCGGGGTGCGAGCTTCAGCGTGAGGGCGAGGAGTTGGTGGGGCTCTTCCAAGCCCCCACGGCTGCAGCTCGGGGCGCTCCCGAGACGCTCACTACACGCAGAGCATCTTGGCGGGGAAACGGGGCACAGCTGCCTTAGCAACCCTAGCCAAGCAACTCTCTCTGGGTGATGGGAATTACAGGTGGTGCCTGCTTCGGGATCTCGCTGCTCCTGGGCCTGCTGTGGGCAAACAGTGTGTCACAGGTCAGTGGGACAGGGAAGTCCTGCCAAGGAGCACTGCTGGCAGCGGGAGGGTGGGCGGGCAGGGAATCACCCTGCCCTCCGCTTCCCGGCGCTGAGCCAGAGAATCGGCAGCAGCTTCTGCTGTGCCTTCCTGGAGCCACCGGCTCTGGAAGGGCCTGGCGGGGCTGGGACTCAAACGGAGGGCCTTTCCCTTTCAGGTGCTGCTGGGGCAGCCTGCAGCCGACTGGAGATTCCAGGGGTAAGAGCCCTCTCCTCTCTCCTGACCTGCAGCACCTTCGCTGGGGTGGCGGCAGATGAGCCCGTGCTGTCTGCGCTCCCTCGCACAGCGCCCAGGGCTCGTGCCTTTCCCTCCCGCCTGGGCCTCGTGCTAAAGCTGGAGCGGGAGGGAAGCACTCGCCACCCAGGCAAAGAATCGGAGGCTGCGGGAGGGGCTGGGCAGCTCTCTGACCAGATCTGCTTTCCTGGTGACTGCAGGAACGTGCTCGCTGTGCTGAAGGAACAATGCGGAGCACTGCGGCAGCCGTGGGATGAGGTGGCATGCCTGGCTGCAGGGATCCGCGCTGCGCAGAAGGTGACGCTGCACCCTGGGGAAGAGGGCTGGGACGAGCAGGGCCCCACACCAGGCCCTCCCTGGCACAGCTGAGGGCCTTTTCCTGCTCAGCCCACGCACCCATCCCTCGCCAGGGGCTGCTGGTTGAGCTTCTCCGCTGTACGGCCCCTTCTCCTGGGCAGGGCTGACATTGTCGTTTCCCCTGTGTTCCCTCCTGTCTTTCCCAGGAACTTCAGCAATGGACAGGGGCCATATCTGCCACCACGGAGACACACGACTGGGCTCCGCAAAGCGCAGGTAGGGACGGACGCAGGCAGGCAGCGCTGCCATTGCACTGGGCTCCCGCTCAGGGCTCCCAAAAGGAGGCTGCGCGGCAGACTCTGCTCTCCGGAGCACAGGGAGGTGGGAGGAAACCACGGGGCCCAAGAGCGTGGCGATGGCCAGGCGGCTCCCCTGGGCTCACTCCAGCCCTGCTGTCAGGCCCCTCGCTGGAGCACCGGCCCTGCCCCTGACAGCATTTCTGCCCTCTCCCACTCCACGGAGCTTTCCTGGGGAACGAAAGAGAGCGGCCGGCTCGTCCCTTGCTGTCCCCGCAGCGGGGCCTTGGCTTGGGTCTGCAGCCCTTCCCAGGGGGAACTTGCTGGCTTGCTTTGTGTGGCCGGGAGAGAAACGCCGTCACTGGGCACAGGGATCCCCTCCTTTTCCTGGGGCTCCCTCCGAGGGCGCGGTGCCATGTGTGCGGCTGGCAGGCAGCCTCAGAAGGCGCCTGCAGCCACCAGGTCCTCTGAGCCCGGGCACTCTTGCAGTCGGCTGCTCTCTTCTCCCTTCAGGGGCTGCCATCGACCTGCGGAGATCGCCCAGCAGCTCCTCCTGGCTCTGCAGGGTCGCCAGGTTCCTGTGTCCTGCACCCCTCCTGGAGACCTTTGTGCAGGTACGGCAGCAGAAACCATCGGCGCTGCTTCCCTTGCCTCTGGTCGGGTTGGGGGCAAGCCCTGGGGCGCCTCCCCTCAGGCCAGGCGTATTGCTCAAGGCCACAGCACGGTCCCGTGCCCGACACCACACCTGAGGGGCTTGGCTCCCTGCACAACAGCACTTGCCCTCGGAAGGGGCCTGAGCTGAGCTGAGCTCCCTCCGCACCAACCCTGGCCACTGCTGGGCGAAGGGGCTTCTCTCTGTCAGGACCCCATTTCCCCGCCACAGCTCTGATCGTCCCTTTCCCTACGGAGCACGGAGGGTGGGGGGAGGCTGCAGAGCTGCAGGCCAAAAAGAGAGGTTTCTAGAAAGCCCTGGCTCTGGGCACGGTGTCAGATGCTTCCCACCGGCTGGCTGTTTTCCTCTTTCCCGGGCCTGGAAGATGCCCGAGCACTTCTGCCCGCTTCCCAACACACGTTCCTTACGAGCACGAGCACAAGCCACGGGCACAGTGCCGCCTGTGCTCCTGGCTGCAGGGGAGCGCAGCGGGCCCCACCACGCCTTCGCCTTCATTGCTCCTGCCCTCTTGCTTTCAGCTGGACGCTTCCCCGGGATACTGCTGGCCTTCCCCAGGGTCTCGGATTGAGGTGCTGATCCGGTTACCCGTACAAATACGACCGATGGCCGTCACCATACAGCACCCCGCAAAGATGGCCGCTCTGACGGGGCCTGCCACTACTGCCCCCCAAGACTGCACTGTCTTTGTAAGTCTCTGCCGGGCACAGGGTGGGGCTGGGACCTGGCCACGGGGAAAAGCTCTTAACGGGGACTTGCTGCTCTCTGCGCATCTGCCGGCGCTCGTCTGCTCCCAAGCGCTGCCGTTCCCTGAGGGGACGTTTCCAGGGACATGCGGGGTGCTGTCACCCCCCGCTAAGACTTGCTCAGCACGCCTTGGCCCAGCACCTCCGTGTCCCTGAGCGACACCAAGGAGCAGACTCAGCCCCACCGCATCCTGCCCCGGCCCGCGCTGGAGCTGCGGTAGCTGGGTGCAGAGCCCAGGCCCAGATCTGGCGTGAGCATCTCTCCTCGTGGCCGCCTCACGCCTGACCCGCTCCCCTGTGCTGTATCTTCCAAGGGACTGGATGGGGAAGGCGGGGACGAAGCTCTGCTGGGGACATTCACCTACGCTCTGCAGGAAGGGCTGACCCAGACCTTCCCCCTGCAGGTACAGTGAGTGCGTGTGGGCAAGAGGCCAGGCCAGAAACGCCGGGTTTGCCGGCAAGTGGCTTGCAAAAGGCGCGTGGACGGGCCCTGCCGGGGCACAGGTCCGACCCTGGCCGAGAGCAGCATCGGCGGGGGCGGGAGGCGGAGTGGCACCCGGCAGGGCGCCAGAAGCAGAACAAAGGCTGCCTTGGCCCCACAGCCCTGTGGGTCCCCAGAGCCGCCTGGCTGCACCCGCCGGGCACTGGTGGCAGGGAGGACGCCCAGCACCTTTCCACGGCAGCAGGATGTTCCCTGGGCCTCGCTCTCTGGCACCCGCGAGCTTCAGGTTTCCACCGCTGCCTGCCACGCACCCTGAGGCCAGGCGTTCGCTCTGCAGGGGCGTAGGGCTCCCCGCCGCCTGGGCGGGAGAAGGGAAGGAGGGAGAAGCTGCCTCTCCAGCCAGAGCGGGAGCTGGTCCCAGAGCAGGGACCCGGCTGGCAGGGCAAGACGCACGGAGCCTGCTCTCACTCTTTACGCCCCTGGCGTGACACTGCTTTTTCCTCTGGTTTCCTTGCAGAATGGGGTCCCCAGAGCCTTTCGCTTTTTGAAACTCAGCATGCAGAGCACCTGGGGAAAAGCAGGATACACCTGCAGCTATCGAGTGCAGGTGCACGGGAAGATCCTGGGAAGCTAGACGCACGTGGAGACCTTCCCATCAACAAGAAATAAAGAGGCAAATGGAGAAACCGGCCAGAGGGATGTGGCTGTTAGTCTGGTGCAGAGCAATGTCGTTTCAGGGGCCTTCTCAAAGCTGCCAACTTCTGCCTTTCGCAGGCTGAGGCCTTCCTCAGGCTTTCTGCTTTCTCTCCACCACGGGGGTGTTCTCTAACTGAGCAAAAGGAGACGACGCTCCCGTAGCCTTTCCTTGCCCAAGTTCCTTGGAGAAATCCTTCGGCACGCGGGCCGCCCCCCATCTCGCTCCGGGAAGCGGTCGCGGCAGCCGGGCAGCTCTGTGGAGGTCACGGTCCCCAAAGCACTGTCCCGGTCCGTTCAAGGGCCCCTTGTCTCTGGGACACTTGAGGGGTCCGAAAGTCTAGTACCGAGGCTCCCGCTCGAGTTTCACAGGCCCTACATTCACCCTAGGCCCAGGCCGCACTGGCTCTGGGGTTCGGCCATAGTGTCCGCCGGCATCTGTCAGAAACCCAAACCGAGTTACTGACGCGGGGATTTTCTGCCCAGCTCACGGACTTGCCCACGAGCAACCGACTAACTCCTGCTCCGTGTGCTGAAGGAGAAGGAGCGCAAACACATCCCTTAGGCCAGGCGCCGCTGCAGCCCTGCGACACGCCTCCCCACCGCCTGCCCCACGGCAGCCATTTCCTTTCCCTCTCCCGCGCCCCTCAGCCCCCACTGCCCTGCTGGAAACTCCTCTGATTGGTTCCCAGACACGAGGCCCTTCTCTGATTGGCCCTGTTCTGCACACGGTGGGCGGGGCCGGGTCTGGAAATGGCGGTTCCCAGCACAGGGCGCCCCCTCCTGTCCCCCCGCACAGCTCGGTCTGCAGCAGCCCGGGGCGCTGGGAGCCGCCTCCTCCGGGCTGCAAGGAGCTCCTCGCGTCCACGGCAGGCACGCTCCTCCCAGGAATAGCTGGGCCCACACAGCTCCTAGAGAACAGGTGTTCCCCGGGCCGAACCCCACAGGGCTGCTGCTCGGGGTCGCCCCAGGAGGCTCGCAGGCCCTGCTGCTCTCCAGCACAAGCGTTTCTGGGGGCCTGCCGCAACCGCTGCGCAGGTGTGTCTGGGCAGCCTCCAGCGGAGCTGGCAAGGCCCATCACACTGCAGTGCTGGACACAACGAGACCGGTGGCCCTGCCCGGCCCCGCGGCGCTCTGTGTGAGCCACCGTCTCCGGGCTGGAAGGAGCTGGCCCTGTCCTGGTGGCCGTGTGCTCGTGGCAGGTGCCCCCGCCCTGCCCCTCTAATAGTTTTGGAGCTCTCTCCTGAGCGGCCTGCCCGGGGCAGGCAATGCTCCTGCAGCAGCAGGAGGGGTCGTAAGCCTGCGGGAGAGCTTGTTCTCCCCAAGATGAAGAGGAGAAAGGCTCCTCCAAGAGCACAAGGGCCATCGACAGCTCCATCTCTGAAGGAGAGGAGCCTCTGCCCCAAAAGAAGGAACTTTCCTGGTCCATTGGGAGACTATAAAGCAGCAGCCAAGGGCCTCCTTTCACTAAACGGGCTGGGGTGCATTGACCGCAGCAGGCCGATGCCCAGCCGCTTCCCAAGCAACGGCCACTTTGGGAAGACCCAAGGGGCAGGTTTTATTGCGGAGCATGAGGTTACAAGGCACAGAGTAGCCCTTTTGTCAGTTTTGGGTTGGCTCTCCCTGCTGTGCGGCCTCCCAGGCCCTGGCCCAGCCTCGGGCACACACAGAGACAAACCGAGGCAGCCTTGGCGCTCTGCAAGCACTGGGCAGCGCCAGCTACACGCTGGTGGGTTTTCAACACCTCTAGTGACAAATGCACTAGTGACCGTGGCAAGTGGGCTGCGGGGGTCTCTCTCCGCCCCCTGTAGCCCCGTTTGTGATGTCACCGCCATGACCTCACACCCACGGGGCCAGGCCTCGCTGAAGTTCAGGCTGCCCGCCCTGCACCACGGCACTCTGGCCACAACCTCCCGCCTGGAAGGAGGTCCCCGTGTGCGGGTGGTTCTGAGCCTGTGGCAAGCGCTCTCGTCCCGGCCGTCTCCTGGAGGAGATCTGCCCAGACAGGCAACGCTCCTGCGGTGGAAGGAGGGCACGCAAGCGTGCAGGACAGCTGCCTTTCTCCAAGAGGATGCCAGGGAGAAAGGCCTCTCCAAAAGAAGGGGCTGCCCAGCCAACGCGAGCACTCAGCAGCAGCCCGGCAAGGTCACCAAAGGCCCGGCGCACCAGACAGCGAAAGCCGGCACACTGCAGGGCTGCAGAAAATGAGGGTAAGCCCAGCGCTGCCTCTCAGCCCAAGTTTGCACCAAGCCTGCCTGGCTCAGCCGGGACTCAGGGCCTGCAGAGCCAGCAACATCCTGCTCCAAGGGAGGCCTGGGGCCTCCTCGCTGGTGTGACAGTGACGGGGCTGCCCACCACATCCACGTTTTGTGGGATGCTGGGGATACCCCAGGACTCGTGCCACCCTCCACCCCCAGGCACGCTGTCAGGGCCCTGCCCGTGAGGGGATCCTGCCCGGCCCTCCGCCCCTGCTGCCTGGGAGCAACCAGCTGCCCGCCTCTACAGGGCAGAACCGCGGCCCTGCCCCTGCCCCAGGGAGGGCCGACCAACGCCCAGCTCCCTGCAGGGATCCGGCATGCGCTGGGCCGGGGTCCTCAGGAAGGGCGCTCAGGCTTTTCTCCACTTTCCTTGCCCAGGCTTGCTCCTCGATGTGGAAGTTGCTGTGAACTCCCCGCCACCGAGATGCCTCAGCAAAAGCACCTCCACCCTGTGAGTACAACTGGTGTCCAGAGCGGACACGGAGACGAGGGGTGCCAGTGGGTCAGGGCGTGCAGGCGGAGTGCGGCAGTGCTCCCCACCACCAGACCCTGGCTCCTCCCAAGCTGCGTCTCCTCAGCTTGCAAGAGACAGTCCCCCATGTGCAGGGCTCCTCCCCTGAGCGCTGCAAAGCCCAGGACTCCTTCTTTTGCAGGATCGACACCACCACCCAGGAAAAGCAGCGTCGCTTCACGATCCTCGTCCTGAGGAGCCTTGCGGCTCTCGGTGAGTGTGAGTCTCTCCATGTCCGCTGCCAAAGAGGCATGGAGGCGCGGGGTGCGAGCTTCAGCGTGAGGGCGAGGAGTTGGTGGGGCTCTTCCAAGCCCCCACGGCTGCAGCTCGGGGCGCTCCCGAGACGCTCACTACACGCAGAGCATCTTGGCGGGGAAACGGGGCACAGCTGCCTTAGCAACCCTAGCCAAGCAACTCTCTCTGGGTGATGGGAATTACAGGTGGTGCCTGCTTCGGGATCTCGCTGCTCCTGGGCCTGCTGTGGGCAAACAGTGTGTCACAGGTCAGTGGGACAGGGAAGTCCTGCCAAGGAGCACTGCTGGCAGCGGGAGGGTGGGCGGGCAGGGAATCACCCTGCCCTCCGCTTCCCGGCGCTGAGCCAGAGAATCGGCAGCAGCTTCTGCTGTGCCTTCCTGGAGCCACCGGCTCTGGAAGGGCCTGGCGGGGCTGGGACTCAAACGGAGGGCCTTTCCCTTTCAGGTGCTGCTGGGGCAGCCTGCAGCCGACTGGAGATTCCAGGGGTAAGAGCCCTCTCCTCTCTCCTGACCTGCAGCACCTTCGCTGGGGTGGCGGCAGATGAGCCCGTGCTGTCTGCGCTCCCTCGCACAGCGCCCAGGGCTCATGCCTTTCCCTCCCGCCTGGGCCTCGTGCTAAAGGTGGAGCGGGAGGGAAGCACTCGCCACCCAGGCAAAGAATCGGAGGCTGCGGGAGGGGCTGGGCAGCTCTCTGACCAGATCTGCTTTCCTGGTGACTGCAGGAACGTGCTCGCTGTGCTGAAGGAACAATGCGGAGCACTGCGGCAGCCGTGGGATGAGGTGGCATGCCTGGCTGCAGGGATCCGCGCTGCGCAGAAGGTGACGCTGCACCCTGGGGAAGAGGGCTGGGACGAGCAGGGCCCCACACCAGGCCCTCCCTGGCACAGCTGAGGGCCTTTTCCTGCTCAGCCCACGCACCCATCCCTCGCCAGGGGCTGCTGGTTGAGCTTCTCCGCTGTACGGCCCCTTCTCCTGGGCAGGGCTGACATTGTCGTTTCCCCTGTGTTCCCTCCTGTCTTTCCCAGGAACTTCAGCAATGGACAGGGGCCATATCTGCCACCACGGAGACACACGACTGGGCTCCGCAAAGCGCAGGTAGGGACGGACGCAGGCAGGCAGCGCTGCCATTGCACTGGGCTCCCGCTCAGGGCTCCCAAAAGGAGGCTGCGCGGCAGACTCTGCTCTCCGGAGCACAGGGAGGTGGGAGGAAACCACGGGGCCCAAGAGCGTGGCGATGGCCAGGCGGCTCCCCTGGGCTCACTCCAGCCCTGCTGTCAGGCCCCTCGCTGGAGCACCGGCCCTGCCCCTGACAGCATTTCTGCCCTCTCCCACTCCACGGAGCTTTCCTGGGGAACGAAAGAGAGCGGCCGGCTCGTCCCTTGCTGTCCCCGCAGCGGGGCCTTGGCTTGGGTCTGCAGCCCTTCCCAGGGGGAACTTGCTGGCTTGCTTTGTGTGGCCGGGAGAGAAACGCCGTCACTGGGCACAGGGATCCCCTCCTTTTCCTGGGGCTCCCTCCGAGGGCGCGGTGCCATGTGTGCGGCTGGCAGGCAGCCTTAGAAAGCGCCTGCAGCCACCAGGTCCTCTGAGCCCGGGCACTCTTGCAGTCGGCTGCTCTCTTCTCCCTTCAGGGGCTGCCATCGACCTGCGGAGATCGCCCAGCAGCTCCTCCTGGCTCTGCAGGGTCGCCAGGTTCCTGTGTCCTGCACCCCTCCTGGAGACCTTTGTGCAGGTACGGCAGCAGAAACCATCGGCGCTGCTTCCCTTGCCTCTGGTCGGGTTGGGGGCAAGCCCTGGGGCGCCTCCCCTCAGGCCAGGCGTATTGCTCAAGGCCACAGCACGGTCCCGTGCCCGACACCACACCTGAGGGGCTTGGCTCCCTGCACAACAGCACTTGCCCTCGGAAGGGGCCTGAGCTGAGCTGAGCTCCCTCCGCACCAACCCTGGCCACTGCTGGGCGAAGGGGCTTCTCTCTGTCAGGACCCCATTTCCCCGCCACAGCTCTGATCGTCCCTTTCCCTACGGAGCACGGAGGGTGGGGGGAGGCTGCAGAGCTGCAGGCCAAAAAGAGAGGTTTCTAGAAAGCCCTGGCTCTGGGCACGGTGTCAGATGCTTCCCACCGGCTGGCTGTTTTCCTCTTTCCCGGGCCTGGAAGATGCCCGAGCACTTCTGCCCGCTTCCCAACACACGTTCCTTACGAGCACGAGCACAAGCCACGGGCACAGTGCCGCCTGTGCTCCTGGCTGCAGGGGAGCGCAGCGGGCCCCACCACGCCTTCGCCTTCATTGCTCCTGCCCTCTTGCTTTCAGCTGGACGCTTCCCCGGGATACTGCTGGCCTTCCCCAGGGTCTCGGATTGAGGTGCTGATCCGGTTACCCGTACAAATACGACCGATGGCCGTCACCATACAGCACCCCGCAAAGATGGCCGCTCTGACGGGGCCTGCCACTACTGCCCCCCAAGACTGCACTGTCTTTGTAAGTCTCTGCCGGGCACAGGGTGGGGCTGGGACCTGGCCACGGGGAAAAGCTCTTAACGGGGACTTGCTGCTCTCTGCGCATCTGCCGGCGCTCGTCTGCTCCCAAGCGCTGCCGTTCCCTGAGGGGACGTTTCCAGGGACATGCGGGGTGCTGTCACCCCCCGCTAAGACTTGCTCAGCACGCCTTGGCCCAGCACCTCCGTGTCCCTGAGCGACACCAAGGAGCAGACTCAGCCCCACCGCATCCTGCCCCGGCCTGCGCTGGAGCTGCGGTAGCTGGGTGCAGAGCCCAGGCCCAGATCTGGCGTGAGCATCTCTCCTCGTGGCCGCCTCACGCCTGACCCGCTCCCCTGTGCTGTATCTTCCAAGGGACTGGATGGGGAAGGCGGGGACGAAGCTCTGCTGGGGACATTCACCTACGCTCTGCAGGAAGGGCTGACCCAGACCTTCCCCCTGCAGGTACAGTGAGTGCGTGTGGGCAAGAGGCCAGGCCAGAAACGCCGGGTTTGCCGGCAAGTGGCTTGCAAAAGGCGCGTGGACGGGCCCTGCCGGGGCACGGGTCCGACCCTGGCCGAGAGCAGCATCGGCGGGGGCGGGAGGCGGAGTGGCACCCGGCAGGGCGCCAGAAGCAGAACAAAGGCTGCCTTGGCCCCACAGCCCTGTGGGTCCCCAGAGCCGCCTGGCTGCACCCGCCGGGCACTGGTGGCAGGGAGGACGCCCAGCACCTTTCCACGGCAGCAGGATGTTCCCTGGGCCTCGCTCTCTGGCACCCGCGAGCTTCAGGTTTCCACCGCTGCCTGCCACGCACCCTGAGGCCAGGCGTTCGCTCTGCAGGGGCGTAGGGCTCCTCCGCCGCCTGGGCGGGAGAAGGGAAGGAGGGAGAAGCTGCCTCTCCAGCCAGAGCGGGAGCTGGTCCCAGAGCAGGGACCCGGCTGGCAGGGCAAGACGCACGGAGCCTGCTCTCACTCTTTACGCCCCTGGCGTGACACTGCTTTTTCCTCTGGTTTCCTTGCAGAATGGGGTCCCCAGAGCCTTTCGCTTTTTGAAACTCAGCATGCAGAGCACCTGGGGAAAAGCAGGATACACCTGCAGCTATCGAGTGCAGGTGCACGGGAAGATCCTGGGAAGCTAGACGCACGTGGAGACCTTCCCTCAACAAGAAATAAAGAGGCAAATGGAGAAACCGGCCAGAGGGATGTGGCTGTTAGTCTGGTGCAGAGCAATGTCGTTTCAGGGGCCTTCTCAAAGCTGCCAACTTCTGCCTTTCGCAGGCTGAGGCCTTCCTCAGGCTTTCTGCTTTCTCTCCACCACGGGGGTGTTCTCTAACTGAGCAAAAGGAGACGACGCTCCCGTAGCCTTTCCTTGCCCAAGTTCCTTGGAGAAATCCTTCGGCACGCGGGCCGCCCCCCATCTCGCTCCGGGAAGCGGTCGCGGCAGCCGGGCAGCTCTGTGGAGGTCACGGTCCCCAAAGCACTGTCCCGGTCCGTTCAAGGGCCCCTTGTCTCTGGGACACTTGAGGGGTCCGAAAGTCTAGTACCGAGGCTCCCGCTCGAGTTTCACAGGCCCTACATTCACCCTAGGCCCAGGCCGCACTGGCTCTGGGGTTCGGCCATAGTGTCCGCCGGCATCTGTCAGAAACCCAAACCGAGTTACTGACGCGGGGATTTTCTGCCCAGCTCACGGACTTGCCCACGAGCAACCGACTAACTCCTGCTCCGTGTGCTGAAGGAGAAGGAGCGCAAACACATCCCTTAGGCCAGGCGCCGCTGCAGCCCTGCGACACGCCTCCCCACCGCCTGCCCCACGGCAGCCATTTCCTTTCCCTCTCCCGCGCCCCTCAGCCCCCACTGCCCTGCTGGAAACTCCTCTGATTGGTTCCCAGACACGAGGCCCTTCTCTGATTGGCCCTGTTCTGCACACGGTGGGCGGGGCCGGGTCTGGAAATGGCGGTTCCCAGCACAGGGCGCCCCCTCCTGTCCCCCCGCACAGCTCGGTCTGCAGCAGCCCGGGGCGCTGGGAGCCGCCTCCTCCGGGCTGCAAGGAGCTCCTCGCGTCCACGGCAGGCACGCTCCTCCCAGGAATAGCTGGGCCCACACAGCTCCTAGAGAACAGGCGTTCCCCGGGCCGAACCCCACGGGGCTGCTGCTCGGGGTCGCCCCAGGAGGCTCGCAGGCCCTGCTGCTCTCCAGCACAAGCGTTTCTGGGGGCCTGCCGCAACCGCTGCGCAGGTGTGTCTGGGCAGCCTCCAGCGGAGCTGGCAAGGCCCATCACACTGCAGTGCTGGACACAACGAGACCGGTGGCCCTGCCCGGCCCCGCGGCGCTCTGTGTGAGCCACCGTCTCCGGGCTGGAAGGAGCTGGCCCTGTCCTGGTGGCCGTGTGCTCGTGGCAGGTGCCCCCGCCCTGCCCCTCTAATAGTTTTGGAGCTCTCTCCTGAGCGGCCTGCCCGGGGCAGGCAATGCTCCTGCAGCAGCAGGAGGGGTCGTAAGCCTGCGGGAGAGCTTGTTCTCCCCAAGATGAAGAGGAGAAAGGCTCCTCCAAGAGCACAAGGGCCATCGACAGCTCCATCTCTGAAGGAGAGGAGCCTCTGCCCCAAAAGAAGGAACTTTCCTGGTCCATTGGGAGACTATAAAGCAGCAGCCAAGGGCCTCCTTTCACTAAACGGGCTGGGGTGCATTGACCGCAGCAGGCCGATGCCCAGCCGCTTCCCAAGCAACGGCCACTTTGGGAAGACCCAAGGGGCAGGTTTTATTGCGGAGCATGAGGTTACAAGGCACAGAGTAGCCCTTTTGTCAGTTTTGGGTTGGCTCTCCCTGCTGTGCGGCCTCCCAGGCCCTGGCCCAGCCTCGGGCACACACAGAGACAAACCGAGGCAGCCTTGGCGCTCTGCAAGCACTGGGCAGCGCCAGCTACACGCTGGTGGGTTTTCAACACCTCTAGTGACAAATGCACTAGTGACCGTGGCAAGTGGGCTGCGGGGGTCTCTCTCCGCCCCCTGTAGCCCCGTTTGTGATGTCACCGCCATGACCTCACACCCACGGGGCCAGGCCTCGCTGAAGTTCAGGCTGCCCGCCCTGCACCACGGCACTCTGGCCACAACCTCCCGCCTGGAAGGAGGTCCCCGTGTGCGGGTGGTTCTGAGCCTGTGGCAAGCGCTCTCGTCCCGGCCGTCTCCTGGAGGAGATCTGCCCAGACAGGCAACGCTCCTGCGGTGGAAGGAGGGCACGCAAGCGTGCAGGACAGCTGCCTTTCTCCAAGAGGATGCCAGGGAGAAAGGCCTCTCCAAAAGAAGGGGCTGCCCAGCCAACGCGAGCACTCAGCAGCAGCCCGGCAAGGTCACCAAAGGCCCGGCGCACCAGACAGCGAAAGCCGGCACACTGCAGGGCTGCAGAAAATGAGGGTAAGCCCAGCGCTGCCTCTCAGCCCAAGTTTGCACCAAGCCTGCCTGGCTCAGCCGGGACTCAGGGCCTGCAGAGCCAGCAACATCCTGCTCCAAGGGAGGCCTGGGGCCTCCTCGCTGGTGTGACAGTGACGGGGCTGCCCACCACATCCACGTTTTGTGGGATGCTGGGGATACCCCAGGACTCGTGCCACCCTCCACCCCCAGGCACGCTGTCAGGGCCCTGCCCGTGAGGGGATCCTGCCCGGCCCTCCGCCCCTGCTGCCTGGGAGCAACCAGCTGCCCGCCTCTACAGGGCAGAACCGCGGCCCTGCCCCTGCCCCAGGGAGGGCCGACCAACGCCCAGCTCCCTGCAGGGATCCGGCATGCGCTGGGCCGGGGTCCTCAGGAAGGGCGCTCAGGCTTTTCTCCACTTTCCTTGCCCAGGCTTGCTCCTCGATGTGGAAGTTGCTGTGAACTCCCCGCCACCGAGATGCCTCAGCAAAAGCACCTCCACCCTGTGAGTACAACTGGTGTCCAGAGCGGACACGGAGACGAGGGGTGCCAGTGGGTCAGGGCGTGCAGGCGGAGTGCGGCAGTGCTCCCCACCACCAGACCCTGGCTCCTCCCAAGCTGCGTCTCCTCAGCTTGCAAGAGACAGTCCCCCATGTGCAGGGCTCCTCCCCTGAGCGCTGCAAAGCCCAGGACTCCTTCTTTTGCAGGATCGACACCACCACCCAGGAAAAGCAGCGTCGCTTCACGATCCTCGTCCTGAGGAGCCTTGCGGCTCTCGGTGAGTGTGAGTCTCTCCATGTCCGCTGCCAAAGAGGCATGGAGGCGCGGGGTGCGAGCTTCAGCGTGAGGGCGAGGAGTTGGTGGGGCTCTTCCAAGCCCCCACGGCTGCAGCTCGGGGCGCTCCCGAGACGCTCACTACACGCAGAGCATCTTGGCGGGGAAACGGGGCACAGCTGCCTTAGCAACCCTAGCCAAGCAACTCTCTCTGGGTGATGGGAATTACAGGTGGTGCCTGCTTCGGGATCTCGCTGCTCCTGGGCCTGCTGTGGGCAAACAGTGTGTCACAGGTCAGTGGGACAGGGAAGTCCTGCCAAGGAGCACTGCTGGCAGCGGGAGGGTGGGCGGGCAGGGAATCACCCTGCCCTCCGCTTCCCGGCGCTGAGCCAGAGAATCGGCAGCAGCTTCTGCTGTGCCTTCCTGGAGCCACCGGCTCTGGAAGGGCCTGGCGGGGCTGGGACTCAAACGGAGGGCCTTTCCCTTTCAGGTGCTGCTGGGGCAGCCTGCAGCCGACTGGAGATTCCAGGGGTAAGAGCCCTCTCCTCTCTCCTGACCTGCAGCACCTTCGCTGGGGTGGCGGCAGATGAGCCCGTGCTGTCTGCGCTCCCTCGCACAGCGCCCAGGGCTCGTGCCTTTCCCTCCCGCCTGGGCCTCGTGCTAAAGCTGGAGCAGGAGGGAAGCACTCGCCACCCAGGCAAAGAATCGGAGGCTGCGGGAGGGGCTGGGCAGCTCTCTGACCAGATCTGCTTTCCTGGTGACTGCAGGAACGTGCTCGCTGTGCTGAAGGAACAATGCGGAGCACTGCGGCAGCCGTGGGATGAGGTGGCATGCCTGGCTGCAGGGATCCGCGCTGCGCAGAAGGTGACGCTGCACCCTGGGGAAGAGGGCTGGGACGAGCAGGGCCCCACACCAGGCCCTCCCTGGCACAGCTGAGGGCCTTTTCCTGCTCAGCCCACGCACCCATCCCTCGCCAGGGGCTGCTGGTTGAGCTTCTCCGCTGTACGGCCCCTTCTCCTGGGCAGGGCTGACATTGTCGTTTCCCCTGTGTTCCCTCCTGTCTTTCCCAGGAACTTCAGCAATGGACAGGGGCCATATCTGCCACCACGGAGACGACTGGGCTCCGCAAAGCGCAGGTAGGGACGGACGCAGGCAGGCAGCGCTGCCATTGCACTGGGCTCCCGCTCAGGGCTCCCAAAAGGAGGCTGCGCGGCAGACTCTGCTCTCCGGAGCACAGGGAGGTGGGAGGAAACCACGGGGCCCAAGAGCGTGGCGATGGCCAGGCGGCTCCCCTGGGCTCACTCCAGCCCTGCTGTCAGGCCCCTCGCTGGAGCACCGGCCCTGCCCCTGACAGCATTTCTGCCCTCTCCCACTCCACGGAGCTTTCCTGGGGAACGAAAGAGAGCGGCCGGCTCGTCCCTTGCTGTCCCCCGCAGCGGGGCCTTGGCTTGGGTCTGCAGCCCTTCCCAGGGGGAACTTGCTGGCTTGCTTTGTGTGGCCGGGAGAGAAACGCCGTCACTGGGCACAGGGATCCCCTCCTTTTCCTGGGGCTCCCTCCGAGGGCGCGGTGCCATGTGTGCAGCTGGCAGGCAGCCTTAGAAGGCGCCTGCAGCCACCAGGTCCTCTGAGCCCGGGCACTCTTGCAGTCGGCTGCTCTCTTCTCCCTTCAGGGGCTGCCATCGACCTGCGGAGATCGCCCAGCAGCTCCTCCTGGCTCTGCAGGGTCGCCAGGTTCCTGTGTCCTGCACCCCTCCTGGAGACCTTTGTGCAGGTACGGCAGCAGAAACCATCGGCGCTGCTTCCCTTGCCTCTGGTCGGGTTGGGGGCAAGCCCTGGGGCGCCTCCCCTCAGGCCAGGCGTATTGCTCAAGGCCACAGCACGGTCCCGTGCCCGACACCACACCTGAGGGGGCTTGGCTCCCTGCACAACAGCACTTGCCCCTCGGAAGGGGCCTGAGCTGAGCTGAGCTCCCTCCGCACCAACCCTGGCCACTGCTGGGCGAAGGGGGCTTCTCTCTGTCAGGACCCCATTTCCCCACCACAGCTCTGATCGTCCCTTTCCCTACGGAGCACGGAGGGTGGGGGGAGGCTGCAGAGCTGCTGGCCAAAAAGAGAGGTTTCTAGAAAGCCCTGGCTCTGGGCACGGTGTCAGATGCTTCCCACCGGCTGGCTGTTTTCCTCTTTCCCGGGCCTGCAAGATGCCCGAGCACTTCTGCCCGCTTCCCAACACACGTTCCTTACGAGCACGAGCACAAGCCACGGGCACAGTGCCGCCTGTGCTCCTGGCTGCAGGGGAGCGCAGCGGGCCCCACCACGCCTTCGCCTTCATTGCTCCTGCCCTCTTGCTTTCAGCTGGACGCTTCCCCGGGATACTGCTGGCCTTCCCCAGGGTCTCGGATTGAGGTGCTGATCCGGTTACCCGTACAAATACGACCGATGGCCGTCACCATACAGCACCCCGCAAAGATGGCCGCTCTGACGGGGCCTGCCACTACTGCCCCCCAAGACTGCACTGTCTTTGTAAGTCTCTGCCGGGCACAGGGTGGGGCTGGGACCTGGCCACGGGGAAAAGCTCTTAACGGGGACTTGCTGCTCTCTGCGCATCTGCCGGCGCTCGTCTGCTCCCAAGCGCTGCCGTTCCCTGAGGGGACGTTTCCAGGGACATGCGGGGTGCTGTCACCCCCCGCTAAGACTTGCTCAGCACGCCTTGGCCCAGCACCTCCGTGTCCCTGAGCGACACCAAGGAGCAGACTCAGCCCCACCGCATCCTGCCCCGGCCCGCGCTGGAGCTGCGGTAGCTGGGTGCAGAGCCCAGGCCCAGATCTGGCGTGAGCATCTCTCCTCGTGGCCGCCTCACGCCTGACCCGCTCCCCTGTGCTGTATCTTCCAAGGGACTGGATGGGGAAGGCGGGGACGAAGCTCTGCTGGGGACATTCACCTACGCTCTGCAGGAAGGGCTGACCCAGACCTTCTCCCTGCAGGTACAGTGAGTGCGTGTGGGCAAGAGGCCAGGCCAGAAACGCCGGGTTTGCCGGCAAGTGGCTTGCAAAAGGCGCGTGGACGGGCCCTGCCGGGGCACGGGTCCGACCCTGGCCGAGAGCAGCATCGGCGGGGGCGGGAGGCGGAGTGGCACCCGGCAGGGCGCCAGAAGCAGAACAAAGGCTGCCTTGGCCCCACAGCCCTGTGGGTCCCCAGAGCCGCCTGGCTGCACCCGCCGGGCACTGGTGGCAGGGAGGACGCCCAGCACCTTTCCACGGCAGCAGGATGTTCCCTGGGCCCCGCTCTCTGGCACCCGCGAGCCTCAGGTTTCCACCGCTGCCTGCCACGCACCCTGAGGCCAGGCGTTCGCTCTGCAGGGGCGTAGGGCTCCTCCGCCGCCTGGGCGGGAGAAGGGAAGGAGGGAGAAGCTGCCTCTCCAGCCAGAGCGGGAGCTGGTCCCAGAGCAGGGACCCGGCTGGCAGGGCAAGACGCACGGAGCCTGCTCTCACTCTTTACGCCCCTGGCGTGACGCTGCTTTTTCCTCTGGTTTCCTTGCAGAATGGGGTCCCCAGAGCCTTTCGCTTTTTGAAACTCAGCATGCAGAGCACCTGGGGAAAAGCAGGATACACCTGCAGCTATCGAGTGCAGGTGCACGGGAAGATCCTGGGAAGCTAGACGCACGTGGAGACCTTCCCTCAACAAGAAATAAAGAGGCAAATGGAGAAACCGGCCAGAGGGATGTGGCTGTTAGTCTGGTGCAGAGCAATGTCGTTTCAGGGGCCTTCTCAAAGCTGCCAACTTCTGCCTTTCGCAGGCTGAGGCCTTCCTCAGGCTTTCTGCTTTCTCTCCACCACGGGGGTGTTCCCTAACTGAGCAAAAGGAGACGACGCTCCCGTAGCCTTTCCTTGCCCAAGTTCCTTGGAGAAATCCTTCGGCACGCGGGCCGCCCCCCATCTCGCTCCGGGAAGCGGTCGCGGCAGCCGGGCAGCTCTGTGGAGGTCACGGTCCCCAAAGCACTGTCCCGGTCCGTTCAGGGGCCCCTTGTCTCTGGGACACTTGAGGGGTCCGAAAGTCTAGTACCGAGGCTCCCGCTCGAGTTTCACAGGCCCTACATTCACCCTAGGCCCAGGCCGCACTGGCTCTGGGGTTCGGCCATAGTGTCCGCCGGCATCTGTCAGAAACCCAAACCGAGTTACTGACGCGGGGATTTTCTGCCCAGCTCACGGACTTGCCCACGAGCAACCGACTAACTCCTGCTCCGTGTGCTGAAGGAGAAGGAGCGCAAACACATCCCTTAGGCCAGGCGCCGCTGCAGCCCTGCGACACGCCTCCCCACCGCCTGCCCCACGGCAGCCATTTCCTTTCCCTCTCCCGCGCCCCTCAGCCCCCACTGCCCTGCTGGAAACTCCTCTGATTGGTTCCCAGACACGAGGCCCTTCTCTGATTGGCCCTGTTCTGCACACGGTGGGCGGGGCCGGGTCTGGAAATGGCGGTTCCCAGCACAGGGCGCCCCCTCCTGTCCCCCCGCACAGCTCGGTCTGCAGCAGCCCGGGGCGCTGGGAGCCGCCTCCTCCGGGCTGCAAGGAGCTCCTCGCGTCCACGGCAGGCACGCTCCTCCCAGGAATAGCTGGGCCCACACAGCTCCTAGAGAACAGGTGTTCCCCGGGCCGAACCCCACGGGGCTGCTGCTCGGGGTCGCCCCAGGAGGCTCGCAGGCCCTGCTGCTCTCCAGCACAAGCGTTTCTGGGGGCCTGCCGCAACCGCTGCGCAGGTGTGTCTGGGCAGCCTCCAGCGGAGCTGGCAAGGCCCATCACACTGCAGTGCTGGACACAACGAGACCGGTGGCCCTGCCCGGCCCCGCGGCGCTCTGTGTGAGCCACCGTCTCCGGGCTGGAAGGAGCTGGCCCTGTCCTGGTGGCCGTGTGCTCGTGGCAGGTGCCCCCGCCCTGCCCCTCTAATAGTTTTGGAGCTCTCTCCTGAGCGGCCTGCCCGGGGCAGGCAATGCTCCTGCAGCAGCAGGAGGGGTCGTAAGCCTGCGGGAGAGCTTGTTCTCCCCAAGATGAAGAGGAGAAAGGCTCCTCCAAGAGCACAAGGGCCATCGACAGCTCCATCTCTGAAGGAGAGGAGCCTCTGCCCCAAAAGAAGGAACTTTCCTGGTCCATTGGGAGACTATAAAGCAGCAGCCAAGGGCCTCCTTTCACTAAACGGGCTGGGGTGCATTGACCGCAGCAGGCCGATGCCCAGCCGCTTCCCAAGCAACGGCCACTTTGGGAAGACCCAAGGGGCAGGTTTTATTGCGGAGCATGAGGTTACAAGGCACAGAGTAGCCCTTTTGCCAGTTTTGGGTTGGCTCTCCCTGCTGTGCGGCCTCCCAGGCCCTGGCCCAGCCTCGGGCACACACAGAGACAAACCGAGGCAGCCTTGGCGCTCTGCAAGCACTGGGCAGCGCCAGCTACACGCTGGTGGGTTTTCAACACCTCTAGTGACAAATGCACTAGTGACCGTGGCAAGTGGGCTGCGGGGGTCTCTCTCCGCCCCCTGTAGCCCCGTTTGTGATGTCACCGCCATGACCTCACACCCACGGGGCCAGGCCTCGCTGAAGTTCAGGCTGCCCGCCCTGCACCACGGCACTCTGGCCACAACCTCCCGCCTGGAAGGAGGTCCCCGTGTGCGGGTGGTTCTGAGCCTGTGGCAAGCGCTCTCGTCCCGGCCGTCTCCTGGAGGAGATCTGCCCAGACAGGCAACGCTCCTGCGGTGGAAGGAGGGCACGCAAGCGTGCAGGACAGCTGCCTTTCTCCAAGAGGATGCCAGGGAGAAAGGCCTCTCCAAAAGAAGGGGCTGCCCAGCCAACGCGAGCACTCAGCAGCAGCCCGGCAAGGTCACCAAAGGCCCGGCGCACCAGACAGCGAAAGCCGGCACACTGCAGGGCTGCAGAAAATGAGGGTAAGCCCAGCGCTGCCTCTCAGCCCAAGTTTGCACCAAGCCTGCCTGGCTCAGCCGGGACTCAGGGCCTGCAGAGCCAGCAACATCCTGCTCCAAGGGAGGCCTGGGGCCTCCTCGCTGGTGTGACAGTGACGGGGCTGCCCACCACATCCACGTTTTGTGGGATGCTGGGGATACCCCAGGACTCGTGCCACCCTCCACCCCCAGGCACGCTGTCAGGGCCCTGCCCGTGAGGGGATCCTGCCCGGCCCTCCGCCCCTGCTGCCTGGGAGCAACCAGCTGCCCGCCTCTACAGGGCAGAACCGCGGCCCTGCCCCTGCCCCAGGGAGGGCCGACCAACGCCCAGCTCCCTGCAGGGATCCGGCATGCGCTGGGCCGGGGTCCTCAGGAAGGGCGCTCAGGCTTTTCTCCACTTTCCTTGCCCAGGCTTGCTCCTCGATGTGGAAGTTGCTGTGAACTCCCCGCCACCGAGATGCCTCAGCAAAAGCACCTCCACCCTGTGAGTACAACTGGTGTCCAGAGCGGACACGGAGACGAGGGGTGCCAGTGGGTCAGGGCGTGCAGGCGGAGTGCGGCAGTGCTCCCCACCACCAGACCCTGGCTCCTCCCAAGCTGCGTCTCCTCAGCTTGCAAGAGACAGTCCCCCATGTGCAGGGCTCCTCCCCTGAGCGCTGCAAAGCCCAGGACTCCTTCTTTTGCAGGATCGACACCACCACCCAGGAAAAGCAGCGTCGCTTCACGATCCTCGTCCTGAGGAGCCTTGCGGCTCTCGGTGAGTGTGAGTCTCTCCATGTCCGCTGCCAAAGAGGCATGGAGGCGCGGGGTGCGAGCTTCAGCGTGAGGGCGAGGAGTTGGTGGGGCTCTTCCAAGCCCCCACGGCTGCAGCTCGGGGCGCTCCCGAGACGCTCACTACACGCAGAGCATCTTGGCGGGGAAACGGGGCACAGCTGCCTTAGCAACCCTAGCCAAGCAACTCTCTCTGGGTGATGGGAATTACAGGTGGTGCCTGCTTCGGGATCTCGCTGCTCCTGGGCCTGCTGTGGGCAAACAGTGTGTCACAGGTCAGTGGGACAGGGAAGTCCTGCCAAGGAGCACTGCTGGCAGCGGGAGGGTGGGCGGGCAGGGAATCACCCTGCCCTCCGCTTCCCGGCGCTGAGCCAGAGAATCGGCAGCAGCTTCTGCTGTGCCTTCCTGGAGCCACCGGCTCTGGAAGGGCCTGGCGGGGCTGGGACTCAAACGGAGGGCCTTTCCCTTTCAGGTGCTGCTGGGGCAGCCTGCAGCCGACTGGAGATTCCAGGGGTAAGAGCCCTCTCCTCTCTCCTGACCTGCAGCACCTTCGCTGGGGTGGCGGCAGATGAGCCCGTGCTGTCTGCGCTCCCTCGCACAGCGCCCAGGGCTCGTGCCTTTCCCTCCCGCCTGGGCCTCGTGCTAAAGCTGGAGCGGGAGGGAAGCACTCGCCACCCAGGCAAAGAATCGGAGGCTGCGGGAGGGGCTGGGCAGCTCTCTGACCAGATCTGCTTTCCTGGTGACTGCAGGAACGTGCTCGCTGTGCTGAAGGAACAATGCGGAGCACTGCGGCAGCCGTGGGATGAGGTGGCATGCCTGGCTGCAGGGATCCGCGCTGCGCAGAAGGTGACGCTGCACCCTGGGGAAGAGGGCTGGGACGAGCAGGGCCCCACACCAGGCCCTCCCTGGCACAGCTGAGGGCCTTTTCCTGCTCAGCCCACGCACCCATCCCTCGCCAGGGGCTGCTGGTTGAGCTTCTCCGCTGTACGGCCCCTTCTCCTGGGCAGGGCTGACATTGTCGTTTCCCCTGTGTTCCCTCCTGTCTTTCCCAGGAACTTCAGCAATGGACAGGGGCCATATCTGCCACCACGGAGACACACGACTGGGCTCCGCAAAGCGCAGGTAGGGATGGACGCAGGCAGGCAGCGCTGCCATTGCACTGGGCACCCGCTCAGGGCTCCCAAAAGGAGGCTGCGCGGCAGACTCTGCTCTCCGGAGCACAGGGAGGTGGGAGGAAACCACGGGGCCCAAGAGCGTGGCGATGGCCAGGCGGCTCCCCTGGGCTCACTCCAGCCCTGCTGTCAGGCCCCTCGCTGGAGCACCGGCCCTGCCCCTGACAGCATTTCTGCCCTCTCCCACTCCACGGAGCTTTCCTGGGGAACGAAAGAGAGCGGCCGGCTCGTCCCTTGCTGTCCCCGCAGCGGGGCCTTGGCTTGGGTCTGCAGCCCTTCCCAGGGGGAACTTGCTGGCTTGCTTTGTGTGGCCGGGAGAGAAACGCCGTCACTGGGCACAGGGATCCCCTCCTTTTCCTGGGGCTCCCTCCGAGGGCGCGGTGCCATGTGTGCGGCTGGCAGGCAGCCTTAGAAAGCGCCTGCAGCCACCAGGTCCTCTGAGCCCGGGCACTCTTGCAGTCGGCTGCTCTCTTCTCCCTTCAGGGGCTGCCATCGACCTGCGGAGATCGCCCAGCAGCTCCTCCTGGCTCTGCAGGGTCGCCAGGTTCCTGTGTCCTGCACCCCTCCTGGAGACCTTTGTGCAGGTACGGCAGCAGAAACCATCGGCGCTGCTTCCCTTGCCTCTGGTCGGGTTGGGGGCAAGCCCTGGGGCGCCTCCCCTCAGGCCAGGCGTATTGCTCAAGGCCACAGCACGGTCCCGTGCCCGACACCACACCTGAGGGGCTTGGCTCCCTGCACAACAGCACTTGCCCTCGGAAGGGGCCTGAGCTGAGCTGAGCTCCCTCCGCACCAACCCTGGCCACTGCTGGGCGAAGGGGCTTCTCTCTGTCAGGACCCCATTTCCCCGCCACAGCTCTGATCGTCCCTTTCCCTACGGAGCACGGAGGGTGGGGGGAGGCTGCAGAGCTGCAGGCCAAAAAGAGAGGTTTCTAGAAAGCCCTGGCTCTGGGCACGGTGTCAGATGCTTCCCACCGGCTGGCTGTTTTCCTCTTTCCCGGGCCTGGAAGATGCCCGAGCACTTCTGCCCGCTTCCCAACACACGTTCCTTACGAGCACGAGCACAAGCCACGGGCACAGTGCCGCCTGTGCTCCTGGCTGCAGGGGAGCGCAGCGGGCCCCACCACGCCTTCGCCTTCATTGCTCCTGCCCTCTTGCTTTCAGCTGGACGCTTCCCCGGGATACTGCTGGCCTTCCCCAGGGTCTCGGATTGAGGTGCTGATCCGGTTACCCGTACAAATACGACCGATGGCCGTCACCATACAGCACCCCGCAAAGATGGCCGCTCTGACGGGGCCTGCCACTACTGCCCCCCAAGACTGCACTGTCTTTGTAAGTCTCTGCCGGGCACAGGGTGGGGCTGGGACCTGGCCACGGGGAAAAGCTCTTAACGGGGACTTGCTGCTCTCTGCGCATCTGCCGGCGCTCGTCTGCTCCCAAGCGCTGCCGTTCCCTGAGGGGACGTTTCCAGGGACATGCGGGGTGCTGTCACCCCCCGCTAAGACTTGCTCAGCACGCCTTGGCCCAGCACCTCCGTGTCCCTGAGCGACACCAAGGAGCAGACTCAGCCCCACCGCATCCTGCCCCGGCCCGCGCTGGAGCTGCGGTAGCTGGGTGCAGAGCCCAGGCCCAGATCTGGCGTGAGCATCTCTCCTCGTGGCCGCCTCACGCCTGACCCGCTCCCCTGTGCTGTATCTTCCAAGGGACTGGATGGGGAAGGCGGGGACGAAGCTCTGCTGGGGACATTCACCTACGCTCTGCAGGAAGGGCTGACCCAGACCTTCTCCCTGCAGGTACAGTGAGTGCGTGTGGGCAAGAGGCCAGGCCAGAAACGCCGGGTTTGCCGGCAAGTGGCTTGCAAAAGGCGCGTGGACGGGCCCTGCCGGGGCACAGGTCCGACCCTGGCCGAGAGCAGCATCGGCGGGGGCGGGAGGCGGAGTGGCACCCGGCAGGGCGCCAGAAGCAGAACAAAGGCTGCCTTGGCCCCACAGCCCTGTGGGTCCCCAGAGCCGCCTGGCTGCACCCGCCGGGCACTGGTGGCAGGGAGGACGCCCAGCACCTTTCCACGGCAGCAGGATGTTCCCTGGGCCCCGCTCTCTGGCACCCGCGAGCCTCAGGTTTCCACCGCTGCCTGCCACGCACCCTGAGGCCAGGCGTTCGCTCTGCAGGGGCGTAGGGCTCCTCCGCCGCCTGGGCGGGAGAAGGGAAGGAGGGAGAAGCTGCCTCTCCAGCCAGAGCGGGAGCTGGTCCCAGAGCAGGGGCCCGGCTGGCAGGGCAAGACGCACGGAGCCTGCTCTCACTCTTTACGCCCCTGGCTTGACACTGCTTTTTCCTCTGGTTTCCTTGCAGAATGGGGTCCCCAGAGCCTTTCGCTTTTTGAAACTCAGCATGCAGAGCACCTGGGGAAAAGCAGGATACACCTGCAGCTATCGAGTGCAGGTGCACGGGAAGATCCTGGGAAGCTAGACGCACGTGGAGACCTTCCCTCAACAAGAAATAAAGAGGCAAATGGAGAAACCGGCCAGAGGGATGTGGCTGTTAGTCTGGTGCAGAGCAATGTCGTTTCAGGGGCCTTCTCAAAGCTGCCAACTTCTGCCTTTCGCAGGCTGAGGCCTTCCTCAGGCTTTCTGCTTTCTCTCCACCACGGGGGTGTTCTCTAACTGAGCAAAAGGAGACGACGCTCCCGTAGCCTTTCCTTGCCCAAGTTCCTTGGAGAAATCCTTCGGCACGCGGGCCGCCCCCCATCTCGCTCCGGGAAGCGGTCGCGGCAGCCGGGCAGCTCTGTGGAGGTCACGGTCCCCAAAGCACTGTCCCGGTCCGTTCAAGGGCCCCTTGTCTCTGGGACACTTGAGGGGTCCGAAAGTCTAGTACCGAGGCTCCCGCTCGAGTTTCACAGGCCCTACATTCACCCTAGGCCCAGGCCGCACTGGCTCTGGGGTTCGGCCATAGTGTCCGCCGGCATCTGTCAGAAACCCAAACCGAGTTACTGACGCGGGGATTTTCTGCCCAGCTCACGGACTTGCCCACGAGCAACCGACTAACTCCTGCTCCGTGTGCTGAAGGAGAAGGAGCGCAAACACATCCCTTAGGCCAGGCGCCGCTGCAGCCCTGCAACACGCCTCCCCACCGCCTGCCCCACGGCAGCCATTTCCTTTCCCTCTCCCGCGCCCCTCAGCCCCCACTGCCCTGCTGGAAACTCCTCTGATTGGTTCCCAGACACGAGGCCCTTCTCTGATTGGCCCTGTTCTGCACACGGTGGGCGGGGCCGGGTCTGGAAATGGCGGTTCCCAGCACAGGGCGCCCCCTCCTGTCCCCCCGCACAGCTCGGTCTGCAGCAGCCCGGGGCGCTGGGAGCCGCCTCCTCCGGGCTGCAAGGAGCTCCTCGCGTCCACGGCAGGCACGCTCCTCCCAGGAATAGCTGGGCCCACACAGCTCCTAGAGAACAGGTGTTCCCCGGGCCGAACCCCACGGGGCTGCTGCTCGGGGTCGCCCCAGGAGGCTCGCAGGCCCTGCTGCTCTCCAGCACAAGCGTTTCTGGGGGCCTGCCGCAACCGCTGCGCAGGTGTGTCTGGGCAGCCTCCAGCGGAGCTGGCAAGGCCCATCACACTGCAGTGCTGGACACAACGAGACCGGTGGCCCTGCCCGGCCCCGCGGCGCTCTGTGTGAGCCACCGTCTCCGGGCTGGAAGGAGCTGGCCCTGTCCTGGTGGCCGTGTGCTCGTGGCAGGTGCCCCCGCCCTGCCCCTCTAATAGTTTTGGAGCTCTCTCCTGAGCGGCCTGCCCGGGGCAGGCAATGCTCCTGCAGCAGCAGGAGGGGTCGTAAGCCTGCGGGAGAGCTTGTTCTCCCCAAGATGAAGAGGAGAAAGGCTCCTCCAAGACCCCTGAGTCTTCTAATGTGGAGGTGCTGGGCTTTGTTCCTCCTTCACCACCCGTTTGCAGGTGGGACACACAGAGCCTTGTCGGGGCTGTGGAGACGCTCTGGGGAGGGCAACAAGGGCTGTGGATAGAGCAACACATTTGTCTGTCAGAAGTGCTTGGAAGATAAGCATCTGTTCAGCCATCTTCAAGAGGATGGCCGTGATCTTAGAATTATACTGCCACCACTCTAAACTCCATCTTTTGAGAATCGCTTTGTTCTGTAAGATAGCCCTTTTGTTTTCTGTGACTCCAATTCCATATCATGGAAGTGTTGCTCAATGGTAGCAAAATCATTTATGAAGGAGTTGACCAAAAACTTAAAGATTGGAATTGGGAATCAGTTCTGTGTTTGAAATCTGTAACTATGGAGAATTTTCATGTTTGTAACCAATACAAGCATGGAAACCTCAGGTAGTATTGCTAGCATCTATGAAAAAGGCAATTAGCCATGGAAACCAGCAATGCTGCTTGGAAATCCCCTTACGCTTCCCATCTTCATTTGAATATCAAGGATTCTAATCAGTGGAGATTAGATAGGTGACCAATGATCGACTTAGAATATGAATGCATAAAATAAAGAAACCCGTCATTGTAAAGGTTAAACGTAATAGCGAACATAGTATGCATTTTATGTAAAACTCCAATACTTGGCAGAAAAAGTGTCTGAGAGGACAGTGTTTGTAATGCAAGGGTGGACATGCTTGGTGGAGCTGTCTCGTGTCCCCAGCGCTGCAGTAAAGAACGCCTGCTTCTTCATACTGTATTGGTGTTAAGGAGTTTGTTTTTATTCCTGGTTTTTGGTAACAATTTGGCGACCCAGATGGGACTTTGCTCCTGAGACTCAATGGACGCGGGATCATGGGAACTCCTACCGGCACCGAGAATTCTTGGGAAGACCTGTGGTCCCCGCTCCCTTGGGCTCATTAGCCAAGAACCACTGGTAAGATTTTAAAGGCAGTCATTTATTATTCTTTTAATTGGAACTGCCTGCCCATAAGTCATGGCAAAAGCTGCGCGGAGTTGGGCTAAGATGGCCGCATAAGCTGCTAGAGTCCCCACCAGGGGTTAGAGTCCCTGCCGTTGGTACCACTAATGGGGTTAGAGGAAAGGGACAAGGATTCGGGTCCCCGCTGGGGAAAAATCAATGTGCATACTGTAAGCAAGAGGGACACTGGAAAAGAGAATGTCCTCAGATGAGGAAAGGTAACGTTCAGCAGCCAGTGTTAGTAACGGAATTGGATGAGTGATGGGGATTGGGGAAATCTTCCCCAGCAGAACCCTGGTCTGCATTAAGCTGGGAGAAGGAACTGAGATAGTGTTTAATAGATACCGGGGCATCATTTTCTGTTCTGAATACTAATAATTACACTTTGGGTCACAACGCAGAATTGTGGGTGCGGCAGGAAAACCTGATATTTGGCCATTTTTCAAACTGATAAGGTTTAAAATGGAAAAGCAATGGGTAACACCAATTCCTATAGCTGCCGAGTTCACCTTGGCCTTTAATTGGAAGGGATTTGCTAGAGAAATTCGACACTGAAATTAATTTTGAAATGGTGAAGTTGAGGTTTTAGTACTGGAATCCAAATATGTCCAGGCTTCAGTTCTTTTGTTACAGGATTCTCCAATTTCTACTCTCAGTGCCATCCCACCCGAAGTAGAGGAGACGGTAACTCCTACAGTATGGGCCAGGAAGGGTCCAGGGAAATCAAAAAAGGCAAGACCCGTTGTGATTGACCTCAAACGTGGATTGTTCACAGTGAGATTTAAACAATACCCCATCGAGGCAAAAGCTGAGGTAGGACTGTTATCAATTATACAACATTTCCTGGAGTTTGGGATCCTGAAAGAGTGTGAGTCTGAATATAATACTGCCAATTTACCAGTATGAAAGGTGGATGGAAAATCACAGAGACTAGTTCAGGAGCCTAAGGGCAATTAACCAGATTGTTCAGGACATACATCCAGTAGTTGCAAATCCTTACACATCGCCCACTGCACTTTCTGATGAACAGGGATAGTTCACTGTATTAGATTGAAAAGATGCCTTTTTCTGCATTCCTCTGAGTGGAAGAAAGTCAGGAGTTACTTGCCTTTGAATGGGAAAATCCCAAGACTGGTTAAAAAACGTTAACTTGGACTTCTCCCACAAGGATTTAAAAACAGCCTGACAATTTTTAGAAATCAACTGGCCAATGAATTGGAGGTGTGGAGGGTAGAAAACAAGGAAGGAATAATGCTACAGTATGTGGATGATATACTGATAGCTACAGAAACCTGTGAAGAACATTTAAATGTAACTATCAAGTTACTCAATCACCTTGGAATGAGTGGGTACCGGCTTTCAAAGGAAAAGGTGCAGGTTGCTCAGCAACAAGAAACCTAAGTAGGATCTGAAATATCAAAAGGGCAGCGTCAGCTCCATCAAGAGCAAAAAAGCAATAGGTCATCTTCTGAACCAGTCACTGCCCGAGAATTGAGGACTTTTCTAGGAATGACCAGATAGTGTCGTTTGTGGATTAATAATTACGGCTTCTTGATAAACCACTATATGAACTGTTAAAAACCTCCGTGCATTCCTTACAATGGACTCCTGATCCGTGAAATTCATGCCTACAATTAAAAAGGGCATTGATGAAGGCTCCAGCTTTGGGAATGCCTCACTGGGAGAAACCTTTTGAACTACACACACATGAGAAACAGCCCATAGACAACTAGTCTGGTGAATCCAGCTATGTTTCTGTCTGCCAAAGCAGAAGAAGGAAACCTCATGCATGACTGCCTTCAGACTACAGAGGAAGTATATCCCAGCTGATCAGGCCTAAGGGACACTCTGTTTTCTGACCTCAACCTAGAATTATATACCGATGGAAGCAGCTTTGTCCAGAAAGGCAAAAGGATGTCCACATATGTGGTAACAACTACAGATCTAGTGGTGGAATCCAGAACCCTGCCTGACTGCACCTCAGCCCAGAAAGTGGAATTGATAGCCTTGACTTAGGCGCTACAACGAAGTAAAACCAAATGTGCCAACATATCAACTGACTCTCAGTACGTCTTTGGAGTATTACATGCCCATGGAGCGATATGGAAAGAAAGAGGCTTATTGTCAGCCCAGAGAAGTGAAGTCAAACATAAAGAAGAAATATTGAAGTTATTGGAAGCCATTAATGATCCTCTGGAAATTGCTGTAATGCACTGCAAAGCGTACCAGTGCAGGAAAGCCATTCAGGGTAAAAGGAATCATTATTTACCAGATGTGTCTGCAAAGAGGGCTGCAGAAAAAGGATAGAAAGCCCCAGTCCTAGCCTAATCCCAGATAGGGTAATGCTTGAAGATTCATTAGGTAAACCAGATTATGATAAACAGGATCAAACATTAATAGAGACATTGCAGGCAGTATACAACCAGAAAGGATTGTACAATACAAGGACTGAGGGCTCAGTTCTCCTCACAGTAAAATAGTGTTTCCTCATGTTCAGAGGAAACTGAAACTCTTGTGTTTCAGTACATGAAAGCACGAGTAGGAAGGCAAGGCTAGTGGTGCCAAACTGTTTGTTGCACCAGTTCCTTTCTGGAGAAAAGATGTGTGGGAGCAGGAGAGACGAGATGCCCGCAGTTGTCCCCCAACTTGCAGCAGCCATAAACCCAGGGCCAGTGGCTGGCTGCAGGAAGCAGTCTTGGACATTATGCTCTCTTTCTGATGGTGGCTTCACAGATTAAATGGGGGTAGTCATGACACCAGGGCCACCACAAAGCACAGATGCAGTGAGTGGGAAGTACTTTGCGATTGCAAAACATTTTCTTCCTTCAACTCCTGTTCCGACACTGTGGCAGCACAAGTATAACTGCCCCTTCCTCTCCCCTGCTTCCAATCACTTTCCCAAGTTCAGAGGGAATCGAGGGGTTTGAGTGTGGGTGACTTATGCATAGGGCTATTTTAATTGATGTGTCCTTATATAAGAGGGTAAAAGTCACTTGCAGCAATCCCCCCCCCCCCCCCCCCCCCCCCCCCCCGGCCCCTGCCCTGCCAGCATCAATATCCAATTCAGCTTCAAAGCTGTGCTCTGTACTAAGTAGTTGTGACAGGGAGGACACAGTCTCTACTAGGACAGCCCACTGTCTTCCAAAGCTGCCTCTATCCATAATCCTTGAAAAAACCTACAATCTTTCTTCATCAGTTGTATGCTAAGAAAAGGGATTGACACTCATCTAACCATACTGCCCGTGGATGTCTCTGGCAACGGGATTTGAAAAACAGTCCTTTGCAGAGTTGAGTCCCTGCCTCAAACGGCTACACCAGATTGTACCACACCCAGAGGTTTGCAGCAAACTGAAATGGTTCCGTCTGAAATATTTCCTGTCTTCCCAAATGTAGTATTAGATTTCTGAGCAGTGAAGGATGTGAAATAACATGATACTAAAAGGGAAAAAAAATCCCTTTTATATGTTTACATTACAAACATCGTTTCAGGTGCTGCTGTTGTGATCTCCTTCCAGACTAGGACAGGTTATTCAGTACAAGGGAAACAGGGAGAGAGACCCATACTGTCTATTTTCAGATGAAAGAAAATGAGCAAAAAAACCCCACCGAATAAGATCGGACCTTCCCTGTTCAGCAGTACTGTGTACACCTGTCTGAAACGGCTGGACTGCATGGTAGCCCCTTCTAGGGCCATGACCTGGTGATCCACTACCAAGCCTGGATAAATCTTTTCATTCTGGGGTAAATGTGCAAGCAAGGGCTTGGAAAACACCTGTTACCCCCGCAGCAAACATTTCTTAGTCTGTGACCAGCTTTGCCTAATGAAGCTGTTTTCACATTCCAGCTTTAGCTGTGTAATGAGGCTGGGAACAAACAGCACTACCACCTGGGGCAACACCCAGTCAGCCACTGCGAGTTGCTATGAGTGTAGTAATACGGGTTTCAAAACCTGCTTTCCGCAGAGAGGATTAGAGTGAACTCTCGTGTTCCAGACAATTTTGTACTACAGTGACAAAGAATGGGACTTCAGAGGTATTGACATGCGTATCTACAAGCAGTTTTAGTAGTGACCTAGTGCAATGTGTTGCTATTTTGTTCGGTTTCCAGCATGGTTTTTTGCAGTGTGACATTATGGACCAGTTCAGCCGCTGAACAGAATTCCACCTCACAGATAACAAAACAAAACCCTATGTCGAAAGGCTTTTGAGATGTAAATCTCAAGCACTCAGAAGTCAGGTAATGCCCTGATTACAGTTGCCTGTATGGCCCGATTCCCTTCCCTGTAGGTGTCCACACTAACAAAAAGCACCGCATTGTCACTGTGATTGAAAACACAAAAATACCTAGCCTTTTCCCCCAGGCTGCAGCCTTCTTTCAAATCCCACACACTCCTCCAAGAGTATGGGTTTGGAAGTGGCTCAGCATGACAGAGACTGTGCATTTTTCTGTGCTCTGTGTGCAACGATCCACACGGAAAAACTTCAACAAATAAGCAAACCCTGACAGTGTCACCTCTCTTATTTTTCCATTAGTTTTCTATATATTAATATGTAGAGTTGTCACTCTAGAGCATGAAGTTATTCAGTGCTTAAAATCACAGTATATCATTGCCTTTGCAGCTCCTATGAAGGTAAATTTTGGTTTTGGCTAAATTTTGTGGACTCAATGTTTTGACTTCATTCACACTGGACAGCACACAAAACATCCCAGTGTTAAAAAGTTGGTAAGTCTCCAGACCCATGCATAGCTTTAGTACAAAAGTTTGGAAGAAATAATCAGACCCCATGCTGCTTTCTATTTGCAGAATTGACAGTCGTGCCTGAGAAAGTCCTTTCAGTTCTCTTCAGCAAACATGACTCCTCCCATTTTCATGGGAGGTTTGCATACCAGTGCAGGAGGCGTGGATTAGCCAAAACTAACATATTGCAAACATCGGCTTAATATGAACCCTCTCCGTTCACAACCATCTTGTGCTTTGCACTGACAGATTTTAATGGAAGGCTACTTTCCAATGCATCTTGTGACAGCAGGAGTGATGACAAAGCTATATACAAGTGGAGTTTGCTTTCATATACTACTACTGCGTGGCTGCTGCCTGCTGCAGAAGAAACCAGGAAAGGCTAGCCAGGTTTCCTCGCATCCTTGTGCCTTCCAAGTGCCCTGCATCTAGTCTGGGGGTGTGACAGACCACAGGGCAAGGTCATGCAGTTTCCCCTCCTGCACAAAGCCAGGATCAGCCATGCATAAATCACAGATGCCTATCTTGAAAATCTTCAGAACAGGTTCAAAAATGAGCTGTCACAAAGGGGTGATGGACTAGCTGCCAGAGCCTCGTGGGTACTAGTCTGGAAGCTTGGGAGTTTGATCCATGCAGTTAAAACTGAGAGGGCATGGAGTATATGTTGGCTGAGAACCTACCCTGTTGTCAAGAATAGAGAGACCTGGATGCTTGACACTGAGACCAGGGTGACACTGCACTTGGAATTAGTTTCACAGCCCCGCCACGACTGAAGGTATAGCTTTAGCCACGTTTCGTTCAGCATGTTCCCATAACTTAAACAGCGAATCACTACCACAGTCTAACACAGCCTTTCTTGTCTGCAGCTCTGGCTCTCAGGGTTTCTGTAGGAACTGTGGCACAAAAGAGAACTTTATGGTTTTTTGGTGAAAAAGATACGCCAGTGAATGGTGGAAATAGTGGAGCTGTTGTTTACTGTAATGGGAAGAGGTGTTTCATTTCAACAGCAGCATCACATAAAGCTCATAGAACAAGGGAAGAAGTGATAGTAATTGAGGACATCATTTGGTTCAACCAGTGAAAGTGCAGTAACATCCACAGCTGACTGCACATTAATTTATCTGTGGATTCCTGTTGGTGCACAACTTCGATCTGTCATGATATCTGCTCACACAGGGATAGCACCTGACACACTGTCTACATGACTGTGGTGTGGCCGTCAGCTAAGTCCCGTATGACTTCCCCTGGGAAGGGCTGCAATGGGACAGCTCTGCTGCCACATTACTGATGAGAGGAAAAAATTCTGACCAAAAGGTATTAAGAGCAATCTTGCCTGTCAACTTGCTACAGGGCTGTGTTCCTCCTCACAGCATCTCTTGTGAAAAGAGATCCTCGGGTGATTTTAGTTTGCTGATACTATTTCCCTTTCACCTCCAGGCAGGCATGATGAATTGGTGGAATGGGTAGGAGCGGTCACTGTAACTTCTGGAACAATTTCACTGATGGGGGAAAAGGGAAGAGGCAGACAGTTTGCAAAAATTACAAAATTATACAATCATAGAATCATGTAGGTTGGAAAAGACCCATATCTAGTCCAACTGTTAACCTAACACTGCCAGGTCCACCACTAAACCATGTCCCTGAGCACCACATCTACATGTCTCTTAAGTACCTCCAGGGATGGTGACTCAGCCATTTCACTGGGCTCATT